>CM053036.1:176480587-177080587 GCA_028564925.1 Lithobates sylvaticus
GTTATAGTATGTTTTAACAAGGGGGGCAATCACTTTTTTCACACAGGGCCATGATGGTTTGGATTTTTTTTCACCTTTAATAATAAACACCTTCATTTACAAATTGCATTTTGTGTTTACTTGTGTTGTCCTTGACTATTGTTTAAATTGGTTTGATGTTCCGAAACACTTAAGTGTGACAAACATGCAAAGGAACAGGAAATGAGGAAGGGGGCAAACACTTTTTCACACCACTGTATCTATCTATCTATCTATCTATCTATCTATCTATCTATCTATCTATCTATCTATCTATCTATCTATCTATCCAGTATTTGTGTATGTATATATATATATATATATATATATATATATATATATATATATATATATAACACCGTTTGTAGCTACTTTTGGGACGGCTGTCCACAAGGTTTAGGAGTGTGTCTATGGGAACGTTTGACCATTCTTCCAGAAGCGCATTTGTGAGGTCAGGCACTGGTGTTGGACAAGAAGTCTCCGCTCAAATTCATCCCAAAGGTGTTCTATCGGGTTGAAGTCAGGACTCTGTGCAGGCCAGTTAAGGTTCTCCACCCCATACTCGCTCATCCATGTCTATATGGACCTTGCTTTGTGTACTGGTCCAAATCATTTGGTGGAGGAGGGATTATGGTGTGAGGTTGTTTTTCAGGGGTTGGGCTTGGCCCCTTAGTTCCAGTGAAGGGAACTCTTAAGGCATCAGCATACTAAGACATTTTGGCCAATTTCATGCTCCCACCTTTGTGGGAACAGTTCGGGGATGGCCCTTTCCTGTTCCAACATGACTGCGCACCAGTGCACAAAACAAGGTCCATAAAGACATGAATGAGCGAGTTTGGGTAGAACACCTCTGGGTTGAATTAGAGCGAAGATTGCGAGCCAGGTCTTCTCGTACAACATCAGTGCCTTACCTCAAAAATGCTCTTCTGGAAGAACGGTCAAACATTCCCATAGACACACTCCTAAACCTTGTGGACAGCCTTCCCAGAAGAGTTGAAGCTGTTATAGCTGCAAAGAGTGGGCAAACTCAATATTGAACCACAAGAACTAAGACTGGAATGCCATTAAAGATCATCTGTGTGTAAAAGCAGGCATCCCAATATATATTTTGACAATATAGTGTATATATACAGACACAGATCCTTTAAGTTTCGAGGTGGGGAATCCATGGATCAGACTTGCTTTTCCAGCACATTCCGCAGATGCTTGATAGATTGAGATCTGGAGAATTTGGAGGCCAAGTCAACAACTCTAACTTGTTGTTGTATTCCTCTACCAATTCTTCAACCATTTTTACAGTGTGGCAGGGCTCATTATCCTGCTGAAATAGGCCACTGCCATCAGGGAATACCGTTTCCACAAAGGGGTGTACTTGGTCAGCAACAGTGGTGAGGTGGTAGGTGGCACACGTCAAGGTAACATCCACATGAATGGCAGGAACCAACGTTGTCCAAAGTATCACACTGCCTCCATCAGCTTGCCTTCTATCCATACTGCATCCCAGTGCCATCTCTTCCCCAGGTAAGTGACACACGCCCCGGACATCCCCATGATGTAAACAAAAATGTGAATTATCAGACCAGGCCACCTTCTTCCATTGCTCTTTGTTCCAGTTTTGATGCTTACATGCCCATTGTGGGCACCTTTGGCTGTGGACATGGGTAAGCATAGGCACCCTGACCACTCTGTGGCTATCCATCCCTCTACACAACTGCAATGCCAATTTTTTCTGCTTTCAACACACCAACTTCAGGAACTAAATGTTGACTTGCTGCTTACTATATCCCACCGATTTTCAGATGCCATTGTAATGAAATAATCAATGTTATTCTCTTGACCTGTCAGTGGTCATAAAGTTATTTCTCTCCATAAGGAGTTCTTAGGGTTTTTGCCTTTGGCTGATATTGGTACTCTAGGAAGATTCTATATACACAGCACTAAGACCTAGTTTACATTTATGGTCAGTGGAACAATGGGGCAGTTAAGCCATGGTTTTACCACCCCCACAACCCCACACAGTGGCCGGAGGGGGTTGTACACATGCCACTGCAAAAATTATGCCCACTGTCACATTCACTGGGCAGTACCTGCATATGTAAATGAGCCCTAAAGGTCACCATACACGTTACAAACTGGCATACAATCTGTGTAGATTTAGATTTATCAAAAATATATACCGGTATACAATATGAAGACCTACCAAATTTATATACTCAAGCCCTAATACTACAAAGTTGTTGATAAATCTAAAAGAGATTGTTCAATCAGATTGTAAAGTGTGTGGTGAGCCTACATATATTGTAACCAAGCTCACTACAGACATTAAAGTGGCTGTAAACCCATTACAACCACTTTAACCTACAGGTAAGCCTAGATTAAGGCTCACCTGTAGGTGCAAGAAATATCTCCCAAACCTAAAAGGTTTAGGAGATATTTTCAGAAATAGCGGCACTGCTGAGCGCTGTTGCTAACGGCGATCATTCTATTAGTGGCGACACCAGCGCGCATGCACGGGAGTGACGTCATCACTGCCACGGCCAGTCACAGCGCCGGTGCCGTGATACCCAGAAGTCACTCCTGAATAGATGGCGGAGTAGGGGAACGAGGACCACATCCGGGGCTTCGATCTCAGGTAAGTAATTCATAATGAGCTAGTATGCTATGCATACTAGCCTATTATGCCTTTGTCTTGCAGGGGTTATTTTTTTTTTTTTATATTTCTGAGGCTTTACTTCCTCTCTAAAACCTGAGAATATATTCAACTTTAGATCTACCAAAGCTAAGTAATATAAGGATCTACCTAAAAGCAATCTCTATGCACTCAGGCAGGCCCCTGCACAACATACTTGTTGGTGGATCTTATGGTGGCCATGCATGCTTCGATCTTATTATCTAATCAATGGGGTTGATTAACTAAAGGCAAATAGACTGTGTACTTTGCAAAGTGCAGTTGCTCCATAGCTTAGTAAATGAGCAGAAGCTTTGCTGACTTCCATCATCCAATTATGTGCAAGCAAAAATGCTGTTTTTTTTTTTTCCCCCTTGCACGCGATTGGGTATTCCTTGAAAAGTTAAGCTTTACCTCATTTACTAAGCTCTGGAGCAACTGCACTTTGAAAAGTGCACAGTCTATTTGCCTTAAGTAAATCAATCCCTCCCTGTGATTTGACCAAAACAATCACATTAGCAAACACTCAAATGGCCATGGCTTCCTTTCCAATCCATTTAAATAGTACATTGACGGTCATATGTAAGTGCTTGTAATAATAAATAAAATAAATACATTTCATTGTGGATCAGATTTGATCAAACTGTGTCGATCAGCCAGTGTGGAAATTATCGACTGACATCAATTGTCAGCACTGAGTTGGATTTGATCGTTTTTTGATGGGTCAGATTATAAGGCTGCATGGTGAAAACAGAGATGCAGTTTATAACTTATGATCAAATCTTGCAACTATTGATCGAAAACCACTTCTCCTTGTGTGTCACATTGATCGAATGGGTTGTCCTCTGTAGATGCATTATTCCTATCCAGGAAGAGAGATTGGAAAATAAATTGATCATTTATCAAAGCTTCTATGGCCGCCATAACAGAGATTGTACAATCAGATTGTACCAACAACAGATTGTGGTGAGCTTTACAATCTGACATCCTACAGAAGCTATATATAAAATGTAATAGTTCTGGAGAAGGATATGTAAGGGCTGACTATAGTGTTCTTATAAGCCCTGTCCTTAGTCATTCTTGATGCTGGAGACATTTGGTGTGCAGCTATGTAAGGTATGTGTGCCTGTCCCCTCCCTTGCTCTGTGTGCACAAGGGGCTGCATTATTCGGACTGCGGGCCAGCAGGACTTCGCATTCTTCGCACGGTTAGTGGGCAGCGCAGATTTGGCCCATGTAGAGAGCCCCTCATCTGTAAGTCATTGGGCTGTTATGTCTGGCGCTCCATGCATGGTGATAATAATATTGTGCTTCTCTCTGCAGGGGCTCCTAGGTATCAATCAGCCTGTTCACAGTCTCCTCTCTTCTTTCTGGAACTTTTATTAAAGCCGTAATAATAAACAGTACACAATCCCACCCCTGGGCTCACAGCACTCCGATCCATAAATGTGCTTTCTAATTCCTATGCATCGCTATATGAAGGATCAGTAATCAGATCATGCCAGCACATATTGTCAGCGCTAGGTCTATATTTATCTAGGGAGTGTCAGCGCCAAATTCAAAGTTACCAACCCAAAATAAATATTGGGCCCTCTTTACAACTGTATATTTTACATGTGCTTTAAGTGCGGCATCACATTTTATGTAGATTTAAATAGTAATGCACCTAAAACTCATGTAAAATGCACCTAAAATACGATGCACCTAAAGTGCACCTTATAGGTGTGAACCGGCCCTGGAGCCAGGTTCACATTTGTGCAATGCACACAAAATGCACATCCCTTTTGTAGGCACGCAGCTTAATGGTACCCCAACACACCTTGCTATCATGCACCAAAATACATGGTGGGGTTATTTACTGCAAAGTGCACTTGAAATTGCACAGAAAGTGCACTTGGAAGTGCAGTCGCCATAGATCCGAGGGGGACATGCAAGGAAAATAAAAAACAGCATTTTAGCCTGCACATGATTGGATAATATAATCAGCAGAGCTTCCACTCATTTCAAATCTACCCCCTCAGATTTACAGCAACTGCACTTTCAAGTGCACTTTGCACTTGTAGTGCAAAGTGGTTTTGCCTTTCGTAAATAACCCCCTATTATAGTACTTTCATATCCTTCTCATACTTTCCAACTAGTAGTTGAAGCCATGCCAGCAATAAGAAAGAAAGTCTTGGGATCCTGACATCAAATGATTACAAATGTCTCATCATCAGCGGAAGGAAATTAAAAATCTTGTG
This sequence comes from Lithobates sylvaticus, assembly GCA_028564925.1. Classification (NCBI taxonomy): domain Eukaryota; kingdom Metazoa; phylum Chordata; class Amphibia; order Anura; family Ranidae; genus Lithobates; species Lithobates sylvaticus. The sequence goes on from CM053036.1 coordinate 176,485,513, forward strand.
AGCACAGCCATCCTCTAACAATTTACTACTTCATTATCTTACTTCAAAGGTCTGAGCCCATCAATAAATGAAACAAACATGGCAAAGCCAGTTTATTTTTAGTAAATTGTAGCATGAAATACAATTGTCCAATGTTCCAGAAATGTGTTAGATGGACACTGGAAAACCGATAGATTATAAAGTGTGACATTTGTTTGTAAACTGTCTGATGGCAAATTAGTCTAGCGCCCCCCCTAAAAAGCGGTCCTGTATGCGGCCGGCCAGTATTCCGCAACTGTGGGGGGGGGGGGGGGGGGGGGGGTGCCACTTCTAATTTTGACTGTCCTAACATCCTGGACCACAAACCTTCCTTAACCACTTCAGCCCCGGACCAATTTGCAGCCAAAGGACCAGGCCCCTTTTTGGGATTCGGCACTGCATCGCTTTAACTGACAATTGCGCGATCGTGCAACGTGGGTCCCAAACAAAATTGGAGTCCTTTTTTTCCCACCAATAGAGCTTTCTTTTGGTGGTATTTGATCGCCCCTGCGGTTTTTATTTTTTGCGCTATAAACAAAAATAGAGCGACAATTTGGAAAAAAATGCAATATTTTTTACTTTTTGCTATAATAAATATCCCCCAAAAATATACAAAAAAACATTTTTTTTCCTCAGTTTAGGCCGATACGTATTCTTCTACATATTTTTGGTAAAAAAAAATCGCAATCAGCGATTATTGATTGGTTTGCGCTAAAGTTATAGCGTTTACAAAATAGGGGATAGTTTTATAGCATTTTTATTAATATTTTTTTTTTTTACTAGTAATGGCGGCGATCAGCGATTTTTATTGTGACTGCGACATTATGCCGGACACATCGGACATTTTTGACACATTTTTGGGACCATTGTCATTTATACAGAAATCAGTGCTATTTAAATAGCACCGATTCCTATGTAAATGACAGTGGCAGTGAAGGAGTTAACCACTAGGGGGCGGGGAGGAGTCAGTGTGACGTGTTGTGTTTTTTTTTTACAGTAGGGGCGTGGCTGACGTCTGACGTCACTGATCGGCTGTTCCCAATGACAAAGAACAGCAGATCAGTGACAGGCAGTGTAGGAAGCGCGGGGAGAGGTTTGTTTACAAAGACCTCTCCCCGTTCTTCATCTCTGTGACCCGCTCGCGGGACACCAGCGGCGATTGGGTCCGCTGGTCCCGCGGCCGTGGTCACGGAGCTTCCGACCGGGTCGCGAGCGCGCGACCCCATGGCTAGGCAATTAAAGGGCACGTATATATACGTGCTTTTGCCTAGCCATGCCTTTTTTCCGACGTATATTTACATGCGGCGGTCGGGAAGCGGTTAAAGTACTTAAAGTAGAACTATAGGCAACACTTTTTTTTCCGTTTTGGATAGAATAAGGGGGGGTTATAGCCCATGTCAGTTTATTTTTTACCATCCCTGTCCCATTGCAGAGATTTCCCTTCACTTCCTGCCCTATAGCCATACAGGAAGTGAGAGGAAATCTATGCAAATGAAGGGAAACCCCCCCCCAGGCCCTCAGAACTAATGTCCCTACTCAATAATTTCAGGATGGGTTTTAAACAGCAAGGGGTGTGGCATTGACAGGAAGTGGTGGGTAATATTTAAATTAGGGGGTGCACGAGTTTAGTCAGGCCTAGGGCAGCACAAAACCTAAATACACTACTGCACACAGCATTCCAATGGCACTGCCCTTGCGATCTGCAGTAGGTGTCAGTGCAAGGTTAATGACACTCCAAATGCAGGTCGCAAACGCAGTGCATTTACCCACACCGGGTCGCACCAGATCACATGGTGCAAAAGTACCATGCGATCTGGTTGCAGTGCATTTCCAAAAGTAGTGTATGCATTACTTTTGGTGTGGTGCAATTTCCGCCCATTCAAAATGAATGGGCTGAAGTTGTGCTGCACAGAACTGCCTACAGCTACACCGCAGACCTCAGCGCGCTTTAACCAGCCCCCCCTGTACAGTTGTCGGCCACTGTATGTTTCATACGCGCTTGATGAAGTCTTTGTATGTAAGTGCAACACTGGATGTAAATAAATAATATTTGTGATAGTTTTACACTATGTGCGGACCCTTTCCTTTGTATATACCGTTTCCTGAGTGAGTGAGGAGAGATTTGTGAGCTGCTTGTGGAGCTTGGGACACTGACCATCAATAGCTGCTATGAGAAGCACCTGTATTTGAGTTCATGCGCACTATGACCATTCCTTTTTTTTTTTATTTTAATCTTTATTAAATTTTTCATATATACAAAAGCCAAAGATAAAAAAAGGTACCATATACATCAAGAGATACATTCCTCATTTCACGACTTCTATTCAACTCTATATATTCCTTTATCTCTCCATTATAAACCCTACATTGTTGACTACGCTTCCATTTAGCACACAGTGGGGAGAACAGGGGGATTACTCTTCCCTTTCTACTTATTAACCCTTTCCCTCCCCTCTTTTAATCTATAGGCTCAGACGGGTTCATTTTAATTAGCCATGGGCTCCACATTTTATTGAATTCTCTGATATTACCTCTCTTTATATATACCGCCTTTTCTTTATACAGGTTCTCGTTTACTATCCCAATCCAATTATCTACCGTGGGTGGTTCCTTTGACTGCCATTTACCTGCAATTAGTTTTCTGGCTTGGAATAAACATCTCAGGACTGCCATAGTTTTACTTCTACTCTCCTCTCTTTCTTCTCTATATCCCAAAACACACTCTTTAGGTTCCAGATCAAGTTTAATTCCAAATATCTCACTTATACTGCTAGTCACGCCCCTCCAGTAATACACCAGCTTGGGACATTTCCACAGCATATGAATGAGGTCTCCTGTTTTTTGGCATCTGGGACAATTGTCGTCAGCCCTTTTGCCGAAGCTAATCAGCCGTTTGGGGGTATAGTATGCTCTATTAATCAGCATCAGGTGTGACATTCTCTGCGGAGGGGACACCGATACCTTTGACCCTTTTTCCAAAATTCTTTTCCATTGTATATCTGTTATTGGGCCAACATCTTCCTCCCATTTTTCTTTTACCTTTACAAGTCTCCCCTTTGCATCTATTTCTTGTCCCATGGATTCATATAACCTTGATATCAGTCCTTTGGTTGATCCTGTCTGCAAAATCTTTTGGAATATTGGCATTCTTTGCCATATTAATGGTTGTTCCGAAAATTGTGCCCCAAGGGCATGTTCCACTTGTAGATATGAAAAAAGGGAGTTCTGTGATATATATGTAACTCTCGCTTCAGCTCCGTGAATTTTTTCAGTGTATTACCTCTATATAGTTGCCTCAGATTCCTAATCCCTTTTTTTTCCCCACTCCCTTATTTTACCTATCAAGTAGATCTCTTTGAGGTTTTTATTATTCCACAGGGGTGTTTGGTCGATCATTCCTTTGTAATGTAGTTGTTTTTTAACTGATATCCAGACTTTCCCCACTATTTTTATTGTAGGATATTCATTACCAAATGAGCCCGCCTCTATTGTTTCTATTAGTGTATCATGTCCTGCTTCCACCAGCATTAGTTCTGAATTTCGGGCTGCCCCCCCCCCGGGACCCCACACCCCAGCAGCTGCTGCAACTGAGCCGCCAGGAAGTAGCGCCCCGGGTGGGGCACCGCGAGACCCCCCTCTCTCACTGGGAGTTGCAGGGTACCAAGAGGGATCCACTATGACCATTCCTAATTAAATGGTCATGGTATTCTGGTAAGCGGCTTTTGATTTCTTTCCTGCACTGAGGTGGAGTTTTACAGAAGCCCTTTTTAGTTTCCAGCTTAGGATACACTTTCAGTTTTCCTCTTATATGGACTTTTTTATTGTTCACTTTTTTGCATTGGCACATCCAGAGTATATGGCCATTGCTTTTTAATTATATGCACATTGTACACTGAATTGCATAATTTGACATAGCACCATCTATGTCCGTGTATCACTTGAATGTACTGTTTATTTGATATGTCAGTTTATGCACATGTTGCACTTTATTTATTATCTTTCCTTATGTGATTTGTAGATTGTACATTCTTTGGTCTGAAGCTTTATACAAGGGGTAACGTGGCTTAGCACCTCTGAACTCTTGAGACTTGAATTTAGTTCTGTCGGCATTACAGAAACAGCCTTTTGAGCCGATACGACATATTCCCTTGGTCCTTTTGACAAGGAAGCTAGTTTTTCTGGTAGCCATTTCTTCCGCAAGATGGGTATAAGAATTGGCAGCTCTTTCTTGTAAAGAGCCATATTTAATCATTCACAAGGATAGAGTAGTATTGCGTCCTCATCCTAGCTTTCTACCGAAGGTGGTTTCAGGTTTTCATCTAAACCAAGATATTGTTCTGCCTTAATTTTTTCCAGAACCCTGTTCTATGGAAGAAAAGTCACTACATTCTCTGGATGTAGTGAGAGCTGTCAAAATGTATTTGGAGGCGACTGCTCAGATTCGGAAAACCAATGTTTTGTTTGTGTTGCCTGAAGGTCCTAGAAAAGGACAAGCAGCATCAAAATCTACTATTGCTAAGTGGATTTGGCAAGTAATTATTCAAGGTTATGGTTTGAAGAGGAAAGTTCCACCTTTTCAAATCAAAGCGCACTCCACCAGTGCTGTTAGTGCTCTGTTTTTTTTGTTCAACCAGATCGCCGAACGAAAAAAAAACTAACCCAATTCCCCTATTCATAAAGTGCATGAGGGAATCCACCCTGCTGAACTATGGTATTCTGACAGTGGGGAAACCTTCTCGCCATCAGAATACACTAATCAGTGTTGCAGTCTACAGCGCTGATTGAGCAGGAAAAATCCAACAGCGCGGTTGTACAGAAGTCCATTGCTAGATGAAATTCTGTATATCCTCCCTGCCCATACATGGATCAAAATTCGTCCGGTTTAGCAGGGACCGATTTTCGATCCATGTATGGCCAGTTTTATAGTGTGGTGGAAGTCTGCTGGAGTGAGAAATAGGGTATTGCAGCTTATTTCTCTGCTCACTTACATTGGCTACAGCAAGGGTAATTGTTTCTTTGCTGCCCAGGGTGGGGCTTCAAGCAGTTAAAACAACAGTTTTTTTAAGCACCACTGTCAGTATCTCAGTTTGTCCTGTTTGGCCTGCATGTAAAGGTGGAAAAAAATATAAAGACCTGTAAAATATAAAAAGAATGCATAATTTCACAAAATTTATTTTTGATATTAACCACATACATTTGACAGAATACAATATATTTTAATATAGTGGGCCTTTGAGTCTTTTGTAAACTGATATTCATCAGTAACATTTGAGGGATGGACCACTGTGCATTGCTGTGATGCAGGTTTTCATGACCAAGTCTGTATTATTTTGCTAGTGGGAGTGCAGTGTGCATGTGTGTGTGATCATTGTTCACAAGAGTAGCTTGAGCTCAACTTTACTAAATTAGGCCCTCTATCTTCAGCATATGTGGTTTAATATGCATGTTGAGCTTTATATTATATCACATGGAATAACTCTTTAAACTAGATTATACATAGTGCAGTAGGGAAGAAAATTTATTAGTAACACTGTACATTGCACATGGCAAGCGATATATTAATAACATATGACACCCAGCTATAGAAGTATTTCATTATATGCTGATCTTTTCAATATGATCAGAGAATGTATTCTTGGCCTCAAAACTGGCATTAATGCTGGATGCTTGGAAGTTCATTTTTTCCACTTAAAAAAAAAGAAACAAATTATTGAGAGATGGCTGTGAGTGATTGTATGCATATTTACACTCTCTAGATGGAATTATGAAGGGTGGCAGTAAACAACACCTCTAATGCCCCGTACACACGGTCGGAAATTCAGATTTTTTCCGACGGATTTTGTCTGACACTGGTGTTGCATACACACGGTCGGACAAAGTTGTTGGAAAATCCGATCATTCTGAACGTGGTGACGTTCGTTGCGTACGACGGGACTACGTAGAGGCTAGTAGCCAATAGCTTTTGTCTTGTAATGTGATCTAAGCATGCGTGGCACTTTGTCCGTCGGAATTCGCCAAACACGATCGGAAAAAGTCTGATAGGACTTTGTTGTCGGAAAATTTGAGAGCAGGATCTCAAACTTTTTCCGTCGGAAATTCTGACGGAAAAAGTCCAATGGAGCCCACACATATGACTAGGTTTTTATATGTGCAGGTCAGGAACGTGTGCATAATCACATGCATTCCTGACCTGCACAGAAATTACTGCTCTTTATCAGATGTCTGGGAGTGCCATTAAAAATTTTAAGTTCATTCCACGTGGCGCATTTTCACCACTTGCTTACTGGGCACCCCCCCCCTTCCTCCTGCCCAGACCAATTTTCCGCTTTCAGCACTGTCACTCTTTAAACGACAATTGCGCGGTCATACAACACTGTACCCAAATTAAATTTTTATCATTTTTTTTCACAAATAGTGCTTTCGTTTGGTGGTATTTGATCACCTCTGGGGTTTTTATTGTTTGTTAATAAAATGAAAAAAGCACGAAAATTTTGAAAAAAAATACAAAGCAGTTCTATATTTTGTTATAAAATTTTGCAAACAGGTAATTTTTCTCCTTCATTGATGTACGCTAATGAGGCTGCACTGATGGGCACTGATAGGCTGCACTGATGGGCCCTGATAGGTTGCATTGATGGGCACTGATAAGGTGGCACTGATGGGCACTGGTAAGGCGGCACTGATGGGCACTGATAGGCTGCACTGGTGGGCACTGATAGGTGGCCCTGGTGGGCACTGAGAGGTGGCACTGATGGGTGGCACTGATGGGCGGCACTGAAGGGCATTGATAGGTGCACTGAAGGGCACTAATAAGTGGCACTGATAGCTGGCACTGATGGACACTGATAGGTGGCAGTGATGGGCACTGATGGGTGGCAGTGATGAACAGTGATGGGCACTGGTAGGTGACACTGATAGGCAGCACTGCTAGGTGGCACTGATGAGGCATTGATTGGCACCACTGGTGGGCATTGATAGGTGGTACTCGTGAGCATTGATAGGTGGCACTGATTGGTGACACTGATATACACTGGTGGGCACAGATTGGTGGCACTGATATGCACTGTGGGCACTGGCAGGTGGCACTGACAGGCGGCACTGGTGGGCACAGATGAAGTGGCTGTGCCTCTTCCTCTTCGGGGACCAATGTCCCTTACACAGAAGCCGGTGGTCAGACTTTTTTTCTTTTCACGCTGTTAGCGTGAAGAGAAAAAAAAGATTACCGATCTTCTGTTTACATCACGTGATCTGCTGTCATTGGCTGACAGCTGATCACGTGGTAAGGGGTCGGGAAGCGGTTAAATAAGGGTTGGGGACTTCTTTCCCTGCGTTTCGCACACAGAAGTAATGGAAAGTGAAAGTACAGCTCATAAGACCTATTTTACATTTTCTTTTCAAATGATATCTAGACAGAGACATGATGGATGGCAGTGAACAACACCTCTAAAGCTAGGTTTAGATACATGCGGTCGGCAACCTGTACATAATCACGTGCATTCCTAACACCCACAGAAATTGCTGTTCTTTAGCAGATATGTGGGGGTGCCATTAAGAATTATCATTCGATTCTGGGCGACCCATAAAAAAAAAAAAAAGGTTGGGGACTTTTTTCCTGCTTTTCTTATGGGTTCAGCAGCACATTTAAATGTACCCGTGTACCTGCTGTACCTAAGACGTGTGTGTGAACCTAGCCTAAAATAGTGGGACCAAATTGACGTTGGTTTTCAACCGCAGCAACAAATCATTTCGAAAGAACAAAATGGAAAATGAAAAGGTTAATGTAGTCTCGTTCCAAAATAGAATGTTAAAACCAAACTAGATTTTGAAGTACTTTCTACAACACTTGTCACATCATCAAATCTACTGAGAATTTTCACAGAAATGTTCATACGAATGTTTGGTTGAAAATCTACTAGTATCTATGGTCAAAATGTAAAACCATATATAAATTTCCACTTTGTATTTCAATTATTTATAGTCTACTCAAATTAATCTGTATGATCTTGAAGTTTGTAAACTTACTTTGTGAAGATCCCCACACATTTGCATCCCGGAATTCTGTGACACATATTTACTATGCCCTGTGTATAGGCACTGCTGTGTTACATATTTCACAAAGCCTGCCTTCTGAACTACACAGGGGCTGAGAGGAGGAGTTTCAGGAGGAGGAGTCAGTGCAGGAATCATCAAAGTACCATGGGATATATAGTCCTTAGAAATTGAAAGTAAACAGCAGAGGAAAATCTGCAAAGGAAATATGCAGGAAGTTGAGGAAAGAGATGGCCAGTAGACAGGAAGAACTCAAAACATGAAATAAGATTTTTAGAAGTGAGCTTAAATTGGATTGTATAACTATTGTTTGCATTGCTAGTACAATGCTGTTATAAAATAAAAGAATAAGCTGTGACCGTAATTCTCATTTAAATGAAACCTGTCCTCAAACAAAATGTGTTTGGTTATGCAAAAATAAGGGCTTGCAAAAACAGGGTTGCTATGATCAGTGGTCTTTGCTTGCTGCCCATACCTGCCAAACTAGCAGTAAATTAATTCTGTTTATTTTCTGTATGTGCTCTAAAGGATCCCTTTCATTATGGACTAATGCCTTGGGTCTCCTACCCAAGTCTTCAGGTCGAGTGAGGGCACCAACTTTAAGGGGGCATACACCAGTTATCTCCAGTAAACAGGGGCATACTACTTACCACCAAACATGAACACACACTAGTGAAATCCGACAAAAAAGGGGAACTAACTAATGACCACCAACAAACATGGTCAATCACTGACCACCAACAAACAGAGGAACTCACTACTTACCACCAACAAAAAAGGGGCACTCAATACTAAACACCAAACAGGGACACTCACCCACCCACCAAATACCAACAAATAGGAACACTTACCATCAACCGTCATCAAGCAGGGACAATCACCACTGTCCACCAGCAAACAGGGGCACTCACTATTTATCATCAACAAAAAGGAACACTCCCCACTGGACACCAAAGAGGGGCATTCACCTAATAACAACTAACAAATAAGAACACTCACCATTAACCATCAACAACCTGGGACTCTCACCACTGACCACCAAGACAGGGTACATTGCTCCACTAAATACACTGTTGTTCATTGCACTGTCCTGGCCCCTGCATTGTATATGCTACTGTCTGCATTACACCGTCTGAATATTGCAGTGAGGGCAGTTGAACTGGGCCTGCACATCCAACAGGCTCCAAATCCATCTTTATTTGTAGTGGACCATACATTTCATTTTATATTTCAAATAATGTATTGGAATGAATAAACAGAACCATTTCTGGGAATAAGGAGGGAGAATTATAGAACATTCCAGTTAAGGAGCAGGAATTTCTTAGATATTATGGACACATGTGTTGCATGTTTTCTTGGCACTGTAGCAGCTTTTAGCAGCATATTCTATTATTCACTATTTTATGACATCTGTTGTTACAATAAACATATTCTGTAGACTGGAGAGTTTGCAGCGACAGATTCCCAGACCAAACATCTTCAACATTTGATTTGATAATTTGTTCTGTAAGGCTGGAGCCAAGAAAGCATGAATAGAGGCCAAACCTTTACCAGTAAGTATTGTGAAACAGCAATTGTGGATCGTGGCAGAAATTGCCATAAAGATTGTTTTCTTTCTTACCCTGGAATGATCTCTGCTTTATATTTCAGTCAAAAGTCACTTCCATTAAATTGATATATCTTGTTCTGAATAGTTGCGAATTAAAGCATATGTAAAGCTAAATCTCTTTGTTTAGTTTTGGAAAGAACGTGGAAGGGTTGGAACCTTTGTCAGGTTTTTCTGATGTCTGTGTCTAAGTTGAGGAAAGTCACCCTGACTTTGGGTCCTGGTGACCATTTTCTCCAGTATAGAATCTGATGGCAAATCCAACATTTTTGAGTTGTCACAGGAGAAGGATGTGAGGGCAAATCTTCCAATGGAGATATCAGTTCTGGTGATGATTATCTATTAGGGAATTATCTATGTGTTTCTGAGACAGGACATGAAAATAAATCTCCATGATGGGAAACATACAGTAACAAATGTTTGCTAGGGGTCGTAACTATTCCCCAATCTAATCTAAAGCTAGACAAGGGAGGGACATTTGTCCTCTTTGCATTCTCTAGGGATCATATCACTGGCTAACTCTTCCTAACAACAGGATTGCTAGAGTGACATTGGCCTTAAAGGCTAAATTCATCATTTTGGGCAGAATTTTTCTGTCTAATTGTCTAGTACAGGGCTCAAAATTTCAGGTCCTGAGCTACTTGTCAGGCCTCAAGGGTTACTTGCCACCAGTTGCCCCGCCCAACCCCTACCCTGCCCACTCCTAATTCTGCCCCCTAAACACGCTCTCATAAATTATCTCATGAAATTACACTTTATCTGTGTCCAACAATGCAGTCTGCCCCCGTCCGCCAATGTAGCCTGTGCCCGCCAATACAGCCTGCCTTCGCCAATGCAGCCTGTGCCCGCCAATGCAGCTTGTGCCTGCCAATGCAGCCTGTGTCACCAATGCAGCCTGTGTCGCAAATGCAGCCTGTGTCGCCAATGCAGCCTGTGTCCACCAGTGCAGCCTGTGTCCGCCAATGCAGCCTGTGTCACTAATGCAGCCTGTGTCCCCAATGCAGCCTACCTTTGCAGGGGAAGAGAGGAAAGCCACCGCCCAGTTGATCAGAGCGCCGGGAACATAACGGCTTTCATTTCAATAGCTGTGTGTTCCCTGCCGCACGCCGTAAAATACAGCCCCTCCCCCTTTTCCAGGGAACTTTAAAGACAGATCATAATCTGTCTATCAAAGTGCCCGGACAAAGAGGAGGAGCTGTATGTGACGTCACGCGGCAGGGAACACACAGCTATTGAAATAAAAACTGTTATGTTCCCGGAGCTCTGATCATTTGGGCGGCGGCTCTTCTCTCTCTTCCCCTGCAATCACTGGGAGAACGGCTCCCATATAACCCACCTTCTGCCGTCGGTGCCGCCCAGCCCTTCCTCACTAGCCCTCAAAATCCACTCGCAGCTAAGGAGAAAGTAGAATATTTGTTATTTAAGTAATACGGAGCAAAGGAGTTGAAGAAATACGTTTTTAGAGGGGAGGGACTGGTATGAAGGAGGGGTAGAAAGAGCTGGGAGGGGGGAAGGAAGGAGGGGTGTTTGCTAGAAAATCTGAAGGGTTGTTGAGGGTTGTGGCTCCTATTGGTTTTTCAAGGTAAAGTCTATGAGTATCTGTTTTCAGTATATGATCAGTGTACTTTGAAGTGTAAAGGAAGAGTTTGGCCTGTTTTTGTAATGGAAGAGGCAAAAATTGAAGTCCCACTGGTACTTGATATTCTGGTTTGTTAACTGAGATGGTTTTAGACATCTTCTGTTTTGGATCTCTGTATTCATTTGGGTGGCCAATCAAGGACAAGGCTTCTATCTCTCATGCGGAGAACATCTATCCCCCTGATTTTATAATAGTCTGGCTTATGATACATAGTGCTCAATGAGCTTTATCCAGTTTCAAGTGATGTTCTGATATGTCCTTTATTATATAGCTTATTCATTTTTAATATGTGTCTAGATAGTGGGTTCTAGGTTGGTAATCAATCACAGAAATCCTTGTATGCAAAAATTTTAGCATCGGACCTATTTTCAAGGTCTTTGAGTTTTTGGTGTAGGTCTGGCTCAGTTGTGACTGCATTTTCTTCTATCATTTTGAAGTTCTGATTAACTCTTCAGATCTAATTTCATCTCAATTGGATCACACCTGTCTCCTAGGCCCTGGAGGTCTCTTTTATGTAAATTGCTGATGTCTTTGCAGGCTTTACTGAGTTCTTACTGAAGGAGAGCGGAAAAAAGTGCAATTAGCATTGCATCACCCAAATATTTATGAGTTATTGTCTGCTAAGGCTTTGGAGCTGAACGCGCCATACTTTCTCAGGTTTATTTCTGTCTAATGATTCAGCCGATGATAGAGAAATGCCTGGGGCCCTCATCGAAGCTGTGGAGTGGGATGATAGCATTTGTTGCTCAGCTAGGAAGAGTGGTAGGAAGAGTTCTTCTTCCTCTGAAAGGGACTGAGATAAGGTAATTCTCTTCTCCAAAATTCCTGTGGCTGTATGTGGTGCTACGGGGAGTGGTCTCTGCTGGTCAGTGCTACTGCCAACTTGGTCTGCCGCAGAGAGATGTTTTGATTCATCTGTGCTTGCTGACTCTCAGTTTAATGGCTTTACCCACTATGCGTGGCTGATGGATAATGTATGTGGGCTGCCTGGAGTTGGGTAACTGTCATGCAACCTGCTGTTTGTAAGCTGTATATGTTGGAGTGATGCAGAGCCCAAATATAGCTTGACTGACATCGAGGCTGCACTCTCGCATGTCCTCTTTTTTGTGCTGGTTAAGGACAGTATCCTCCTAAAGGGAGCTATATGAAGTAATAGGTAACAATTTTGTGTACCAGTAATATATTGCTGTGTGTAAATATGATGTAACTGCATGTCCTGGGTTTGTTTTATCATATTTATATTTTTATCTCAATATACAATACTATGAAAAGTTCTAGGCAGGTGTGAAGAAATGCTGTAAAGTAACAATGCTTTAATAAATATATATTTACATTTTTTTTTTTTATCAATGTACATAATGCAAAGTCAGCAAACAGAAGAAAAATCTAAATCAATTAATATATGGTGTGACTACCCTTTGGGCTCAACCCAGCATCAATTCTTACATTTGCACACTTTGTACACTTGCCCAAAGTCAGAGATTTTGTAGGATTAGAGTAAGGTGTATGATTAATCAACTATACCAAGCAGGTGCTAATGATCGTCAGTTTCATATGTAGGTTGAAACATGGTCATTAACTGAAACAGGAACAGCTGTGTAGGAGGCTTAAAACACAGGAACAGCCAAATTCTGCTACTAAGGTGAGGTTGTAAAAGGCTGTGTCACTGGTGGTCATACAATGGCAAGACTGAGCACAGCAACAAGGCACAGGGTGCATCAGCAAGGTCTCTCCCAGGCAAAAATTTCAAAGCGGACTGGGGTTTCAAGATGAAGCACAAATAAGCAGACAACATTGAGGACTGTAGACGTAGTGGTAACTTAACGCAGCAACAAGGCACAGGGTGCATCAGCAAGGTCTCTCCCAGGCAAAAATTTAGACGTAGTGGTAACTTAACGCAGCTGATAAAATACACATCATGTTTACCTCCCTTTGACATGCAGTGCCATTAGCACAGAACTGGTGGAAACCAGTGGGACCTAGGTACACCCATCTACTGTCCAGAGAAGTCTGGCCAGAAGTGTATGTTATGGGAAGCTCATAAAGTAGTTGTCAGAGGAATCTTAATTAAACACGGCACCCGAATAAAAAAAGCGAGAGAAGAACAGATAAGAAAACTATTGGAAGAGATACAGGAATTAGAAACACAACACAAGAAGTCATCAGAAAGGGGGACTGGGAAGGGAATTGGCGTCCCTGAGGAGAGAACTCTCTGATCTCTTGCGATATAAAGCTAAAGCAATATTACAAAGAGGAAAAAGGCTGACATATGATTCTGGAGACAAATGTGGTAAACTACTAGCAAATAAACAAAAAAAACAACAGACTCGCTCATACATATCATATATAAAAACAAAAAAAGGGCAAAAATCGGTGTTCCCGAAGGATATTGCAAATGAGTTCAGAGAGTATTACTCGGCACTATATAATTTACCAGGAACGACTCTACCACCATTGTCTCTAGAAGAATATTTGTCCACATCACACTTAGTACGAATTTCCTCTCCGGTCCGTCAAGAACTGGAGAGACCAATAACAACAGAAGAAGTTTTCACAGTGATGAAGACTTTTAAGCAGGGAAAAGCACCAGGGCCAGATGGGTTCTCTATCCAATATTTTAGGAGTTTTTTTGAAAATTTGAGCCCATACATGGTAAAAATGTTCAACGGACTAGGACAAACAACAGACCCACCACTGGATACATTAAGAGCGCATATTACAGTGATCCCGAAAGAAGGGAAAGATGGGTCGGTGTGCAGTAGCTACCGACCGATATCCCTTCTTAACGTGGACCTAAAAATATTCACGAAGACACTTGCACTTAGGCTACAGACACACCTGACCCAGTTGATACACTGGGATCAGGTGGGGTTTATACCAACAAGAGAAGCAAGAGACAGCACGATTAAAGTGCTGAATCTGGTCCAGCTGGTGAACCAAAAGAAGAAAACACCAAGTGTCTTCGTGAATACGGATGCGGAAAAGGCAAATGATCGTCAGTTTCACCTCTGATGTGGCGGACAAAAAGCCATACCTCTGATGTGGCAACAAGGCTAAACGACTCAACTATGCATGAAAACATAGGAACTGGGGTACAGAAAGATGGCAGCAGGTGCTCTGGACTGATTAGTCAAAATTTAAAATATTTGGCTGTAGTAAGAGGCAGTTTATTCCCCAAAAGGCTGAGAGCGATGAGTGTCTGCAGGCAACAGTGAAGCATGGTGGAGTTTCCTTGCAAGTCTGGGGATTTCTGCAAATGGATTTAGAGATTTGGTCAGGATCAATGGAGTCCTCAATGCTGAGAAATACAGGCAGATATTTATCACTCATGCCATACCATCAAGGAGGCATGTAATTGGCCCCAAATTTATTCTGCAGACAACAACCCCAAACATACAGCCAACGTCATCAAGAACTATCTTCGGCATAATAAAAGAACAAGGAGTCCTGGAAGTGATGGCTTGGTCCCAACAGAAGCCTGATCTCAACCTCATTGAGTCTTTCTGGGATTACATGAAGAGACAGAAGTATTTGAGGCAGCCTACATCAGATGATCTGTGGTTAGTTCTCCAAGATGTTTGGAACAACTTACCCACTGAGTTCCTTGAAAAACTATGTACAAGTGTACTTAGAAGAATTAAAACTGTTTTGACGGCGAAGGGTGCTCACACCAAATATTGAGTTGATTTGGGTTTTTCTTCTGTTCATTTATTTCTATTTTGTTAAATGGACACCTTCCTAAAACCTTTGCACAGTAGTGTACTGTATATGTTTAAAATGTCCACTTACAGCTTACTTATGTTGGCTCTTAACACACTTTACTACTTTCTCCACAACTGCAGTGGGTGTGGCATTGACTCCTATCAAATTCTTTGACAAGCTACTTGTCTCTAATGAAGTTTCAATTCATTGCTTTCAAGTCCATATAAAGTGTTCATCAAAGGAGGAAAGAGGCAGGAGCCTGACAGCTGTCTGTGTCCTGGGCGCACTTTAATTACTGGTGAAAGGGTAGGGAGGGCTGCAGAGAATTTTAAAAGAGTCAATTGTCTCATAAAAGCAACACCCCCCCCTTTCAGGCCTTTTTACTGACAATAGCTAAAGATTTGTTTAGGTCCCTTATATAAACATGTATTCTTGGGGCTTTTGTGTCATGGATTTATTTTACCCTGAAAGTCTTTATTCAAATATACATAGAGGGAAGCGCCAAAGTGACACCACTATCTGCAATTCTAATTCTTGGGATCTCCTTCTCCCAGATAGCAAGGATAACTTGCCACAAATGTGTGGCAGTGTTGAATTGTAAATAACTTGCTGCACATTTTTACTGGCAAGTTGTACACTTGCAGAGCATTTGAAGCACAAGTTCTAGTTAAGACACATTTCTAAATTCAGCAGTGACAACTGTGGTGGGACGACTATTTTACAACATAGCTGAACCAGAATTTGCAGCAGGCTTGCAGAATGTTTGCAAATAAAGTTGATCTGGAGTCATGCAATTCTGCAACAAATTTGTGAAGCCTGGCAAGTCTAGCAATAGCTTAACAAATCATTTTCAAACTTGCAGTTTAATTGCTTGCTCCTGTCACATTTCCTTTTAATATTTGTTTTTCGATTATGTACATATTACAACGTTGTACTTAGACTTTCAGTCATCCAGCAAGCGCTATCTAGTGGTACTAAATCAAACACTACTGGAGCAAATATATGGCATGTACAAACTGTGCAGCCACACAGGGGCCAATGTAACCCATTTAGAGGGAAATAAAAAGACTAGGATGACAGCCACTAGTAATTAAAGGGGTTATAAACCCTCGGGTTTTTTCACCTTAAGACCCCTTTCACACTGGAGCGCTTTGCAGGCGCTAAAAATAGCGACTGCAAAGCACCCTGTCTCTCCAATGCCCCGAGGGCTTTCGCACTGGTGTGGTGCACTGGCAGGACGCAAAAAATGTCCTTCTAGCAGCATCTTTGGAGCGGTGAAGGAGCTGTATACACTGCTCCTTCACCGCTCCTGCCCATTGAAATCAATGGGGCAGCGTGGCTATACCGCCGGCATAGCGCTGCTGCAGCAGCGATTTGCGGTGGTTTTAACCCTTTCTCGGCAGCTAGTGGGGGTAAAAGCGCCCGCTATTGGCCGAATAGTGCCGTGAAATTTACGGTAAAGCGCCGCTAAAAATAGCGACGCTTTACCGCTGACGCACCCACCGGCCCAGTGTGAAAGGGGCCTAATGCAGCCTATGCATTAAGGTAAAAAAAAAGCACCTGGCAGTCACCGGCCCCACAGCCCCCCATTTTACTTACCTGAGCCCCTTCATCTCCTTGGCGGGGACGCGCTGTCCCTCTCTCCACAGGGTCCCGGCTCTTGATTGGATAGATTGACAGCAGCGCAGCCATTGGCTCCCACTGTTGTCAATCAAATCCAATGACGTGGGTGCCGGGGGGCAGGGACTTGGGAGCGTGCCCGCAAGGTAACCCCCTCAGGAGAGCGCTTCTTCTAGGGGGTTATCTGATGCAGGGAGGAGCCGCGAGAGCCGCCGGGGGAACCCAGAAGAGGATTTTTCGGGGCCATTCTGTGCAAAACGAGCTGCACAGTGGAGGTAAGTATGATATGTTTGTTATTTAAAAAAAAAGTAAAAAATATCCTTTAAAATCACTTTAAACCAATGTGAACCTGCTCTTATAGCTCTATGCTTTAGATTGAAACCCCAGAGCTGCTACAAAATTGATTGCGGTGGCTTTGGGAGGCCTTTCTGTAGATCACCACTTTTAGTGAAAGAATGTAGGCAGTACCAATGCCACTATGTTGGCATTCTCCAGGTATTTACCTTTTAGAGGCAATAATAAGAATGTGTAAGTGCAGAAAGAACTGTCCATCCACTCACCTTGCCCTGTGCCCCACAACATTAAGAGAAGCTGGTTTATGGAGTATGGTGATGCAGCAGAACAAGAATAGCCAAACGAAATTCTGTCAGTCTGTGTTTTTGTTAATGTAATCCACAGTGATATTTTGCAAATATTGAGCATGGGGACATTTATGGAACATACTTTATGCAAGGACAATATACATAAAAACATAGTTCAACCAATAGAAAACCTCCATATACACAATCATATACCCAAAAGATATTCACAGAAAAAATCTGTCACTACACATACACAAACCAATCCATTTTTTTGTATTTTAAAGTTTATCACACCTTTTGACCTTCCTGGGCTACATTGAAAGAAGAGGATTTGTCTTGAGCCACCATAAAATACATTAACAATAAGGATAGCTGATGAGCAGAAAAAGTCGGGCAGATCACAAGTTAGCAATCACTGATATAGATAATATCTGAATAATAAAACTTTGGGATTTTTTTGTAATATTTTTTATTATAAAAGAAAGGTAAAAAGTAAAAGAAGGCAACATAAAACTAGTGCCATATTTGACACTGTTTTTGATAAACTAACGCATCAATATCTGGTTTAATGGATGTGGTAGCAATTCTCAATAAATTCTCAAGGTGTTCATCGGATATTTTGGTTTCCTATTTTGGCCTTTGTGTGCTTCATCCTATAAAATAGTTGTTCACAAATATAGGTGCTACTGAAATGTGTTTGCTAAGTGTAAATGCATTTTTACAAAAAAAAAGAAAAAAATCTAAATTTTTAAGAAAGTTTCCAATTTTGTCTTGGACCAAGAGAGGTAAAATTTCCAGAAATTTTGAAGACATAAGAAAAAATAAATTTTTCACCTGTTTTATTTTTTTGGAAAAATATGGAAAAAATCTGAAACATTTAAAAAAATATATAAAAAAGTATTATGCTCAAAATAAAACGACATCTTTTTATTTCAAATGGAGTAACAAGGACTGTATGCGTTTACCTATTTTACCTATACATGAGAACATGTAAGCACCCCCATTTCCCTCATAATAATTTAAAAGCTTCCTGCCAATATGCATTTTCAGATATTGACAATGCTGATCCAGAAGCATATATTTCTCTTGCAAGAGCTTGATCAATGTTCTCCTGGTTTTCAGGTGACATGTTATCTATAAATGAAGATATTGTGTATTTTTGTAAGTCGTAGCTTGTAACACTTCTTTACTTGAAGATACTGCTGGCGAAAAAACACACTGTGATGATCCAGAAGCAGCAGTTTCTGGATTGAGAACTCTGGAAGGAAAAGCTACTCGCATTTTCATTCTGGTCCACATCATTTAAAGTGGGAGTTCCGCCGTTTTTTTTTTTTAAAGTCATCAGCTACAAATACTGCAGCTGCTGCCTTTAAAATATGAACACTTACCCGTCCAGCGCGCCCATGATTTCGGCCCCCGAAGCTGATCTGTCGCTCGGTTCTCGGGTGCTGCCATCTTCGGTATGGGAATCAGGGAGTGAAGCCTTGCGGCTTCACTTCCCGGTTCCCTACTGCGCATGTGCGAGTCGCGCTGCGCAATAAGGACAGTCCCTGCTGTCTCTGGGATCCATGTGTTTCCCAGCAGACAGCGGGGCCCTGCAGGAAGTGGCATAATAGCTGCAGTATCTGCGGCTATCTATGCCCGGAAGTGGGTGCAGATACCTGTATTATACAGGTATCTGCACCCCCCCTCCCCCTGAAAGGTGCCAATTGTGGCACTGGAGGGGGGGAGGGTTCCGATAAGCGGAAGTTCCACTTTAGGGTGGAGCTCTGCTTTAATTCCATAAAATATTTTTTAATGTATTTAGGGCACCTTTGGCATGCAAGGATTTGTTTTGTCATTCTTGTAGCATTTGGAAAAGAATATTTATTTTCACAATCTTTGCTCTCAGCAGAAATTGCACTGTGGAAATGTTTCCAAATTCTAGATGTTGGTCTCACTATTCTACTGATAGGAGGAAAAGGAAAACTGATTTACTGACCGGATTATAGAGAAACATTATGCTTGATGGTGAAGAACATTAAACAGGGAATAATTTAGATTATAAAGATACAAATTTATCCTCTTTCCTGTCAATTAGGGCCCAAGACGACAGAAACCATCATCTATTGTATCCCAACAATCGCCCAACTGTAGGAGCCCAAAAGCAAACTAAACTGAAACCTTTCCTTGTAGTTCCCCTAGTAGCAGAAATGCATATTTCTCTTGTTTGAGAACTGCATTGAAAAGTACAGTGTTACATGAATTGTATTCCAGGATTTGATTGTCTTCACCTGAGAGAATTTGGAATAATTTAGGACTTTACATAAAGTCTCAGAAATCTTTCATTGAGGTAATTTAGGACTTTACATAAAGTCTCAGAAATATTTCATTGAGGTCTTCATGTTATATAGTTTAAATACCATGTTATATATTTGATATATTATTTACAGTGTATTGAAAAAGTATTCACACCCCTTGAAATTTTCCACATTTTGTCATGTTACAACCAAAAACGTAAATATATTTTATTGGGATATTATGTGTTAGACCAACTCAAAGTGGCACATAATTATGAAGTAGAAGGAAAATGATAAATGGTTTTCAATTTTTTTTACAAATAAATATCTGAAAAGTGTGGCGTGCATGTGTATTCAGCCCCCCTGAGTCAATACTTTGAAGAACCACCTTTCCCTGCAATTACAGCTGCAAGTCTTTGCACATATAGAGTGACATTTTTGCCCATTCTTCTTTGCAAAATAGCTCAAGCTCTTTCAGATTGGATGGAGAGAGTCTGTGAACAGCAATTGTCAAGTATTGCCACAGATTCTCATTGGGATTTAGATCTGGACTTTGACTGGGCCATTCTAACACATGGATATGCTTTGATCTAAACCATTCCATTGTAGCTCTGGCTGTATGTTTAGGGTTGTTGTGTTGCTGGAAGGTGAACCTGTGCCCCAATTTCAAGTCTTTTGCAGACTCTAACAAGTTTTCTTGTAAGATTGCCCTGTATTTGTCTCAATCCATCTTCCCATCAACTCTGACCAGCTTCCCTTCCCTGTCCCTGCTGAAGAAAAGCATCCCTGCGACAAGATGCTGCCACCACCATGTTTTACGGTGGGGATGGTGTGTTCAGGGTAATGTGCAGTGTTAGTTTACCGCCACACATAGCGTTTTGCTTTTAGGCCAAAAACTAAAATTTTTATCTCATCTGAGCAGAGCACCTTCTTCCACATGTTTGCTGTGTCCCCCACATGGCTTCTTACCAAAAGGCCACATTTTTGGAGTACACAACTGATAGTTGTCCTGTGGACAGATTCTCCTACCTGAGCTGTGGATCTCTGCAGTTCCTCCAGAGTTACCCTGGGCAGCTTGGCTGCTTCTCTGATTTATGCTCTCCTTGCCCGGCCTGTCAGTTTAGGTGGACAGCCATGGCTTGGTAGGTTTGCAGTTGTGCCATGCTCTTTCCATTTTCGAATGATGGATTGAACAGTGCTCCCTGAGCTGTTCAAAGCTTGGGATATTTTTTTATAACCCAACCCTGCTTTAAACGTCTCCAACACTTTATCCCTGACTTGTCTGGTGTGTTCCTTGTCCTTCATGATGCTGTTTGTTCACTAAGGTTCTCTAACAAACCTCTAAGGGTTCCACAGAAGATTAAATTACACACAGGGGGACTCTATTTACTAATTAGGTGTCTTCTAAAGGCAATTGGTTACACTAGATTTTAGTTAGGGGTATCAGAGTAAAGGGGACTGAATACAAATGCACACCACACTTTTCAGATATTTAATGTAAATATTTTTGAAAACCCTTTATTATTTTCCTTTAACTTATGTGCCACTTTGTGTTGGTCTATCATATAAAATCCCAATAAAATACATTTACATTTTTGGTTGTAACATGACAAAGTGTGGAACATTTCAAGGGGTATGAATACTTTTTCAAGGCACTGTATCCATGTAAAAGAACATATTCCACACTTTTTTTCTGATTTTATGGGAAAAAACTGCTTTGAAAAAGGAAGGAAAAAAAAGACTTTCTCACACATTTTCAATTTTTTCCCCCCGGCCTTCCCATCTCTAGTTGGAACGCATTCATAGCCATTGTGTGTCGCAGGTTTCACACCCCTGCTCTAATGAATTGTATACAGTAGGGGATGATAAATTTGGATGCAGTGATTGCATTTGGCATGGCTTGTTACAGAGTTCTATAAACATGTTCTATAAACATGTTTTACAATTCTCATTACTACAAATATTACATAATTACATAGTTACATAGTAGGTGAGGTTGAAAAAAGACACAAGTCCATCAAGTCCAACTTATAGATTAACAGGTGCAGGGCAGCCCAGCAGATCAATTGCATACTGGGCATGTTCTGGTCAGTGGTCTATTTTCATGACCCAGTGACCCAGTGGATCGTCTACTGGAAAGCTCTCCATGTCTGATAGAGCTGACAGATCTTACATCATTACCACCAGCTGTATGGAGATGTGGTGGCAAAACAAGTTCCAGCACTGAGCCCTGTCTTGCATCCTTCGTAGTTGCAAGCAGAGTTACTAGTGTGCTGTGAACACAATATATTGTCTCTTACCATGCTTGCTGGACCACGTGTCAGCAGTAAGGTGGATCTTCCTGCTGACTGCCTTGCCCAGCGAAAACCTTGCCTTCTACGTGATGGTACAGAGTTGGAATGGCATTACGTGCAAAGAAATAGCCACTTAAAACCCTTCCATTGTGGTACAGCACATTCTGCAAATTCATGTAAGGGGGCAGAATCCACCATATGGAAAGACAGGATTTGTAAAGCCAGCAATAAAGCTGGTGGTGTGCTGCTGGCAGACATGTTGCAAGGAGCTGTGACACTCTTTGCTATACCATCATCCCTGTCAGTGGATGCTGCTGAGAGGCCATGAGATATAGGGGTAGCCATGAAAGGCAAGGAGTGAGGAGGTGAATAATTGTCCCTTGTGTGTGACTTTGAGGTGCTCTTGCCAACGGCCTGAGTGGTGGGAGGTTAAATGCCTTTGCAAGCATGTGGTACCCAAATGGCTGGTGCTTTTGCCATGCTTGATCTGCTTGTGGCAAAGATTGCACAGTGCAACAATGCGATCAGCTGCACATGTGCTAAAAAAAGTCCCACACAGGTGAGCTGTGGGAAGTGGGCCAGGAGATAACAGCTCCAAATTCTGATGGAATAGGGTGGGCTGCTCTTTACTGTTCCATAATGGCTGCCTCTTGAGGACATCCTGTCTCGTTGGTGTTGTGCTTTCCCCCCACCTTTCTCCTCTGCTCTATCTGGCACCCAAGTCACGCCAGTGACCTCATCATCATCATCATCCCCTCCATCCTCATCATCACTGGAACCAACTTGGCAATACTCTGCGGCTGGGGGAACATAACTGCCAATTTGGAGAAGGGGAAGTAGTGGCGCGCAAACGGTTTAAACTAAACTAAAAGCAGGTAAAAGATCAGGTAAATAAATCCAGTTGAGATATAAAGACGTATGTGAAGAGGTCGGTAATAAATAGATTCACATAAAAGTGTGCCAGTGATTGTAGAGATAAAATCACAGATAAGTAAAAGACATCCAAACGTGGTTAAAAATCCAAAATAGCTTAATAAGAAAAATAATAAACAGTGAATAAAGTGAATGGTGACTGTGATTCAAAAATCTACATATATATCTTCATAAAAATGAGTGAATACGATCAAATAAATAATACAATACAATCAAGCAATTGGAGAAAAAGAAATCGCAGTAGAAGGCGATAATTGCAGTAACCATAAAAGTTGCAGTAAAAATATAAATAAATAAGTGGTGATAGACCGAACATCTATAAAGTGACTGAGGTGAAAGATAAAAGTAAATAATAGAATAAATCGCAAGCTAAAAACGCATCATAACAGGTGTGATCGATAAATGTCCATATAAAGCATGGGTGCAAAAAGTTTGTTTCCAAAGTGCAGTGCAAGTGGTTCCTGTTGAGTGTAGGATTTTTAGCTGTGGCTATCCTGTGTGTGGCCAGCTTCCAGGATGATCGTTCCTGGCTTCTTCTGGTGTGCACACATAAGCTGCATTAACAATATGGTGGCAGTGGATCTGGATTCTCAGCACCAGTAGGACCCGGGACACAGATTGGAGCCCCTAAGGAGGAAGGTCACCAGGGACCACAAAGATACACAAACCCATGCTGTAACCTTACAGCTGTAAGGTAAGGGGCCATCTTTACTACCCCCACCAGGATCACATGGAATCGCTATAACTGCACAGGATAGCCACAGCTAAAAATCCTACACTCAACAGGAACCACTTGCACTGCACTTTGGATACAAACTTTTTGCACCCATTTTTTATATGCTTTGTCCAAATAAATCCCCTATGGTTTTACACTATGTGGCTCCATTTCTCTCTTTATCGGTCCCACTAATTTGAGTACTACCAGTGGTATAACATCCATCATCCCTCCCTCCTGAGAGTTCTTTGGATATATCCAGTGAAGGATCTTGTCGTTTGGCACCATCCCCAAGTAGAGGCTCCCATGGGTGTAGTGACACCAACTGCCTTTTGTCACTCATACGGCGTAAGCCTATCTGAGTTCACGCTATCTGGTAAGCGCATTCCCAAGAGGTGGTGGACTACAACAGACAACTTGCACCAAGTCACCTGTTATATATTTCTTTCAATGCACTATTATTGAATTTTATGTCACTATTGGGTGATGTTTTTTGCTTAGATCACTATTTGTAACACATATTGCCATATTGGTCTGCTTATATGGTGATATTTATTCAGATTTTTTTACTGTCATATTTATTGTATATGCGATTTATGTGATTATGTGATTAGTAGGTTCACTAATTCTTTCTATATACATATTTTTTGACTCACAATCAATTTTATATACTATATTTGTTTGTTCGCTATTCTCAGTGACACACATGTATTTCGTATTTTTTATTTTGGGATACTGTATCACAATTTAGTATCAACACTTTTTGATCACGATTTTTATTTTCGTGCTCTATGAGCGCCGCACTTTTCCATACCTAAATTCTATTCACTCATCACAGTTATCTGTTGTGCAGGCCGCTAGCTTATCTTTTATTATCTTTACAGACAGCGCAGTTTGCTTTTTCTTTTTCACTATTCACAGCATGCTCAGTGCGCCTGCGCCGATGTCTACGGCGCGCATGTGCCATAGAATCGGTTCCCCCTTTTTTAAGAAAGTATGTCCTTAACCATGTAGGTTAAGGAGATAATTCTTGCACTTACAGGTAAGCCTTAATCTAGGCTTACCTGTAGGTTAAAGTGGTCTGTAAGGGTTTACAACCACTTTAATTGGCTTCTGTCCAAAATAAATTGGCCTTAATATATGAATGTGAGTTGGGGACCTTGGATTGTGGGCTCCTTAAATGACGGCCACAGCGCGGACCTGAATTTCCCCTTACCACGTGATCAGCTGTCAGCCAATGACAGCTGATCACATGATGTTAACAAAACCCTGGTAATCGTTTTTTTTTCTCCTCACGCTGACAGCGCGAAGGTAAAAAAAAAGCCGATCACCGGCTTATGTGCCAGGGACATCGGTCCCAAAGAGGAAGAGGCAATTCTGCCTCATCTGTGCCTACCAGTATCCCCTGCCAGTGCCACCTGCCATTGCCACCTGCCAGTGCCCACAGTGCCCACCAGTTCCACCTATCAATGCCCATGAGTGCCACCTATAAATGCCCACAAGTGCCACCTATCAATGCCAACCAGTGGTGCCAATCAGTGCCGCCTATCAGTGTAACCAACCAGTGCCGATCAGTGCCCATTATTGCCACCCATCAGTGTCCATCACTGCCACCCATCAGTGCCCATCACTGCCACCTATTGGTGCCCATTAGTGCCGCCTCATCAGCGTACATCAAGGAGAAAAATAAAATTTTATAACAAAATATAAATAAATATAATATAATTTTTTTTTAAAACATTCAGAATTTTTAATTTTTTTTTAACAACAAATAAAAACCGCAGAGGTGATCAAATACCACCAAAAGAAAGCTCTATTTGTTGGAAAAAAATTATAAAAATTTAATTTGGGTACAGCGTTGTATGACCGCGCAATTGTCATTCAAAATGCATCAGTGTTGAAAGCTGAAAATTGGTCTAGACAGGAGGGGGGTTTAAGTGCCCAGTAAGCAAGTGGTTAAAATAAATAATAATAATAAATGAGTATCTTAATGAGACACAATGCATAGGAACAATTGCAGACACACACCCACACTCACTCAGGTTGAACTGGATGGACTGGTGTCTTTATTCAACCTTACTAACTATGTAAGTAACTATTTAACTATGTTCCGGTAAGGAAATTTTTATAGTGTGGGGTGGAACAATAAGCACTGAGCCATGATTGGGCAAAGTCATCATTACTTTTTTCAATCATGACTCTGACTGTGCTCTGTGCCCTGATTGGTCAGGTGCGTTGCTTCATCCAATTAGGGCCCTAGAATACACTGTGTAGCACAAACGGGCAATGCCCAACTCTATATGCATCTTGTGAAATGTTATCAATGGGAAAACCGACCTTTAACCACTTCAGCCCAGAAGGATTTGCCCCCTAATGACCAGGTCCTTTTTTGTGATACAGCACTGCTTCGCTTTAACTGGCAATTATTACAATTTCGCAAGCAAGTGTAATTCAACAATTCGTCGTGCGATGTGGCTCCCAAACAAAATTGACGTCCTTTTTTTTCCCACAAATAGAGCTTTCTTTTGGTGGTATTTCATCACCTCTGTGGTTTTTATTTTTTGCGCAATAAACCCAAAAATAGTGACAATTTTGAAAAAAAAAACATTATTTTTTACTTTTTACTATAATAAATGTCCCCAAAAATATATAAAAAAAACTTTTTTTTACATCAGTTTAGGCTGATACGTATTCTTCTAAATATTTTTGGTAAAAAAATCACAATAAGCATTTATTGATTGGTTTGCCCAAAAGCTATAGCGTCTATAAAATAGGGGATAGTTTTTATGGCATTTTTATTAATAATTTAGTTTTTATTAGTAATGGCGGCGATCATCGATTTTTATCATGACTGCGACATTATGGCGGGCACATCGGACACATTTTTGGGACCATTGGCATTAATACAGCGATCAATGCTAAAAAATTGCATTGATTACTGTAAAAAATTTCACTGGCCGTGAATAGGTTAACCACTAGATGGCGCTGTGGGGGTTAAGTGTGTCCTAGGGAGTGATTCTAACTGTGCGGGGGGGGGGCTGTGTGTCACACATCACTGATCACCGCTCCCGATTACAGGGAGCTGTGATCAGTGAGTGTGCCATTAGGCAGACCGGGGAGATGCTTGTTTACATTAGCATCTCCCCATTCTTCCTCACTGCGAGACGATCGCGCGTATCCCCGCGGACATCGAGTCCGCGGGACCCGCGATCCTGCTCACAGAGCTACCAGGGGCGCCCTCAAGCCGCCTCTTAAAGGGCAACGTACAGGTACGTTAATTTGCCTGTACGTGCCCTTCTGCCGCAGTATATCTGCGTGAGGTGGTTGGGAAGTGGTTAATCTGTTTTTATTAAGAGTATGTAGTAAAGTATAGGGTACAGAAAAGAGAAAGGGAGGAAGGAAGGAAGAATGAAGAAGGACCTCTTCACAATTTAATATTAACAGTGGGAGTTAGTGATTGATGGACTCCTCTTATCAGTGCAATAACACATCAATAGGTAGCTGCTAAAACCTTCTGTATCCTAGCTTGTACGAATAGTTTATATGCAGTATTTAAGGAGTTCCATCAATAACACGAGGGAATAAGGGTGGCATTTTGTGTTGTATGGGACCATAGGAATCTGAAAATATAGATTTTTTTTGAACTGTGAAGGCCTCAGAAAGGGTGCTATTATGGCAGTTCAAGAGTTCAGGGAAAGAAGAATAAGGGTATGTGGGGTAATAGCACACTGATGGATAGGTAACCTGATTAATTCTTAAGAAATACATTTTAATTACTTACTGTATGCTACTGAATTTTTTCATATTGTTTTTTTTTTCAGGAACAAACAAGGCTTTCTTTTGTTATGCCCCGTACACGCGATCGGAAATTCCGACAACAAAATCTGTCAGATTTTGTCCGACACTGGAGTTGCATACACACGGTCGGCCAAAGTTGTCCGAAAATCCGATCATCCTGAACGCGGTGACGTTCGTTGCGTACGACGGGACTACGTAGAGGCTAGTAGCCAATAGCTTTGGTCTTGTAATGTGATCTGAGCATGCGTGGCACTTTGTCCGTCGGAATTGGCTACACACGATCAGACTTTGTTGTCGGAAAATTTGAGAGCAGGAGATAAAACTTTGTCCGTCGGAAAATCCAACGGAAAAAGTCCGATGGAGCCTACACACGGTCGGAATTTCCGACAACATTGTCTGATAGGACAGAATCCATCGGAAAATCCGACCGTGTGTATGGGGCATAAAAGTTATCTTTCAAAAATCATTTTATTTTCTTTGCATAAAAAAGTACAAAATTACTGTACATGTTTATCAATGAGGACTGCAAACATTATATGCAGACCATATTAATGCAGCTGTATAACCGGAACAGCTGGCCCCAAGATACATAGTGGGACCCAACCAATTATAGTGACAGAATGGCAGCAGCAGAAGAAGGACCAGGGTGTTTGGCACAAGTATGGACCAAGATAACGTTTTTTTTGTGCATGTGCCATAAACTATTTAGACCTTAGTCAACTTAATTCCTGTTAAAGGATGCCTTGGCTTGTTCATATAACAAAATATGGTGACTCACAACCAGTTCTTATGTGGTTAAGACAAATTTGAAAGCAACCACTGATATGAAATACAGTTACAGGAAAAAGGTTTGTGAGCCCTTTGGAACTACGTGAACTTACTGTATGAATGGCTTCTAAAATGCAGTCTGATGTTTACCTAAATCACAATAACATGCAATAACAAATTGCTAATTCATTCAGATCTTTAGTAACAATTGTTTAAAGTTCACAACTCAGGCTGAAAAAGTGTGTGAGCCCCAGTATTTAGTTTCCAGTAGAATCTCCATTAACAAAAATAACATTCATCAAAGGTCAGATCTGTAGAACAGAAGAAATAGTTAGACACTTTTTTTGTTTACAAACGGTTTTTATTATGAGTAAGGTCATATAACAAGATTTTGACAGTGGTGGAAAACATACAAGTGAAGGATTCAGTTAGATAATACATTATAGTTGAGAGAAGACATATCATGCGGCAGGATACATACGTTCAATTATCAGTTTAAATAACATTTGCGTAGATGGGTCCATGGATGTGCTAAAGTAAAATAACATTAGTGGACATTATCCAGTAGTGAGGAATCCCATAGAGCCCATTTTTTTTTGGTATATATGCATGGAGTCATATAACGTGTGGTGTATTCGTTCTGATAGTTTTATGTTTGCCATACGGTTGAGAATCTGAGGCCATGGTATATTGGGTGAACGCCAGTTGAAAGCTATGGTCCAGTGGATAGAACTAAATAGAGTGTGGATTAATCTAGAACTGGCTATTGGTATATCTTGTATGGGGGAGAATAAGAGGCACATTTGTGGTGTTAGTGGGATCTTTCTACCTGAGATTCGATCAATCATGAGATTGGCATTGTGCCAGATGTTTTTAAGTTGGGGGCAGTCCCAAAATATATGTAAAAGTGTCCCATGTGTAGGGCATCCCCTGAAACAGAGTGGAGATGTTGAAGGGTAGAATGAATTTAGTTTGGCAGGGGTAAGATACCACCTATAGAGTAGTTTGGTAGCAGATTCCCTGATGGTGGTAGTTTTGGTGCATTTATGTAAGTTTTCAAAGATGGTATCCCATTGTTCGGGGGAGAATGAAACGTTCAGATCTGATTCCCATTGTAGCATGGGGTGTGATTTTTCAGGCATATTGAATTCGTTTAGGTTTTTATAAATTTTGGAAATTAGTCCTTTGTCTCGTGGAGAGGATAAACAAATCTGTTCGAATTGTGAGAAGGGGGTACGTAGTGTGAGTGAGTAGTATTTTTGGTAGAAGTGTTTTATCTTCTTATAATTTTCATGTTCTGTAGGTGCAAGGTCATACTTCTTTTGTAGTTCTGTGAAAGGGTAAAATGTATTGTTTTGGGAAAGTGCTTTTAAATTTGTTAGATTGTGTCCTTTCCATATTGTTAATGAGCTTTGGTTGTTATCTAAGGAAGTGAAGTGGGGGTCTCCTAGAAAGGATGCTAAGGGAGGAATGTCGGAGGACATGTTAAATTTGGAATTTTGTCTGTTCCACAGTTGTAGTGTATGTGTGACAATTAAATTTAGCGGTCTTATTTTCTGTGGTGAAATAGACTTGGTCCAGAGTAGACCTTGTAGTTTGTAAGGTTGGACTGATTGTTCTTCAAACAGGAGCCAGGGGATTTGAGAGCCTGGGGTATACCATTGAGCTAGTTGGGTGAATCTGGCTGACAGATAATATATCCATAAATTTGGGATATTTAGACCTCCTTTTAGTTGGGGTCTAAACATTAAGGAGTAACTAAACCTTGGTTTTTTGTTTTGCCAAATGAACTTGTTGATTTTTCTCTGAAGAGAATCTAACGTATTTTTGGGCAGTGACAGGGGAAGGGCTCTGAAAAAGAATAAGAGTTTGGGTAGTATAACCATTTTCGTTGCCACTATTCTACCCGAGAAAGATATTTGATATGATGACCATATTTTCATTATATTTTTGATGTTATTAAATATTGGTGGGTAATTTGCGTGATATAGTGTTTTGTAAGAGGGTGTAATATGTATGCCTAGGTATCTGAATGAGTGCACCAATTGAATGGAAATTTGTCTTTGAGTGTCATTATTAAGGCAGGTGGGATATTAATGGGTAGGGCTGAGCATTTAGATAAGTTTATACTTAAGCCAGTCAGGTCATGAAAAATGTCTAGTGTTTTGGTCAGATTCGGTAGAGAGATGAGGGGATCTGTTAGGAAGAGAAGAACGTCATCGGCATAGAGGCTTAGTTTGAATTCATTGGACCCTTTAGTGTATCCTTTTATATCTATGTTATTTCTAATCGCACATGCCAGAGGCTCTATTGCCAGGGCAAAGAGGAGAGGGGAAAGTGGGCATCCCTGCCTGGTACCCTTGCTCAGTGGGAAAAAGTCAGAATTGTTACCAGGGAGTTTGATGCGTGTTTGTGGGTTGTGGTAGAGGGCTTTGAAACCATGTAAGAATTCTCTGTTTATGCCGTATCTAGGGAGTAGTATGTCTAATGCCGCGTACACACGAAGGGACTATCCCGCGGGATTATCCGCTGGACCGAAGTCCAGCGGATAATCCCCTCGTGTGTAGGCGCCGGCGGACTTTTTTTGGCCAAAGTACGGCGGACTAAAGTTTCAGGTTTTGTTCTCAAATTATCCGCTGGACTTGGCAGTCCAGCGGATAATCCGGTCGTGTGTAGTATGGTCCGGCGTACCAAAAAGGACGCATGCTCAGTAGCTATTATGTCACGGACTCGCTCGGTCTGGTAAAACTAGCCTTCGTTTTGAAGCTCGCACAATCGTCACGCTGTTTAAAATTTTTTTTTTTTTTTTTTTCTGACAGCGGGATTTGTATGGTATCGTACTTGAAGAATGATTTTGCCTTGCTGCTTGTATATTCACGCAGAGTACTCCCGAACGTTTTTTCTTCAGCATTCTTTAGTGAAGTTATATATTTGTATATATATATATATATATATATATATATATATATATATATATATATATATATATATATATATATATATATATATATATATATATATATATATATATATATATATATATATATATATAGATATAGATATAGATATAGATATCAAAATCACCAAATGAAAAATATATCTATATTTCTCAATAAGCGCAAAAAAATATATATCGATATCTACATATATATATATATATATATATATAAATATATATAGATATATAGATCTATACGTGTATAAAAATAAAATTATATATATATATATATATATATATATCTATATATTATATATGTACATATATCTCTATATAGATATTTTTTATTATTTGTTGGTTATCAAAAGGATTAGTTATTACACATGATACAATTGTGGAGTCAGCAGAGCTTGCCCTTAATTCCGATCTTAAACCTCACCTTTCCAGCGACTGCACTTGCAGTTCCATTGAACTTGCACTTTACACTTGTATTGTCAAATGAATGTTTAGACATGTACCTGCCTACTCCTAAAGAAACTATGTTTTTGAATAACAAGCACGTATATCATTATTTGATGAAAATTAAATGACCATTTATTCTGGTTAAAACAAACAAGGCAAAACAAAATAGGAAGGCAACACTGGAGCCACTTGTAGATTTTGTGAAGACTTTTTGCCCCAACGGCAGACACCAAGTTTGTGAAGCCAAAAATTAAGCTTGGGCACATTTCATACAATATAGGGAGCACAAGAAGATTGACCAGGAATCAGACAGACCAGGAACAGCAGCAGATGACATCTATGTCCCCAAGCTGTGGCACTACAACAGCCTGTGTCTTCTGTGAGACCAGACTGAAGCCAGGCAATCACTTCCGACTCTTCGCACCACGCTTCCCTGCACTCTTCCCTGCAGTCTTCCCTGCACGCTTCCTTGGAGGCTGACTTGTGGTAGGAGGAGGAGTAGGAGGAGGAGGAGGAGGAGGAGGAGGAGAAGGAAGACGAGGAGGAGGAGGAGGAGAAGTTGGTGTCGGGCCTTCATGGGTCAGGCGGGTGGATTCTCGTAATTCACCCCTCAAACCCCCCCTAATTGCCTCAGAAATTAGGCCCTCACACAGGTGCCGTTGGCCCCTCTCCATTTCCAGCAACCTGCTGGACACGTAGCTGCCATAGCCCTCTTCTGGAAGGGGGGGTTTGTCGAGAATCGCACTCGCCTTCCGAATCAGTTCCAGTGATTCCTCCTCCACAATGGTCATCCTCCTGGGCCTTCTTGGGGGTAAGGGCAGGGGTCGAGGTAGACTTCTTAATTGGGTCTGGCTGTCACTCTGGCTCGTGCTGGGCCCAGCCACCTCCTGGCTCTCGCTGGGCATGTCCTCCTCCTCCTCCATACCACTTGTCCCGGCATCATCCTGGGTCAGCTCATCCTGTGTGCAAATAAAAACAAAAATCAAACACCTGTTTTGTGGTTTCTGGCCTACTCAATCATCCAATTGTAAACTTAGGAACGAGCATCTAAATTTTCCAAAAGATCCAAAAGGCTATCATTTGGACCCCTGCATTTTCCAAGCAGATCACCAATGTTGTCTAACGCTTTTTTTGCCACTACTGGATGTATGTATACACTATATATGTATCGATATGTTGCACCAACACTTTTTAGAAGTGTGCATAATTTTTGTCAGTTTTTTTTCACAATTCTGAGTTCAGGGTGTTAATTGTTTCACATTTTAACGTTGACAGCATTAATATTCACACAATCACAATTTAGGCTACTAAATATATACCTGGCTCCAGCTGGGCGCATCAGCCTGCTCCAAGGTGGAGGGGTCTTCTCCTTCCGTGGAAGCCTCAGCTGGGGTGGAGGGAAGAGTGGAGGGAAGAGTGGAGGGAAGGGTGGAGGGAAGAGTCGACAGTGATTCCCTGGGTTCCATCTGGTCACCTATAAAAGTCAGTTGGTTGTAGTACCACAGCTTGGGTACATAAACATTCTCTGCTGCTGCTCCTGATCTGACTGATTCCTCAATCTTCTTGCGCTCCCGCTTGTACATGTGCCTTAAACTTGCAATTCTGGCTTCCACAAACTTGGTGTTTGCGTTGGGGACTTTAGTCTTCACAAAAGCCACAAGTGGCCCCAGTGTTGCCTTCCGGACATCCCTATTGCCATACAAAGGGTTCTTGAGCTGCCACAGGTTGGTATTTTTTCTGTACAGGGCAATGAATTCGGACATGAACTGCTGGTCCTTGAATGGATTCAACTGGGGTGATGACATGTTTGTTTCTGTTTTGTTAGTAATGGCAATACAAAAGACCAAAAACACAAATGTTACTTAAAACGCACAACCAGTTTTTCTTAACAAACATTACACAACACACCCACACACAGGCAGCAACACATCCACACAGGCAGCAACCCCTACACACAGGCAGCAACCCCTACACACAGGCAGCAACCCCTACACACAGGCAGCAACACATCCACACAGGCAGCAACCCCTACACACAGGCAGCAACCCCTACACACAGGCAGCAACCCCTACACACAGGCAGCAACACATCCACACAGGCAGCAACCCCTACACACAGGCAGCAACCCCTACACACAGGCAGCAACACATCCACACAGGCAGCAACCCCTACACACAGGCAGCAACCCCTACACACAGGCAGCAACCCCTACACACAGGCAGCAACACACACATATCCTTAAAAAATGCTGGCCCAAAACCCAAAAAAAAACACAGTAATGCATCCTAGAAAACACTTACCTTCGTACAGAGCGCTCGCTACTTCCGTTCGGCAACACGTGGGCCCCTCAAACAGCCTTATATACACTGCGCACGCGTCGAAGTCCGCCTGCGTCCTCCGCGTCGCCCGCCCATGACGTTCCTCATGACGAGTATTCCCCGCCCCGCTTCCCCTCGTTGCATTGTTGGTGAATTAATTCATGAATATGGCGGACACATTCTCAGCCAGTAGCGCGGAGGAAAGCCAAGAAGCCAACACATCTGCATCCAGCAGCAGATATAAGGCCACCAATATGGCCTTTGAAGAGATGGTGGAGATGGTGGACATCCTCCAAAGGGAAGATTACGACGGGGAAAATGGCCCGTACCCTCGACCCAACTTGCGCAAGGACAAGATTCTCACTACAATCGTCAGCACCCTGGAGCAGAAATTCGGCGTACGAAGGGGCAAGGATCAACTGCGCAAACGATGGTCCGACATCAAATCCAGGGAGCACGATCAATACAGGAGAATTCGAAAAGCCATCAAAAAAAGTAAGTCAAGCACGTGCGCTACTATGGTTATACTTGTTGATATGTCTAATCTTGCGCAGATGTAATTACCATTCGTCCGTGAAACTTGCGCAGATGTTATTACCATTCGTCCGTGAAACTTGCGCAGATGTAATTACCATTCGTCCGTGAAACTTGCGCAGATGTTATTACCATTCGTACCTGAAACTTGCGCAGATGTAATTACCATTCGTCCGTGAAACTTGCGCAGATGTTATTACCATTCGTACCTGAAACTTGCGCAGATGTAATTACCATTCGTCCGTGAAACTTGCGCAGATGTTATTACCATTCGTCCGTGAAACTTGCGCAGATGTTATTACCATTCGTACCTGAAACTTGCGCAGATGTAATTACCATTCGTCCGTGAAACTTGCGCAGATGTAATTACCATTCGTCCGTGAAACTTGCGCAGATGTTATTACCATTCGTACCTGAAACTTGCGCAGATGTAATTACCATTCGTCCGTGAAACTTGCGCAGATGTTATTACCATTCGTACCTGAAACTTGCGCAGATGTAATTACCATTCGTCCGTGAAACTTGCGCAGATGTTATTACCATTCGTCCGTGAAACTTGCGCAGATGTTATTACCATTCGTACCTGAAACTTGCGCAGATGTAATTACCATTCGTCCGTGAAACTTGCGCAGATGTAATTACCATTCGTCCGTGAAACTTGCGCAGATGTTATTACCATTCGTCCGTGAAACTTGCGCAGATGTAATTACCATTCGTCCGTGAAACTTGCGCAGATGTTATTACCATTCGTACCTGAAACTTGCGCAGATGTAATTACCATTCGTCCGTGAAACTTGCGCAGATGTAATTACCATTCGTCCGTGAAACTTGCGCAGATGTTATTACCATTCGTACCTGAAACTTGCGCAGATGTAATTACCATTCGTTCGTGAAACTTGCGCAGATGTTATTACCATTCGTTCGTGAAACTTGCGCAGATGTTATTACCATTCGTTCGTGAAACTTGCGCAGATGTTATTACCATTCGTACCTGAAACTTGCGCATATTTGATGAAAGTTCCGTTTGTCTTCATAACGTTTATTGAGTTTACCTGGCTTTGGGTTGTTGGAGTTGTAAGGTTGTTTATTATTGTCACTATCTATACAATTACTGCTGTAGTAAGGGTTTTAGGGGTAACTTACACAGGGACTCCAGAGGCTGTTTTGGGGGGGGGGGGATAAATATGTTAAGCAGGGTCTCATGCTCACAATTCCCAAAAAATGCTCATCATCTCTAAATACTGTAGGTGGTGACTTTTCAAAGAAGTACACTCACCTGTCCCTTGGATGGTGCAGCTACAATCTCTGATCTTGCAATCATGAAATTAATGTTTGCGGCTTCACTTCCCGGGTCACTATTGGGCATGCGCCAGTTGCGCAATGCAATAGGACTGGTCCGCGCAAGCTCGGGGACCCCTGTGTGTCCCAGCAGACAGCACGGTGGGACGGGATGTGGCGTATACTTCTGTGGGAGTCTAGGGCCGGATGTGTGTGCAAATACCTGCCTTACACAGGTATCTGCAACCCATCCCCCCTAAAACGTTCAAAATAAGACACCACAGGGGTGCAGGGATCCAATGAGCGGAAGTTCAAATTTAGGGTTGAAGGGCGCTTTAAGTATTGGAGTTTCATTAGATAGACATTTCAATTCTGTCTTCAAGTAGGATCTTCTAACAAACTGCTAATAATTGGCAAGACTTTTAAACAATGTTTACTAATCCTATTTTGGCACTCAAATATCAGTGTGATTCAAAAGTGTACCTTTTTGTGTTCCATTACCATAGGGGGCAAAAGACTCAGACGTCAGTCCGAACCTACGAGGACCTCCCGGCCTCACCAGACTAATTGGGCAGTTAGCCCAAGCCCACGCGTGGATGTGGCGGAACAGGTCGTTGAAGTCGATCAAATCTGCACCCCACCAAGTGAGTGTCTCAGAACACAGATTGAGCTAATAAATTAAGGTCTGCATGTTTTTGACACTTTTTTTCTTGTGTTTTCTCTACCCAACTTTTAGGTGATGCTGATCTGTTTGTGGAACGACAAGCTGCGGAGCCATTTACCACTGACAGTGCCCACAGGCTTATTGGGCAGATCATGGCCTGGAATCTGCAGCTGGAAAACATGCAGAAGGAGATGGCCACCATGCAGCAGGGAATGAAGGACATGATTGATGTTTTGGGGAGAATCTAAAGACCCCTTTTACATTTCTTAACATCAATCATGTCCTTCATTCCCCTTTTGAAGCGCTGTTTAACTAATTTTAGAGGCCAAATTTTAAATATGCACACGGTATGTCAACATGTGCTATGTGCCATCAGGGGATCTCAATGGACGCATTTTGTGTTTGCAACCCCTAATGCTAGTAGGTGAGAGGGAAGGGGTTTCACACACAAAACACGTCCATTGATTCCCCATGATGGAACATAGCACATGTTGACATTACCCATTTTCCAGTTAAATTAGTGTGCATATTCAAAATTTGGCTTCTTCTGTTCATGGGTTACCTGTTGAACTTTGTAAGTTCTGGACTTTTACATTGTGTAAATAATTTCAAATGCTAAGCCAAAATTTTTAAAAAATTTTAAACATGTTTTTATGTTTGTTTTAAAAAATCAATCCCAAAAAAAAAAACAATATGTTGTGAGAA
This sequence comes from Lithobates sylvaticus, assembly GCA_028564925.1. Taxonomy (NCBI): domain Eukaryota; kingdom Metazoa; phylum Chordata; class Amphibia; order Anura; family Ranidae; genus Lithobates; species Lithobates sylvaticus. The sequence goes on from CM053036.1 coordinate 176,522,414, forward strand.
AAACACCAAAAAAATGTCAAAAAGATAACATAAAAAAAAAAAAAAAAAAAAAATTCATGTTCCCAAAAAAAAAAAAAAAAAAAAAAAAAAAAACCAAAAATACCAAAACAACCAAAAAAAAAAAAAAAAAAAAAAAAAAAAAAAAGTTTTGGATGTGCACTATAATAAAAAAAATAATGTTTGCACAAATTCAAAAATGTGTGGCTTCTTCTTTTTAAATACTACCAGTTTGACAAAAACATGTTGTGGTTCATTGACAAAGGGGCTTATTTACTAAACGTTAAACAAGTTTGCCACTATTAAGATGTGCACTAGGACAACATATAAAACAGGCCAAATTAAAAGCCAAACAATACGAAACGACCAATATTTCAAACATAAATAACTGTATTTATTCATTGTAAATGAAAAAGATGGTTTAAGGGTCTGCTGCCATTTCAATGGCCCCCCTACCATTAAAATACTGTAAATAAAGGTCCCGCACTTGCTGGGCTGATTGTGGTGCGGAACCAAGAGGGCGATTATCCAGCCCTGTCATGTTGCCTTCCACTCCGGCCTCAGGGCCAATTGGTAAGGAGTATGTTCCTGAATGTTTCCGTAAATAATTGTGCATGACACAGCATGCAAGAATAATAGTATTGAGTTTGTACTCTGCCAGATGTAGCGATGTAAGGAGCAATCTGAAACGGTTGGCCATAATACCAAAGGCATTTTCCACCACCCTTCTTGCTCTGGCCAACCGATAATTAAAAATCCTCCTCTCAGGGGTGAGGGATCGTTGGGGAAATGGCCTCATCAGATGGTCACCCAGACCGAACGCCTCGTCGGCAATGAAGACGAACGGGAGTCCCTCCACATTATCTTCATCTGGTGGCAGCTCCAGCCCACCAGTTTGGAGACGATGACCGAACTCCGTGTGGTTGAAGACTCCTCCGTCCGACATCCGGCCGTTTTTCCCCACATCCACATACAGAAATTCATAGTGTGCCGACACCACCGCCATCAACACGATACTATGGAACCCCTTATAATTCCAATAGTATGACCCCGAATGGGGTGGGGGCACAATTCGCACGTGTTTGCCGTCAATCGCCCCTCCGCAGTTGGGAAAGTCCCAACGGGCAGCAAACTGGGAAGCCACAGTCTGCCATTCCTGTGGCGTGGAGGGACACTGTGAAGTCAAACAGAAAGATACAATTGAAATTATAAACCAGCCAAAACACCAAACTAAATGCAACAAATTAAAAAACAATTTGGAAGAACATATGTATTTATTTTGTAAATCCTTGAAATAAAGCCAAAAGATTAAGGATAAAAGGGACAAATCTCTGATTGATGACCCCTCTGATGGACCAGAGAAGATAATAATGGGGATGTGGGTGGGGAGTAAATAATGGTAAGGTCACACAATACACATGCAATTAATTAAAGGTGTGTGTGGGGGGGTGGGGATAATTACAAGCTGACCAAAAACACATGATATTAATTATAAGGGGGTGTGTGGGGGGGTGGGGATAATTACAAGCTGACCAAAAACACATGATATTAATTATCAGGGGGTGTGGGGGGGGTGGGGATAATTACAAGCTGACTAAAAACACATGATATTAATTATAAGGGGGTGTGTGGGGGGGTGGGGATAATTACAAGCTGACCAAAAACACATGATATTAATTATCAGGGGGTGTGGGGGGGGTGGGGATAATTACAAGCTGACTAAAAACACATGATATTAATTATAAGGGGGTGTGTGGGGGGGTGGGGATAATTACAAGCTGACCAAAAACACATGATATTAATTATAAGGGGGGTGGGGGGGGTGGGGATAATTACAAGCTGACTAAAAACACATGATATTAATTATCAGGGGGTGTGTGGGGGGGTGGGGATAATTACAAGCTGACCAAAAACACATGATATTAATTATAAGGGGGTGTGGGGGGGGGGGGGGGTGGGGATAATTACAAGCTGACCAAAAACACATGATATTAATTATCAGGGGGTGTGTGTGGGGGGGGGTGGGGATAATTACAAGCTGACCAAAAACACATGCAATCAATTTAAAAATGAGGGTCAAGGGGGGTGAAAGGGGGGGTGAGTAAAGCTGTACAATGGAGCTGGTAATATACATTTTTAACCAAAGAAAGTGACTAGGCTAGGGGTGTTTAGGGGGCCAAGCTTCCATGCTGGGGAGGTTGGTGCAAGCAAATATGCATGTGACCCACTAAATAATACATTCTTAAAACTATTTCGATAAGTCAAACATAAAATACTAGACAAAAAAAAAAAAATCCAAAAAAAAAAAGGAATAGGCGACATTCATAGAATAGTCCTATCATGGTAATTAGCTAATGATGACATTGATGCACTACATTAACAAACATACAAGACATAGGTAATTTTAAAAGAGAAGACTTACCTTAATGTATTCCTCCTGCAGGACGTGGATAATGGCAGAACAGGTCTCTGGAATAATGAGCCCCAGAGCCTGGGGGGAGATGCCTGTCGTGAACTTGAGGTCCTGCAAGCTTCTCCCCGTCGCCAAGTAACGCAACGTGGCGACTAGCCTCTGCTCCGCACTGATGGCTTGCCGCATGCAGGTATTCTGCCTGCTAATATAAGGGGACAGCGAAGCCAACAGACGGTGAAAAATGGGGTCCGTCATCCGGAGATAATTCCTGAAATCATCAGGATTATTCTCACGGATCTCACGGAGCAAAGGCATATGCGAGAATTGGTCACGCTGGCGCAACCAATTCTTGGTCCATGAACTCCTCCTCACCCTGTTCATGGACCGGGCTCGTGCCAAGGTGCTAACCGCAACACCGAGCCCCTGCACAGCACGAACTCGTTCCCGAGTACGTCCACACTCCATGGCTTCAAAACGGTCGGCTGATCAAACAAACAACTTAACAGAACGCACTGAAGAACAGCAAGGCCTATGAAGAACGACCTGAAAAACAGGAACGAGCGGACCAGAACGGCCTGAGAACAGGTAGGAACTGATCCACACGCACTGAAAGCCAGATACAAACCTCACAAGCACAAACTGAACGGCAGAAGCGAACGAATTAAGCAGAAGTCTGAGAAGCGCGAATCGTCTCTAACCAAACGTCAACTAACACGCGATATACACGAGATTAGCTGACGGGGCCCAAAGGGTGTCGTTTGGGATCTCGAGCTTCCTTTTTCTAGTCCCGTCGTACGTGCGTACGTCATCGCGTGAACCGCCGGACTTTTTGCGTGATCGTGTGTGGTCAAGTCCGTTCGCTTTTTAGTCCGGCGTACCTAGCGGGAAAGTCCAGCGGATTGTTCGCTGGACTTAGGTCCGCCGGCAAAAGTCCGTACGTGTGTACGCGGCATAAGTATGACCAGCTGACGCTGTCAAAGGCTTTATGGATATCAAGGCTGAGTAGGAGTGTAGATTTAGAATGTAGGTTAGAGTCTTGAATGATGTTTGTAGTCAGTCTTATATTGTCTGTTATATGTCTGTTCGGGATGAAACCTGTTTGGTCTGGATTTATTAGTGGGGAAATGACTGCAGCTAGTCTATCAGCTAGCAATCGGCCAAATATTTTAAGATCATTATCGATGACTGAAATTGGGCGATAGTTTTGTGGGATGGAGTGATCTTTATTTGGTTTGGGAAGAAGGGACATGTTTGCCAGGAGCATTTCTGGTGGGAATTGGTTTCCTTGTAGGATATGATTGTATAGTTTTGTAAGGTGAGGAGTTAATGTGGAGGCAAATTTTTTATAATATGATGAGGAGCATCCATCAGGGCCTGGGGCTGTAGAGGTTTTTAACGAGTTTAAAATTCTATTAATTTCTATGTCAGTACAGGGAGCGTTAAGCAACTCTATCTGTTGGTTGGATAGAATGGGTAGTGTAATATCATTGAGCCAATTCAAGGAAGATTGTTTGGGTAAGGACGGGGGAGTAGAAAGAAGCTTTTTATAGAAGTCTAAAAATACGTTCATAACTTCTTTGGGGTGGGATACCAAGTTGCCTGATGGGTTTCTTAATTTATAGGTGTGAGGAGGTTTTGTTGTTTGGTTTAGTTTCCTGGCGAACATGGTAGAGTAAGAATTGCTGTGAAGCAAGAATCTGGCTTTAGACCATCTAAGGGCTTTTTCTGTATCTGATGTGAGTATGGAGTCTAAGGCTGTGCGTTTTTCTTGAATTTGTTTAAAGAGATCGCTAGAGGGGTTTTGATTGTTCCTATGATATAAGAGATCTAGGTCTCTTGTAAGAGATCTTATATCTGCGAGCTTAGATTTGTTTTTGGTTGAGGCAATATTTATTAGATGGCCTCTCATGACAGCCTTATGTGCCATCCATAAAGTTGTGGGCGGCACATCTGGTGCCATGTTGAGTGCAAAATATTGTTCAAGATGAGATAAGATTTCCTGAGAGATTGTTGGGTCAGTTAGCAGGGAGTCATTTATTCGCCAGTTGTGTGTTGTAGTAGCTAGGCCTATATGTGGGGTGTTAAAGGAAACTATATGGTGATCTGACCAGGGACATGGGTGGATCTCTGCCTTTGATGAGTTGGCTAGTAACACTGGGGTACAAAAAATATAATCCAGCCGTGCATAACTGTCATGTGGGTGAGAGTAGAATGTGTAGGCTTTGATACCTACATTGTGGGCTCTCCATGTATCTACCAGTTGGTGGTTGTATAATGATCGATTTAGTGATTTAGGGAATGATTTAGAAGATGGGAGTACTCTGCTTCTGTCTAGTGCTGAATGTGCAGCTAGGTTGAAATCACCCCCTACTATTAAGTGTGTTGAATGAAATCTATCTATGGTTTCAAAGAATTTTGAAAAAAAGCTTGTTTGTGCGTCATTAGGAGCATATATTGAGGCAATGGTGACCGAGCGTCCTTTTATTGAGCCTTTCAAGATCAAATATCGACTGTCTGGGTCTTTGAAGACACTATGGGTCTCAAATACCACTGAGTTCCTTATAAAGATTGCTGTGCCCCTAGATTTAGTGTTATAAGTCGTGCAATAGAATTGACTATAACCCTTGTCAAAAAATTTAGGATGTTTATCTGTTGCAAAATGAGTTTCCTGCAACAGAATAATGTCAGCCCCCAATCTCTTGTAGTGACGGAAAGCTTTTTTCCTCTTTTGAGGGGAGTTAATGCCCTGGGCATTGTGAGATATCACCCTAAGCCCCATTGATCAGGTAATGGGTAACTGCAAAAGTTATAGGGTGATAGAAGTAGCTCACGAGGCCCAGGGCATAGTTCACATGCATAAAGATGCAGGCTTACCTTCAGCATTAGGGTTTTAATAGAACTTGTGAAATGGATCAGACTATTCTTTGAGATTGTAGGACCCCACTAGACCTTATAAACCCACCAAACATTAATTAAATAAACACCAACAAACCATTTTTTTTGGCAAAATAATTGGCCGCGGCACCTTTATTGGTTTAAACATATTAATATAACTCTTTTATTCAAATCATCAATTCAACCAACACAGAATTCTATCTGCTCAGTTTTTAGAACTCGAGCAGTACCACCATTATAAATATAATTAACCGTCCCCCCCAGAATCCGGGGTGACCCTACCACATAAGGGTGCACGCGACAGGGCGGGAGGGAGGGAGCTCCAATCTTTTGCTGATCCAAAGGGAAAGAGGGCAAGCCCCTTTCCTGATATCCTTATATAGCCTCCACAGACTTCCAGAACATTCCTTACTCCCTGATTGGCTCTTCCTGACTACCACTCTCTCTACCTTAAAGGGACAGCAACATATTAAACTGACACTGAAATAAATGCTATTTTACCTCACAAAAAGAAAAGGGGGGGGAGGGGGAGTCCACAATCTCAGGAAAGTGGACCCATATTGTGTCCCCTTTTTCATGAGATTGTAGGACCCCACTAGACCTTATAAACCCACCAAACATTAATTAAATAAACACCAACAAACCATTTTTTTTGGCAAAATAATTGGCCGCGGCACCTTTATTGGTTTAAACATATTAATATAACTCTTTTATTCAAATCATCAATTCAACCAACACAGAATTCTATCTGCTCAGTTTTTAGAACTCGAGCAGTACCACCATTATAAATATAATTAACCGTCCCCACAAGCCGGGCTTGAGTAACAAGGACGGCCCACCCCCACCACCGCGGCCACTGCATTCTCAATGCTATTTTGCAAACCAAGGTTAAATATATCCAGCCCCACTTCTGATAAATGAACCCCATCAGGCCTATATAGCCCTGGGAAACCACCCTCGAGATCTACATGACGGTAAGATAAACCGCCAATTTGAGGCATGAATTTCTCCATCGCCTTGTTAACCCTTTTCCTCATCTTTTCCATAACCCTCCTCTGGCCAGAGGAGAGCCAAGAAAAACGAGGAACTATTTCAGAAAATATGAACACTGTACCTGGGAACGTGATACTAAAACGAAGGAGGTCCCTTTTTATCATAAATAGCAAATCCAACGTTCTAAGGTTACCTATGTCATTCCCCCCTACATGAATAATCACTATGGAAGGCGGGGGCCACATCTGACATAACCTAGATAACTGAAAATAAAGTTGATACCACTGAAGTCCTCTCACACCCTTCCAAAATAACTGAAATGATTCTGGCTGCAGAGACAGATTCAATGAGTAACTGCGTTGAGCCGCTCTTTTTTGTGCCCAATATATAAACGAGTGTCCCAGGATCCATACCGTGTGCTGGGTACCTGAAATTAGATAAACAAATTAGGACGAACATATAACTTATAACATTGGGACCTCCACCTCCCCATTTCTTTAATATCAGACTCCGGGACCCCTAAGCGAGATGCTTCGGAAGCTGCACCTATCCTAAATGAGTGCGATGAAAACTTGAACCCTCTCAAGCCTAAATGCGTCAGGCATCTATGGAAGACTACATCGAACTGGTATTTCGTTAAAGGGATCCCATCCTTATGAATAAGAAAATTACCCGACACAGATGGCCTAATTACCAGGAATTGCCTGACGGCCGCTACTGGACACACAAATAAGTCCCCCTGCTCCCGCAAGTGGACCCAACTACCCCTGCCACATTGATCTGTTTTGGAATGATGTAACCTAATATGCACTCCCTCGCTGTCCATTACCAATTGTTCCAACCTAATTCCAGAGCCTCCCCGCTTATTCGGGGGAACCAGCTCCGAAATGCGGAATGCGCCAAAAAATGCAAGCGCAAATGACGTTCTAAATAGCAAGGCCTCATATGCTGAGAAGCAAATGACTTCGGTACTTCTACAAAGGCCACCAAGGATGTCAAGTGAGATTGGTCGTCTGGCATCAGCCTCAAATGTTGACCGCCTGTATCCCTTTAGTGCCTGTTTAACCGAAAAATAATAAGAACAATGCTGTAAGCCAAACAATTTAAAGAAAAAGGAAATGCCGGCCAGCGTTTTCGCTATATAACTATATGAATACCGCTGGCGCATAAGGCCTGCCAAAAAAGCCAAAATCAACTCCTCTGACGGCATATTAAACGGAAAACTTTCATTGTTAGCAAATGACAACCAGCTCTTCCATGCTGCTGAGTAACTGGCCCAAGTCTTGGGGGCCAAGGAACCCTGAATAGCTTCTGACACTATATTGAGATCACTTCCCACAAATGGTCTGGGCATGGGATGCCATCCCGGTCTGCCTCTGGAAGTAACAGCCTGAAACGGTCCATCTGAAAGCGAGACAGAGAATCGGCTATATTATTCAATATTCCGGGCGTATATTTAGCTTTCAGCCAAATGTTGAATTTGAGGCATCTAAAAACCACCTGGCGCAGTACTTTAATCACCCACACAGAGCTGGAGGAGAGACAATTCACTGCATAAAGAACGCCTTTATTATCCGTTTCCACCAGGATACGCTTGTTTGCTAAATCTGACCCCCATAACTCCAAAGCCACTAAAATTGGAAATAACTCCAACAAAACGATGTTCTTAGTTGCGCCTAATTGTACCCAGGCATTAGGCCAATTGGAACAACACCAGTGTGTGTGCCAAATGGCCCCAAAACCTTGGGAGCCCGCTGCATCAGTAAACAACCTGAGATCAGGGGCAAAAATGAATTCAGATTGAAAAAACGACCGCCCGTTGTAACAATCAAGGAAATTTGCCCAAATTAACAAATCCTCCTTAAGAGGCATTGTCATGCGAATGTGGGCCCTAGGGGACTTGTAGCCCGAGATGGATAAATAGAGGCGACGCGAAAAAATTCTGCCCACTGGCATAATACGACACGCAAACGCCAAAATACCCAGGAGAGATTGCATCTCTTTCAACCGGATTTTTTTCTTCTGGAGAACCCCAGCGATCAGCCATTTTAATTTGCGCAGCTTTACCTCGGGCAAACGAAATTCCATTCTATGGGTGTCAATTTCGATGCCCAAAAACTCTAAGACCATGCTGGGCATACATGTCTTTTCAGCCGCTAGCGGAATACCAAACTCAACCGCCAGTGCCTGAAAATCCATTAACAAATCAGCGCAACGCATGGAGTCCGCCGGACCGATAAATAAAAAATCATCTAAATAATGAATAACGCTGTCCGAACCCGACCGCTCGTCTAAAGTCCAATGAAGAAAAGTAGCGAATGCCTCAAAATATGCGCATGATAATGAACACCCCATAGGGAGACACTTATCAAAAAAATAATGCTCCTCAAAGAAAAACCCCAATGAATTGAATGCTTCTGGAGCGATAGGTAAAAGGCGAAAAGCCGATTGTATATCAGCTTTTGCCAATAAAGCCCCCGGGCCGCACGACCTGATTTTTTTAACCGCGTCGTCAAAAGTTGCATAAGAAACTGAGCATAAGCTTGCATCGATGTCATCGTTTAAAGAATCTCCCTTCGGAAATGACAGATGGTGTATTATGCGGAACGCATTGGGTTCGCGCTTAGGGACTACCCCCAATGGGGAAATCCGAAAATTAGGGAAAGGCGGCTGCTTAAAAGGCCCCTCAATACGCCCCTCTGCAAGTTCCTTGCACAATTTATCCCTTACCACCTGGGGAAAAAAATCGACCGACTTTAAATTCCTCATAACTGTACAACCAGACCCTGAAAAAGCAGGCAAAGGAAAACCTTTGGAAAAGCCTTCAGTGAGGAAATATGCCTTCTCCCTGTCTGGGTATCTGTCCAGCCATGGGCGCATTTTTTCCAGCCTCACTGGAGTGCAGGCTTTTTGGAAAAATATCCCTCTGCGCAGGACTTTGACTGACATTAGCTTTATTTTTGAAACATTTAGCTGCTGGATGCGCACCCGCACAAATAGAACATTCATGCCTATATTTACAGGTCGCATTCCAACGGCACTGACTTTCATTAAATGCAAAACAGCATCCTCTTCTGAAAGCAGGATTTTGAGGGTTAGCCATGGAAGGTTTAGGTGCCGCTATCCTCTGAGGCAGAATTAAATTGAGCCACAAACCCACGTCCTTCATTCCCCATTTTAACGATGGGTGTATAGACAATTTTTGACGAAAAGATTCGTCGTAATAGAACCATCCCAGGCCCCCAAAGTTCTTATAGGCCTCTAAAATATGGTCCAGATGCTGGAAAAGGCCTCCACACATTTCAGGATGCTTGTCAGCCAATATACCAGCATAAATACAAAAAGCCTGCAGCCAATTATTAAATGACCGAGGAAACGATCTGCGTCTATCCTCCTCACCCTTCTCCTCCCCCTTTCTTTCTGTTCTAGACACAAAATCCTTATGTGAAGGCAAAAGGGAAAGGATTTCTATATATTCCCCCTTCCATATTTTATCTTTAATCGCTGCGCTCAAATGACAACCCAAAGGTGACATCTCACAAGGCATTACCCCTTTCATGCATGTCTCTGGTATATTTAGTTTAACAGGTGCAGCCGTGTACAGTGACTCAGGGCAAATAATGTCATTCTGCAATCCCACATTAACATTTCTATCATGCACAGCCAGACTGACAGGGGAAGGAGATAGCACAGCAGCAGGAGAGTTAAATGGCAGAGCTGCCATAGAGGAAGAAACAGGTACAGGCACCTGAGACAAAGATTGAACTAAAGAAGACAAAGATCCTATTAAACCATTTAAAATAGATAATTGGTTCAACTCACCAGCTGCTGGAGGCTGTCTGTCTCCCTCCAGCAGCACTGCAGGGTCTGGGACTTGAAACTGCTGCCCAACCTGGGACTGATAAGACACCTCAGGGCGCTGAGAGTCATGCTGCACTGTTTCAGATGTCTGCTGCCATGGATGCTGCGGCGTCGACTGTCTTCCCCTGGCTTCACTGGTGGGCTGCTGGGCTATGCACATCCGACCGTTTCTGCCCGCTGGAGACTGGGAACAGGACCTCCTCTTCTTGGGCCCTCGGCGGCCCCGAACCGACCGGCCGGCATCCGAACGTTCCTGAGGCGTGCTTTCTTCTTCGGTTGCGACCGCAACCTGGCGAAAACGTTCAGGAGGAATGCTCCTCCTAGTTCTCATACGCAAGGCGGGTTCTCCTTCATACCGCCCCACGCCATTAGGGTCCGCCTGTTCGCCGCCTACCGCAGAGCCTCCGCCTTCAGCCCTGACACAGGGCTCCTCCTCTTCATTGGCAGACGCCAGGCAGCGGCGAAGCCATGCCTCTCCTCCTGCACTGCCGGCTTTCTCAATCAGCTGATGTAGTAGTGACTCCATAGCAGGACAGGTAGGAGCTCCAATCTTTTGCTGATCCAAAGGGAAAGAGGGCAAGCCCCTTTCCTGATATCCTTATATAGCCTCCACAGACTTCCAGAACATTCCTTACTCCCTGATTGGCTCTTCCTGACTACCACTCTCTCTACCTTAAAGGGACAGCAACATATTAAACTGACACTGAAATAAATGCTATTTTACCTCACAAAAAGAAAAGGGGGGGGGAGGGGGAGTCCACAATCTCAGGAAAGTGGACCCATATTGTGTCCCCTTTTTCATTCTTTGATAAAGTGTAATTTGTCACTTGAGTAGAACAATATTAAACATAACAATCTTAACTGTATATTTACTATGGATGACCTTATGTAAGATAACTTGTAAGAACATTTTCTATAAAGTAGGGAGTCAGGGTGACAGTAGTTAGACACTTTTAACCACTTTCAGACCGGACCAATTTGCAGCCAAAGGACCAGGCCCCTTTTTGCGATTCGGCACTGCGTCGCTTTAAATGACAATTGCGCGGCCGTGCGACGTGGCTCCCAAACAAAATTTAGGTCCTTTTTTTCCCCACAAATAGAGCTTTCTTTTGGTGGTATTTGATCGCCCCTGCGTTTTTTTTGCGCTATAAACAAAAAAGAGCGACAATTTTGAAAAAAAAACGCATTATTTTTTATTTTTTGCTATAATAAATATCCCCCAAAAATATATAAAACATTTTTTTTTCCTCAGTTCAGGCGGATACGTATTCTTCTACATATTTTTGGTTAAAAAAATCGCAATAAGCGATTATTCATTGGTTTGCGCAGAAGTTATAGCGTTTACAAGATAGGGCATAGTTTTATAGCATTTTTATTAATAGTTTTTTTTTATTAGTAATGGCGGCAATCAGCGATTTTTTTATTGTGACTGCGACATTATGGCGGACACATCGGACATTTTTGACACATTTTTGGGACCATTGTCATTTATACAGCAATCAATGCTATTTAAATGCATTGATTCCTGTATAAATGACACTGGCAGTGAAGGGGTTAACCACAAGGGGGCAGTGTAGGGGCTAAGTATGCCTAGGGGTGTGTTTCTTACTGTGGGGGGGGGGGCGTGGCTGTCAGCTAGTGAATGCTGATCTCTGCTCCAATCACAGGGAGCAGAGATAGGCGTCACTAGTTGCTAGGCAGAACGGGGAGATGCTGTCTATTTCCGCATCTCCCCGCTCTGCCTTCCCGTGAGACGATAGCAGGTGTCCCCACGGCGATCGAGTCCGCGGGACCCGCGACCGGCCTCACGGGGGTCCCGACCGCCGCGCTCCCAATGGCAGGGACGGCATTAAGGAGGGACTTATATATACGCCCTCCTGCCTGTCCGTGCCATTCTGCCGACGTATATCGTCGTGCGCCGGTCGGGAACCGTTTAAAATCATGAATATATCTGTCATTGGTTGCATTAACAGTTCTCTTCTGGTCATGACACCCAAATGGTTGAATTCATAACTGACGTTTGGCACTACAGTATAAATGTTTTTAGCCATTCTTTTGCAAATGTAATCTTGTTTCTTCTGGTCACCATTTTGTCGGATCAATCAAATTCTATTAAGTTTCAGTTGATGGAGTGCTAGCCTGATATTATCTTGTTAAGTTTTTGATACAATTTTGAAATCATTGTTCCCTCTATAGTGGCAAATAATCCAGTTTCAAAGGCACCCAAGTCTTATTGATAGTGTGTTGTCTCCATTTACAGTGTATATAAAAAGTCTACACATCCCTGTTAAAATGTCAGGTTTCCGTCCTGTAAAAAAATGAGACAAAGATAAATCATTTCAGAAATGTTTACACGTTTAATGTGACCTATACATTGTACAAATCAATTGACAAACAAACTGAAATCTTTTAGGTGGAGGGAAGTGAAAATAAAAAACAAAAATAATATGGTTGCATAAGTGTGCACACCCTTAAACTAATACTTTGTTGAAGCACCTTTTGATTTTATTACAGCACTCAAGTCTTTTTGGGTATGAGTCTATCAGCATGGCACATCTTGACTTGGCAATATTTGCCCACTCTTCTTTGCAAAGATACTCCAAATCTGTCAGATTGTGAGGGCATCTCTTGTGCACAGCCCTCTTCAGATCACCCCACATAATTTCAATCTGATTCAGGTCTGGGCTCTGGCTGGACCATTCCAAATCTTTAATCTTCTTCTGGTGAATTCATTACTTTGTTGATTTGGATGTATGCTTTGGGTCATTGTCATGCTGAAAGATTAAGTTCCTGTTCATGTTCAGCTTTCTAGCAGAAGCCTGAAGGTTTTGGGCCAATATTGACTGTTATATGGAACTGTTCATAATTCCCTCTACCTTGACTAAGACCACTGTTCCAGCTGAAGAAAAACAGCCCCAAAGCATGATGCTGCCATCACCATGCTTCACTGTAGGTATGGTTTTCTTTTGGTGATGTGCAGTGGTGTTTTTGCACCAAACATATCTTTTGGTATTATGACCAAAAAGTTCAACCTGGTTTTCATCAGACCATAACACGTTTTCCCACATACTTTTGGGAGACTTCAGATGTGTTTTTACCAAATTTAGCTGGGCTTGGATGTTTTTCTTTGTACAAAAAGGCTTCCGTCTTGACACTCTACCCCATAGCCCAGACATATGAAGAATACGGGAGATTATTGTCACATATACCAGACATCCAGTACTTGCCAGATATTCCTGCAGCTCCTTTAATGTTGCTGTAGACCTCTTGGCAGCCTCCCTTTCCAGTTTTCTTCTTGTCTTTTCATCAATTTTAGAGGGCTGTCCAGTTCTTGGTAGTGTCACTTTGGAATCTCTCTGTGGACCATGGCTTTTGCTGAAGGATGCGAATAAGAGAATGTAAGGAAAGACCTACTAGAACAGCTGAACTTTATTTGGGGTTAATCAGATGGACTTTAAATGATGGCAGGTGTGTACTGACTCCAATTTAAGATGCGTTTGAATGTGATTGCTTAATTCTGCATACAGCTACATCCCCAGTTATAAGAGGGTGTGCACACTTATGCAACCACATAATTTTCGTTTTTGATTTTGAATTCCCCCCCTCCCCCCAATCGATTCAAGTTTGTTTTTCAATTAAGTTGTACAGTTTATAGGTTAAATTAAAAGTGGAAAAAGTTCTAAAATGATTTATCTTTGTCTCATTTTTTTACATAACAGAAACCTGACATTTGAACAGGGGTGTGTAGACTTTTTATATCCACTGTATAGCATTGTATATATTCGTTCAACTTTTGTCTCATCTATCTACAGAATATTGTCTCAGAAGTATTGCAGTATCTAGGTTGCATTTTACATATTTAAAAGAGGCCATTTTTTTTTTTTAGGAGAGCAATGTGTCCTTCCATGAACACCTTTTTTTAAGAGCTTTTATTGGACAAATGAGCAGAAACTTTGAAGCCTTCAAGAGATTTTGGCTGATGATTTCCCCTCTGTGTTGTTGCTGTGATTTTTGCAGAACACCCAAAGGAAAAGGAGCAGAAGTACTAAGTCTCCTCCATTCATAGTTAATTTGCCTTACTTTGAATCAGTGACTACCTAGGAATGTAAAAGTGTTTAAATAAATACCCATGATTTAAAACTGACAGCTCCGGTCAGAGCTGCTGTACTAACAATCCGACGTTAGTACAGAGATGTCCGCTGCTGTTCTTTTGTGTTCTGACAGGGGACAGCCCACCGCCAGAACACTCTGATTAGCGCTCTCAGCCATTGAGTTTCTCAGCCAGATGAGTTTGCCGCGGCAAAGACAGCCGAAAGTGGGAGCGAGTATCTGTGAAAACCAGGTACCCGATCACCTCGAAAGGTGCCAAATGTGGCAGCGGAGTGGTGGAGGAGGCAAATAAGTGGAGCTTCCCTTTTTGGGTGGAGCTCCGCTTTAAAAGGCTTTTAAAATCCAAACACCCAAAACAGACTTCTGGACAAATGCCCCCAAATAACCTCTCACTTTTTGCCAAGATATAATTGCAATCCTACGTGCCCAAAATTAACACTCCATTCCTCTTTGTCAAATTGGCAAAATCCTTTGGAACTGGTGTTTCTTCCCCTAGTCTCACAGTCAAACTAAATCCAAGCTTTGTGTCGCTATATATCTTCCTACTGCAGTCAATATAATACTAAGTGAACCTCTTGACTTTGTGGATATTATATTTGACTTCAATAATAGTATATATTGTGCTCAAATATCTCCAGTAATCATGGAAAATTCAAATTGCTCAGTTGTCATAGATGTAACCAATCTAAGGCTGACATATGCTACACAGATTTTGGAGATTTTAGTTATCTGCATACACCAGAGTAGGTCCACTTAGTTGTTAGAATTACCAAAAGCTTCACAAAGTGCTTATAGTATTTTCTGGATCTATTTTCTTTATATATATGTATATATATATATATATATATATATATATATATATATATATATATATATATATATATATATATATTTATAAAAAGCACTGAGTGGTGGCAGACTTAGGAAAGGAAAAAAATGACCAAACAAGTAGTAGCAATTTTGCAAAAACTGGGGTGTGTATTGTTATTTAGCCATAATGCACTATAACAATGCCTTAAGTTCAGCAATCACCAGGTAAACCTTTTTTTAGGAACAGCTTCCCCTACTACATAATAAACACTTCTTATAATCAAGTGGATGCAAATATGTTCATGACATTGTTAATGCTGAATTATGGTGCATTTGCTTAGGTTTCATAATGTTCTATTTTGTTTACTCATATTGTTACTAAATCATTCTATAAGTTATACAGCAAACTGGACTAATGCCTTACCTGAATCAGCATATAACCTGTGTAATTTAAATGTTCTTGTATGTAAATAGCTGAATTAACAATTATAGGTGGAACACAAGTTACCATGGACCTTATCTCAGCAAGCCAACTGTATTGTTCCCATGGCTCAAAGTGTTAATGGTTGGCCAGTGAACTTTGTTTCTCCAGTGTTGAATGGGTGGTAAAAGTGATAGACAAAGGGGATGTGGCCTTGGCGCAAGGTTTCTGTTCTTTGTCCCTGAGATTTTTTTGTTCTTTATTCTTCCACTCTCAGGGTGCCCAGACTTGCTGATCTGCCAGCTGCTGCCTTTTCAATGTCCTTTTAGATGCTTCTCTGCGGGTGACCTGTCATTTCTACACTTCCTTTACCTCATTTTGCTTTATTCCTTCTAGCCACTAAAATTATGTGTATTTTAAAGATAGCAAAAGAGGATATTGTCTCACTACATAGAGGACAAGACACTCAGCAGTGTGTTGTGCTATTTGCATAAAGTCCAAACAATTAAACTTTTATAACGTCCAAAGTACATCATCAACATGTTTGCACATACATGCCATGGAACATACAACGTTTAAAAAATATGTTTTTTAAATGTTTACATACTTCAGAGACTGCTTAATATATTAAAAAAAATGGGGAGTGCTTTGCACTGAATGGTGATCATACGAGTCTGGTTCACCATATTTTAGGGTACCGTCACACTTTTGTGCTTTTTTATGTGTTATGCTAATAACATGCTAATATGTAAACCATATTAGTCATATTAAGTTTGGGAGGGAGAAACGCTTTAGTTTAGTAGGGATGCACTGAAAAGTACAGTTCAGCATTGACTATCTGTTTTAAGCATGCATCAACCGCAGGGGTAGGCAACCTTTTGAGCACAGTGTGCCGAAAAATGTTTTCAAAGAAATTGAGTGGGGCGATTTTATAACAAATGTCAACTTCACACTCTCAATCACGAAAAGGATTTTTTATAAAGTAATCGCTGTAAACTAATTGAGTAATAGTGATGAATTAACATCCTGCACTTTCACCCCTCCTCCTCAACTCCACTCTCCAGATCAGCCCCAATTCCTGCACCTTCACACCTCAGATCAGCCCCAATTCCTGCACCTTCACACCTCAGATCAGCCCCAATTCCTGCACCTTCACACCTCAGATCAGCCCCAATTCCTGCACCTTCACACCTCAGATCAGCCCCAATTCCTGCACCTTCACACCTCAGATCAGCCCCAATTCCTGCACCTTCACACCTCAGATCAGCCCCAATTCCTGCACCTTCACACCTCAGATCAGCCCCAATTCCTGCACCTTCACACCTCAGATCAGCCCCAATTCCTGCACCTTCACACCTTTGATCATCCCCAATTCCTGCACCTTCACATCTCAGTTCAGCCCCGATTCATGCACCTTCACACCTCAGATCAGCCCCAATTCCTGCACCTTCACACCTCAGATCCGCCCCAATTCCTGCACCTTCACACCTCTGATCAGTCCCAATTCATGCACCTTCACAACTCAGATCATCCCCAATTCCTGCACCTTCACACCTCATATCAGCCCCAATTCACGCACCTTCACACCTAAGATCACTGTCCCCCCTGCAAATCTGTTTCACCACGGTACCCCCCTGCTCATCTGTCCCACCACTGTACCCCCCTGCTCATCTGTCCCACCACTGTACCCCCCTGCTCATCTGTCCCACCACTGTACCCCCCTGCTCATCTGTCCCACCACTGTACCCCCCTGCTCATCTGTCCCACCACTGTACCCCCCTGCACATCTTCCCCACCACTGTAACCCCCTGCACATCTGCCCCACCACTGTACTACCCTGCAAATCTGCCCCACCTCTGTACCCCCCTGCTCATCTGTCCCACCACTGTAACCCCCTGTACATCTGCCCTACCACTGCAACCCCCTGCACATCTGCCCCACCACTGTATTACCCTGCACATCTGCCCCACCTCTGTATCCCCCTTATCTGTCCCACCACTGTAACCCCCTGAACATCTGCCCTACCACTGCAACCCCCTGCACATCTGCCCACCACTGTACTACCCTGCACATCTGCCCCACCTCTGTACCCCCCTTCTCATCTGTCCACCACTGTAACCCCCTGTACATCTGCCCTACCACTGCAACCACCTGCACATCTGCCCCACCACTGTACTACCCTGCACATCTGCCCACCTCTGTACCTCCCTGCTCATCTGTCCCACCACTGTAACCCCCTGTACATCTGCCCCACCACTGTACCGCCCTGCTCTTCTGTCCCACCACTGTAACCCCCTGCACATCTGCCCCACCACTGTAACCCCCTGCACATCTGCTTCACCACTGTAACCCCCTGAACATCTGCCCCACCACTGTACTACCCTGCACATCTCCCCCACCACTGTACCCCCTTTCTCATCTGACCCACCAATGTACCCTCTTTCTCATCTGCCCCACCCCTATAACCCCCTGCTCATTTGCCCCACCACTGTAACCCCCTGCGCATCTGCCCCACCACTGTACTACCCTGACCATCTGCCCCACCACTGTACCCCTGCTCATCTGCCCCACCATTTTAACCCCCTGTACATCTGCCCCACCACTGTAACCCCTGCTTATCTGCCCCACCAATGTAAAACATCTACTGATAAAGGTCTCTCTGTAAACTCTGTATGTACAATTAATAAACCATAAAATCATGCAATGTGGATATTATGGTCCATTCTATTGTACAGGTCCTCTTTTTTAAGTAAATATTCTATTTGGATGTAAGCACCATAATGTGGCTGCTTTTACCTTGTAGAAGTAGGCCTCCCACACCCATTCCCCTGTCAACTCAGATGGGCCTGTATTGACCCTTAAGATGCTCTCAATTGACTTATGTAGGCAGGACTTACTGTAACACAAAGATGGGCTAGCTCCTAAAATTGGGAAAGCTGAGCCCTGCATAACAAAATTATACCAGGATCAGAAAACGGCACAAAAAGAGGGTTTTCTGGTTAACAAAGGTATTGCAATGTCATATATTATTCTTAATGTAGAATGAGGATAAAAATTATGTTACAGTATATTTTCTAATTGACAAAAGCCAAGGGGACCTATTAGTAATGGAATATATTGTTTGTGCAGAATTGCCGGTACATGTTACATTTATTGCGGGTTATAAATGAAATAAAAATTGTTTACTTTCCCTTTGCATATGGATTTATATATAGTACTTGGCAATTATCCTATATTTGACAGGACAGTCCTGCTTTTGAGTTCATTGTCCCTTGACTGCTGTGTCTCAGAAACACAGTGGGAGCCCTGCAAGTGTTACATTCATGGGCTGGCTCTGTATTACTGTGCATGCATCAGCTCATGTTACTCAGTTTTTTGGGAGCTCATTCTACATCTCTGCCACTGTCAGCGAACACTCACAGCGGCTGAGTGGGGTCTTTCCTGGGCAGGTACTGACTTCACAACAATGAGCCAAGGAGTACAAGGTTGCTTGACATTATACAATACAATGGTTGTTATTTAAGGCCACATGCACACTGGGTGTTTAGCCCCTGTGCATCAAATCCTGACATTTTCACTAGTCCAAGAGGCACAGGTACAGCATCCAGCCCTACTGCCAGCAGCCTGTCAAAATCACTGACAAACTGAAATATGCAGAGACTGGATGCTGTATCAAGTGGTACCTGCATTTAGAACCGGAATTCAGAATACTGCCCTCGGTAATTAGGCTACTTTTGCCTCAGCTGTTCACAAATACATGAACAGCATTCATAATTATATGCACACAAGTTTTTATTTATGTAAATCAATACAGCTGCTAGTATTAAATACAGTAGATGTGTGTAGTTTTGTCTGACATTTCTCCTTTTTTACATTGTGCAAATTAATGTCTGAGTCAACTCATTCTGCAGCCAGCAAATTTTTTGTTTTGTAATAATTGTCCTGTATATTCCAGGACATTGCATCAATAGAAAAAAGGGGCATATACATCAAACTAAACACCACATCCCAAATTTACAGAAAAAAACATGAGAAGGACCAACCCCGGGACTTTAAAGGTGTCACAAAATAAAGGTAGATGGGTATTAAATAATATCCATAAAAAATATTTTATTTAACACATGAAAAACAATAAAAATACATTTCCATATAACATTCAGAAGCGTCAAACACAGAAGTTTGCCTGATTGAGATAGTTAACTAGCAATTTCACATATACCACTCTACATGTTTCACTCATCTGAGCCTCCTCAGGAGTTTAGGTACATGATGCGATAGGCTAGAAATAGATAAAGAGACAGTGAGGCTTCAAAGCATATGTATAATGTATAGACTTTACGGAGTATGCATGGGTACATAAGTATATTGATCTAAATCAATTGGGTATACATCAAGATCACAATTTACATCAAATCAAAAAATATATGCGTCCAAATGAGATCTTACCAGAAATATAAAAAAAAAGGTCAAAAAATATTGATGGTGCTGCAATTAGCAAACATTCACTTCAGACAAGAGCGTCTATGTACATGGCAGTGGAAATTCACTCTGTCACCCAAACAAAGATACATTGATTTGGACCGCAGGAGGATATAGAATAAATTTCTCAGCACTAAAAGTGAGAATGCATAATATAAATTATTTTTTCAAGCAGAATTTATCCAATATATCAACAAAGTTTGTTTCCAGCAATTGAATCCAAAATAAAGTTATACTGGAGAAAAATCCTCACAGCAATCCAAAGTGGACAACTTTCCTTTTAAACAGCTGAACAACTGACAATCATCGCTCACACTGGATTCAGGAACAGATATATCTAGAGTTGAGGGCAGAGTAAATGCTAGACATGGGAACCGTCAAAAAATTTGTTTAGTTTCGTTCCGTTTCGTAAAAAAAAAATAATTGTAATTCGTGTACGAATTCCGTTCAAATTCGTACGAAATACGAATTTCGTATGAATCATAAAATTTTTCGGATCGTTACGAATCTTTACGAATCGTTAATAATCACTCGTGGCTAATAAATTGCCGGTTCCCGTAACACATAGAATAATTCGAATCCAACTACCAAATATCGAATTTCAAACTAATATGAAAGAAATTATTATAGCGGATATAACGAATGATTCGAATGAATTCGAATTATTCAAATGACAAAGTGTCATTTTTGCAGGAAAAAAAGGTATTTAAAATCACTCGCTGCTAATAAATTTTCGGCTCCCGTAACACAGAGAACAGTCATTCATTAAAAGTCATTGATAAAAAGAAAAAAAAAAGCATGGGGTCCCCCCCAAATTCAATAACCAGGCCCTTCAGGTCTGCTATGGATATTAAGGGGAACCCCACTTCAAATTTAAAAAAAAATGACGTGGGGTCCCCCCTAAATATCCATACCAGACCATTCAGGTCTGGGATAGATTTTAAGGGGAACCCCGGCCAAAAAAAAAATGGCGTGGGGTCCCCCTCAAAATCCATACCAGACCCTTTATCCGAGCATGCAACCTGGCAGGCAGCAGGAAAAGAGGGGGGGCGAGCGCCCCCCCCCCCTCCTGAACCGCACCAGGCCGCATGCCCTCAACATTGGGAGGGTGCTTTGGGGGTCTGAGACCCCCCAAAGCACCTTGTCCCCATGTTGATGAGGACAAGGGCCTCATCCCCACAACCCTGGCCATTGGTTGTGGGGGTCTGCGGGCGGGGGGCTTATCGGAATCTGGAAGCCCCCTTTAACAAGGGGACCCCCAGATCCAGGCCCCCCCTGTGTGAAATGGTAAGGGGGTACAAAAGTACCTCTACCATTTCACCAAAAAAATGACAAAAATTGTAAAAATGACAGGAGACGGTCTTTGACAATTCCTTTATTAAAATCTTCTTTCTTCTGGTCTTCTTCCTTTCTTCATCCTTCGGTTTCTTCATCTTCTCCTTCCGGCATCTTCTTCTTCCATCTTCTACTTACTCCGATCCGCTTCTTCTTGCTCTGGTCTTCTCGTCCTTCTCGTCCGGCATCTTCTTCCATGGCGTCGGCGTCTGTTCTTCTGTCGGGCCGCTCCTTGCAATGGGAGGCTCCCGCTGTGTGAGGCTTCACTGCGTCTGACAGGTCTTTTATAACGGAGGGCACCTGGTGACCTCGCCCCCCTCTGATGCACGGGGACGTCATGGGGACTTTCCTATGGCTTTCCCCGTGATGTCAGAGGGGGCGGGGTCACCATGTGCCCTCCGTTATAAAAGACCTGTCAGACGCAGCGAAGCCTCACACAGCGGGAGCCTCCCATTGCGAGGAGCGGCCCGACAGAAGAACAGACGCCATGGAAGAAGATGCCGGACGAGAAGACCAGAGCAAAGAAGAAGCGGATCGGAGGAAGAAGAAGATGGAAGAAGATGGAAGAAGATGCCGGAAGGAGAAAATGAAGAAACGGAAGGATGAAGAAAGGAAGGAGGAAGAAGACCAGAAGAAAGAAGATTTTAATAAAGGAATTGTCAAAGACCGTCTCCTGTCATTTTTACAATTTTTGGCAATTTTTTGTGAAATGGTAGGGGTACAAGTACCCCCTTACCATTTCACACAGGGGGGGGGGGCGGGATCTGGGGGTCCCCTTGTTAAAGGGGGCTTCCAGATTCCGATAAGCCCCCCACCCACAGACCTCCACAAATAATGGTCAGGGTTGTGGGGATGAGGCCCTTGTCCTCACCAACATGGGGACAAGGTGCTTTGGGGGGTCTCAGACCCCCAAAGCACCCTCCCAATGTTGAGGGCATGTGGCCTGGTATGGTTCAGGAGGGGGGGCACTCTCGTCCCCCCTCTTTTACTGCGGCCTGCCAGGTTGCGTGCTCGGATAAAGGGTCTGGTATGGATTTTGAGGGGGACCCCACGCCATTTTTTTTGGCCGGGGTTCCCTTAAAATCCATCCCAGACCTGAAGGGTCTGGTATGCATATTTAGGGGGGACCCCACGTTATTTTTTTTTAAATTTGAAGTGGGGTTTCCCTTAATATCCATAGCAGACCTGAAGGGCCTGGTTATTGAATTTGGGGGGACCCCCACGCTTTTTTTTTATCAATGACTTTCAATGAATGACTGTTCTCTGTGTTACGGGAGCTGACAATTCATTAGCCGCGAGTGATTTTAAATAGCTCTTTTTCCTGCAAAAATTACACTTTGTCATTCGAATCATTCGAATTCATTTGAATCATTCGTTATATCCGCTATAATAATTTCTTTCGTATTAGTTGAAATTCTATATTTGGCAGTTGGATTCAAATAATTTGGAGCCGAAATTCGTAAACGGAATTTCGTATTCCGTACAGAATTCGTATTCGAAAAAATTCGTACTACGGATTCGTACGAATGTACGAATTTCGAATTCATACGAAACTAATCGAACATGTCTAGTAAATGCTCCTTCAGTACATTGACAAATTACATTGGTCATAGAAGTATAGAATATGTAGGGAAAGACTAAGCTGGAACACCAAAAGTTTGTACTACCTGGTGATTTCCTGAGGATCAACCGTGAATATGGTGGCAGAGCTCAGCAGAAAACAGGGTGATATTGTCACCCTGCAGCGACCACCAACATCAGAAAATATGCAGTCATATACACCTCCCGACCTGGCGGCGTCTGACGTCACCGCCGGGTCACGGACAACCAATGAGGATCTCCCACTGGGCGGAAGTATGGGCAGTGCATCGAATTTGGTGCCAAACCGCGTCGCGATAGTCACGGCGCATGCGCCGGAATATTTGGTGGAGTCTAATAGGCCATTAGACCTAGAGTGAAGCCGCAGACACCATCTTAGGTAAGGGATGCAGCCAATAATAAATACTGCATCCCAATACCAATACAATGGTAAATTAAGCCGCAATGTAATAAATAAGATAGAGTGCACTGCCGGTGTTACCCACAAACATATGGGAAATATTATCCTCTTGGACATACAGCTAAACAGCAGTGGTTTAACCGCATGATTGCTGAGTGCCCCGGGTGTCCGTACAGCCCTTTATACAATGTATAAGTCTTGGAAATGAAAAAGAGAGAGACCACTTGCCAAAAGACGCATAAGTCCGAAAAAATCAGATATGAACACAGTATTGAGAAAATATTGAAAAAACGATTAAAGTTTTTTGGACTGGTAAGCGATATCATTTGGACAACTGATAATACAAATAACCAAAAACAAAAAAAAAACGCAGATAAAAAAAATAAAAATAAAATAATTATCAACAAACACAAGTATGTCGAAAATAAAGACGGCATTTAAAAATAAATGCATCATTTACCCCAGGATTTTTCAACGCTGACAGCTCATGTATGTATCTAGCCTTGTGTTGCAAAAGCAACCTATCATAGTCACCCCCTCTGGGACCCGGTGCAATGTGCTCCAAGGCATAATAGTGTATTTTGCTACTATTAAAGCTGTGATGCACGCCAATATGGCGACTAATCGGGGTCTCCATGCGCTTTTTATGTATCAATGATACATGGTCGCGAATTCGACAATAAAATGGTCTCTTCGTTTTTCCAATATAATATGCATTGCACTCACATTGCATAATATAAACTAAGCCAATTGATTGGCAGGTGACAGAGAACTTAGGTTTAAAAAGGTGACCATTTGGAAGGACAATAGAGTGAGCAGCCCAGATGAGCTTACAAAAGTTGCAACCAGGACAAGGTCTGGTGCCCATTTTGGAATCACTAGAAGTATTGACCTGGGGATTATAGTGACTACATACCAAGCTATCCTTCAAGGATCGTGATCGCCTGAAGGTGATTTCCAGATAGGGTTTCAAATGTTTGGAAATCTTCTCATCGTTCATGAGAAGGTACCAATATTTGTTTAAGATGTTTCTGACTTGTTGGTGTTGTCCTGAAAAGGTGTTAATTAAACGTACACCCGACATTGATTTAGGAGGTTTGGAGTTATGGATCAAAGAAGCCCTATCCTGATTCTTGGCCTTTGCATAAGCCTTTTTCAAACAAATGTGACTGTAGCCACGCTGCAGAAAGCGCGATCGCAGCAACCGAGCCTGAGTTTCAAAGTCAGACTCGGAGCTGCAATTGCGCTTAACACGCAGATACTGGCCATATGGAACACTAGCAACTAGAGGCGCAGGGTGGGAAGTGGCAGCATGCAACAAAGAATTGCCTGCAGACGGTTTACGATACAATGTTGTACCAATAGTGCCATCCTCATTAACCATGATCTCTACATCCAGAAAAGTTAATTTTGTTTGACTGAATTCATAGGTGAATTTAAGGTTATATTGATTGATTTTTAATCTGTCAAGAAATGAGAGAAGAGTCTCCCTTGTACCTAACAAGACAAAAAAAGGGTGGTCGATAAATCTTCTCCATAGAGGGATCATCTCAAATGACGATTGCATATCATCACTAAAGAAAAGCTTTTGTTCCCACCCCCCAGGTACAGGGTGGCGTAAGAGGGGGCACATTTGGTCCCCATAGCCACCCCCTGTACCTGGAGGTAGTGGGAATCACCGAATAAAAAAATATTATTTGCCAAAATGAATCCAAGTAGATCCAGAATAAACTGGTTATATTCCCTAGATACGTCAGGGTTCTGTCTGATGAAGCCCCCTACAACATCCACCCCCCGATCATGGGGGATGGAGTTATAGAGGGCCTCAACATCCAGAGAAACAAGCCATGAACCCTCCGGAATGACCATTCCATCAAGCACCTTAAGCAAGTCCCTTGTGTCCTGTAAGTATGATACAAGGCTTTCCACATGAGGCCTAAGAAAGTCGTCGACCAATTGGCTGGCTCTCTCTGTCAACGACCCATTCCCTGACACAATTGGATGGCCGGGAGGTTTGGATGGATTTTTGTGTATTCTTGGGAGGGCATAAATGGTTGGTGTACGAGGAGAAGAAACATTGAGGAATTCCCAAGTGGTTTTATTAATCAAGCCTGAGTGATAGGCTGATGCTATTAGGTGTTGATACCGAGTAAAGCCCCATACACACGGTCGGACTTTTTCATCAATTTGGTCCGATCGGACAAGGTTGTTGAAAAATCAGACCGTGTGTATGCACCATCGGACAGTGTTCGTCGGTTTGTCCGTCGGACAAAGTCTTATCTCCTGCTGGAAAGATTTCCCGTCAACCCGGTCCGATCACACCAAATCCGAGCGTGTGTACGCTTGTCCGACGGACAAAGTGCTACGCATGCTCAGAAGAAATTCTGTGACGGAAGCGCTCGGTCAGGTAAAACTACCTTTCCTAATCGACACAGCACATTCGTCACGCTGCAATGTTAAAATGTCTTTAATGCAGCGCATTCTCTTTTTCTTTACAATGCAACAAGAATGACATCTTTTAGCTGCTCCTATTCACCCGCACTTCTCACAAACTTACTTCTTTATTACTTTGCAGCATTTATACACTACATGTTTATTTTTACTCAGATCGTAATACAATCTTTCTTATTTTTTTACCCAGATTTTTTTTTTTTTGGGGGAATACATATTTGAAGGAGGTTTTTTTTTTTTTTTTTGGAGGGGGTTTGTATGTCTCAACTTAGCAAAACCACATTATTAACATTTGTATTTCTTGCTTACATTTACTAGGAGTTTGTTGGTTGTTGGTGCCCCTTGTTAATTCTAGGATTAGTGAAATGTACCTGCCTACTCAAAGAAAAACTGTCATTGTAGAAAAGTAAAACACAATAGTCAATGATTATTTCAAAGCAAAAAAACCTTTATTTAGGTCTCAGCAACAGACCAAAGAGGAACGCAGCCATGGTGAAACTTGGGGAATTTGCAAAGCCTTGGACACCCATGGCAACCATCATTTTACAGACTTAAACAATTGGGGGCATGAAGACTACCTATCTAAATAATAAGGGAGCGCAATCTGGTCCTGAAGTCCAAAACATCCGGAACTGCAGCAGATGCCATCTAGGTCCCCAGGCTCTGGTACTACGAGAGGCTCCATCTTCTCTCAGACCAGACTGAGTCCAGGTTGTCACTCTCTTGTCTTCCTTGTACGCTTCCTTCCACGCCGTGGTGCTGGTGCTGGTGGGGTGGCAGAAGGAGGAGGAGGAGGCGGAGCAAGGTCACTCTCGCAAACATGTGTGAGGGGAGTCATCTCCCCAGCCATCCCCTCATTTAGTATTTTGAGGATGACCTCCTCACACATGCTGCGTTGCCCCGCCTCCATACCCGTAAATTTACTTGTAACCAAGGAGGCAAAGGCCTCCTCGTAGGTGGGTGTGGCATAGAGGGAGGCTGAGGCATCTTTTATCAGCTGGAGCGCTGACTCTCCCACCTCCCCCATGTTTTTCGCCCTTCTGTAGGGAAGGCGGAGGGGAGAGACTTGGGAGACAGTCAGGCTCCTACGCCTACCCCCCTCTTGGCTGCCACTACCCCCTGCCTCCTCCTGACTGCCACCTTCCACAGCCACCTCCTGGCTGAGGTCTTCCTGTGTATGAAAAAGGGACATAGTTTCAGTTATTTGTTCATCAAACACACACAATTCTCATCTAGTGACTGTTGCAAAATGTTTTCAAATACAAAACCATACAATTCTCAGCCCTGCAGTTTAGATTCTTCCCAAAAATGTCTCCCACACCACTGTCTGTTGATATGTCAATCACGTTAGGAAATAAGCAATTGGGGATCCTGAATTAACTGAACATCATTCATTATTCAACAAACTGGTTCCAAAACTACTATACCTGGAACAAGCTGGGCACCTGCACATATTCCTGACTGGAAGGCCCAGGTTGGTCCTCGGAAGCCTCATCAGGGGTGGCGTGCGTGGAAGGACGCGTGCAAGGAAGAGTCGAGAGTGACTTCCTGACAGTAGCCTGGTCTTTGAGAAAGTGGAGCCTGTCATAGTACCAGAGCGTGGGGACATGGACATCAGCTGCTGCAGCTCCAGATGCTTGTGACTTCAGGACCTTATTGCGCTCCCGGAAATAGGTAGTCTTCATGTTGTTTATCTTCACTTTTAAGTTTGCGACGGTTGCCATGGGCAGGGTAGGCTTTACAAATGCCACCAGTTTCAGCAGGGCTGCGTACCTCTTTGGTCTGTTGCTATAATCCCTGTGTTTTGCCTGCCATAAGAGGGGGAATTGCCGGTATTTATCAATGAAGTGTGGGAGAAAGCTCACGTTGTAGAACGCCTCCATCACCTCTGCAAGACACAACGCCACACAAAACAATATAAATAATGTCAGCCTAAACTCTCCTAATCTTCTCCATAAAGAAGCCTCAAGTTCTAATCAGTCTAGGCTAGTTATGTACCAACGTCAAATTGTACCTTCGTTTGTAGCGATCGTCTCGTGCGTGAGCTTTCTCTCCCCTCGTCTCCCAGATCGTGGCTACGACACAGGCGTGTGACGTTTTATATACAGTGCGCATGCGTCAAACTCCGCCCGCCCCTGACGATCTTTCTCGTCTATTCCCCACCCCTTCTCTTTACGGCGCAGTGGGGAGAGCACATGGCGGGGACACAGCAGGTGCGCCCCAAATATCCCCCCAACGAGGAGGAGGACGAGGAAAGGCCGGAGGCAGAAACGTCCCGATCCCGGAGCCTGAAATTCAAGGCCTCCAATATGTCATTTGGAGAAATGTTGGAGATGGTGGACATATTAAAGAGGAGCGACTATGATGGGAAGTATGGGCCTTACCTCAACCCCAATGTCCGCAAGGCCAAGATCATGTCTAAAGTTGTGAGAAGGCTGTACAATCATTTTGGGGTACAACGATCCAAGGAGCAACTGAGGAAACGCTGGTCAGACCTGAAACTGAGGGAGGCCGATCAGTACAGAAAGATCAAGAGAATTCTTCAAAAAAGTAAGTAGTTGTGTTTTGTGTTTGATTTCTTGCTTGCATACTGCTCCATGTGGTTTGATTTTTACAAAGTTGTACATTCCAAAATGGCCACTTTCATGTTCGTCTGTGCATTCGATCGTACTCAGCCTCGATCTTTCTGCCACTGTCATGGTCGTGTGTGTGTCCATTCGACCGTACGCAACCTCGATCGTGCGGCCACTTATAATACGATGTTTGGTGTTTTTTTGGGGGAAAGGAAGTTTGTTCTCCCTAGAAATGTCATCCAGAATGTAAAGCCAATTTATTCAATGTAAAGGAGAGGTCACCCAGTAGCTGTTTACCCATCTGGACTCGAGAGCACTAGTGCTGGGACACCCAAACCCCCTTTTTATTAGCCTTTTCCACACATGTGCTCCAGTGGATACTAGAGGGGGGTCTCCATCACACAAACTTCTACCAAAAAGCTAGTCAGTTTAGCACCTTTACAAAGTGACTACATTCATGTAGTTGACATTTGTAACTGGCCAAACTAAAATAGTGTCCGTCACTTTCAAGCAATGTTTGTCATTTCCTATTTCTGCCCTCAATAGTTTGTGTTGCTAAATCTTCCTTTTGGACATTCTCATAGGGGAGCGAAAACTTGGGCCGTCTGAGGAAACCCCCAAACCAACACCTCCCAAAAAAGGGGAAAGAGCAGAAGCAGAGGAGGAGGAGGAGGAAGGAGAGATCATCGAACTTGGAGAAATTGTCACCACAACAGGTGAGTGTGGGAGAACACAGCTACTGGTAAGCTAATCCATGTATGGCTGCCTCATTTCCAACACCCCATTTTTGTTTGTTTGTGGTTTTTAGGTGACGTGGATGTTGTGGAAGAAAAATCGCACTTTACCACAGAGAGTGCCCACGTACTCATCGGAGAGATAATGGTCTGCAATCGAGATCTAGATTACATAAAGCAAAACATCAATGATGTTCAACAAAAATTGAAGAACATCATTGATGTTTTAGGAAAAATATGAAAACGCACCAAGTAATTAACACACATTTGTGCCTGCTTCTGCACACATTTGCAACTTAAAAACTGTCTGAAATTTGGAACATGCACACATTGTGTCCACATGTGCTAGCTCCCACCATGGTGGATGAATGGCAACGTTTTTTTGGGGGTGCAAACACTTTACGAACTACGAAAGTGGTTGTGGTGAAGGGGTTGCACCCCCAAAAAACGTCCATTCATCCCCATGATGGAAAATGGCACTTTTGAAGCTTCTAGGCATGTGTTTTCCCATCTAATGACCATTTTCAGACCCAAATTGTGTGCATGTTCCAAATTTCCACTTTTCGGGGGTGACCCCCCCATGTGATGAAGGCAAGATCAAACACACTTTGAACATATAGTCATGTCTGATCTTGGCTTCACTTTACAAAGTTGAACTTTCCAAGTTCCTAGGTTCTGTTTTGCTCCATGCCTGGTTTTACCAATTGCGGAATGTTTGTAAACAATGTTGTAAATAACCAAGATGTTGTCAGTTTTGGCGTGAAGATTGTAAACGCACTTGGGAATGTTTTCCTAGTAAACTTTTATTTTTCTAAATGTGTGGCTTCCTTATTTAAAAAACACAATGCATTATGTATGTAAAATGAAAAGGATATGGGGGGCAATGGGTGTTATTTACTAAAGGCAAATCCACTTTGCACTCCAATTTTCTTTCCCGGGGAACTTTTTCAATGCACTTGTAGAGCATAGCGGATTTGACTTATGTAAATGACACCCACAGTGCTTTGTACGAAAACACGGAGCACAGCATTTTGGAGAATACACACATGTCAGACCTGGTGATGAAAAGGAGTATTTTGGGTGTCAGTTATGCAGTACAAACCTTCTCTAGACCAAAGATTAGGTAGCAAACACACAACATGAGAATAATCTTTTTGGGAAGAAGAGACTGTTACCTCCTTTTGCCCAGAAAGTGCATTCCCACTGTCGAAGGCAAAGGGAAAAAATGTCAAAGTAAAATAAGCTAAAAAGAAGACTGAAATGACATGAAATCATAGGTTGGTTAAAATATCAGATTTATTAAAAAATGCCTCTCACACATCGTCAGGCAGAGCAATGGCCCCCTACCCACAAAGTACTGCATATATTGGTCCCGGACCACACGGGCATTTAGAGGGGGCAAGCCTGGACGTGCCACTCGAAGGGCTGTGAGTTCGGCATTTGGAGGGCCCTCCACATCTGGGCCAACGGGCACCACATAGTTCCTGTTATGTCTTTTGAGGAAGTTGTGCAATATGCAACAGGCAAGAACTATGTGGTTCAGTTTGTATTCCGCCAAGTTAAATGCCGTCAGGAACAGGCGGAAGCGGCTGGCCAGGATGCCAAAAGCGTTCTCCACAACTCTTCTGGCTCTGGACAGCCTGTAGTTGAAGACCCTCTGGTCCGGGGTGAGGGTCCTCATCGGGAACGGCCTCATCACATGGGGAGTCAACGCAAACGCTTCATCTGCGACAAAGACGAAGGGGAGTCCTTCGGCATTCTCCTCTGGAGGTGGCAAGCACAGACTGCCACTTTGGAGACGCCAGTAGAACTCCGTGTGCGTAATGGCCCCACCATCCGATATCCGGCCGTTCATCCCCACGTCCACATACATAAACTCGTATGTTGCCGACACCACCGCCAACATCACTACACTATTAAACCCTTTATAATTATAATAGTAGGACCCCGAGTTGGGCGGTGGGACGATGCGGACGTGTTTCCCATCAATTGCCCCTCCGCAGTTAGGAAAGTCCCAACGGCTGGCAAAGTGGGAGGCCACAGTCTGCCATTCCTGTGGCGTGGAAGGGAACTGTGGAGTGAAACAAGAAAAAAAAATTAGTCACTTTGCACCTAAACATTGCAAGCAGATTAGACAATCAACATCTTGGAACAAGAGCATTGTCTAAAATTGGAGGCTGGAAAGTATTTGCACAGAAAAGTAGAGGCTCCCCTTCACAGATTACTCACCCCCCCATCAATCCCCCCACTTCTGATGGGCCATTGGCAATAACTAGGGGTTTTTGGGGGGGGGGGGTGGTGGACAGCTAACCCTCTGCACTTCATTGATTGGCAAATGGCTCAATAATGTGGGCTAGTTTGGCCAGACCCTCTGTACTTAACACTATTGGCAGGCCACAGGAAAGATCAAATAACATTTCAACCCCCCCCCCCCCAAAAAAGGCAGGCACAGTGTGACATTATTAAATTACCAAGCAAGCTAATAGGAGGGAAAGAAGACAAAAAAATAGGAAATGGAATGTATGGAGGCAGTCCCTTGCACTACATGCTTTGCTGAATTCATCCCTAAAGATGCGCACTATAAAGAGGTAGGTATATAGTGTGTATGGACCTTGGGAAAGCCAGCAGATAAAGGATTGGTACCATCTGACAGAGCAGTTGGGGGAGGGGGTTCCTAATGAGTTTGCCCCCCCCCCCACCAAAAGAACAAAAAAAGGGGGCTCTACATGAAGTAAACCACACAGCAAACATTTGTGCATATTTTAGGGGGGTGTTTTGGGGCAAACAATACTATGCAGCAGACAAAAGACATTGCTTAAGTGAGTAGGCCATAGGTGTCTATTGGGGCAGAAGAGCATGCTGGTGAGGTAAGTGAAGGGAAAAATGCATGAAGGAGAAAGGGGCACAGCATATTAGAACATATTGCAATCATGGTAATTAGGGAAGGAGGTCAAAAATACAAGTCATTAGCAAACAGAGCATACATAGAAGGGAATAGTAAAGTAGAAATGTTACCTTAATATAGTCCTCCTGCAGGACCTGAATGATGGCAGAACAGGTCTCTGGAATAATGATTCCCAGGGCCTGGGGAGAGATACCTGAAGAGAACTTCAAATCCTGAAGACTTCTCCCTGTCGCCAAGTACCTCAACGTGGCAACAAGCCTCTGCTCCGGAGTAATGGCTTGTCTCATGCAGGTATCCTGCCGGCTGATAAAGGGGGTCAGCAAAGCCAAAAGACGGTGAAAATCGGGGTCCGTCATCCTGAGAAAGTTCCTGAAATCATCAGGATTATTCTCCCGGATCTCACGAAGCAAAGGCATGTGCGAGAACTGGTCACGCTGAAGCAACCAATTCTTGGTCCACATACTCCTCATCACTCTGTTCATGGACGGGTCTTGGGTCAAAGCTAAAAGCCCGACACCAATTCCGCGTACAGCACGAACTCGGCGACGAGTACGCACGGGAAACATCGCTCAGAAGGTCACAAAAGGTCGGCTGGTCAGAACGGACAAACAGAAAGCACCGATAAACAGCAAGGCCTGAAAGAACGAAGTGAATACCAGCAACGAGCAGACAATAAGCAGTGCAAATCAAAGCGTCCTATATCAAGATATAGGCCGCAATGACCAACAAATGCGAACTGACTACACGCACTAATAAACAGATACGCACGACAAGCACAAACTGAAGAGCAGTAACGATCTGAGTCAGAAAACTGAGAAGCGCGAATCTTAAGTCACCAAACTTCCACTAACTCTCGATAAACACGGGATCAGCAGAAGGAGCCCAACGGGTGCCTGACGTGGTGCTGAACTTCCCTTTTGTAATCTCGTGGACGACGACTTACGTCACGACGTTCTTCCGGACCGGATATTCCGACAACGTAGTCCGACCGTGTGTACGCAACGACAACATCGGACAAAGTACGTCGGACAAAGTCCGACCGACCTGGTCCGCGGATTGTCCGAGCGTGTGTATGGGGCTTTACAGTTAGGGCTAGATGACTAGAGGATACTTTACGATACCAGTACCGGTTAATCAAGATATCCATAATCATGGCCTCATAATGATGGTTATCCATAATCACCAAGTTCCCCCCCCCTTGTCGGAGGGCTTGATGACTATGTTTTTGTTTTGTTGCAAAGATTTTAAAGCTTTAATTTGAGATGGAATTAGGTTTGATCTAGACCTGTCCTTCCATTTGATCTGTGTGATTTCTTTGGTCACTTGATTCAGGAATGCCCAAACATTTGGATTATCCTGAAGAGACGGTAAATTGCGAGATTTAAATTTGTAATCTCTTGGTTTAGAGGTAATGGTCTCCTGTGAAGAAAAAGAGAGAGAGAGGAGAAGGGAGGAGGTGATGGAGATAGGGGAGGGGGGTATCGAAAGATGATGCAAGGTTGTCAGCCTCCAGGTATTCAGTTGCCTCTATGCCTCAGGAAATCACCAGGTAGTACAAACTTTTGGTTTTCCAGCTTAGTCTTTCCCTACATATTCTATACTTCTATGACCAATGCAATTTTTCAATGGACTGAAGCAGCATTTATTCTGCCCTCAACTCTAGATATATCTGTTCCTGAATCCAGTGTGAGCGATGATTGTCAGTTGTTCAGCTGTTTAAAAGGAAAGCTGTCCACTTTGGATTGCGGTGAGGATTTTTCTTCAGCATAGCTTTATTTTGGATTCAATTGCTGGAAACAAACTTTGTTGATATATTGGATACATTCTGCTTGAAAAAATAATTTATATTATACATTCTCACTTTTAGTGCTGAGAAATTTACTCTATATCCTCCTGTGGTCCAAAACAATGTATCTTTGTTTGGGTGACGGAGTGAATTTCCATTGCCATGTACATATACGCTCTTGTCCGAAGTGAATGTTTGCTAATTGCAGCACCATCAATATTTTTTGGCATCATCTAAGTGACCTGTTTTTTTGATATTTCTGCTAAGATCTCATTTGGACGCATATATTTTTTGATTTGATGTAAATTGTGATCTTGATGTATACCCAATTGATTTAGATCTATATACTTATGTACCCATGCATACTCTGTAAAGTCTATACATTATACATATGCTTTGAAGCCTCACTGTCTCTTTATCTATTTCTAGCCTATCACATCATGTACCTAAACTCCTGAGGAAACTCAGATGAGCGAAACATGTAGAGTGGTATATGTGAAATTGCTAGTTAACTATCTCAATCAGGCAAACTTCGGTGTTTGACGCTTCTGAATGTTTTATGGAGATGTATTTTTATTTTTTTATATGGGTTAAATAAAATATTTTTTATGGATATTATTTAATACCCATCTACCTTTATTTTGTGACACCTTTAAAGTCCAGGGGTTGGTTGACCCCAAAGTCTTTCTCATGTTTTTTCAGGACATTGCATCATATAATAGTAGATAACAATACCTTGTTTTTTTAATTCTTAGGCTAACGGACAGCTGGGAATATTTTTGTTAAAAAAAAAGAAGGTGGTAATGAGACACCTAACATCAAAACTGCATTCCATAACAGCAAAAATTACTTGGAGTCCATTGACAATGACGAATGAAAGAAAAATATATGAGAACATCAGAGTGATGAAGACTGAGTAGAGATGAGTGTTGTGTTAAAAGAAGAACCACAAAGATATACTGAACTGTTAGAGGGACGAAGGCTGTCAGTGAGATGCAGACTCTTTCACAGTGCCTCTAGTGGTAAGGGTGTTATACTGGAAACATAAACTAAAGTAGGACCCTCTGTAGAAAGACATCCTACAGTTTAGGTAGGACAAGAATAAGGTACCAAATCATGAAGCAGAGATGAGGTCAGAGCAAGATGTAGATAGGTTCTGACAGCAGACAAACATAACTGAAGGACAGTTGACAGTTTGAGTTGTAACCTAAGGTGGCCAGAAATTGTGGATACAAAGCAGGTTGAACAAAAGAAAATGCCTTGATTCCCCCATCCACACATTCTATGTGGAGGGGGAATCCCTCCCGTTGAGTTATTGTATTCCAACAATGGGGAGACTTCCCCGACCCTCAGAATACAATGAACAGTGTTGCTGGCTGTAGCCAGTGGCACCGATTGTTCGGGAAAAAACAGACAGGCTTTTAGATCCACGTACTGTATGTCTGGTTTAAGAAAAAGTTAAGGCTCAATTGAGCTTCAATAAAAAATCTGAAGATGTTTTGGGTGTGGCAGGAAGGTCTGCTTCTGAAATTGCAGACCCTTTGCTACTGTCAGGGACATGGTGGCCATAGTACAGCCGAAGCTCCTCGGCAGAGGCAGATATGCATGCACAGATGTGCTCCTGCGGGTGCCCGTCTTGCTGCACATAGACTAATGCCCATGCGCACAAATAGAAGTGCGCACAGTCAAAAGCATGCGAACGCATATGCGCATGCGCGGAAATACACACACCTGTCACTAATGATGGTGCGAAATGGCCTATATAGGGCAGCAGCTGCACTAGTGCAGTGCTGTCTGATCTGCTCCTTTACCCGTATACCTGTTCCTGTGATCTATGCTTGATTCCTGTGTTTGACCCGGCTTATCCTGACCACGCTTGCTCTCCACTTATCCTAACCTCGGCTTGCCTTAAAGACCTTGTTATATATTCCATCTGCCTGATATCCAGCGGGATAATGTGACATCAATACCCACGGCTGAGGCTCCCAGAAGTGGGGAAAGCATAGCTGTGAAAGACAGGTATGCCTTCCCCCCAAAAGGTGCCAAAT
The DNA here is from genome assembly GCA_028564925.1 of Lithobates sylvaticus. NCBI lineage: Eukaryota > Metazoa > Chordata > Amphibia > Anura > Ranidae > Lithobates > Lithobates sylvaticus. Next base: position 176,558,224 of record CM053036.1, read on the forward strand.
GTGGCACCGGAGGGGGGGGGGGAGTACAACGAGCGGAAGTTCCACTTTTGGGTGGAACTCCCCTTTTACAGTGGCATCTCTTTTGTACATTGCGTGATAAAAAACAAATTTGTCATTGTATTTTGCAAAACTTTAATTAAAATATTAGAAAAGAAGTGGTGATGAAGGAGGAGTTACCATCTGAGGGAAGTGATGTATATCATTCAACAGGAAGTTCTCTGTAGGAAGTTTTTCCAATGACTCAAAAGCTGCACCAAAAATGCATTGCGGGTGTCCTAATAGGACAGCTTTATTACCACTGTATCTTCCCTCACCTGTTTTTTTTTTTACTAGCCACTTGCTGTTACTTGTTTTACTAATGCAGCTGCCAATCAAATGAATAGGGAAAACACAACTCCAGAATCATGGGGACATACTAAAACATTTAATGTGAAAATGGCTTAATGTAGCTTAACATGTAATAAAGTGCATCAACCTCAATCAATTGCCCTGAAACTTTGCACAGCCTAGGATCTCAACTTCCCAAACATATCCAAGAAGTTTCATGCGATTCGGTTTTCCACAAGGCAAACTAGGGACATTAAGCTTGATTTTTGGGGAGCTTAATATGGCTTAACATACAAAAAAGACTTTAAATGTTAACCAATTCCCCCGAAACGTCACACAATAGAAAACTCTATCCATGCCAACATATTCTGAAAATTTCAGCTCATTTGGTTAATCACACCAAAAGTTATTCATGTTAAGCTATATTTTACAATGCTAAAACATTTAATGTGAAAATGGCTTAATGTAGCTTAACGTGTAATAAAGTGCCTAAACCTCAATCAATTGCCCTGAAACTTTGCACAGCCTAGGATCTCAACTTCCCAAACATATCCAAGAAGTGTCATGCGATTCGGTTTTCCACAAGGCAAACTAGGGACATTAAGCTTGATTTTTGGGGAGCTTAATGTGGGTATAACATACAAAAAAGACCTTAAATGTTAACCAATTTCCCCCAAACTTCACACAATAGAAGACTCTATCCATGCCAACATATTCTAAAAATGTCAGCTCATTTGGTTAATCAAACCAAAAGTTTTTCACATTAAGCTGTATTTTACAATGCTAAAACATTTCATGTAAAGAACTTAATGTACCATAATGTGCCTAAACTTCAATCAATTGCACTGAAACTTTTCACAGCCTAAAATCTCAACTTCCCAAACCTATCCAAGAAGTTTCATGCGATTCAGTGTTCCACAAGGCAAACTAGGGACATTAAGCTTGATTTTTGGGGAGCTTAATGTGGCTTAACGTCCAAAAAAGACCATAAATGTTAACCAATTTCCCGAAACAATAGAAGACTCTATTCATGCCAACATATTCTGAAAATTTCAGCTCATTTAATTAATCACACCAAAAGTTATTCACGTTAAGCTATATTTTACAAGCTAAAACACTTAATGTGAAAATGGCTTAATATAGCTTAACGTGTAATAAAGTGCCTAAACCTCAATCAATTGCCCTGAAACTTTGCACAGCCTAAGATCTCAACTTCCCAAACCTATCCAAGAAGTTTCATGCGATTCGGTGTTCCACAAGGTAAACTAGGGACATTAAGCTTGTTTTTTGGGGAGCTTAATGTGGCTTAACGTACAAAAAAGACCTTAAATGTTAACCAATTAATCACACCAAAAGTTATTCACAGTAAGCTATATTTTACAATGCTAAAACATTTAATGTGAAAATGGCTTAACCACTTGCCGACCGCTGTCGGCACATATACGTCGGCAGAATGGCACGGCTGGGCAAAGTAACATACCCGTACGTTACTTTGATTTTGCCGCCATGCCCGCACGCACGCCGCAAGCTCCGTGACAGTGCCCACGGAATTGATCAGTGCGGGGATACCAGCGATCGTGTCACGGAGCTCAAGAACGGGGAGATGCCGATGTAAACAGCATCTCCCCGTTCTGCCTAATGACAGCACACTGATCGTCTGCTCCCTGTCATCTGGAGCAGCGATCAGTGTGGTGTCACACACAGCCACGCCCTCAGACAGTTAGAAACATGCCCCTAGGATACACTTAACCCCTCCTCGCCCCCTAGTGGTTAACCCCTTCCCTGCCAGTGACATTTTTTACAGTAATCAATGCAACTTTATAGCACTGATCGCTGTATTAATGCCAATGGTCCCAAAAATGTGTCAAAATTGTCCGATGTGCCGCCTTAATGTCGCAGTCACGATAAAAATCGCGGATCGCCGCCATTACTAGTAAAAAAAAAAGAATTAATAAAAATGCCATAAAACTATCCCCTATTTTGTAGACGCTATTACTTTTGCGCAAACCAATCAATAAACGCTTATTGTGATTTTTTTTTTACCAAAAATATGTAGAAGAATTTGTATCGGCCTAAACTGAGGAAAAAAAACAGAAAATGTATATCAAATACTTACCGTAATTTTCCTTTCCTGATTGACTCCATGGCAGCCTACGTATGGGATAATCCCGCCTCTCATACCTCATAGGACCCCACTCCCATAAATCTTTGCTCTTGGCCAGATACCTTATTCCATAACTTAGCCTACTCCAGCAAAGGGGAGGGAGACTCCTACTGCCATGGAGTCTATCAGGAAAGGAAAATTACGGTAAGTATTTGATATAAATTTTCCGTTTTCCTGACTGACTCCATGGCAGCCTACGTATGGGAACTAGCTAGCCATACAAACTCGGGTGGGCACAATTTGCTGGTTCAACAAAAAAAGGTTTAATTGGCACTGTTCAAACAGATAAAACATTTAAACCAAAATTAACAGAGGAAAGAGCCGCTGGCTCAACACAATAATGCCTCATAAAAGTGTTTATTGACGACCAAGAGGCTGCTTTGCAGATCACCTCCGCCGATACATGTCGGGAGGCCGCCCATGATGTTGACATACTCCTGGTAGAATGAGCAGTCACTGTTTCTGGAGGAACCAGTCCTTTAGCCGTATATGCCCTTTGGATAGCCTGGACAATCCAACTTGCAATAGTTCTAGAGGAAGCACGCAAGCCCCTGTTCTTTCCATAGAAGTAGACAAACAGATGGTCTGATCTTCTGAAGGGTGCAGTAGCTTCTAAGTAGCTTTTTAAGACCTCACGGACATCCAAAGGATGGTTAGTTGAAGAATCCTCTGACTGAAAGGTTGGGAGAACAATTTCCTGGTTCTCATGAAACACTGATGATATTTTAGGATTTGATCCTAGCATTGGAACCAGAACTACCCGATCAGGGAATAAGGTAAGGAAAGGCTCTTTAGAACCTAGAGCACTGATCTCCGACACTTTTTTAGCCGATGTAATGGCTACTAGAAAGGCTGTTTTGAGGGAAATGTCCTTCATGGACAGTTCATCCATCTGCTGGAAAGAATCTTCTGAGAAGAAATCTAGCACAAGAGGAAGATCCCATTTAGAGAACCTTGGTTTTCTCTGAGGCCTAAGCCCTGCCGCTCCTCTGAAAAATTGTCTGGTAAGTGGATTCCTTGCCCAGGAAATGCCAGTAAAAGCAGATATTGCCGAAACTTGAACTTGTAGGGAGCTCACAGACAACGGAAGATCCAACCCTGTCTGGAGAAATCCTAGAACATCTTTTATTTCTGGATTACTGCAGGAACCCCCAGAAGAGGAGATATAGTCCATAAATTTAGACCAAATTCTCTGATAAACTTTATTTGTACCTTGCCTTCTAGCGTTCAGCAGGGTAGTTATTGCTGAACTTGGGCCACCTAATGCTTCCAGCCTCTTCCTCTCAACCACCAGGCCATCAGATGGAGATGGGACGGACATGGATGGAGCGATGCTCCCTGTAGGAGAAGATCTGACCTGGAGGGAAGTGGAACTGGGTCCCGGTAACTTAACTGCAACAGGAGCGGAAACCATGGCCTGTTGGGCCAGTATGGGATGATCGCCACTATCTCCGCCGTCTCCTGTCTGAGTCTCGAAAGGAACCAGAGAATTACCGGAACTGGTGGAAAGGCATAGGCCCTGCGGAAAATCCACTGATCGGTGAGAGCATCCACTCCCATGGCTTGGGGACAGCAATACCTGGTATAATAATTCTTCATCTTGGCATTGCAAGGAGATGCAAATAGGTCCACTTCCGGAATCATTCCCAATGTCAGGATCCAGTCGAAGACTTTCTGAGTGGAGAGACCACTCGTTGTTGTCCAAGGAGGTTCTGGACAGAAAGTCTGCTTGAACATTTTGCACTCCAGGGAGATACACTACCGTCAGGTCCACCAAGTTCTCCTGAGCCTAGAACATAATTGGACTCACTTCCTTCAAAAGGGAGAGACTGCGAGTGCCCCCCTGTCTTTTGATGTACGACACCGCCGTCGTATTGTCCAATCTCATGAGGACTGAAGCTCCCGATGTCAGATGGAGAAAAGCCTGAAGGGCCTGGAAGGCAGCTCGAATCTCCAATATGTTCGAGACCACCCCTTGGGCAGGAAAATCCCACCTGCCCTGGGCTACCTCCGACCGTCACAGAGCACCCCAGCCTCTGCTGCTGGCATCTGTTGTTACCGTTATCCAGGAAACTGGAGCTATTGAATGGCAGTTGAGAAGATTCCTTTGCTGCAGCCACCAAGGGAGACTCTCCCGCATGGAGGGAGTTATCCGGATCCAGTGATCCTGTAGACTTGGATTCCATTGTTGGAGGAATCCTTTATGAAAGGGTCGCATTCTCCATTGTGCCCATTTTACCATGGGGGCTGTTGCCACCATGGTGCCTATTATCCTGAGGCACTGGGAGGACCTGAGAAGAGGAGCTGACATCGCTAGATGAATCCTGTCCCGGACTACTGGGATCTTCTCTAGAGGAAGAGAGATCGTGCTTTTTACTGTGTTGAACTGTGCCCCTAGGAAAACTAGGGACTGGGTTGGCTCCAGGTGACTTTTTTATTGATTCAAAAGCCAGCCGAATTCTGTCAGGGTAGATATGACTTGCTCCCGGTGTGACAGTAGTTGTTCTCTGTCCTGAGACAGCAGGAGTAGGTCGTCGAGGTAATGGTGTAATCAAATACCTCGGACTCTGATCAAGGCGACTACCGCCAGTAAGAGCTTGGAAAACACCCGCGGCGATGTCGTAAGCCCGAACGGGAGACATATGAATTGGAGGTGTTTCTGACCCACCGAGAACCGAAGATATTTTTGGAAGTCCTTCACTATTGGTACATGGAAGTACGCGTATTTAGGTCTATTGAAACTAGCCAATCGCCTGGTTGGATTGTCTGGCGAATGGTCAACAACGTTTCCATTTTGAATTTCTCCTTTTTTATAAAAGAGTTCAAGTAAGTAAGGTCGATAACCGGCCTCCAGGAACCGCTCTTTTTGAGGACCATAAAGAGGGGTGAGTAGATCCCCTGAAACCTTTCCTCTGACGGGACTGGAATGGCGGCACCTTGGGTGATAAGTGAGTCCGTGTAGGTCAGAAAAACCTCTCTTTTCTCTTCCAACAAAGGAAGGCTTGTGGGAACGAATCGATGTATGGGTGGATTGTTGAACACCCAGGTGTGTCCCATAGAAACTGTCTTTATGACCCAGTAATCTTGTATCGAGGCTGCCCAGACGCGGCAGAAGCGTAGCAAACGTGCCCCTACTTGTTCCGCCTGGACAGGCGCTGTATCAAAAAGACTTGTAGAAGATGTGGATTTTGAAAGCTTCTGGCCAAAAGGCTGGTTTCTCCTCCAGTTCTTCCTAAATTCCCGACCTGGTCTGTAGCAACGTGCATCCCTAGCACGTTCCGGGTCTGACCTGGACTGGACCTTCTTCTGGGCAAACAGACGGCGATCCTGGGGTAAGAACCCAGACTTCCCACCGGTAGCACGAGTAATGGCCGAATCGAGCTTATTCCCAAAAAGAGCAGAACCCTCAAAGGGAATTTTACACCAGGCCTGTTTAGAGGCCTGATCCGCCACCCAAGGGCGTAGCCACAAAGCTCATTTGGCTGTAACTGATGATAGCATAACATGTGCCACCAGGCGGATTATATCTAGGGAAGCCTCACCCAGAAAAGCCAATGCCATTTTCATCTAACATATTGGAGAATTCTTGAAGGCTTCTTCGGACATACCTCTCAGGGCTGTCCCCAAATCATCCGTCCAACACTCCATTGCTTTGGATAAAGCTGCCAAGGCCAGTGCTGGCTTGCAGGCCATTCCAGCTGTGATGTAGATACGTTTTAAGTCTGTATCGATCTTCCTTTCAAGACCGTCTTTAAAAGATACGGTATCCTCTAGTGGAAGAGTGACGTGTCTCACCAGCCTCATTAAGGCTGCATCAATGAGGGGAGCAGACTCCAGATGTTTAACTTCCTCATCTTTGAAAGGGTACATTCTGGACACTTTAGAGATAAGAGAATTCTTCCTCTCCACTTTGCTCCATTTGTCCGAGATAATTTCTCCCAGCTCACCCAGGAAGGGGAAATTTGAGCGCTCCTTTTTAAGGTGCTTAAAGTACTTCCTCTGTTTAGAGGGTGCTTCTACTGGCTCCTCCCACCTCAGTGTATCTTTCACCGCCCTTACCAGATGAGGGACCTGGGAAAAATCAAATCCTGCACTGGACTCCTCCACTTCAGCTTCGCTGTCCGAAGATCCACTAAAAGAGAAGTTGTCACGGGAGGGCCCTGGGACCTCAAGGTCTTCCACCTCAACCACTGAGATTGGATCAGAGGGAGGGATAGCTGCATGAGCGGATTCTGGTTTGTTCAAAGATTCCCGAACAACCTTCCTGACCAATGCCTCCACTTGTTGGTCACTAACATCCCTTTCTTTTGCAGCTCGGGAAAAACATATATCGCATAGCGATTTGTCTTCTGGCACTTTTGCTCTACAACCCCAACATGATCTTCCTTCTGAACGACCAGACTGGTGGTGGGAAGAGTGCCGAGACCCCGACCTTGACTTGTCAGAGCGGTGTCTGGAGGAGGACTTAGGGCGTCCAGAACTGGACCTAGAACGGTCATGTCTTGACCCAGAATGTGTGTTATCTTCGCGTGCTGAAGGCCGAAGATCCGGTATAGAAGGGCTAAAATAGATAATAAGGAGAAAAAAATTCCCTTAAAAATATACCCTATACCAATCAACACAGGCAGAAAGAAAACAAAATTCCTTCCTACCTGCGGCGTAAAGGCTGGCCACAAGGGGGCGACGAAACATCCATAGTCACAATTCAGACAGGCTGCAACAGGTCACAGTCCCGGAGGATGCTGGGACTGTGACATCATAGGGGGCGGGGTCACCATGTGACATGTGCATGTGACCCTGTCCTCTTGTCCCTATATAAGTCCCAGCACAGCGCGGCTCTACCATTCCGGTTAGAGAGAGCGTCGAGTCAACATCGGAAGAAGAAGAAGAAGAGTAAGAAGAAGGCGGCGGCGCAGAAAGCGGCAACAGCGGCAAGAACAGAAGAGACCCCGGAAGACCTCGGAAGACCCCGGAAAGCGGATCAAGACCCCCAGACGACGGCGACGACGAAGAAGGTAGCTGGGCTCCTCTGCTCGGTAAAAGAGCTAGGTAAATAGCGGAGGAGTCTGGCGAGAAGACCCCCCAAGACGGAAGAAGACCCCCGGAGCAGTGCAATAAAATATTTTTAAAAAATTGTGTGTTTTTTTTCTTTACACGTACCCCATACTCATTCACATAGGGTGGGGGGGGCCGGGATCTGGGGGCCCCCTTATTAAAGGGGGCTCCCGGATTCCGATAAGCCCCCCGTCCGCAGACCCCGACAACCAATGGCCAGGGTTGTCGGGAAGAGGCCCTTGTCCTCATCAACATGGAGACAAGGTGCTTTGGGGTGGGGGGGGGCCGCACGGCCCCCCTTTCCCCAGGGCACCTCCCATGTTGAGGGCACGCGGCCTGGTACGGCTCAGGAGGGGGGGTGCTCGCTCGTCCCCACCCCTTTCCTGGCCTGCCGGGCTGCATGCTCGGATAAGGGTCTGAGATGGATTTGGGGGGACCCCCACGCCGTTTTTTTTTTTTTTTTTCGGCGTGGGGATTCCCTTTCAATCCATACCAGGTGACAGGGCTAGCGCGGCGGCATTCACTGCCTTCGCTAGCTCCGTCTACCTGAAGTCACGTGCTAAATGAACGGACTTTCCGATGATCGGCAAGTCCGTTCATTTCCAAAAGTCCGGCGGACTAGCATACTAACGGCAGGATTGTCCGCCGGACTGCCAAGTCCAGCAGATAATTTTAAAACAAAACTTAAAACCTAGTCCGCCGGACTTTTGGCGCCAAAAAGTCCGCCGGCGCCCACACACGGGGGGATTGTCCGGCGGACAATCCTGCGGGAAAGTCCGTTCGTGTGTACGCGGCATAACACTACCCTGAGTCCCATCTAGATCCAGCAATGCCCTTGCAAGACCCTCAAAATCACAGGCATGACTGCTAGAGGCAGAGGCATGATGGGATTTGTAGTTTCACCACAGCTGGAGTGCTGAGCTTGCCTAACCCCTGACTTAAAATAACAACGTAATACATGCATTTTTTTTTTTTAAGGACAAACAAGGCTTTCTTTTTGTGAATATTGTCCTGCAACAATATTTTTTTTGCAATCCTTAAGGCCCATACACACGATCGGACCGTGGACCAACTTTCCTGTGGATTTTTGTCCAAAGGGCGTTGGCCCCAAGTTGGTATTGCATACACACGGCAGGACTTTTTCAGCCAACTTTCACCAAATCACATGTTTTTTCTGCTCTTTACCACCACCTTTGGTCAACTTCTGTATTGTTGTCTGATCTTCTGCATTGGTTCTGCATTGGTTTGTACAAAAGTCCGTTGGTTTTCTGTACACACTGTCGGACTTTGGTCCATCGGACTTTTGTTGGCAGAAAGTTGGTCCGTTCGCACAGCCAACAAAAGTCAGATGAAACCTGGAAAAAGTTGGTCCGATGGAGCGTACACACGGTCGGATGTTGGTCCAAAACAGCTAATTTGCATGTTGGTTGTCAAAAAGTCTGATCGTGTGTACGGCCCTTTAGACAATTGAGTGTAATAAAATTAAACAAAAGGCATTTTTTTTCTTTCTTTCGGTATATATATGTAAAAAGGTGTCAAAAATTTTAATAAGCAAAGCAAACAAAAAACAGAAAAAAAGTTTAACTATTAGTTAATAAAATAGAAAAGAAAAAATCACCAGGAAAATTACAATTCAATAGAGAAGGAGAATATAGAGTTAATCAGTGCTGATTAAAGAAAACTAAAGGGTTAATAAGGAGTTCAACAGAGGAACATTTAATTAGAAAAAAAAAATGTATTTACATGTCAAGGTTGCTTTAACTCTCTTCACCTTCAAATCGAAGTTCATCCCTTTGATCTGTGAATGCAAAACACAGAACGTTAAAATTGATACAATGTTTCAAAGTAACTTTCTGTGATGTGGTTGTTGATAAACATTGCCAGCCTGCTTCTATTTTTAGACAGTTCCTGCTGAATTGTTGGGTACTGAGACAGGGAAGGGTCCGAGCAGAAGGACTGGATGTACTAGACATGACCTGTGTACATTAATGACATGTTTTTGGGAGTGTCTAGTGTGCCCAAATTCTGCAACTGGTTAAGGATTTAAAAAAAAAAATGGTAAATAACTTTTGGTGTGATTTACCAAATGATCTGGAATTCTTCTTGAATAGGTTTGGGAAGTTGAGAACTTGAGGCTGTGCAAAGTTTCAAGACAATTGATTGAGGATAATGCACATTATGGTACGTTAAGCTCTTTACATTAAATGTTTTAGCATTGTAAAATATAGCTTAACGTGAATAACTTTTGGTGCGATTTACCAAATGAGCTGAAATTTTCAGAATATGTTTGCATTGATAGAGTCTTCTATTGTGTGAGGTTTGGGGAAACATTTGGTTAACATTTAAGGACAGTGTATATTTACTGTCCTCTCAAAATAACTCAACACACAGCCATTAATGTCTAAACCGCTGACAACAAAAGTGAGAACAACCCTAAGTGAAAATGTCCAAATTGGGCCCAAAGTCTCATAATTTTGTGTGGCCACCATTATTTTCCAGCACTGCCTTAACCCTCTTGGGCATGAAGTTCACCAGAGCTTCACAGGTTGCCACTGGAGTCCTCTTCCACTCCTCCATGACGACATCACGGAGCTGGGGGATGATAGAGACCTTGAGCTCCTTCCATTTGAGGATGCCCCACAGATGCTCAATAGGGTTTAGGTCTGGAGACATGCTTGGCCAGACCATCACCTTTACCCTCAGCTTCTTTAGCAAGGCAGTGGTGGTTTTGGAGGTGTGTTTGGGGTCGTTATCATGTTAAAAAACTGCCCTGCAGCCCAGTCTCTGAAGGGATGGGATCATGCTCTGCTTCAGTATGTCATAGTACATGCCGGCATTCATGGTTCCCTCAATGAACTGTAGCTCTCTAGTGTCGGCAGAACTCATGCAGCCCCAGACCATGACACTCCCACCACCATGCTTGTCTTTATACTCCTCACCTGGTTGCTGCCACACACGCTTGACACCATCTAAACCAAATAAATTTATCTTGGTCTTATCATACCACAGGACATGGTTCCAGTAATCTATGTCCTTAGTCTGCTTGTCTTCAGACAACTGTTAGTGGGCCTTCTTGTGCATCATTTTTAGAAGAGGTTTCCTTCTGGGACGACAGCCATGCAGACCAATTTGATGCAGTGTGCGGCTCATGGTCTGAGCACTGACAGGCTGACCCCCCCACCCCTTCAACCTCTGCAGCAATGCTGGCAGCACTTATACATCTATTTCCCAAAGACAACCTCTGGAATGTGACGCTGAGCACGTGCACTCAACGTCTTTGGTCAACCATGGCTAGGCCTGTTATGAGTGGAACCTGTCCTGTTAAACCACTGTATGGTCTTGGCCACCATGCTGCAGCAGAGTTCTTTGCGATGAGGTGCCATGTTGAACTTTCAGTGACCAGTATGAGAGAGTGAGAGCGATAACACCAACTAACGGGTTACATGACACCGGGGAGGAAAAATGGCTAATTGGGCCCAATTTGGGCATTTTCACTTAGGGGTGTACTCACTTTTGTTGCCAGCAATTTAGACATTAATGGCTGTGTGTTGAGTTATTTTGAGGGGACAACATATTTACACTGTTATACACACTGTTATACAAGCTGTACACTCACTACTTTAAAAGTGTAATTTCTTCAGTGTTGTCACATGAAACGATATAATTAAATATTTACAAAAATGTGATGGGTGTACTCACTTTTGTGAGATACTGTATATTTATAATTTTGGTGCGGAAAACAAGATATGACAAAGTAACGGAGCACTTTCCTTTGCAGGACAACCTCAAGGCCAACCAAGGACAGTGGTAATTAAATATGAGTAGAACAGATAAAAGTATAACAGTTTAATTTCAAACACTATTATCACATGTCTAAGATTATTCTAACAACATTTACCCATAGGCACTAATCATCACTCAAGGAAGTAAAGTAACCACAGTGTATTAGACAAAAAATAATCTAATCCCTTTAAATCTATGCTTCTATTTACACATCCTTTTACATAAAACCCCTCAGTTCCTGGAATCTTGAAGCATTTCTGACTGTGTTGTACTCTATCAAGTGAACTAAAGGGACCCACTGACATGAAAGGTCAGTCTCCCATTGTAAGTGTTTTTGGTCAAACAGGGCGACATTCTCGACTAGCAACAGTGACTGCTGGTTGACAATTTTGAAGACTAGAACCTACACAAATATGTTCTACTAAAACACTGAGCTAGTGTATCTGTGCACACCTCTCCCACCTTTTTTCCTATTGTGCTGGGTGCATTGAGGTGCTATTTAAAACTTCACTCTTTCAATCAACATTGACTATTTTTAATCCTTATTCTGCAAGCATTAGAAAAAAGATAGGAAAGTATATCACATTTGCTTGTTTTAAACCCTTTTCTTTTACATTTCTTCATTACTTCTTGGTTTCCAGGCCTAGTCAAATGATGTCATACATCCCAGGAGTCTTCAGGAGAAGGGGAGGGGCTTTCTCAGCTAAGCACACCCTCCTGCTGCATGCCTGCACTAAGGACAGATGTATTCCAGGAAGTTATCATTTGCCCTTACTCAAGATGGCAATGGCAAGAAATGCTGGGGGGTGTTTTTCAAAGTGATTTCGCAACACAATAAAGAAGGGAGACATGGGTGAATGGGTGACTTTGGTCTGAATATTAAAAATGAATTAAATAGCATTTTTGGTTTGTAGTGCTCAGGTGCAGTGTAGTTCTGCTTTAAAATGAATGGCAACACAACATATGCGTTTCTGTATATTGTCCGTGAACAGGTTCTTAAACACAAATGCATTACAATAACACACTGGTGTGAACGGGCCCTCACATGTACTACTGGGTGGGACTTTGTCTCACATGATTTTCTGCACTGTAAATTTTTCTTTGAAATACAAAAAATTATTTACTGTAGGAGACATTTTCACTTCAATGAATGGTTTAAAGTAAGGGAATTTTTAGAACTGAGATGGCATGATATAATACTGCTGTGTCTGATATGAAAAATAAGCCCTGGGTAGGAAGACTCTGCTCCCTTTTGCTTATGAACAACTGTGATATTGTTAACCTGTGAAAAAATATAATGGTGGTAAAACCCTGAGAAAGAGACACAAAAATTAAAAATAACTTTTCTGGTACCTCTCACTCAAATCACGTGGCCCCCTTCTTATACCAATGGGAGCAGGATCTACATCTGATGCAGTGTACACACGAGCGGAATTTCCATCCGAAAAATCTTGGGTGGCTTTTCCGACAGAATTATGCTCCAGCTTGTCTTGCATACACAAGGTCACACAAAAGTCTTCTGACGTACAACACTACGACGAGCCGAGAAAATTAAGTTCAATGCTTCCGAGCATGCGTCGAATTGTTTCCGAGCATGCGTGATTTTTTGCGCGTCCGAATTGCATACAGACGATCGCATTTTTGAATAGGAACTTTTCCCCAGAGAAAAATAGAGAACCTGTTCTCAATCTTTTGCTGGCGGGAATTCGGCCAGCAAAAGTCTGATGGAGCATACACGCGGTAGAATTTTCCGACCAAAAGCTCTCATCGGTCTTTTGCTGGCTGAATTTCTGATCATGTGTACGCGGCATAACGCTCTCCCCTCCTCAATGTCACAGGATATCCTATTTTTTCTAAATTCCTTGATAAGATCTAGACTTCAGAAAACCAACTATAAAATCCTTTTCAAGGTGGAACAGAACACCCTGTATCCTGCATAAATTCAACCCTGATATCTGCTGGCTCCCATTACACAATCCCGTATGATACTAATTCATATCCTCGAGGAAAATAAAAGTGGACGTGCAACCCCGCAGCCCAGGCCATCTGATCCTAGTGCATCTCCTGGTATGTAAGGGGAAGGAAAAACACACACAAAAAAAAAGGGGGAAAGGCCCATAGAGAGCATTTCCACTTGTAGTGCATTTAGTCATTTATGATGCTAACATACAGATCTACTACTTGTAGAATATTATAAATAAAACAATAAGCGGTCCCCATAACTAAGTCTAGAGACCACCTCATAGACTGCTCTCAACCTATTTTATCACCATTGCGATTGTTTTTCAATTATTCTTTTTTCCCCTATTCCCTCCTCCCTTTTCCTCTTCTTTTCTTTTCCTTCCCCTTTCCTCCCCCGCATGACAAAGAAGAAACCAACAACCCTTAAACCCTATTAGCACATTAGATTCCCACAAACAATATTCAGGATTGGTGTAACTAACACCATAATATGTATAGTCAGATATATTCTACCCAACCCCAGATTGAGGTCCTCCCAGAATACAAAATCACTCTATATATTTCTTTTAGATCCGTTAGCCCCAATCAATGGGGGCGACCAGTCCCAGGTGGTCTTTGAGTTTTCCCAGAGGTGGTATGTACAGGTTGTCATGATTCCCAAGCTGGAGCAGCTGGGAATATCAACATCAATGGATCTGGCCAGGGCTCCAATTCTACCGCTGGCAACCCTAGATTTTTGATAAAAGTTGGGAGATCCGCAGGAGTGTGGAAAACATACGAGTGGCCATTTTCCTTCGTCTGGAGATGGAATAGGAAGCCCCATCTGTATGAGAGCTCAATTTCCTGGAGAGCGCTTATTAATGAACTAAGTGGTCTTCACTTAGCCAAAGTCTGTTTTGAAAGATCTGGATATAGGGTAATTTCAAGTCTACTTTTCCCCTCTCCCGTGCTTTCTTTAATAAAGCTTTCTTCTGCTTAAAAAAATGCACCCGACACAAAACATCACGGGGTAACTTGGCAGAGGGATTAATATAGCCTGGAGTTCTGTGTGTCCGATTGATATCGATGGTGTCCGTATTCGAATTGCCTAGTTTTGTATTAAAAATACTGGTCACTGTAGGAAGTAAACTATCCAGTTGTATTGACTCAGGCAAGCCCCTTATATGGATGATGTGATGTTTTGATGTGAATCCATAAGGCTTGAATCTGTGTTTGATGATTAATAATCGCTGTTAGGTGGTTTTCTTTCTTATCTGGACAGAATCGGTGGTACAACCTTTTCTACCACAGCCAACCGTTCGTGAAAACTTTGGAAACTTGCCTGAAGGTCCGCCATCTCTTATGGCTTTCTTCTGTTTTCCATAGCCTAGCTTCTATATCCCTCTTAGTGGGCGGTAATTGAAGGTATTTTTCAAGGGTATGTGATGCATCTCTGTGTTCATTATCACTTTCTGAATCCGATCAATTAACTGCCTGCCCCAAGCCCATCTTCCCCTCACTTTCTGCAGAGCGAGCTGGTGATGAAGCAGGTGGAGGATAGCAGATAGACGAAATTACTACAAGTAGCTGCTTATGGTGAGCAGAAGCGGAAACTCACACGAGAGCGTCCTCAGACGACCATCGTCAAGCTCCTCCCATGTTTTTTTTTGTTATATATATATTTTTTTCATTTGTTTTCCTTTTTATCTAAATCAGGGGTCTCCAAACTATGGCCCTCCAGTTGTTCAAGAACTACAATTCCCCATCATGCCTAGTCATGTCTGTGAATGTCGGAGGTTTACAATGCCTCATGGGATGTGTAGTTTCACAACAGCTGGAGGGCCATAGTTTGGAGATCCCTGATCTAAATAATTGTATCCCCACATTCCCCATCATGCCTAGTCATGTCTGTGAATGTCGGAGGTTTACAATGCCTCATGGGATGTGTAGTTTCACAACAGCTGGAGGGCCATAGTTTGGAGATCCCTGATCTAAATAATTGTATCCCCACAGAAATTTAAGGTGGCGGGATATACAGAATATTGTGCAATTAAAGAAGTAATATTAACTTTGTTTGACTATACACATCGGGTGACCCTGGGGACAGGCAGGGACTGTGAATGCTACCCTGGCTGTTCTTCAGCCCAAAACCTTTTGCTTATAAATATTAGTAGCAAATGTTATGGCCGGCCATTGTCTTTTTTGGGGTTCCATGAGATAACCTGATCATGTACTCATCATGTGTGTGATGAAATACTTGTGGTCCATTCATATAATTATTGAGCAGGCTCAGGACCACCACCAGGTTCTAGCCCCAAATAGGTTTTTGCCTAGGTGATTTGAGTGTAAGATTAGACACATCTTTTTGGCTTTTTTTTTCTTTTTTCTTTTTTTCCCCCTACTTTCTCTTCTTATGTTTTTTTTTTCATTTGTTGCTTTATGGCGTCCTATAGATATAATCTGACCACAGGACATTTCTGATAATAAATCTACTAGGATGTCTTTGGTAAAATTTGGGTCTCTTAAAGTGGTTGTAAACCCTTACAAACCACTTTGACCTACAGGTATACCTAGATTAAGGCTTACCTGTAGGTCCAATAAATATCTCCTAAACCTACATGGTTTAGGAGATATTTAGAAAAAAACAGGCATCGCTGTCTACGCCGCATGCGCCGTAGATAGCGGCGCGCAGGCGCACTGAGCATGTCGAGATCACGGCGATATACCGCTCTCGTGTGCATGCAAGGGAGTGACGTCATCGCCGCTCCAGCGAATGACAGCGATGGAGCAGCGAGACCCGGAAGTCACTCCGGGATTGATGGCGACGGAGGAGGTCGTGGACGAGGGTCGCTTCGGGGGCTTCGTTCTCAGGTAAGTTATTCATAATGAGCTAGTATGCTATGCATACTAGCTCATTATGTCTTTGCCTTGCAGGTTCCGTTTTTTTTTGAAGGAGGCTTTACTTCCTCTTTAATGTAAGAGGACTTAATACTCCACAGAAATCTTATAACAAATGCATAAGCAGCGAGTCCAGGTGCTTTTCCTACAAGAAACACATTTTAAAATATCATCAGCACTGCCCATGCCTACACGTCATTTCGCCCAGTGGTAGTTTAGTAATAATTCAGTAAGTAAATCAAGAGGAGTGGCTATAGGATTTCATAACTCACTTCCAGTCTCAGACATTCGAGTGGCAAGGGATTCAAGGGGCAGGTTTCTTATTCTTCAATGTAAAATGAACAATATACCATTTACTTTGATTAATTGTATACACTCCAAATCAGAGCCAGATCCACATGCTGCTCGCGCTTCTGTGTAAATTTGATAATTTGACAGAGGGAAGACTAGTGTTGGGAGGGGACTTAAATATCATCTTGGACCCATTATTAGATACAACGCCCCATTTCTCCTTGATTCAGCTCAATCGACTTAAGCGCTCATTCCACAAATTTCAACTAGTGGACTTTTGGCAGGCTTTACATCCAACTGAACGTGATTACACTTGTCACTCTCTAACCCATACTACATATAGAAGGATTTACCTATTCTTTGTTTCACATAACTTGCTGAGCTGGCAACCTTGGGCATTGATTGGACCTTAACTTTGGTCAGATCACTCCCCACTCTTTTTTTCGATTAGTCTACCACATTTTTCAAAACCAACAGCAACTTGGAGGCTGAATGAAACTCTCTTAAAAGATGAATCGACCTGTAAGTCGACGCACAATCTCTCAGTTCTTGATGGATCATATACAGGATACAACAACGCAACCACTTAAATGGTAGGCTTTGAAATGTGTTATTAGAGGGACCCTTATTTCGGAGGGTGCACGCCTGAAAAAAGAACGCTCTAAGGACATTACACGGCTCTAACAGAAAATTCATATGCTAGAGCTTGCTCATAAACATTCACTCCATACATGAGTCAGGTAACAAGGTAGGCAGACCACCAGCAAAGTCTATTCATACATAATTGGGACGTACATATATTCCAAAGTTACGTTGTCCCAAGAGAGGGCTGGTTCATTCATCTAAAAACATTGGACAAACGTTTTATGAGTACTATACGACTCTATATAACATTCCCAATTCCTTCACGGCCCCTGCTAATAAGCAGGGACGTGAAAATCTTTTTTACATTTCATCAACGGCCCTCCCTAGGATAGATCAGTATACTGTCAACTTATTGAATACTTCTTTCTCGACAGAGGAAATAAGCCAGACAATAAAGGTGTTGCCATCTGATAATAAGAGTCCAGGACCAGACGGTCTCCCAAGCATATTCTATAAACATTTCCAAGAGGCTCTAATTCCTATTCTTGATAGTACTTTCAATTCAATCTCCACTACATGTTCTTTTCCTCGACAATCACAGGAAGCCTGCATTACTCTTATTCGTAAAGATCAGAAAGATCCTACGGAATGCTCAAGTTATCGTCCTATTTCTTTAATTAACGTGGATCTGAAAATCTATGCTAAATTATTAGCCGATAGATTATTATTCCTTTAATCGTTAGCTTAGATCAAGTTGGCTTTATTTCTACCCGTGAAGCATGGGACAATACTATTAAAACATTATCTCTTATCTCTTACTGCCACTCACGGAAGGTCTCTTTATGCCCTCTTTCAGTGGACGCCGAAAAGGCGTTTGATCGTCTAGATTGGGTATTCTTGAAATCAACACTTGAGCAAATTGGTTTACCTTCATATATGATTGATAAAATAATGGCCCTATAGTCCTGTCCAACAGTTCGTATTAAGGTAAATGGCTTGCTCACGCACCCTGTTCAAATTTCTACCAGGACCCACCAAGGATGTCCTCTGTCGCCCTTCTCTATATACTTGCAATGGAGCACTTGGCGATGGCTATATGTGCTAATAACTCAATCGATGGTGTCGACTAGGGCTGGGCGAACAGTTCGGCCCAAGTATAAGTTCGGACGTTCGACATTCAACCACAATGCATTGCGGCGCTGAACAGTGCATTGCAAGCCCTAATTGGCTGAAGCAGTGAACGCTTCAGCCAATCAGGGCACAGGGCACAGAGCACTGTCAGAGTCATGATTGGACATTGTCATCATGACTTTATCCAATCATAGCTCATTCCCGCCCAACAGTATAAAAGTATTCTTTCAATGGCAGGCATTTTCAGTGTGATTTTGGTGTGCAGAGAGATAGAACAGGGCTCTGTTCAGTGCTATTAGTTAGTTAGTGTGCTATACTGTGCTATTTTGCTTGAATTGTCAGTGTAGAATATTAGTTTAGTGTCAGTCTAGAGATAGTGTGAGTGTAATGAGGAGGACCATCATTCAGCTTTGCATAGTGTACAGCTAGAGTAGGGACAGTTCAGATAGCGTCAGTGTAGTTAAACACCATCTATTTGATTGCATTACTGCCAGTTTAATGCCATTTACTTCTGTGTGCGTTACTGCCAGTTTAACGCCATATAGTTTTGTGTGCATTACTGCCAGTTTAATGCCATATAGTATTTTGTGCGTTACTGCCAGTTTAACGCCATATAGTTCTGTGTGCGTTACTGCCAGTTTAACGCCATATAGTTTTGTGCATTATTGCCAGTTTAATGCCATATAGTTTTGTGCGCATTACTGCCAGTTTAACACCATATAGTTCTGTGTGCGTTACTGCCAGTTTACCGCCATATAGTTTTGTGTATTACTGCCAGTTTAATGCCATATAGTTCTGTGTGCGTTACTGCCAGTTTAACGCCATATAGTTTTGTGTGTTACTGCCAGTTTAACGACATTTACTTTAGTGTGCGTTACTGCCAGTTTCTCACCATATAGTTCTGTGCGTCACTGTATGTTTGGCGCATTATATTGCAGTATATTATAGTGTATCCGTGGAGTGTGTCTGTGTAGTGTGAGTACTCAAATTAAAGTGCACTACGTACAGATTTCAACTTCCTCTTTACATTTGCTTATAAGCACCAATAATGTCTGGGAGGACAACAAGGAGAGGCAGACGTTCCATTGGCACTGTAAGAGGGCCAGCAACAAATGTGTCCACAGGCACATGGTGGTGGTGGTGGTCAGTCCTCAGGTGGTGGTCAGTCCTCATCATTTCCTCTGTTTAGTGAGTTTGCCTGTGCTATCCAGCCACAGCATGCAGAGGAGGTGGTGGACTGGCTTACTAAACCTTCCTCATCCTCCTCATCCTCTGTCACGCAAGCAGAGTCAAGTGTGCAGTCCCCTGCAGTTGCCAGAGTGGATAAACCTGCCTCCTTGTCCACATCTATTCCTGCCATAGCCCCAACATCAGTCATTGAGAAGTCAGATGTTATTTGACCATAGCATCAGCCACTTGCCCCTTGATGATGTCCAGCCATTACTGGATTCAGATGTTGGTTCTGAGGTTGAGGATGACAGAAACATGAGCCTAGAGAGAGGGAGGAACACTGGTAGACAAATTGGCATTCATGTTCCTCAAGCCGCAGCATATTGCCAAGTTGTCTCCAGTGGTAATGATGAAGATGGAGGAGATGGAGATGATGATGATGAGGTCACTGATGCGACTTGGAGAGGAGGAGAAAACTGAAGGTGAGGCGGCACAACCCCATAACATTCTGCTGCTGTTATCTCCCGGCCTACTCCCCAAAGCTCAGCTGTGTGGGCCTTTTCCAGCACTTCTGCAGCAGATCGCACTGTTGCTATCTGCAAACTGTGTCTCAAATGTGGCAAAAACACCAACTATATGCATATCATTGCAATTTTTTATGACTTCATCAACCTCTATAGGGTTATGGTGGGAAGGCACCCCCGACACCCAGGTGCATATCATTGCATATCACAGGTGCATATCATTGCAATTTTTTACAGCAAGGCCAATTCTTGCTTTCATCAAGAGTACCTCTATAGGCTTACATTGGGAAGGCGCCACCGACACCCAAAGACCAATTTTTACACACCCGTTACTTCTATACAAAGTCAAAGACTCCAGAATGTATCCAAAAAATCACTAATCTTGTTCCCAGTGCACTACATTATGGCCTCATCATGCACACTGGCTCCCCAGCTGTTGCAGGGAAAATTTCATTTTTTGTAAAGAAAGAGGGTTTTTGGGACTTTAAATGAGGCGTGGGTGTGCGCCTCCATCCCTATATCTGATATATGCAAAAGAAGGAGTTTGGGACTTTAAATGAAGCAGTTGAGAGTGCAGAGGTAAAGGTATAAAAGTATTTATTTCATGACAATATATAATAAATTTATTTCATATATATACAACCATGTGTAATATGTACAAAATATCAGCATGATGAATAAGGATAATCTAAATGAGTACATTGTAATCAAATTGGTGGCATCTAGAACAATAATATAACCTGCATACGCTACAGACGGCATGCCTGATAGCCAAAGTGGTGGTCGCATGGAGCATGTATATAGTAATATTGTATGGTATTGATACCATCATCAAAATGTGGTTGGTATAGCTGTGGCATCAGAGTCTAGCTCTACGCGTTTCGTGGGTGTTTCCCCACTTGTCAGGAGCAGATGCGACAGATTCCTGTAACAAATATGGATATGATAAGCCATACTTTATAAAAAACAGACTAAGGACAGACCGTGGTGACGGTTATTGACCAGACACACTTACCAGCCCTGGCAAGGAGTGCGACACCTGAGAAACGTCATGGAGAGGGTCGGAGGCACAGAATACACTGCGGGAGCTGAGAAGGCATAATGTACACTTGCAGCAACGGATGGTGGTAAAAAGCGCTTGGGTGGAGGGGAGATCTCCGTTTGACAACGGTGATAGTGTGTGTTTCTTTGAACCAAGATATCTGGGAACAAATATTTAATTAATATGTATTATATATGTATGTGAATGGGAACAATAGTAAATTATGGGAAAATAGATGGTGAATAGGCATGATGTGTCTCTATGTGAGGTGATAGTAAAAGGGAAAACAATGGTGTGCATGATAAGCAATTGTTTAAATAATGTGTATGTGATAAATGAATGAAGTGATGAACAAGTTATACTAAGTGAAAAAAGAAAGCAAAAAATTGTGACAGCCGAAGTGGCCCTGAACACCAAAAGCGCTTACCTATATGCTGCTTACCATACAACACTGGCGGAAAGACAGCCAGTGTGTAGGCTCCCCAGGAGGAGACCGGCCATGTGAGCAGCCTGCTCCAACTGGGGGGTGGATATAAATGCCGTCAACGCCACATGCGTGAGTCGTGAGTGGGAGGGCATCTGCACCTGCGCTGATTGAACGCTCAGCGATTGATGCCAAATCCCACTCACGAATGCCACGCAGTATGGTACTAGGACGTCAGACGTCAAAAGAGACGTCACGCGCTTGACGTCATGGCTGTGGCGCCGATGTGCAAAGGGGCGTCCACCCGAGCCTCCCGAGCACAAAGTGCGGGGGAGGGAGGAGTGGACCCAAGATGCGCATCGCAGCTCCCGCACTGACAGCCCCCAACACCACCAACAAGCTCGGTAGAGCACAGTGGCACAATCCACTGCCCTGCGATAAGTGTGTAAAGGAGGGAAAAACATTCATAATCCTATGCAACCATGAGACCAGTACTTATAATGCCATCTGTTGATATCATTGTTGAAGCCATAGCAACATACAGAATAAACAACAAATATATATGATTATCCCAGGTATAAAGATCCCATATAGGGCATGCAAATATCCAAGAGAAAACCTCTGGCGTGGGTAGCAGGGGAACACTGCTAGTCCAATTTCTCAGCTGCTTCCATCCCTATATTGGTTTGTAAAGAAAGAAAGAAAGAAAGATTGTTCTTTCTTGTGGATTACAAACACACTATTTAAAGCTACATGTGCACCACCTCTACAGTTCTTGTGCCGGTGAAGAATACTGGGGTTCCCCAAGGACTGAGCTCTATTGTTAGGGGTCAGGCCTGATCCGTTAGGTATTCGCAGTTAGATTTGTTGCACCTCAGAGGTGCATAGCAGACGGTCGCTACACGTGGCGCTCCGTTCCCCATTGCTGTCCAGATACATATATGTGTACATGTTATAGTGCATATTGCAGGGACCTGCTCATGTGTTGTAAGTCAAATGTTTGAAGCATGTTACTATTTATTTTCATACTGCCAAAGTAAAGACAGTTATTTCAGCTAGCAGTCTGCCTGTGAGTTTGCGTCCATTACACTTAAAGTATAAGTGAAATTTATATGTGCATACACATACACCTGTTGATTAACTGTGCCAGAGCGGGTAGAGCAGATTGCCGGGGGGTTGGTGGAGCTGTACTCAGGGACCCAAATCAAATTTGCGGCCCTCTTAATTGGGGGTATCGCTACACGTGGGGGCTCGTAATCCGGGATCCTGAGACAGCGGGAAAACCCGCCAGAAGGTACCGGCATGGACCTGATAGAAGTGGGACGGTGGTACACCATATGGGGCACTGATCCAGCCGCAGCAGCAGTCATTGAACTGCCGGGGATATGGCAGGAAGAGGCAGTCAAGCAGCTCATAATGTCCCTATCCCCATGCCACAAATCACGGATAATGGACATGAGAAATGATGCCGGGTGTACATACGCCCTAGTAGAATGGAGAAGTGAGACCCCAGAGCAGTTCAGGAGCCAAAGCATACAAGCACTGGATGGTCAGACCTATCAATTGCTGCATGCGCTGCCGCGCAAGGGAGACTGTTTTCAAATGAAAACTATGCTATCCCCAAAGAAGGAAGAGCAGAAGGGCACAGAGAGTCCCGTACCTGTACAAACCACTCTTAGTGCAGAACTGTGAGCTGTCCTAGGGGAGATTGTGACTCAGTGCAGAAGAGACCCCGGGGATTACCTGATGTCGGGATACAGGAAACTCCGGATGTTTTCAGGGAGAAAACCTGTACCCTCGGGAGAAGAGGGATTTGAAGAGTGGCTAGATGGCGCCACACAGGCCTTGGAAGAATGGGAGGTCCCAGAAGGTAGAAAGAAGCAAAGGATTGTTGAGAGCCTAAAAGGGCCTGCCTTAGAGGCCATACGCAACCTGAAGACAAGCAAGAAAGATTGCACTGCCCAGGATTACTTAGACATCCTGGAAAGTGTGTTTGGTGGGACAGAGAAAATCACGGAGCTTACCTATCAACTGGAACACTGTTACCAGAAGACAGGGGAGAAGCTGTCGGAGTATATGGGACGTATAGACAAGATCCTGCATAGGATTATCCTGAAGAAGGGGATAGATCCGGGGAAAGTAGACGAAGCCCGTGCACAGCAGGTGATGAGGGGAGCCCAACCCCTAGACCCTGTCGCACTAGTACTACACACCCGACAGGATGGGAAGAGCCTGGACTACCCCGATCTCATTCGGATGGTCAGAGAGGAAGAGGCCATGTTGGAAGAGAAACGGGAAAAACAAGTGATGGGGCCTACAAAACTTCCAGTAGCCACGGTCAGGTCGGCCTTAACCCCTGAAAGAGAGACAGAAGTAGACGCTCTGAAGTTGCAGATGTCCCAGATGATGGAGATACTGACCTCTTTGGTGGTGAAAGAGACGCCCAGTCCCAAGAAAGAAGCAAGCAGGAGGGAATTATTTCCAACTGTTTCAGCACCAGCATCCCCACCTGACTACTAGGGGTGCAACGGATCAAAAAACTCACGGATCGGATCGATCCTCGGATCAGGAGTCACGGATCGGATCATTTTTCGGATCAGCAAATAATAATTGAATTTGCAAAAACCTGTGAAAATTCCGCCACCATATAGTCCCCACTGTAATATCCACGTCATCTCCCCCACTGTAATATCCACATCCTCTCCCCACTGTAGTATTGGCTGGGTATCGCAGAGTATTGGCTGGGTATCGCAGAGTATTGGCTGGGTATCGCAGAGTATTGGCTGGGTAATGCAGAGTATGGCAGAGTATTGGCTGGGTAATGCAGAGTATATGCAGGGTTAATACAGGGTTAATGCAGGGTTAATGCAGGGTTAATGCAGAGTTAATGCAGAGTTAATGCAGAGTTAATGCAGGGTATGTTTACAAGTGATCGCTCCGTCATTTGACGGAGCGATCACATTGTAAACAGTGGCCGGGTGTACCAAGATGGCCGCCGCTCCGGAGCTAGGCCGAAGCCGCGGCCTTTCCTAAGGCCGCCGGGTGTACAAATATGGCCGCCGCCGCTCCGGAGCTAGGCCGAAGCTGCGGCCTTTCCTAAGGCCGAGGCCGCGGATCGCGGGGTGTGCCGATCCGAACGGGGTGGCCCGTTCGGATCACGGATCGGCGACGATCCGTTGCACCCCTACTGACTACGGAGAGATGATCTGTTTTAATTGTGGGGGAATTTGCCATATTGCAGCTGTATGTTCCAGTCCCAAGAGGAAGAAAACAGATAGCCGCCAGCCGGCGGGAAACTCCAGAGGGCCCCGGTGAAGGAGTCAACCGGGTGCCCATCGCCTTCAGTGAGCTCCAAGAAGAATGGCATGAAAAGAAAGCGAGGAGACCAAACTCCTCGGAAGGAACCCAGGGTTCCTCAACCAAGATACACCCCAGAGAGAGGGGGCAAGACCCCTCCGAAGAAATATAGCACTCCCAAGCGAGAGCCTTTAAAGATGAGAGATAACAATGTCCCTCAGCGGGTTCGTACTCCCATAGCGAGGGAGAAAATTAATGCATACCAGGCTCAGGAAAGAATCATGTGCAAATCTAGTTGGAAAGAAAAGAGTCCAAAGAAGAAGACAGCATCAACTCGGCCCTATCCAGAAGAGCTGGTTGGCCCATCTCCTACTGTACCCATCCAAGTGGAAGGAGTATACACACAGGCCCTCCTAGACACTGGAGCGCAAGTGACCTTATTGTACAGGGACTTCTATGACAGATACCTGAGTCATCTGCCCATTCAGAAGATAGAGGAGCTGGAGATATGGGGATTGGGAACTCAGAGTTTCCCCTACGATGGCTACCTACCCATACGATTGACCTTTGACCCATCCGTGGCTGGAAAGACTGAAGTGTTTGATACCCTGGCAGTTGTGTGCCCCCGCCCGCCAGGAACCAGCAAGACCTCCCTGATCATAGGGACGAACACGGATCTGGTCAGAAGGCTCCTGACCCCCCTTGTACAGAAGCAGAATCATTCAGCCCCCAAGATCCATCCCATGCTGAAGGCGGCCTACCAGCGGTTGGTCTTAGAGCAGAAGACCCCAAGTGAGGGGATAGGGAAGGTGTGGAGACTTGAAAGAGAAGGAGCGGTGCTACAGCCCGGAGAGGTAGCCTGCCTCAGGGCCACAGTGAAGCTTAATTGGGAGCAGCCTGGCCCCTTTGTTATGCTGGAATCTGACCCAATGGAGGGTCACTCAGGCCTGGAAGTGATCCCAGAAGTGATCCCAATCAAGGCATTGAAGAAGGCAAGAGGAAGAGTCCCAGTCAGTGTGAGGAACCCCACGGAGCGGCCCGTGGAGATCCCTGCCAGGATGCTGCTGGGACAGGTGAGCCCTGCTGTCCCAGTTGGCTGGTCCGAAGTGAAAGGGGCGGGTAAAGGAGAAGATGTTTGGAAGAAACTCTCCATGGAAAACCCAAACCTACCTGGAGCTTGGAAGGAGAGAGCCAAGGCCCAGCTGACCAGATGGGAGAAGAGCTTCTCTAAAGATGAGTTTGATGTGGGGTGTGCGAGGAGTGCCACCCATCGAATCCGCATGCAAGAGGACAAGCCATTCAGAGAGAGAGTGAGGCGGGTCCCGCTAGCAGATCTGGAGGATCTGAGGGAGCAGCTTGCGGAACTGAAGAAGACGGGAGTGATTCGGGAGTCCAGAAGCCCCTATGCCTCCCCAATAGTGGTGGTCAGGAAGGAGAATGGGTCGTTGAGGCTTTGCATTGACTACAGAACTCTCAACAGGAGGACCATTCCTGATCAGTACACCACGCCAAGGATAGAGGATGCCTTACAGAGTTTATCTGGAGCTAAGTGGTTCAGTGTGATGGACCTCAAGAGTGGGTACTATCAAATCCCCATGCATCCAGAAGATAGAGAAAAGACTGCCTTCATAACCCCAGTAGGGTTCTTTGAGTTCAACAGGATGCCTTAGGGCCTGTCTGGAGCTCCTGCTACCTTCCAACGCCTCATGGAAAGGACTGTTGGAGACATGAACCTCATAGAAGTCCTTGTGTACCTGGACGATGTCATTGTTTTTGGAAAAACTTTGGAAGAACATGAAGCCAGATTGGAGAAAGTGTTGAAGAGGCTCAGCGAAGAGGGACTCAAACTTTCCCCCTAGAAGTGCCGGTTTTACCAGTCTTCTGTGAACTATCTGGGACACATAGTGTCTGAAAAAGGAGTGGCTACGGACCCTGAGAAGTTGGAGGCAGTTACTTCGTGGCCAAGACCCACAACAGTCACCGAACTTCGATCTTTCTTGGGGTTCTGCTCCTACTACCGCAGGTTTGTGGATGGGTTCGCTCGTATTGCGAAACCCCTAAACGAGCTGCTCAAGACAGAAGGAGAGGAGGATGGAATGGGGCCTAGGAAGCCCGGTGAATCGGTTCAAGACCAATGGAACTCAAGGTGTGAAGAGGCTTTCAGAACCTTGAAGAGGAGTCTCACCACAGCCCCAGTTTTGGCCTATGCTGGCCTATGCTAGACCATATGAGCTACATGTTGATGCCAGCCATGAGGGCCTAGGTGGAGTACTCTACCAGGAGTATGAAGATCAGCTGTGACCAGTGGCCTATGTGAGCCGGAGCCTGACTCCCTCCGAGAAGAACTACCCCACCCACAAGTTGGAGTTCTTAGCCATGGGCAATAGTTGACAAACTAAAAGACTATCTTTATGGGGCAGAATTCACTGTAAAAACAGATAACAACCCCTTGACCTATCTATTCACCACCGCCAAGCTGGATGCAACTGGACACAGATGGTTGGCGGCGTTGTCTGGATTCAATTTCAGCCTCAAGTACAGGCCGGGGGCTGGAAATAGGGATGCAGATGCCCTGTCCCGAAGATCCCATGTCATGGTCGATGATTGGGAAGACTGGACTCAAGTGGCCCCAGAAGGAGTGCGAGCTATTTGTCAGGGGGCTGAACTCCAAGCCAGAGGAGGATCCAGAGCTGAAGAGATAGGAGTTACCACAGTGGGAGTCCCAAAATGCTACTGTGGGGTAACTCGACTAGAAGAAGAGTGCCTACCGAAGCTGTCAAAGAAAGAGTTAAGGTGTGACCAATTGGAAGACCCCATGGGGAAATTGGTCCTGGAAGCATTGGAAAACAAGAGTCCAGAAGGACTCCGACTTCACCCTTCCAAAGAGGCTCGCCTACTGAGGAGAGAGTTGGATAAACTACAGGTGCATCAAGGGGTGGTCTACCGAAGGGGCCCCTCTGATAGCCCAGAAGATAAGTGGCAGCTGTTTCTCCCCGAAAAGCATCGAGAGACTGTGCTGGTTGCCTTACATGACCAGCATGGTCACTTGGGAGCAGAGAGAACCTTCCAACTTGTCAGAGACCGGTTTTCTTGGCCCTGCATGAGGGCCGAAGTGGAGGAGTATTGCCATTCCTGTGCACGATGCATTCAGAGGAAAACTTTACCTCATCAAGCTGCCCCAATGGGCCTTCTACAGAGTCAAGGCCCAATGGATCTGGTATGCATTGATTTTCTCTGCCTCGAACCCGATTTGAGTGGATTGGGAAATGTTCTGGTGATAACCGACCATTTCACTCGTTATGCCCAGGCATTCCCAACCAAGGACCAGAAGGCTTCTACAGTGGCCAAAGTGCTCCTAGAAAAATACTTTGTTCATTATGGACTACCACAGAGAATTCACTCAGATCAAGGAAGTTACTAGATTCTTTAGGAGTGGAGAAGACTAGAACTACACCATATCACCCTCAAGGGGATGCCCAGCCTGAAAGGTTCAACCGGACCCTATTGAACATGTTGGGAACTTTAGAGACAGAGAAGAAGCAGCATTGGAGCCAACACATTTCAGCTCTGGTGCATGCTTACAACTGTACAACCAGTGATGTGACGGGTTTCTCCCCCTACCGGCTTATGTTTGGGAGAGAAGCAAGATTGCCAGTGGATCTGGCCTTTGGCATTTCCCTAGACCATGCCTCTGAGGCCTCTCACAAAGGATATGTGGACAGATTGAGGCACAGTTTGAAAGTAGCTTATGAGAAAGCCCAGGCGGCCTCTGACCAGAGGGGGGCCCGAAACAAGCGGAACTTTGATTTGAAGGTTCGAGTACAAGACCTACAGCCTGGAGATCGTGTACTGTTACGCAATCTAGGGATCCCTGGAAAACACAAGCTTGCTGATAGATGGAGATCAGAGCCATATATCATCTGTAGAAAGCTACCAGGATTGCCTGTCTATAAGTTGAAGCCAGAAGGGAGAGTGGGGCCTTTGAAGACCTGGCATAGAAACCACTTGCTCCCACTCACTGAAGCAGTCAGAATACCTCCAGTGAGAGACTTACCTGAATCTGTTTCCATTCTGGATACTCCCAGGCCTAACACTCGGTCCCAGACCTCCCAAACTAAAGGGGGACAAGGCCCCCAACCGGCTGAAGAAGAGAAAGGAGAATTTGAATGGCTATGGCCTTCCTCGACTCCAGGAAATTCCGCCATAGATCTTCCACTTATTGAGGATGTGGAAGATGGAACATTGAACCCAAAAGCTACAGAATTTGTTCCACTCAGTGTTGTGCCTGAGAGCTGGGAAGATATCCCTGGTCTCTACTCAAGAGAAGAAGAAGTAGATGTTCCAGAACCAGTGATGTTGCCAGAATGTGTTCCTGAAGAAGGGCCTGTGGTATCAGTGCCTGAAATGTCAAGAGAACAGAGAGCTCGCAGAGTTGTGAGGCCTCCCAAGAAGTTAACTTACCCCCAAATGGGAAAAAGTTCAGAGGACTCTGTTACCACAGCAAGGAGGAGTGCTGAACGCCCTGACCCATCCACTGTTCATTGGGTGGAGGGCAACCCCAGCTCACTCTCTGGCACAGTTAGACAGGTCGCCCTCACTGAAGCGACCTGTAGACAGGACAGCTCCCCATCCTATGACAATTGGTGGGAAGCTCCTCTGTCTGAATTATGTGAACGTGTTGTTTCAAAGAAAGCTTGTAGATTGAACAATGTCTTTGGGGACCAAAGATTCAAAGTGGGGGGAGTGTGTAGCGGGGTTGTTCCCCTTTTAGGGGATAAGACTACGATTCCCATAATTCCCCAGGCTCCCAGGAGGTTGGTTGTTTCCGCCCGAGAGGCTGATGGGGGAGGTGATATAAGGAAGGGCAGAGACCCGCCTCTTCCTCTTCTGACGCAGGGATCACAGGGAGAGGAGACACCTGTGCGGACCGGGACTACTGAAGGCCTGAAGACTGGGCCTTGCAGCAGACTGAGAGAGACTCTCACACCTCATTGTCAGCCTGAGCAGAGTGGAGGCTTTTGCCTGAGAGCGGTCGGTCGGAGGAAGGACCGGAACGCAGGAGCTGTGACAGACGAGGCCGGACGCCGCCAGTGGAGGTCCCGAAGCTGAGGACGGTATCCGGAGTGGTGAGCGAGCTGGAAAGCTCATCTTGCACTGTTATTTCCCTTTATGCCTATTGAACTGCCAAGGCAAATTTACCTCAGAGCAGAAGATTGTTCTTTCTTGTGGATTACAAACACACTATTTAAAGCTACATGTTCACCACCTCTACAGTTCTTGTGCCGGTGAAGAATACTGGGGTTCCCCAAGGACTGAGCTCTATTGTTAGGGGTCAGGCTTGATCCGTTAGGTATTCGCAGTTAGATTTGTTGCACCTCAGAGGTGCATAGCAGATGGTCGCTACATGTGGCGCTCCGTTCCCCATTGCTGTCCAGATACATATATGTGTACATGTTATAGTGCACATTGCAGGGACCTGCTCATGTGTTGTAAGTCAAATGTTTGAAGCATGTTACTATTTCTTTTCATACTGCCAAAGTAAAGACAGGTATTTCAGCTAGCAGTCTGCCTGTGAGTTTGCGTCCATTACACTTAAAGTATAAGTGATATTTATATGTGCATACACATACACCTGTTGATTAACTGTGCCAGAGCGGGTAGAGCAGATTGCCGGGGGGTTGGTGGAGCTGTACTCAGGGACCCAAATCAAATTTGCGGCCCTCTTAATTGGGGGTATCGCTACATCCATATTTGTTACAGGAATCTGTTGCATCTGCTCCTGACGAGTGGGGAAACACCCACGAAAAGCATATAGCTAGACTCTGATGCCACAGCTATACCAACCACATTTTGATGATGGTATCAATACCATACAATATTACTATATACATGCTCCATGCGACCACCACTTTGGCTATCAGGCATGCCGTCTGTAGCGTATGCAGGTTATATTATTGTTCTAGATGCCACCAATTTGATTACTATGTACTCATTTAGATTATCCTTATTCATCATGCTGATATTTTGTACATAGTACACATGGTTGTATATATATGAAATTAATTTATTATATATTGTCATGAAATAAATACTTTTATACCTTTACCTCTGCACTCTCATCTGCTTCATTTAAAGTCCCAAACTCCTTCTTTTGCATATATCAGATATAGGGATGTAGGCGCACACCCACGCCTCATTTAAAGTCCCAAAAACCCTCTTTCTTTACAAACCAATATAGGGAGGGAAGCAGCTGAGAAATTGGACTAGCAGTGTTCCCCTGCTACCCACGCCCGAGGTTTTCTCTTGGATATTTGCATGCCCCATATGGGATCTTTATACCTGGGATAATCATATATATTTGTTGTTTATTCTGCATGTTGCTATGGCTTCAACAATGATATCAACAGATGGCATTATAAGTACTGGTCTCATGGTTGCATAGGATTATGAATGTTTTTCCCTCCTTTACACACTTATCGCAGGGCAGTGGATTGTGCCACTGTGCTCTACCGAGCTTGTTGGTGGCGTTGGGGGCTGTCAGTGCGGGAGCTGCGATGCGCATCGTGGGTCCACTCCTCCCTCCCCCCGCACTTTGTGCTCGGGAGGCTCGGGTGGACGCCCCTTTGCGCATCGGCGCCACAGCCATGACGTCAAGCGCGTGACATCTCTTTTGACGTCTGACGTCCTAGTACCATACTGCGTGGCATTCGTGAGTGGGATTTGGCACCAATTGCTGAGCGTTCAATCAGCTCCGGTGCGGATGCCCTCCCACTCATGACTCACGCATGTGGCGTTGGCGGCATATATATACACCCCCCAGTTGGAGCAGGCTGCTCACATGGCCGGTCTCCTCCTGGGGAGCCTACACACTGGCTGTGTTTCCGCCAGTGTTGTATGGTAAGCAGCATATAGGTAAGCGCTTTTGGTGTTCAGGGCCACTCCGGCTGTCACAATTTTTTGCTTTCTTTTTTCACTTAGTATAACTTGTTCATCACTTCATTAATTTATCACATACACATTATTTAAACAATTGCTTATCATGCGCACCATTATTTTCCCTTTTACTATCACCTCACATAGAGACACATCATGCCTATTCACCATCTATTTTCACATAATTTACTATTGTTCCCAGTCACATACATATATAATACATATTAATTAAATATTTGTTCCCAGATATCTTGGTTCAAAGAAACACACACTATCACTGTTGTCAAACGGAGATCTCCCCTCCACCCAATCGCTTTTTACCACCATCCGTTGCTGCAAGTGTACATTATGCTGTCTCAGCTCCCGCAGTGAATTCTGTGCCTCCGACCCTCTCCATGACGTTTCTCAGGTGTCGCACTCCTTGCCAGGGCTGGTAAGTGTGTCTGGTCAATAACCATCACCACGGTCTGTCCTTAGTCTGTTTTTTATAAAGTATGGCTTATCATATCCATATTTGTTACAGGAATCTGTCGCATCTGCTCCTGACGAGTGGGGAAACACCCACGAATTGCGTAGAGCTAGACTCTAATGCCACAGCTATACCAACCACATTTTGATGATGGTATCAATACCATACAATATTACTATATACATGCTCCATGTGACCATGCGGCATGCCGTCTGTAGCGTATGCAGGTTATATTATTGTTCTAGATGCCACCAATTTGATTACTATGTACTCATTTAGATTATTCTTATTCATCATGCTGATATTTTGTACATATTACACATGGTTGTATATATATGAAATAAATTTATTATATATTGTCATGAAATAAATACTTTTATATCTTTATACCTCTGCACTCTCAACTGCTTCATTTAAAGTCCCAAACTCCTTCTTTTGCAAATTTCATTTTTTTGGCTTTATAAATGCAATTATTACTGCAGCAGATTCTAGACATGGTACAGATCTGTCACTTTATAGACTAAGGGGACCCCCACACACTGCATTTGTAGGATTTTTTCATTTTTAGGCTTTTGCCGCATACACACGATCGGAATTCTCTTCGGAAAAAGCTCTGATGGTTTTTCCGTCGGAATTTCGTTCAAACTGTCTTGCCTACACATGGTCACACCAAATTCCGATGGTCAATAACACCACGGCATACAACACGTTTGACTGCACTATAAAAGGGAAGTTTAATGCTTCTAAGCATGCGTTGAACTGTTTCCGAGCATGCGTCGAAAATTTTGCGTGTCGGAATTGCATACAAACGATTGGAAAATCCGATAGAAAGGTTTTCCGCCGAAAAAATTAAGAACAGGTTCTCAATCCAAAGTCCGTCGGAAATTCTGACAGAAAAAGACCGATGGACATACACACGGTCGGAAAATCCGATGAAAAGCTCCCATCGGACTGTTTCCATTGGAAATTCCGACCGCGTGTAAGCGGCATTTCACTTTAAAAATCAAAAAAACACTGCTCACTTAAAAATGACGTTTTTCACAAACTTTTTTTTTATTGATACATGTCCCCCAGGGCAGGACCGGACCCCTATAACCATTATATGCCCAATTACTTGCATATAAGCCTTCAAAATGGGCACTTTTGATTTTTGACGTTCGGGTCGCATTGACTTTAATGGGGTTCGTTATTCGAGTCTGGACTCAAGTCCGCTAATTGCATATCCCTGTCCTACTCCATATTACCAATCCGTTTATAGCCTTTTTATTGTTTTTAAAGGAACTAGAACTTTTTGGTACCCTGAGCAATTTTAAAGTCAGTTCAAAATCAGTTGGTAGGTACCCAGAATCTTCTCTTCGACAAATTTCCATTTCAATGGGCGCAACACTCTATTAAATATCTAGGAGTACAAATACCATCACAACTCAATAAATGATATGAGTTAAATTATTGCCCGCTTTTGACTACTATGCAGCAATGCAGTAAGAGGTGTCTCTTATGAGACATTCCTGGTTTGGACAGATGTCCATCTTCAAGATGGACATCCTCCCTAGATTTCTTTACATCTTTCAAACAATTCAGATCCAGGTTCCTCGTTCATTTTTCTGTTTGGCACGGTCCATTCTACTTAAATACATTTGGCCTAGATCCGTAGCTAGACTTAATGATGATATCCTGGTAAAGAGGCGAGACATTGGTGGTGCAGGCTTGCCTCATCTGGAACTATACCACACCGCGGCAGTACTTAGTAGGGTACTGGATAGGTTTCATAACGGCTCGGTTAAATAGTGTGTCACCCTTGAGTCTGATCTATTGCCTGTACCATTGACCTCCCTCCCATGGTTGATGCCTATTGACTGCCCGTCTCTAGCACAGCTAACGCTCTTACCTTCTTCACTTTTATATGTCTGGAACAAGGCCATTACATATATAAAATATCTTCACGTCCAGGGCTGTTAACTTTGATATTGGGCAATCCAGGGTTTCAACCTGGTCTGTCAGACAGAGGGTTTCTCTGTTGGCAACCCTTACGCCCATCATCCATATTGCAGGCGCCATAACTTTTATTATAAAAAGAATTAAAAGATATTCAACTCACATGTATGAGTGCCTGATATCCTGGCACCCGGAGTGAACAGCAGGTAAAAATATCATCCGTGAAATCTGCCTGATCAGTTCATGCAGTGAAGGGCTCAATTTCCGTGTATGGGCGGTCACGTGACTCAACCTCAAAAACTTTTTTTAAGTTAGAATATGTAACTTAAAGTTTGTCACTTTAGATTATGTACATAGAAACCTGGCTAAAATTGTGAATGGTTATAAGTGGTTTACGCCAAGCTTCAGTTTTAAAGCCATTACTTTCTACTTGTTTTAACATGATCAATTACTTTTTGTCTTTTGTAATTTTTTTACCCACTATTTGATAATACAAAACTTGTTCTGATGTTTGAGGACAGAAATGAAAATCAGTGGTGCAAAAGTAGGTTTAACCAATTTTATTGTGTTAAAATGAAGACAGCTCAAATTAGGTATTTACAACACTCATTTTGTAAAACTACTAACACAGTGTGCTTTGCCAGCCTCTAATAGAGGGTCTGGCATAGTTTTATATACATGGGTTAACAAACCATTTAATGTCAGCCCAGACAAGAAAATGGTAGTCTTTCAAAATAAAATGTAAATTTAACCTTTATGAGAATGAGGGTTGCTGCTTTTTAAATGTATGATTTTTTTTTGGTCTACTTATACTATGGAATCCTTACCTAACCACATAATAAACATTTTTTACATGACTTGCAATCAGCAAGTATTGGGGCTGATGAGAAGAGTGCCCAATATGCTGTTATCATTCTGTATACATCCGATCTTTTACTACTCCAGGACCCCATACTGGGCACAACCTACCCCTTTGGGAAAACCACATCCTCCTTCCAGTGCCTCCTTTAATCAGGAGGTAGCCTGTAACCTTATAGCCCACAAGTTATAATGGATAGATCACTCAGCAGAAAACATGTATATATGTATTTTAGAAAAAGGCTCTGCAGTTTTAACCCTCTCAAAAGATTCAATCCATTGGCAGGCATCTGCTCTGCTATGCTCATGAGTTCTTGATTTTGTTCCCCCTCAGAGTGCCATCAATGTAGGAGCCAGTACAAAGAGGAAGTGCCATGTTTAAGCTTTAAATTTGGGTCCTAAATAATTACCTCTCTGCAGGTAGTGGCCATATCAAAAGCACTGATCCTTACATCCCTGCAGACTCCGTGGGCGAAAAAGGCCTTGATCAATACCTGCTTGAGTTTCATAAAGTTATCTATAGCCTGAGTCTAATTTGAAACATATGGGGAGCTGAATTTACTATTGGACTTTGAAAGTCAAAGACTTGCTCAGTAAACTGACCCCCATCCCGTCTTTAATGAAATAATTCTATTAGAGCATCCTGGGCCTCTGTTTGCTCAAGTTATTCAGTTGCCATAATTTCTCTGTAGGTTCTACATAAAATGATGCATATTGAGAGAGACAGAACAGTACAGAAAGCCTTTCATTTTAAAATTCCAGTTGGTGTAATGTGGAATCATAAGAAAATGTCTATGATGTTCAAGGTAAATTGTTCAGGACTGTTTACTTTTTACATATTTAAAAACAATAGTGATGATGTTAAAGATAGAATTAACCCTGTAAATCTATACATTTTGGGTTGTGACCTTACATAATGGGGCCATATAGTAAAAGCATTATATGGTCTATAACTCCCTGGTCTATCTCCATTGTTCACATTTTTGTAACTTCCCATCAATGAACTTGGACTCTTCTAGTCGGTTAAATATTTATTTATTGTGTTCTGTTGTTTAATCAGTGCAAAAATATCTGTTGATCCTGCTTGAAATCATGTGCTGTCCTTTGCAGTATCCTCTCAAACAGTCTTATCCTCATGCTTAGATTACCTTTGTAAGTTTGGTAAGCTGCAATCAATTACATTCTTATTCTTGGATCTAGATATACTCCAAGCAAGCAGAAAACTATGCACAAAAACATAGGAACTGTGGTGCAGAAAAATGGCAGTGCTCTGGACTGATGAGTCAAAATTTGAAATATTTGGCTGCAGCAGGAGGCAGTTTGTTTGCAAAGGACTGGAGAGCAGTACAATAATGAGTGTCTGCCGGCAACAGTGAAAAAAACAAGGAGGCGAGTGCATGCGTGGAGGCTCCCGGGATGGCTGTGTAAGCCTGGAGCTCCACACAGCGCTAGCCATACAGCTTTAATAAGCAGCGGGAAGAGGCTGACAGTATTTCCCTAAATAGCAGGAGAAGGCAGCAGATATCACAGGGCTTCTTATGCCGGGAAGACATTCCAGAGGAACCCCGGGTCCTGAGTTTGAGCTTTTTGAAAAGCGGGACATATCTAAAATGGCGGCATTACCTCAGACAGGTGCACAGACTGCAGCTGAAATCTCCACAGCAGCCAGGCAAGTTGTTCTCCCTGCCACCCTCACATATTTACCTCAGTTACAGAGTGCAGCTACCTCTCTCAACACTTCATTGCCTGAAAACACAGTATCCCTTACTCACCCAGACTTTGCTTCTACACAAGCAGCACAGGCTCTTGATGTTCCCTTCAATGTTCCTGACCTGTTTTTTAAACTTTCTGAATTGTTGGATAAAGGTTTAACCCTGAATGCTGAAAGGATCACAGGGGAAATCAGGGCAGATTTCCAAAATCTGGGAACCAGGATTGATCATATAGAACACAAGTTGGATGTTACCATTTCTAGGGCAAACCAACATTATGACCAGTTGCATTTTATGCAAGAACTGCTTGACACAGCCCAGACTCGGATCGACGAACTTGAAAATCGTCTGAGAAGGGACAATTTTCGGATTAGAGGGATACCAGAAACTGTTTCTGACGTACAGGCTGCAGTTCAAGAAGTTATCAAATCCCTAATACCTTCGGTCCCGGTACATAAATTGGAGTTGGATAGGGCACACAGATCCCTAGGCCCTCCCAGGAAAGATGGATCTCCGAGGCATATTATAGTAAAACCGCACTTTTACTCAATAAAAGAAGAAGTAATGAAACGTTCCCGCCAACAGGACCAGATACAGTACCAAGGGAAAGTCATACAAATTTTTGCTGACATTTCCCCAAACACCATCCAAAAAAGACGATCCTTGAAACCCCTTTTGACAGCCCTCACCAAGAAGGACATTAAATATCGCTGGGCCTTTCCATTCGCTCTGAAATTTACTTATAATGGTAAACAACAGACATTCCGCAGTTTTCCAGAGGGAGAGCGCCTGTTACTGGATCTGAAGATCATTACCCACGATTCGGAGATGGATACATCTACCGCACAGCAGGGATCTGCTAAACGCCAATCTCCACTAAGCCCAACCTCTCAACTATGGAACAAGGCTAAACATAAGAAAGTCAAGGATAACTCCCCTCCCTGATGTGGGGACGTATAACACACCTGTATTTCAATCTTCTTTTCTTTGCCTTGTTACTTAGGCAGAAAATGTTGTTTGATCTTCAATCTTGAATTTGTACTGACTTTTTCTTATCACACATGACAGTTGATGGAGTTTAGTTTAGAGGTCTGCACAATGTTTCTATACCAAGAGTGCACCTGATACTTAATAACCTTGTCAGTTTCGCCTCACCCCTATTTACTTTATCTCCCCCAGTTTGTTCTTTTAGAATGCTATATAAAAGATGTTACTGCGATTTCTGCACATTTGAATGTTCTAGGGTTTTTTTTTTTTTTTTTACGTGCTGTCACTGGCTGGAGCTGATGCATTGCGCTCCCACCTACTACTCAGGCAGTTTTTTCTGCTCTGTGTGGTGGGGATATAGCCCTCTGTATGGGCTATGCAATTATTTTTGTTATGAATGAGGAGAGGGAGTCTTCCCCCTCACCTCATTCCGGGCCGGGTTATGGCCTTATGGTATTAAGCAAACTGCTGATATTTAATTTTTTTCGTTTTTTCTTCTTCTCTTTCCTTTCTATCTTCCTTTTTCTCCTAGCCTGCCTGTCAATGAGATGTTGCTTCAGGATGTTCTCGGATATATTGACCCTTATAATGGGGGATGATCCTATTATGTATTTAGTTACTCCTTTATGTACTGAGGGAAGTGGATATAGGTTGGTCATCGCTCTCTCCCTTTTGCTCCATGGCTAATAATAATTCTACTTGTTCTCCCTTACGCATAATATCTCATAACACTCAGGGGTTAAATTCCCCAGTCAAAAGAAGGAAGGCCTTTCAAGTCTATCGTACTCGTCGTATTGATGTGGTCCTCCTTCAGGAGACTCATTTTCCTCAGCAATTTACCCCCTCGTTTTTACATGCACACTTTCCCACATTTTATTTGGCAAATGCGGAAAACAAAACAAAGGGAGTGGCGATTCTATTTTCCAAACACTGCAAATTTCACTTTAAAATGGAACACAGAGACCCAGAGGGAAGGTTCCTACTAGTTAAAGGTATGATTGAGGATAAAATATATACATTTATTTCTTACTATGCTCCTAATAGAGGACAGCTACAGTTCTTTCGACAGATGTTCAACATCCTTGACCCATTTATTGAAGGTGTCATAATTATGGGGGGTGACTCTAATACAGCCTTTGATACTAGTCTAGATAAATCTAAACCACTTAAAGCTCAATCAATTAGTCCTAGGAAATCTAGTGTACAAATTGCACGATTGATCTTTCATTTGAGACTAACAGACATTTGGAGGGAACTAAATCCAACTGCGCGAGATTTTACACACTTCTCAAAGCCACATTTATCTTATTCCCGTATAGATCATATCCTGCTCTCAACGCACCACATTCCATTAGCTATTTCATCATCTATTTTAGAAGTATCCTGGTCAGATCATTCCATGGTTCTATTGGTTTTGGGTAAAGATAATTATGGACAACAAGCCTCTCATTGGACTCTCAATCAGTCTATTTTAAGAGATCCCGGTATGGTATCGGAAATACAGGAGGCTCTGCGGGAATACTTTCGCCTTAACGATGTGGAAGAGGTTTCGGCAGAGACTCTATGGTCTGCACATAAGGTGACCATTAGGGGTAAACTAATTCAAATTGCAGCAAGACGTAAGAAAGAGAGGATGAGAGACATAGAAAGAGTGGAGAGAGACTTTATTTCTCTGAGCAAATTACATAAAAGTGATCCCTCCAAAGTTTCTAGTTCTACTCTAGATGATGCTCGAGTGGCTCTAAATTTGTCTCTCACAGCAAAAGCTGATAAATCTATTAGGTGGACTGGGGCCAAGTTTTATCAGACAAAAGATAGAATTGGTCCCATGCTTGCACACAAATTGTCCCCCAGGTTTCGTTCTCACGCCCTACCCAAAATTAAACAAAAGGATGGCACCTTTACCCTGAATCCACAACGAATAATGAAGGCTTTCCAGGAATTTTATGGTGATTTATATAAAGCAGATAAAAATTCTAACCCCACTAAAGTAGGAGAATTTCTGGATAATTTGCATTTACCAACACTGACGGACTCTCATAGAGCTGAGATGGAAGCGCCTTTCTCTATAGAGGAGGTGTCAAAAGTTATCAAAACATTAAAGGGAGGTACAGCACCAGGTCCTGATGGATTTTCCTCACCCTATTATAAAACTTTTTCTGAAATACTACTTCCATACCTTACTAGATTTTTCAATGACATGACTAAGGGCACCCCGTTAGGTAGCCAACTCAATATGGCATATATAACAGTAATCCCTAAACCAGATAAAGATATCAGTCAGATAGAGAACTACAGACCTATTTCCCTAATTAATAATGACCTAAAAATATTGACCAAAATATTAGCAAACCGATTAGCGTCCTTTATAGGCATTTATATCCATAAAGATCAGGTAGGGTTTATCCCTGGTAGGCAGGGTCCTGATCAAGTGAGAAGAGCGGTGGATCTGATAACAGTTATGCAATCGCAATGGGAGGGAGGTCCTAAACAAGAAGGCATGCTATTATCATTGGATCTTCGGAAGGCCTTTGA
Source organism: Lithobates sylvaticus (assembly GCA_028564925.1). Classification (NCBI taxonomy): domain Eukaryota; kingdom Metazoa; phylum Chordata; class Amphibia; order Anura; family Ranidae; genus Lithobates; species Lithobates sylvaticus. The sequence goes on from CM053036.1 coordinate 176,598,285, forward strand.
TTCCGTTTCATGGCCATATCTCTTTGCGGTTCTTAGACGCTGGGGATTTGAGCCGAATATTTTAGGTATACTGGAAGCCCTATATTCTACACCTAAGGCTAGAATCAGACTTCAGGGACTTTTCTCTGACCCCATAGAGATAGCCAGGGGCACTCGTCAGGGATGTCCCCTATCTCCCCTGATATTTGCAATAATGATTGAATCTTTGGCGATAGCCATTCGTAATGACCCAAACATCAAGGGGGTCCGTTGTGGTCCAGCAACTCATAAATGCGCACTGTTTGCAGATGATCTATTGCTTTTTGTAACATCCCCAACTTCCTCCTTACCAGAAATATGTACATTGCTCAATAAATTTGGGTTAATATCAGGTCTTAAGGTGAACATGTCTAAATCTCAGGCTCTTAATGTGTCTCTCCCAGACCCTTTAGTTTCTCAACTACAGGAGAAATATGAATTCAGTTGGAGCATGTCCTCCATTAAATATTTGGGAATTAATATTACTCCCAAGATTGAAAATCTCTACCAAGCAAACTATCCCCCAATGTACCAAAAACTAGAAGCTGACCTTAGGAACTGGGAGTCACATAATATAGCCTGGATGGGCAGAATTAATTCAATTAAGATGACTCTCCTACCTAGACTCCTATATCTGTTTAGATCTCTTCCAATCCCAATCAGAAGGGACCATTTAAAAACCTTTCAAGGCAAACTTACCAAATTTATATGGAATAAAAAAGGACCACGCCTTTCACACCGTACCCTGTTTAATCTTCCCAAACAAGGGGGGCTAGGCCTACCAAACCTTCTTTGGTACTACCAAGCAGCTCGGTTAGCACAGCTCTCAGCTATATACCTTAAAACTGAACAACCGGACTGGATAAAAATTGAAAGTCAAGCAGCTCCTACATTTACTTTGGAAGATTTATTATGGTGTCCTCCCAAGAGTAGACCCCCCATTCTATCTCCAACTCTCTCTCAATCTCTCTCTATGGGGGATTCACTTAGGAGGCTTCCTTCCCTGGTCTCTGAACTACAGCCATTGGCTAATTTGTTCCGAAATCCCCTGTACAATCATTGCATGGACATTGATGACTTCAAATGGTGGCTCGGGCCCTCTACCTTTTAAACAATTTGTGGAAAAACTGGAGCTCCCTTCTTCGGAAAGGAGTAGATTTCATCAGATCTACAGTTTCATCCACTCCATATGGAAAAATAAATTTAATCCCTTGAGAATTACAGCTTATGAAAGCTGGTGTGAACAAGCCATGGGGCGGAAGGGGTTTTTTTTTGTGATCTATGAGTCTCTAGCGTCTAACTCTGATAAACTACCATACATGCTGGCCTGGGAGAAGGATCTACATACTGACTGGGAACTGGTAGACTGGTATGAGAACTATTCTCGATCGATCAAAGGCATTTACAATACCTCTCTCATTGAGGCTAACATCAAAATATTTACAAGATGGTACTTAGTTCCTACAAAATTAGCGGCAATGTATCCTTCCACTTCGCCTCTATGCTTTAGAGGTTGCCAAGGACTGGGCTCTATGATACATATTTGGTGGGAATGTCCCAAACTCCGGGGATTTTGGAATAGGGTCTTCCATATTATTAGAAAAGTTACGGGTTATGCTGTCCCCCAAACACCAGCGATTGCCTTGCTCAATGGATTAGTGCCGCACGTGCCTAAAAACACTAGAAGACTGATTCTATTTATATTAACGGGAGCCAAATTAACTATTGCAAAAGATTGGAAGAAGCCCTCGGTATCTGTATTGTCCATGAAAAGGAAAATTTCATGGATAATGGAACAAGAGAAAATGGTCAGCTCCCTATTGGATAAGACCACACAATTTGAAATCATATCGGATCCCTGGGCTCAGTATCTGGGTATTTCACTGATGCCAGGCACAGATAGCAATATTAATCGCTGATCTTTGGATCTTTTATAGGACATAAAGGCATCATCTCTTCTTCTTTCTATCTCTTTTCGCTCTCTTCTCAGTTTTTAGTCTTTCCTTTTTTATTTTGGATATTATTATTATTATATATATATATATATATATATATATATAACATTATATATATAATGTATCTTTCCTTGAATTACCTAGGAATTGACAGGTTTTTTACATTAGTATGTCTTACTAAATATAGGATTTTTTCCTGGGCTTAATCCAGTGAGAACATGATGTTGTATCCATGTTAGAATCTACAATTTTATTTTGTCTGGGCAACTCGAAAAGTTAATAGTATTATATCTTGCTTCTCAGAAGTTATATAGTAAATTCTATTCGTTCAGGTGGGGGGGGGGGGGATATCTGCACCTCCTTGGACACAGCTTGATCCCGGTTGGGGTGTCGGAGGGGATGCGGAGTTCCTACCCTTCTTGGAGTGTTCTGGGATATAGCATACAAATGAGTTTTCACAGCTTAAGTTACATACTTATTTCTTACTTTGTTAAATTCTCAATGTCTCATTGGTATGTTAACTAGTCACATTTGTTAGCTTTAATGTGAATTCTTCTGTAATGATTTTACTTTGTGAAAATAAAAATCTTAATGAGAAAAAAAACAAGGAGAGAGGTGCCTCTGGCTGCAGATTTATGACAACTTTAATTGCACTTCAATAAATGGCAACTCACATTTAAGAAGTAATAAACAGGCACATCAAGAATGGTCCCAGCAGGGGAAGGGGCATTTGTAGATGATACAGTCCTTTACTCCATCATGGGAGAGCGCTGTACTCACTGTAACACCGCTGTATGGAAAAGCTGGCCGTGGTGGAGGAATCTCGAAGCGAGGCTTGGAGCACAGGTGACCAGAAGGCAAGAAAGGATGATATCACCGGTAATGTGATGCGTTTCACGAGCATGCACGCTGCAGATGGAACGGCAGCCGCGCTCCTTTGTCAAGCTCTTGACAAAGGAGCGTGGCTGCCGTTCCATCCGCAGTGAGCATGCTTGTGAAATGCGTTGCATTACCAGTGACGTCATCCTTCCTCACCTTCTGACCACCTGCACTCCATGCCTCGCTTTGAGATTCCTCCACCGTGGCCGGCTTTTTCATACAGCAGTGTTACAGTGAGCACAGTGCTCTCCCATGATGGTGTAAAGGCCTGGATCATCTACTGATGCCCCACATGTCTATTAAGAACTATCTTCAGTGTAAAGAAGAACAAGGAGTCGTGGAAGTCATGTTTTGGCTCCTGAAGAACCCTGATCTTAACATCATCAAGGCTCTCTGGGATTACATGAAGAGACAGAAGGTTGTCTGTGGTTCTTCAAGATGTTTGGAACAACCTACCTGCCAAGTTCCTTCAAAAAGTGTGTGCAAGTGTACCTAAAATAATTGATGCTGTTTTAAAGGCAAAGGGTGGTCACACCAAATATTGATTTAATTTGAATTTCTCTTCTCCTCATTTATATTCCATTTTGTTAATTGTTAAAAACAAACTATTAACACTTCGATTTCTGAAAGAATTCTTGATTTACAGCATTTTTTTCCACACACACATGCACACGCAGAGTTCTGCTGTACTTATACTAGTTGCATTAAAAATCAATATGAATATGAAAGGATTACATGTCAACTGTGGTACCTGCCATACTATCTCTAATTCTGAGAATAATCGTCACTTGGGCAGGTTAACTGAGCAGCTAACCCTGTACAAACATACATACTGTAAGGTAGCTGCCATAATATGTTTTGATGGAAACATGCACTGTTCACAGCATTTGCTGTTACAGTTTTGAAATGTCTACAGTATATCTCTCATTGCCATACTGAGACAGGACAGGACTTTCTCATTAGAGCACTAAGAGATCCAGTGTTACAATCTTTAAAAATAATTTTAATGAAATGACAAGAAAAACTGTGCAGGAATTATTTACAGAAAAGATATTACAAAAGCAAACATAAGCAACAGTAACTGTAGACCTGTTATGCGGCGTACACACGTGCAGGACTTTTCCCGGCGGACCTAGTCCAGCGGACAATCCGCTGGACTTTCCAGCTGGCTTCGCCGGACTTTCCGAGCGTGTGGACTTGCCCACACACGCCCGGACTTCTCCGGCGGACAGTCCGCTGAACAAAGTCCGCGGGACTTTTGAAAATGAACGGACTTGCCCACACACGGAGCAGTCCGTTCATTTCGAACGTAACTTCAGGTACGTAGCTAGCGTAGGCAGTAAATGCCGGCGCGCTAGCTCCGTCACCTGGCATGGATTTAAAGGGAATCCCCACACCGAAAAACGGCGTGGGGGTCCCCCCCAAATCCATCTCAGACCCTTATCCGAGCATGCAGCCCGGCCGGCCTGGAAAGGGGTGGGGACGAACGAGCGCCCCCCCCCCCCTCCTGAGCCATACCAGGCCGCGTGCCCTCAACATGGGGGGTGCCCTGGGGAAAGGGGGGCCGTGCGGCCCCCCCACCCCAAAGCACCTTGTCCCCATGTTGATGAGGACAAGGGCCTCTTCCCAACAACCCTGGCCGTTGGTTGTCGGGGTCTGCGGGCGGGGGCTTATCGGAATCTGGGAGCCCCCTTTTATAAGGGGGCCCCCAGATCCCGGCCCCCCACCCTATGTGAATGAGTATGGGGTACGATGTACCCCTACCCATTCACCTAAAGTGTAAAATGTAAAGTAAAGAAACCACACTTTTGAAAAAATATTTTATTGCACTGCTCCGGGGGTCTTCTTCCGTTTTGGGGGGTCTTCTCGCCGGACTCCTCCGCCATTTACCAAGCTCTTTTACCGAGCGGAGAAGTCCGGCTACCTTCTTCGTCGCCGCCGCCGTCGTCTGGGGGTCTCGATCCGCCTTCGGGGGTCTTCGGGGGTCTTCCGGTGTCTTCCGGGGTCTCTTCTGTTCTTGCCGCTGTCGTCGCTTTCTGCGCCGCCTTCTTCTTCTTCTTCCGCCTTCTTCTTCTTGTTCTTCTTGTTCTTCTTCTTCCGATGTTGACACGTCGCTCGCTCTGGCCGGAATGCCAGAGCCGCGCTGTGCTGGGACTTATATAGGGACAAGGGGACAGGGTCACATGCTCATGTCACATGGTGACCCCGCCCCCTTGTGATGTCACAGTCCCGGAGGATGCTGGGACTGTGACATCACAAGGGGGCGGGGTCACCATGTGACATGAGCATGTGACCCTGTCCCCTTGTCCCTATATAAGTCCCAGCACAGCGCGGCTCTGGCATTCCGGCCAGAGCGAGCGACGTGTCAACATCGGAAGAAGAAGAACAAGAAGAAGAAGGCGGAAGAAGAAGAAGAAGGCGGCGCAGAAAGCGACGACAGCGGCAAGAACAGAAGAGACCCGGAAGACACCGGAAGACCCCCGAAGACCCCCGAAGGCGGATCGAGACCCCCAGACGGCGGCGGCGACGACGAAGAAGGTAGCCGGACTTCTCCGCTCGGTAAAAGAGCTAGGTAAATGGCGGAGGAGTCCGGCGAGAAGACCCCCCAAGACGGAAGAAGACCCCCGGAGCAGTGCAATAAAATATTTTTTATAAAATATTCCGATAAGCCCCCGCCCGCAGACCCCGACAACCAACGGCCAGGGTTGTCGGGAAGAGGCCCTTGTCCTCATCAACATGGGGACAAGGTGCTTTGGGGTGGGGGGCCGCACGGCCCCCCTTTCCCCAGGGCACCCCCCATGTTGAGGGCACGCGGCCTGGTACGGCTCAGGAGGGGGGGGGGCTCGTTCGTCCCCACCCCTTTCCTGGCCGGCGGGCTGCGTGCTCGGATGAGGGTCTGAGATGGATTTGGGGGAACCCCCACGCCGTTTTTCGGCGTGGGGAGTCCCTTTAAATCCATGCCAGGTGACGGAGCTAGCGCGGCGGCATTTACTGCCTACGCTAGCTACGTAACCTGAAGTCACGTGCTAAATGAACGGACTTGCCGATGAGCGGCAAGTCCGTTCATTTCCAAAAGTCCGGCGGACTAGCCTACTAACGGCGGGATTGTCCGCTGGACTGCCAAATCCAGCGGATAATTTAAAAACAAAACTTAAAACCTAGTCCGCCGGACTTTTGGCGCCAAAAAGTCCGCCGACGCCCACACACGAGGGGATTGTCCGCTGGACTTGAGTCCAGGGGATAATCCCGCGGGATTGTCCCTTCGTGTGTACGCGGCATTAGTTTAACTTCTATAGTCGGGAAGATACTGGAGAGATTAGTAAAAGACCACATAGACGATTTCTTGCAGGAAAAATATATTTTAAGCAACAGACAACATGGATTCATGAAAGACAGAAGTTGTCAGACAAACCTCATTTCTTTTTATGAGGTGGTAAGTAAAACCTTGGACAGAGGCGTGGCTGTGGACGTGGTATACTTGGATTTTGCATAAGGGTTCGATACAGTTCCCCACACAGGGCTCATGTGTAAGGTACGGTCTACAGGTTTGGAAATATTGGTTTGTAAATGGATAGAAAACTGGCTAAAAGACAGAATTCAGAGAGTAGTTGTTAATGATTCTTACTCTGAATGGTCTAAGGTTATCAGTGGTGTACCCCAAGGTTCAGTGCTGGGACCCTTACTTTTTAATATCTTTATAAATTATATTGGATCTGGGATCAAAAGTAACATTTCCATCTTTGCAGATGACACCAAGCTATGCAGTGGAATAACGTCCTTACAGGATGTCTCCAATTTACAACCCAACCTTAATGCTCTGTCTAATTGGGCGACTATGTGGCAGATGAGGTTTAATGTTGATAAATGTAAAGTTATGCACTTGGGGGCTAAGAATATACATGCATCATACATGCTAGGGGGAGTACAACTGGGGGGATAAGTGGGTCCATATAGTGAAACTTGGTGTTGAGTTATTCACTTTACAGTTAACAAAAAGAACAAGGGGGCACTCTTTACGTCTAGAGGATAGAGGCCAAAAATTATTGACAACCTCACGTATTTGGGTGTGCATAGATGAAAAAAAGAGATTTCATCTAAACCAATACAATATATGGGTTTTGTAGTCTGGGGTTAAATGTGAAAAAAGATGGCGTTCCCACCCCCCCAGGTACAAGTTGGCATATGAGGGCGCACATTTGGTCCCCATAGCCCAGCCCCACCATCCTTCTCTTGGGGGTCTGCGACAACCTTGAAGCCCCCAAAAGAAAAAATACATGTAATCCTTCTAATATCTTCTCTGAAGGGCAGAAATGACAGCCTGGAACGAAAGCTGAAATATTAGGGCTGGTGGACAAGGCTGGAAAATTCTTAGATTTAGGTTTAAAAGAAGCGGGGGGGGGGGAAAGAGGCACCGAGGGCGACGAGAGCTGAAGTTTCAGCCTCGTCGTCGTCGGTGGCTCCCTCCTCCCAAAGGGCCATGAGTTCATCAATTGCCTGCATTTCTTCGAATGTGGGCGCTTGATTGGAGGCAGCGGTCGCCGAATCAGTGGGTTTAGTGACAGGTTTATCATAAATAACTTTGTATATCAGCTTGCGGGCAAAAAGGTGAATATCTTTGACAAATTCGAATTTGTCAAAGTCTGAAGATGGACAAAAAGTCAAACCTAATTTTAGGACTTTTTCTTGCTCCAGAGTTAACGAAATAGAGGATAGATTCAGAACATCAGGACCTACTGGAAGGGGTGAGGTGATGGGCGGAACTGTTAACTTGGGTGGGGTGTTGTGTCCAGGGTTAATGGTAAAAAAATGGGTGCAATTTTAGGGTCTAGCGAGGAACCATTATGTGGAAACATTGAAGGCAAAACAGGTCCACTGCCGCGTCTGGCGGTTAGTGATGATGGAGTGGTCATGGTGATGGTGTGAGTATTTGTAGATGAAGGGGGTATATGTGAAGCAGGTGTGGAGATTTTGATATTTTTGAGCCTGGAGGAAGATGCAGAAGTAAGTGGTGTAGGTGTGAGGGTACGATCGTGAGTATCAAATAGAGATAGTCTATCTCCTTTTCTTTTTTTGAGATTTCGGTCGTGTGACAAATCTTGATAAATAGTGGAAGTGCTGGATGAGAAGGAAGTAAAAGGTGTGTTGGGAAGTTCGTGAGTGTTGGGTTGGGTCGGGGGATTCTGTTGTTTGGATGTGAATTTGCGTATAGGGGAGTCAAGCCATTTGTATGCATAGTTGTTATCGTAGGCAGACTTATCTCTTTGGTATTTGTTTTCTTTCATGTTAATGATGTCAGTAGTATATGTCTCTAAATGTGCACGCAATAGTTTATCACGTTTTGTGAATCTAGTAGATGAAATCAAGAGAGCATGATCATCGTACCAGGAACTGATAGCTGTGTCAAGGAGATCTAGTTCATGTTTTCGTTGAAGTTCACAGCATAAATGGCGCTCCAGATTCCAACACAAAAGGTGCTGGAGAGAAGGCAGGCTATATAGGTCCTCCACACCTAATCATGATTGACATGATGAGGCGGCGGGCAAGATGGGCTGTTCGCACATGCGCAGTAGTGCCAGTGCGTGTGCCTACATTTCCCATAGTGCAGCATGTTCGGGAGATGCGCGCGCAGCTCAACGGTCACGCATATAGTGAATTCCGAACAGAGAAGGGCCCTCTAGTGAGTGGAGGGGGTAACTACATCACAATTGTCAGGGCAAATGTGCTGGAAACAATGGGGAGGATGGAAGAACATTGGATCCAAGGCTAAGAGTGGAATTCGAGCTGGTGGGTTACCAGGTGTTAGTGGAGCATTAGGGAGGTGTGCAGGCAACCAAACCAAGCGGGCTGCGGCCCAAACAGTTACCTATGCAAATGGGGAGTACAATTGGTCAAGATGATAAGGCGAAAGTGGGAAAGCCAGAAATGGGGGCACATGAACCTTAACATATAGAGGATAGGGATTGAGTGGTTAATTGACAAAAACATACAGATTAAATTATTGTTACATAGTTTACAGAGAAAGAATGATACCAAGAAGAATATGGAACAATATAAGGGGTGCTATAAGTTTGTAATAGATATATATAGACAGTAAAAAGTCTTATGTTTGAGTTCGATATAGATACAGCAGTGTGAACTGTTGAAAAAATAGGGGCATACAAATATAATGATTATATTTATAAACAAATAGTAGAAAAAAGCAGCTGTCAAGGTGCCCGGTATTATGGTTGCTTATCCATATTATTTATTTATGGTTACTTACTATTTATATATCCATATTATCGTAATTTTACCATGCATCCTCCCTCGTCATCCCTGGTCGTGCGCTATGTTGTGAGAAGACCGCCCTTCGGGCGTTCGGGCACCTTGACAGCTGCTTTTTTCTACTATTTGTTTATAAATATAATCATTATATTTGTATGCCCCTATTTTTTCAACAGTTCACACTGCTGTATCTATATCGAACTCAAACTTAAGACTTTTTACTGTCTATATATATCTATTACAAACTTATAGCACCCCTTATATTGTTCCATATTCTTCTTGGTATCATTCTTTCTCTGTAAACTATGTAACAATAATTTAATCTGTATGTTTTTGTCAATTAACCCCTCAATCCCTATCCTCTATATGTTAAGGTTCATGTGCCCCCATGTCGCCACAACTGGAACCCCATTGTTGGTGGCAAAATTGGGTTTTGTCTCAATCCCACTGCCCTTGCTCTCCATCTTCCTTGGTCCCTGTGTTCATCTGGAGTACTCGGGCGCGTTCTACCCCATTTCTGGCTTTCCCACTTTCGCCTTATCATCTTGACCAATTGTACTCCCCATTTGCATAGGTAACTGTTTGGGCACCCCAGGGCTGCGAACCTATGGCCGCAGCCCGCTTGGCTTGGTTGCCTGCACACCTCCCTAATGCTCCACTAACACCTGGTAACCCAACAGCTCGAATTCCACTCTTAGCCTTGGATCCAATGTTCTTCCATCCTCCCCATTGTTTCCAGCACATTTGCCCTGATAATTGTGATGTAGTTACCCCCTCCACTCACTAGAGGGCCCTTCTCTGTTCGGAATTCACTATATGCGTGACCGTTGAGCTGCGCGCGCATCTCCCGAACATGCTGCACTATGGGAAATGTAGGCACACGCACTGGCGCTACTGCGCATGTGCGAACAGCCCATCTTGCCTGCCGCCTCATCATGTCAATCATGATCAGGTGTGGAGGACCTATATAGCCTGCCTTCTCTCCAGCACCTTTTGTGTTGGAATCTGGAGCGCCATTTATGCTGTGAACTTCAACGATGCAGGTTTGTTCTCTTCTCTCCTCCAGCCTATGCCCTACCAGTTTGCTTGAAAAGTTTCTTACTTAGCTATACTGCAATAATTTTTTTTGCAGCCACTGGTCCCTTGTCGGTGACTAAATCAAATAGAGCTGTTTACCAGTCTGGTTTCAGACTTTTCCTGTACAGTCCTAACCAACTAACATCCATGTCCTAGGTGAGTTTTCTTCTTTTTTCCCTTTGTCCCCATTGGATTGCCATATCTATCCACCTCATCCTTATCCCTGGTCTTTTTTCGCTATTTTTCATCAGAGTTGACTTTTTTCAAATCTCTCAGATGACTGTTCTTACTTGGCGCTCCATCTATATTCTCCACCTCCGATATATTGGTAAGTCTTCATACAATCTAAATTTAGGCTATGTTTAGCCAGTTAATGGCAAAGAATTCTATATATTTTTTTGCCATACATATACATATATTTTTTATTGTACAAATATATAAGGGGTCCATATAGTGAACTTGGTGTTGAGTTATTCACTTTACAGTTAACAAAAAGAACAAGGGGGCACTCTTTACGTCTAGAGGAGTTTGTTTTAACAAAAAGAACAAGGGGGCACTCTTTACGTCTAGAGGAAAAGAGATTTCATCTCTAAATACAGAAAGGTTTCTTCACAGTAAGAGCTGTGAAAATGTGGAATAGACTCCCTGCAGAGGTGGTTCTGGCCAGCTCAGTAGATTGCTTTAAGAAAGACCTGGATACTTTCCTAAATGTATATAATATAACTGGGTACCAACATTTATAGGTAAAGTTGATCTGGGGAAAATCCGATTGCCTCTCGGGGGATCAGGAAGGAATTTTTTCCCCTGCTTTAGCAAATTGGAGCATGCGCTGCTGGGGTTTTTTGCCTTCCTCTGGATCAATTGTGGGTATATAATGGGGTATTTGGTATTGTATGATATTATTTTTTTTTTTTGTTTGTGGTTGAACTGGATGGACTTTTGTCTTTTTTCAACCTAACTAACTATGTAACAGTAAAATAAGGGGTTTTAACCACTCCCTGACCAGCTCACATACATACAGCGGCAGGTTGGCTCTCCTGCGCGAATCGCTGCATATGTACTGTGGCTCTTTTAAGAGCCATAGCAGGCATGTGCGCTCGCTGCACAGTGGGGCACCATGCGCCTTGCGATGAGCCGAACACCCCCCGGTTCGTTTCGCACCAGAACCTGCGAACGGACAGAAAATTTGCGCGAACTTTAGAACCCCATTAAAGTCTATGGGACTCGAACGTTCGAAATCAAAAGTTCTAATTTTAAAGGCTAATATGTCCTAAAAAGGGTTTGGGGACAAAAATCAATGTATCAATGTACCCCTAGGGGGTGTGTACAGTGTGCCTGTAAAGGGGCGCATGTTTCCCGTTCCCTGCACAAAGTGTAATTTCTGCAGGAAAAAAAGTCATTTAAAACTGCTTGCGGTTTTAACCTCTTCCCGACCGCCCACTGTACATTTACATCCTCAGAAGGGCACGGCTAGGCAAAAGGACTTACGGGTACGTCACCTTTAATTGCCTAGCCGCGGGGTCGCGTGCGCGCTGCCGGCGGCGTGCTTGCGACCAGGTCGGGAGCTCCGTGACCACGGCCGCGGGACCAGCGGACCCGATCGCCGCTGGTGTCCCGCGATAGGGTCACAGAGCTGAAGAACGGGGAGAGGTATGTGTAAACAAACCTCTCCCCGTGCTTCCTACACTGACTGTCAGTGATCTGCTGTTCCCTGTCATCGGGAACAGCCGATCAGTGACGTTAGACGTCAGCCACGCCCCCTACTGTAAAAAAAACACACAACACGTCACACTAACTCCTCCCCGCCCCTAGTGGTTAACTCCTTCACTGCCACTGTCATTTACATAGGAATCAGTGCTATTTAAATAGCACTGATTTCTGTATAAATGACAATGGTCCCAAAAATATGTCAAAAATGTCTGATGTGTCCGCCATAATGTCGCAGTCACAATAAAAATCGCTGATCGCCGCCATTACTAGTAAAAAAAAAAAATATTAATAAAAATGCTATAAAACTATCCCCTATTTTGTAAACGCTATAACTTTTGCGCAAACCAATCAATAATCGCTAAGTGCGATTTTTTTTACCAAAAATATGTAGAAGAATAAGTATCGGCCTAAACTGAGGAAAAAAAATGTTTTTTTATATATTTTTTGGGGATATTTATTATAGCAAAAAGTAAAAAATATTGCATTTTTTTCAAAATTGTCGCTCTATTTTTGTTTAAAGCACAAAAAATAAAAACCGCAGGGGCGATCAAATACCACCAAAAGAAATCTCTATTTGTGGGAAAAAAAGGATGCCAATTTTGTTTGGGAGCCATGTCGCGCGACTGCGCAATTGTCAGTTAAAGCGACGCAGTGCCGAATCGCAAAAAGGGTCCTTTGGCTGCCAATTGGTCTGGGGCTGAAGTGGTTAATGTAATGTCTGGTTTCGGCAATATGGATGAAAATCATTGAGAAATATGGCATGGGTAGCCCCCTTGCCCATTACTAGCCCCTTTGGGTCTTGTACGGATATTATGGGGAACACCGTACCCAAATTAAAAAAAGGAAAGGTGTGGGGCCAATAGTTTTTCTCACGGAAGGCGATTCCGGCTATCTACCGCCATGTGAAAGGCAATGTCTTGGCCTCGCTGGACAGGGCGGTCAGCGGTAAGGTGCATATTACCGCTTGCTCATGGTCCAGCAGGCATGGACAGGGATGTTACCTATCTTTCACGGCGCATTGGGTGACTCTTCTGGCAGCTGGGAAGGATGCAGGACAAGGTGCAGTAGTGTTGGAGGTTGTTCTGCCACCACACCTCCAAAATGCTACTACTGTTGGTTCTGACACACCTCTCTCCTCCACCCCCTCCTCTTCTTTTTCCTCCATGGCCTCTTCCTGTGTTTTGTCCTCGGAACCAGCGTTGCTCCGTAGGCGTTCAAGACGCTACGCAAGTATGCAGACAAAAACATGCCATGTGGTGCTTGCGCTGGTGTGCTTGGGGGTCAGTAGCCACACTGGGGCAGAGGTTCTGTCAGCTCTGCAGGGGCAGGCTGAGAGGTGGTTGACGCCACACCAGCTTAAGGCAAGAATGGTGGTTTGCGACAATGGCACCAACCTCCTCTCCCCCCTCCGACAGGGACAACTGACCCATGTGCCCAGTGGGGCTCATGTCCTTAACTTGGTGGTGCAGCGGTTCTTGGGCAGGTACCCTGGCTTGCAGGATGTCCTGAGGCAGGCCAGGAAAGTCTGTGTGCATTTCCGCCGGTCATATAATGACAGTGCTCGGCTGGCTGACCTACAAAAGGAATTTAACCTGCCCAAGAACCTCCTAATCTGTGACATGCCCACCAGGTGGAACTCAACGTTGGCCATGCTGCAGCGGCTGCACACACAGCAGAGGGCCATTAATGAGTATCTGTGTGACTACGGCACCAGGACAGGGTCAGGGGAGCTTGTTTTTTTTACCCACGCCAGTGGACCATGATCAGGGATGCATGCACTGTCCTGTCACCATTTGAGGAGGCCACAAGGATGGTGAGCAGTGACAGTGCATGCTTCAGTGACACTGTCCCTCTTGTCCACCTGTTGGAGCACAAGCTGCGTGGAATAATGGACAGGGTACTTGAGGCAGAACAGAAGCAGGAAGAGGAGGACTTCCTTACCTCTCAAGGCCCCCTTTATCCAGTCAGTGTTCCTGCTGGCCCACCGATCACACAGGAAGAGGAGGAGAAGGAGGATTGTGTCAGCATGGAAGTGGAGCCTGGCATCAGCAGCAGTCTTTTAGGGATCATTCACAGTCCCAAGAAACCAGTGGACTTGTACATGGCTGTGAGGAGGTGGCTGCGGATCATGTTGTCCTTAGTGACCGAGAGGACTCCGGACCAAATGCCTCAGCTAACCTACGCTGCATGGCCTCCCTGATCCTGCAAAGCCTGCGGAAGGATCCTCGTATTCGTCGGATCAAGGGCGATCATTACTGGCTGGCAACCCTCCTTGATCCACGTTACAAGGATAAGGTTGGGGACCTTATCTTGCCATCGCAGAGGGAGCAGAGGATGAAACATCTTCGGGAGGTCCTGCAGAAAGGTCTGTGCAACTCGTTCCCAGAGACTGGAAGGTTCCAAGTTCCTGGTCCTGGACAACGGGTTGCTGAGGCTTCGGTCAGTCACAGGGAGCGGTGGAGAAGGTGGCCATCTGACCGATGCGTTCAGACAATTTTTTAGGTATGATCGGTTCCAGCAACCATTGCAAGCATCTGATTTACATGGTCCAGGAATTCCTAGGGGCAAGGTCAGACTTGGACACTTTTCCCACCGAAAATCCTCTGGGTTACTGGTCTTGAGGATGGATCACTGGCCAGAGCTTGCACAGTATGCAATTGAGCTACTGGCCTGTCCTGCATCCAGCGTTCTTTCAGGACACACATTCAGTGCTGCTGGGGGCTTTGTAACCGATCACAGGGTGCGCCTGTCCACCGACACGGTTGATCGACTGACCTTCATAAAAATGAATCAGTCTTGGATCACCACCAGCTACCAAGCACCTGATGCTGATGTAACCGAATAATTTTTTTTGAAATGTTAGATCCCTTCAAGACTGCTTATGCTGATTCTGGGTGACTATCCTGTTATGCTGAGTGACTATCCTCTTCCTCCTCAATGATCATACTGATAGCTTGTAAGAACATTTCTGGTTCTGGGCACAGCCACCAGTGGCTAAGGCCCAATTTTTAAGCCCCTGTTTAACAGGGCTCATTCCTGCGCTCCAACTAGAGATTCTGTGAGGTGTTGCAGTGTTTGACTGTGCTCAAACAGTTCGGAGGACTCCTCAGGAGGACACGGTGGGTCTAGGGAAAGAGTGACTGATGCCATTGAGACGAGGGAAGAGGCCGCGTTGGCAGCTGCTTTGCCAGTACCCTGAGCCTAGGTGAGAGAGGATGAGGAGGATGAGGAGGGCTTGGTCATCCACTCTACCAAGTCTTCGGCACGTTGCAGCTCAACACCTTCAGCTGCCGAAAATAAGAACAAGCGTGTCCCATGGCCATGTGTTGATGAGGATGCACCGCGTCCACAACCAGCACTGTTGCCTCTAGACACAGAGCCTGCTTGCCCTCTTTTATTGGCTTGTGACTGTCTGCCTCTCCTTGTTGGCCTTCCAGACATACTAATGGCCTGCAGGGAGATGCAGCTGCACAAAGCTGGGACTTATATACTGATTATACTGCAGCTAGCAGAATCAACTGCCTTCCTGTAGTATTATTACTATGAGAACACCAGCAATTGGGGTAGCTTTAGGTGCACACTGAGCAGATGACACAGTACACTGACTGTAATTACTGCAGCTGCCTGTGGTATAGGATCAGCAGAACACTAGCAATTGGGGTAGCTTTAGGTGCACACTGTGCAGATGACACAGTACACCGACTGTAATTACTGCAGCTGCCTGCCTGTGGTATAGGATCAGCAGAACACCAGCAATTGGGGTAGCTTTAGGTGCACACTGTGCAGATGACACAGTACACTGACTGTAATTACTGCATCTGCCTGCCTGTGGTATAGGATCTGAAGAACACCAGCAATTGGGGTAGCTTTAGGTGCACACTGTGCAGGTGGCACAATACACAGACTGTAACGGCTACAGCTGCCTGTGGTATAGGACCAGGAGAACACGAGCAATTGGGGTAGCTTCAGGTGTACACTGTGCAGGTGGCACAATACACCAACTGTAATTACTGCAGCTGCCTGTGGTATGGGATCAGCAGAACACAAGCAATTGGGATAGCTTCAGGTGTACACTGTGCAGGTGGTACAATACACCGACTGTAACTACTGCAGCTGCCTGTGGTATAGGACCAGAAGAACACAAGCAATTGGGGTAGCTTTAGGTGTACACTGTGCAGGTGGCACAATACACCGACTGTAATTACTGCAGCTGCCTGTGGTATTGGACCAGAAGAACACGAGCAATTGGTGTAGCTTCAGGTGTACACTGTGCAGGTGGCACAATACACCGACTGTAATTACTGCAGCTGCCTGTGGTATAGGACCAGAAGAACAAGAGCAATTGGGGTAGCTTCAGGTGTACACTGTACAGGTGGCACAATACACCAACTGTAATTACTGCAGCTGCCTGTGGTAAAGGACCAGAAGAACACAAGCAATTGGGGTAGCTTCAGGTGTACACTGTGCAGGTGACACCATACACCGACTGTAATTACTGCAGCTGCCTGTGGTATAGGACCAGAAGAACACAAGAAATTGGGGTAGCTTCAGGTGTACACTGTGCAGGTGGCACAATACACCCACTGTAATTACTGCAGCTGCCTGTGGTATAGGACCAGAAGAACACTAGCAATTGGGGTAGTTTCAAGTGAACACTGTGCAGGTGGCACAATACACCGACTGTAATTACTGCAGCTGCCTGTGGTATAGGACCAGAAGAACACAAGCAATTGGGGTAGCTTCAGGTGTACACTGTGCAGGTGGCACAATACACCGACTGTAAC
The DNA here is from genome assembly GCA_028564925.1 of Lithobates sylvaticus. Taxonomy (NCBI): domain Eukaryota; kingdom Metazoa; phylum Chordata; class Amphibia; order Anura; family Ranidae; genus Lithobates; species Lithobates sylvaticus. The sequence goes on from CM053036.1 coordinate 176,614,972, forward strand.
TGCTACAGCTGCCTGTGGTATAGGACCAGAACAACACCAGCAATTGGGGTAGCTTCAGGTGTACACTGTGCAGGTGGCACAATACACCAACTGTAACTGCTACAGCTGCCTGTGGTATAGGACCAGAACAACACCAGCAATTGGGGTAGCTTCAGGTGTACACTGTGCAGGTGGCACAATACACCGACTGTAATTACTGCAGCTGCCTGTGGTATAGGACCAGAAGAACACCAGCAATTGGGGTAGCTTCAGGTGTACAATGTGCAGGTGGCACAATACACCGACTGTAACTGCTACAGATGCCTGTGGTATAGGACCAGAACAACACCAGCAATTGGGGTAGCTTCAGGTGTACACTGTGCAGGTGGCACAATACACCGACTGCTACAGATGCCTGTGGTATAGGGCCAGAACAACACCAGCAATTGGGGTAGCTTCAGGTGTACACTGTGAAGGTGACACAATACACCAACTGTAATTACTGCAGCTGTCTGTGGTATAGGACCAGAAAAACACGAGCAATAGGGGTAGCTTCAGGTGTACACTGTGCAGGTGGCACAATACATCGACTGTAACTGCAATAGCTTCAAAGGAAATTCAGAAACTGTCTCTCTGTCTATCTCTCTCTATGAGCGACGCAACACACTACGCAAGACCATCGTGCAGGTAGCCTTATATAGTGTGGGGGTGTGTACTAAACCCCCTGAGAATCCTGCCTGTGGCCAATTATGGCTCTCTTCGCTGATGGTGCTGTGATTGGCCAAGTATGCAGGTGATAGTGCATGCTTGGCCAATCATCAGCCAGCAATGCACTGCGATGCCGCAGTGAATTATGGGCCGTGAGCGCCACTCAAATTTGGCACGAGCAGCCGGTGTTTGAGTCGAACATGGGTTTGACTCGAACACTCAGCTCATCCCTAGTAAACACACAAATCCCTGTTCTGACAGGGGAGGAGAGACAGATCGTGTGCTCCTACCCTACTCTAGTCAGTCCTATCCCCACACAGTTAGAAACACACCCAGGGAACAGGCATAGTTACATAGTTGCATAGTAGGTGAGGTTGAAAAAAGACACCAAGGGTACATCCATCAAGTTCAGCCTATGTGTGTGATTATATGTCAGTATTACATTATATATCCCTGTATGTTGCGGTCGTTCAGGTGCTTATCTAATCGTTTTTTGAAACTATCGATGACCCCCACTAAAACCACCGCCTGTAGAAGGGAATTCCATACCCTTGCCGCTCTTACAGTAGAGAATCCTCTATGCAGTTTAAGTTTAAACCGCTTTTCTTCTAATTTTAATGAGTGGCCACGTGTCTTATTGAACTCCCTTCCACAAAAAAGTTTTATCCCTATTGTTGAGTCACCAGTAGGGATGAGCTTCGAGTTCGAGTCAAACTCATTGCCTGTTCGCCCGTTCGCCGAAGACCGAACAATGTGGGGTGTTCGAGGCAAATTCGAAAAGCCGCGGACACCCTGTTAAAGTCTATGGGAGAAATCTAAAGTGCTAATTTTAAAGGCTTATATGCCTATAAGTTATTTTCATAAAAAAACGTTTTTGGGGACCTAGGTCCTGCCCCAGGGGACATGTATCAATGCAAAAAAAAGTAATTGAAAGTCATTGATAAAAAAAAAAAAAAAAGTGTGGGGTTCCCCCAAATTCAAATACCAGGCCCTTCAGGTCTGGTATGGATTTAAGGGGAACTCCACGCCAAATAAAAAAAAAAATGGCATTGAGTTCCCCCCAAAAATCCATACCAGACCCTTCATCCGAGCACGCAACCTGGCAGGCCCAGGAAAAGAGGGGGGACGAGAGAGCGCCCCCCCTCCTGAACCGTACCCGGCCACATGCCCTCAACATTGGGGGGCTTATCGGAATCTGGAAGCCCTCTTTTTTTAACAAGGGGACCCCCAGATCTCAGCCCCCCCTGTTTGAAATGGTAACGGGTACATTGTACCCCTACCATTTCACAAAGAAAGTGTAAACAATTGTAAAAAAAAACACACAGACACCGTTGGGATAAGTCCTTAATTAAAAATAAAAAAAAATAAAAAAAAGATTCCAGCAGTGGTAATCCACTCTTGGTATCCAGCGATGGGTGATGTCTTCTCCGGGGTCCAGCGATGGGTGATCTCTCCCGATGATGTCCAGCGCAGCACATCCTGTCTCCACCGGGAATCACGGTGATGGCCTGATAGGTCTTAGCTGAGGAGGACGGGGCCACCCGTCATCTGACCCTGCCCTCCTCTGATGCAAGGGAAAAGCCAGGCTTCCCCAGTGATGTGCGGGTTACCTCGCCCCCTCTGATGTAATGATCCACCCGACGCTGCGTTTCTCCGTAAGAGGCATCCACAGGGAAGGAGGCTGGTATGAATCTTTAGGGGAAACTCCACGTCAAATAAAAATAAAAAAACGTCATGGGTTCCCCCTCCAAGACCATACCGGGCCCTTTGGTCTGGCATGGATTTTAAGGGGAACCCCCCACGCCGAAAAAAACATACTAGACGAGCGAGCATCTGTACCCCCCACCCCAAAGCACCCTGGCCCCATGTTGATGAGGGCAAGGGCCTCTTCTTGACAACCCTGGGCATTGGTTGTCGGGGTCTGCGTACGGGGCACTTATTGGAATTTGGATGCCCCCTTTAACCCCCAGATCCTGTCACTGAACTTTAGTTAACTCTCTCAATGTATTATACACCACCATGGTCTCTGATGCATTTAGGGGGGACAAGCAGAGCCTAACCCTCTCCACCTGTCCAGCGCATCACTGCTACCTCATTCCCAATACGGTATGGCCATGCCATGCACCTAGCACTGACTCCTTTGTGTGCAAGCCACTGAACTCTTCCTCCTACGTACTTTTGTACAGGCTGGGGACCTCTGCAGTGTGAATCTGCTACCATTGCTCTGGGAGATGGACCGCTTATCCAGGGAGTGCCGAAAACAACTTCTCCTGCAAAAGGCTATCCCACCTGCCACATGTACGTGCTTCACAATAGGTTGCTTTGTAGACCTCCGCTACCTTTGGTGACGCTGTATCTTCAAACCAAAAAAGGACACCGTTTTCAAGTTTTTCTCAAATAAATTAGCATGATGATATACAGTACACAGATAAAACATAAACTACAACTTGAGTTCCGAGCCCCACTGTCCCTTTTTATAATGCACATAACTAGTGAGTCGGACCCAGGAAATCCCACCAACAAAAGAACCGGAAACACGATTAACCCCCAAACTGGGACAACATTAAGCTTTACCTGCTTACAAAAGAACTACTAATGCTATACAATCAAAGGGTTGGAGGGAAGTGTGGTGGAGGTGTGCTGTAGAGTATTTTATTATGCTCAGCAGACACAATCTTAATGCCAAATATCTTAATACATCTATATTTCTTTATGAGATGGTTTAACAATCTGAAAACCCACATATTATTTAAGAGAATGAAATTACAGTTTGTCAGATGAAATGCATTAGCATCCAGGTTGGTGTAAAAGGGAATCCAGTTGGGAAATCAGTAAAAAGCAAGTACCTATATCTATCTCTCTTTGCTCTCAGCCTTCAGTAATCCCCTTAACAGCAGCAAATGTACCATAAAAGTGGGAGATTGTTCCAGGAAGATGGCAGCAAAGACTCCCTGTAAGGGAAAACCTACCCATCAGGTACTGTTCCCTATCACTGCTCTTACTCTCTTTGTAAAAAGTGGAGCTCTGTCCCTAACCTACTCCCACACAGTGAGCACTTGCAATGATGTAGAATCTCCTACTGTATTTAACCACTTGCCTACCAGCCACGAACACCTCCTTCCTGACCAAGCCATTTTTCAGCTTTAGCGCTGTCGCATTTTGAATGACAATTGCGCGGTCATGCAACGCTGTATCCAAATAAATTTTTTATCATTTTTTCCCCACAGATAGAGCTTTATTTTGGTGGTATTTGATCACGTCTGCGGTTTTTATTCCTTGCGCTATAAACAAAAGAAGAGGGACAAGTTTGAAAAAACATAATATTTTTTACTTTTTATTATAATAAATATCCCATTTTTTCCTCAGTTTAGGCCGATTCTTCTACATATTTTTGGTAAAAAAAATCGCAATAAGCGGATATTGATTGGTTTGCGCAAAAGTTAGCGTCTACAAAATGGGGGATTTTTATTATTATTATTTTTTTTTTTTTATTTGCGATTTTTATCGTGACTGCGACATTGCGGCGGACACTTCGGACACTTTTGACTCATTTTTGGGACCATTCACATTTATACAGCGATCCGTGCTATAAAAATTCATTGATTACTGTATAAATGTGACAGGGAAGGGGTTAACGCTAGGGGGCGCTGCAGGGGTTAATGTGTACCCTATTGGGTGATTCTTACTGTGGGGGGAGGGGACTCTGGGGGAGGAGACCGATCGGTGTCCCTAAGTACAAGGGACACACCATCGGTCTCCTCTCCTCTGACAGGACGTGGATCTGTGTGTTTACAGATCCACGTCCTGCTCGATTACCGGGCAATCGCGGGTGCCTGGCGGTCATCGCGACCGCCGGGCACGTGCACCGGGGCCCCAGCTACGCGGCGGGCGCGCGCCCCCCCAGTGGCCAAATTGTAGACGACGTCATATGACGGCGCCCGCCACAGTAGCTGCACCGTCCCGCCGTCATTTGACAGTGGGCGGTCAGCTAGTGGTTAAAGTGTTACTAAACCTAGGACCCTGCATTCACTATATCTGGTCTCCCACAGTACACAGAACATGGAAATGTAACAGTTTTAGTAAATATAAACTGCTAAATACCTTTATTCATCAGCAGTTAGAGCAGTCTTGTGACTTCTCTCAGTGTCTGGTTAAAGCTTGTAGGAGGAGTTTTCATACTGCTCTCGCTGTCCTATTAGCCTGCAGGATCCCTGACCTGATTGCATGAATCTATCTATTGTCACCGCTGCCGCCCCCTATTCAGGTGTCCGGCCCCTTGTCGGGCGCTGGGCATCTGAATTACAGCGGGGGGGGGGGGTGTTTCTGGAAGCGCCCTATTAGAGCTGTAAGCTCTAATAGGGGACCTGATTAGAGCGGTGTGCTCTAATAGGCTTCCATAAGTGTAAACAGCGTGCGCAATGCTTTGCGTTCGCTGCTTACACAGTATTGTGTTAGGGAAGCGAATACATTGCTTCCCTAACACAGACCCGCCTCTCAGCCAATCAGGTTGCCGGTCTGTGTTACCGGTCCCCTGATTGGCTGAAGTCACAGGCGCTGTGATTTGACGCCTAGGCGTCCAATCACTGCAGAAGACAGGAGGAGCGCGGGAGAAGATCGGGTCGACGAGGAGACACCGCTCGCCACCTGACAAGGTAAGTGCCGGCACATTGGCAGCATTTAATGGGCACATTGGCAGCATTTAATGGGCACAGTGACAGCGTTAGATGGGCACAGTGGCAGTGTTAGGGGCACAGTGGCAGCTTTACTTGGGCACAGTGGCAGCGTTACATGGGCACAGTGGCAGCGTTAGATGGGCACAGTGGCAGCATTTAATGGGCACAGTGGCAGCATTTGATGGCCCAGTGGCAGCGTTTGGGGCACAGTGACAGCGTTAGATGGGCACAGTGGCAGCATTTAATGGGCACAGTGGCAGCGTTTGAATGGGCACAGTGGCAGCTGTTTGATGGGCACAGTGGCAGCATTTAATGGGCACATTTAATGGGCACAGTGACAGCATTGGGGTCACAGTGGCAGCATTTGATGGGCACAGTGGCAGCGTTTGATGGCACACAGTGGCAGCATTTAATGGGCACAGTGGCAGAGTTTGATGGGCACAGTGGCAGCATTGAATGGGCACAGTGGCAGCGTTTGATGGGCACAGTGGCAGCTTTGATGGGCACAGTGGCAGCGTTTGATGGGCACAGGGACAGCGTTTGATGGGCACAGTGGCAGCGTTTGATGGGCACAGTGGCAGCGTTTGATGGCTACAGTGGCAGCATTTAATGGTCACAGTGGCAGCGTTTGGGCACAGTGGCAGCGTTTGATGGCACAGTGAGGCTGTTTGTTTTGCGCCCCCCAAAAAAATTTGAGCACCAGCCGCCACTGGGAGTGAGGGGTAAGGGAGGGAGGATGAGAGAGAAAGGGGGGATAAGGGAAAGAGGATGCACATGAGCATGCGTGGGAATGACATCAACGCAGCCCGGCCAAGGCAAGTGACCGAAGGCACAGAACCCGGAAGGAAGACCGGGTGAAGATGGAAACGCCCGGGCCCTGCTGGATTGATCACAGCACAGCACTGGAGGGTTCAGTCTGACAATTTAAGTGTACCCTAATGTGCTAATATGCTGTGCATACTTGTACATTATGGCATAACCTACCCCAGGGCCTCTAAAAAGTAGTAATGTTAGAAAGTTTTACTACCGGTTTAATATCACAGGAGCCTCTTATGGGGCCCCCTACTGACTCCGTGGCCCTTGGGCAGTGCCTAAGTGCATAGTTGCCAACATTTCAAAAATATTTTCAGGGACACTTTTTTTTACAAGTGCTATATTTAGAGTAGCTGACATCCCCTATGTTCTTCTATACATCATAATAGTAATTACAAAATTAAATAAGTACTAATAATGGGGCAGAACAAATATGAGGACTGAGATCCTTTAGTTAAACTAACAAAAGTGTGCCCATTCTAGAGCTGGTAACATTGAGGATATTCAGTATAATTTTAAAGAACAGTTTTTGTGGGTAAGAGGCATAGGGGAGGCGTATGGATGGTATAAAAGTGGGAAGTATGTGCAGGTGAGGGAGAGGAGTGTGGAGGGTATGGCAGAAGGCACTATGTACAGCAGAGGAGTGTGAAGGGTATGACAGTAGGCAGTATGTACAGGAGAGGAGTGTGGGGGGTATGACAGAGGGTAGTTTGTACTGTTGTGCTTTTTTAAAGAAAGTTTCCCGCACATTTTTATTAAGTAATTTTTAACGAAGATATTTTTAAGATACAAGATCAATCTATACGACACAGTCTATATATGCGAAACTTGTTCACGGAGACGAGTGATCATACTTAATAGTCACATTTATTGGTTGACAGAAAACAAATATTTACATGAAATTAAAATACAGATTGCATTATTTGAACATTTGACAATTAATGGAAATACCCTCAAAATGGGCGTAGCAGTACCTTGGACACAATATCACCATGATAACTTCTTCAGTAGAATCAATAACCTTATATTTGACAATTTAACAGAATGTCTGTATTTTTCACACACCCAGCCGTTACTATGCTGCAGGTAAGTAACGTTGAACAATGCGAAAATAATTTAGACATTTGTTTTTGTCAATAAAATTTGGTAGCTATGCAAAAAGTAATATATAATAAAAATTGAATATTAGAGAAAAAATCTAAAAGGCGGTTATTGATTCTGGAGAATGATTATCAATATTAGAATATTCAATACATCAATAATTAAGAGAACATACCAGATAAAATCAACATGTTATATTTACCCATTCCAAAATGGCTATTAGTCTGGATTTAAGGTGGCTACCGGGTTCAGGAATCTCCTTGGGGGTTAAAGTATATTTCCAGGCATGGCTGTCAGTCTATCTGGGAAGATGTTTCTCCCAGTGTCCCTTCCCCAGGGTGGGTCCCTGAGCTCTCAGGTCGGATTCCCCTGAGCTGTCCTCTCTTGACTATCTCTCTTGCTTCTTAAATACCCTCTCACACAATAAGATTATAAAACTTGTAATATGTTCAGCCCAAAAGGTATGTGTCTCTTTCCTATTGGCCTAAATGTTTTTAATGTAATTGCACCTTCAACCACCAGGGGTCTCACATGTGTTTTGGGGCTGCTCTGTAAAGTAATATATTTTATTTTATACTGTATATTTTACTTTAGTGGAAATATCTATATCTTTAATATTTGGGAATTCTACTAACCCCATACTATCAAATACGCTTAGCATAATTATTGATCAATCACTTGCATAAAATGGTGATATATAAGCATATCATTGTATATCTGTAAAATGGGCGTAGCAGTACCTTGGACACAATATCACCATGATCACTTACAGTATAATCAATAACCTTATATTTGACAATTTAACAGAATGTCTGTATTTTTCACACACCCAGCCGTTACTATGCTGCAGGTAAGTAACGTTGAACAATGCGAAATAATTTAGACATTTGTTTGTCAATAAAAAATTTGGTAGCTATGCAAATAATATATAATAAAAGTAATATATAATAAAAATTAAATATGTAGAGAAAAAATCTAAAAACATGTCTCTTTCTATTGGCCTAAATGTTTTTAATGTAATTGCACTTCAACCACCAGGGGTCTCACATGTGTTTTGGGGCTGCTCTGTAAAGTAATATATTTTATTTTATACTGTATATTTTACTTTAGTGGAAATATCTATATCTTTAATATTTGGGAATTCTACTAAAACCCCATACTATCAAATACGCTTCTAGCATAAATTATTGATCATCACTTGCATAAAATGGTTGATTATATTTGTATATCTGTAACATTTAGTCCATTTAAAAAGGACACAAGTTATATGTATATATATATATATATTAATCAACATCACATACAGTTATTATCTATCTGGATATCTGTATAATTTGGGTATCCAATCAATATTTCTTTATCTAAGCATAGTTAAATTCTAATACATTCATATCATAATCATATATTTGTCTTAATACTAATTTGTTCCTAAAACAATTCTATTAATAATCACCATTTATTTTGTTTTCTTTATAACCGATTTCATCAATTCATCGGATACTAAAATTATATTTTCTTTTGTGACCTACACATATCACAGAGGGTTTGAATGATTTATATTCACTGTCTTCTGAATATATATATATATTTTGAATTGACTTGTAACATCATGTTTTGAGATGAACTTTGGGCAGTCCAATACATGTTTTGATAGCTTAGCTGTGTACACAATTTCCTAGGACTTCACATAATAGGCTTTGTCGGGCAAGGTGTTGGCTTAATGACTTTTTCCCTGATGGTTGTAAATTGTCCAAACAATCTTTACTTCAGCACAAAGGATTCTTCCCAGTCACGGACCACCTCCAAATGATGACACCTAATAAATTTGGCCTTCTCAAACTAATCAACAAAAATAAGTACACACCTTTTGTTTGGTGACAAAGGCTACCATTGTTCCCGTCTCCTTTCTGGTTCAATACAGGCTTGTAAACTTTATATATTTGACACTTGTAAAATAGGCAACCAGTTCATCTGCTTTTCAAGAGCAAAAGTTCATTTCTATTTTTTTTTGTTAGGCCTACTGAATCTCCCATCTCTGCCAGCGAATATTAGATATATTTCTTCATAAATTCACAACAGTACCTGAGGGGAGTGTGGAGGGTATGACAGTGGGCAGTATGTATAGTAGAGGAGTGTAGGGGGTATGACAGAGGGAAGAAATAGGGGAGAAACATAGTGTTAGAACCTCTACTTCCTATATCTTTATTCAGTGCATTCCTCTGATTTATTTTAACATAGGCGCCTTAAAATGGCTCTGTGCCCTTGTCTGGCCACATGATTTGCCCCTTGAAGAATTTCTAGTCATGTTTCATTTTAGCAATGAAACCATTGGTTCACGGAGAGGAGTGTGGAGGGATCCCAAAGAAAACTGATTAGACCTAACTTTTATGTGGTGGTTCAATTTTTACCCCCCTTTGCTCTACAGATGGCTTGGGGTAGAACATGTTATTTTTTCTAATTCCTCTTCATTATGTAACTCCCAAACTTTTAGGTTGAGAGTCAAATTTTTGAGAGTATTATCATGATTTCTATACTTTCAGGTTAAGCATCTGAGCATTTATTCTGGGCATAAACTTCCCTTGTTCTTTTAATTCTTCTTGTTGCTTAATTAGGGATTCCTGTCCTGACCTAAGCTGATTTTGTTTCTTCTTTTAAATTTCCACTGCATATTACTCTGCAAACCTTTTTAAATTTCCACTGCCTATTACTCAGCAACTTTCTAAATTTCCACTGCCTATTACTCTGCAACTTTCGTCAGGAGACTCGTTTTTCCTGCAGAAAACTCTCCTTCTCTCTTAATTGTTTACACTCTTTATTTAATTGGTGACATTCTTCCAGCATTATTATTGCATTATTTTGCATCTGTTTTATTTCATATTTCATCATTGTCACTGTAGACTCATCATAACAATCTGCCTTGTCATTAATTTCCTTTAGCTTTTAGTGGGCTCATATTCCCCTTCTATTAAATGGGACTGGGGTTCTAAGATATCACTCTCCTGTTGGGTATATTGACTTTTAAACTCACTATAAAGATACATCAGGTTATCGCTTAATTCAAAATGCATGGGATCAGGCCTTTCTATTTCCTTTGTCTCAGAGGAGCTGTCTGTGAGTTCATCGCTTTGACCTTCCACGTTCCACACGTCTTTTATTAACTGACGGGCGTGGTTTATAAGGCCTTCAATGCCTGCTTCTAGACTAGTCTCGTTAGACAAACTTTTTTCAGCATGATTTGTCATGTTAATTTTTGAAAACATATCCAACATTTCCTGTACTTGTATCACATTTGTCTGAGTACTCATATTACCACTAAGGACTGACTTTTGATAATCCCTATCAACATAAAATTCACTTTGACCAGACATTTTTCTTGGCAAAAATATTTTTTTAAAAAAAGTTAATAATTAATAATTTCATGCAAAATATTATTTCTGCCACCACCGTAACTATGACTGATCCTGTACAAAATATCGACGTTATCTCATGCAGTGCCTCCATTTAATATGTTGTGCTTTTTAAGGAAAGTTTCCCGCACATTTTTATTAAGTAATTTTTAACGAAGATATTTTTAAAATACAAGATCAATCTATACGACACAGTCTATATATGCAAAACTTGTTCACGGAGACGAGTGATCATACTTAATAGTCACATTTATTGGTTGACAGAAAACAAATATTTACATGAAATTAAAATACAGATTGCATTATTTGAACATTTTGACAATTAATGGAAATACCCTCAAAATGGGCGTAGCAGTACCTTGGACACAATATCACCATGATAACTTACAGTATAATCAATAACCTTATATTTGACAATTTAACAGAATGTCTGTATTTTTCACACACCCAGCCGTTACTATGCTGCAGGTAAGTAACGTTGAACAATGCGAAAATAATTTAGACATTTGTTTGTCAATAAAATTTGGTAGCTATGCAAATAATATATAATAAAAAGTAATATATAATAAAAATTAAATATTAGAGAAAAAATCTAAAAGGCGGTTATTGATTCTGGAGAATGATTACCAATATTAGAATATTCAATACATCAATAATTAAGAGAACATACCAGATAAAATCAACATGTTATATTTACCCATTCCAAATTGGCTATTAGTCTGGATTTAAGGTGGCTACCGGGTTCAGGAATCTCCTTGGGGGTTAAAGTATATTTCCAGGCATGGCTGTCAGTCTATCTGGGAAGATGTTTCTCCCAGTGTCCCTTCCCCAGGGTGGGTCCCTGAGCTCTCAGGTCGGATTCCCCTGAGCTGTCCTCTCTTGACTATCTCTCTTGCTTCTTAAATACCCTCTCACACAATAAGATTATAAAACTTGTAATATGTTCAGCCCAAAAGGTATGTGTCTCTTTCCTATTGGCCTAAATGTTTTTAATGTAATTGCACCTTCAACCACCAGGGGTCTCACATGTGTTTTGGGGCTGCTCTGTAAAGTAATATATTTTATTTTATACTGTATATTTTACTTTAGTGGAAATATCTATATCTTTAATATTTGGGAATTCTACTAACCCCATACTATCAAATACGCTTAGCATAATTATTGATCAATCACTTGCATAAAATGGTGATATATAAGCATATCATTGTATATCTGTAAACATTTAGTCCATTTAAAAAGGACACAAGTTATATGTATATATATATATTAATCAACATCACATACAGTTATTATCTATCTGGATATCTGTATAATTTGGGTATCCAATCAATTTTATATGTATATATATATCATAATAATCAACAACATCACATACAGTTATTATCTATCTGGATATCTGTGATATATTCACTGTCTTCTGAATATATATATATATTTTGGTATCCAATACATGTTTTGATAGCTTAGCTGTGTACACAATTTCCTAGGACTTCACATAATAGGCTTAAGTTTTTAAATTTTTCTAATACATTCATATCATAATCATATATTTGTCTTAATACTAATTTGTTCCTAAAACAATTCTATTAATAATCACCAGTTATTTTTTGATTTCTTTTTTTTTTGTTATACTGAAATTAGATATATTTCTTCATAAATTCACAACAGTACCTGAGGGGAGTGTGGAGGGTATGACAGTGGGCAGTATGTATAGTAGAGGAGTGTAGGGGGTATGACAGTGAGCACTATGTATAGGAGAGGAGTGTGGAGGGTATGGCAGAAGGCACTATGTACAGGAGAGGAGTGTGAAGGGTATGACAGTGGGCAGTATGCACAGCAGAGGAGTGTAGAGGGTATGAAATTAGGCATTATGTATAAGAGAAGAGTGTGGAGGGCATGACAGTGAGCAATATATACAGGAGAGAAGTGCATGACAGCGAGCACTATGTACAGGAGAGGAGTGTGTAGGATATGACAGCGGGCGCTATGTATAGGAGAGAAGTGTGGAGGGTATGACAGTGAGCAGTATGTACAGGAGAGAAGTGTGGAGAGTATGACAGTGGGCACTATGTGTAGGAGAGGAGGATGAAGTAATCTGGGAAGGAAAAATGTAAAGGTTTGTGGAAGAATGTTTAGGGACTGTGTAGTGGTTAAGCGGGCCATATATGGATTGAAATTACACCAATTAAGCAGAGACCAGCCATAGTCGATCTATGTATGGGCTAGCTGGTTTTACGCAAGTCAACCTATTAACCGACTTGAGTACAACCAGCCTGTCAGGTTTTCCCCAAAACAATCAGTGCTGCCAGCTATAGTTAGCAACGCTGATCATCGTATTCACTGGCAGAACACAATAACGCTGCAGGAGTGATTCCCCCATTCACAGGTCAGCAGGTGAGAGGGTGTGTGGGGACGGGCTGGGGAGAGATACTAGTCAGTGGCTGGGTAGGCACTGGTTAGTATCAGAGCCAGATACATACAGGTTACATACGCTGCGGTTGTTAGAGTGAGAGCAATAATTCTAGCACTAGACCTCCTCTCTAAACATGTAACCTGTAAAAAAAAATTAAAGCATCGCTTGGTACACAAAAAAAATCGTGCTAACTTTAGTTTTTTTTTTATGAATGAAACAGTTTCTTTCCAAAAAAATTTTTTAAAAATTGCTGCATAAATATCGTATAACATAAAAAGTTGCAAAGGCCACCATTTTATTCCATAGGGTGTCTGCTAAAACAATATATAATGCTTGAGGCTTCTGAGTAATTTTCTAGCAAAAAAAAAATAATGATTTTTACAAGTAGGAGAGAAGTGTCAGAATTGGCCTGGGTGGCAAGGGGTTAATTATCATAAGTAATATACAAATAATTATTATAAGCCCTGTGATCTCATCCTCTCAGTCTGCTGCAGAGTGTTCCAGCTATTTAGTATTTAAACTGGCTGCTCTGTATGTAGCTTCTGACAGGCTGCGCAAGCAGCTCTGTATCTCCGGAGCGATAGATGATAGCAGCCCCATATTTTAACCAGTGCTGGAGTAGGTCTTTGGCTACCCCTCAAATGTAGGATCTCTGTGACTCCAGATCGCCGAGCTATAACCCTCAAAGTCGATCTTTAATTTTTTTATTTTTTATTTTTTTTGGGCAAATGGGCCTATCTTGAGAAAGGGGCCTGGAGCTGCAGCTCCAATAGCCCCTATGTTAATCCGGCCCTGTCCAGATGGTGCTGTGCCCCACCTTCCCAACGCATATGCAGTGAGCCAGGCTGCATGAGAGGCATTTTCCATATGTCCTCCCTGGTACCCCTGCCCAAAGAACACCCCAAAGAAGATGTTGTGTCTGCAGCAAACACGGATTTAGGCGTGAGACCCCCGCTTTTATTGTCCCTCCTGTCCTGACCAACCTGGTCTCTGCTAGACATGGGAGCCGTCAATAAATATGTTTTGTTTCGTTCCTTTCCGTTTCGTATTAAAATTAATTTGTTTTTCGTAATTCGTGTCCAAAATTCAATTTGAATTTTCGTTAGATTCATAAACTTTTCTTAACAATGTTCGTTATGATGAATTTATCATTATGAAGGGCTCCCACCATCCCTGTGCTGTGCTGACTTCCTGGGATTTTAACTTTTAGGTTTGTTAACTTTTCGTAACAATTACGAATTTTCGTTATGATGAATTTATCATTATGAGGGGCTCCCACCATCCCTGTGCTGTGCTGACTTCCTGGGGTGTTTAACTTCATCAAAACTAATAATCGTAGTTAACGAACATTCTGTCCGATTCTGTTGTAACGGAATTTGGATGCGAAGTTCGTATACGAAATTTTGTATTTCGTACAAAATTCATATGCATAAAAATTTGTATTTCCGGGAATTTGTACGAAACTAATCGCACATGTCTAGTCTCTGCATCAGTGACTGTTTCAAACGCCACCACACACTAGTGGAGTATTAGCGTAAGGTACAGTATTGCACAGTCCTAAGGCACACTTACACAGGGTCTCGAAAGATAAGATGGCCATCACATTTTGAGAGCCCCTAATCTGGAATGTTTATAGTTTACAGTTTATTTAAAAGTGTAAAAAAAAACACACAAAAAATAAATAAATAAAAAAGCAAAAAATAGTTGTCGTTTTATTTTTCTTCTCTTTCTATTGTTCTCTCTCTTATGTTCGCTCTCTATTGTTCTGTGTCTATTGTTCTCTCTCTATTGTTGCTGTATTTTAGAACTGTAATGTTTTATTGTTTTTGCTTTGTAGTTATGGTATGTTATACTGTAATGTTACTTTGTTTTGGTTTATTTATTCTGACAGCAACAGCGTTTGCTCCCACGATACGTAAAGCCGTGACTCCAGCGATGTAGGAGGTGATTTCACCACCACAGTTAAAAAAAAGAGCATATGCGCCGAAGCATGGGGGCAGGGGTGGAGAAACGATTTTCTCCTAAAATTAGGGGCGGATTGCCCCCATGCTTTGGCATATATTTTTTAGGCACAGATTGCGTTAAAAAATCAAGTTGTTTTATTGAGTTAATGTTTTATCAATACCATTGTTTGCTTTTCAGGTACGCCATTCAGCTGCAGCACTGATTTATTTATCTTGACAGAAATAGCGTTTGCTCTCATGATACGTAAATCAGCGACTCCAGCGTTGTAGGAGGTGATTTCACCACCACAGAATGATGCCTGCAGGTTTAGGTATCATCTTGGTACCATTCTTTTCAGCCAGCGGTCAGCTTTCATGTAAAAGCAATCCTAGTAGCTAATTAACCTCTAGGTTTTCTCGGGCTCTCCTGTCCCAACAGGGAACCTGAAAATGCAGCCGGTGGTTCCACCAGCTGACCATAGAGCTGATCGGAGACCAGAATGGCTACAATCATCTCTATGGCCTAAGAAACCGGAATCTACGAGCATTTCATGACTTAGGTCTCGCCGGATGTAAACAGCGCCATTGGGAAATTGGGAAAGCATTGTATCACACTGATCTTGGTGTGGTCAGATGCTTTCAGGGCAGAGGAGAGATCTAGGGTCTAATAGACCCCTATTTTTTCAAAAAAGAGTACCTGTCACTACCTATTGCTATCATAGGGGATATTTACATTCCCTGAGATAACTATAAAAATGACAAATAAATAAAAAATGAAAGGAACAGAAAAATAAATAATAATATAAATAAAAAGCATCCCTGCCCCCCCCCCGTGCTCACGCGCAAAGGTGAATGCAAGCATCGGTCTGGTGTTGTATGTAAACAGCAATTGCACCATGCATGTGAGGTATCACCACGAACGCCCTTCAGGTCTGCTATGGTTATTAAGTGGACCCCTGCGCCAAAATTAAAAAAAAAAAATGGCATAGGGCCCCCCCCAAATACATACTAAACCCTTATCCAAACACGCATCCTGGCAGGACACAGGAAAAGAGGGGGACGAGAGAGAGCGCCCCCCCTCCTGAACTGGACCATGTACATGCCCTCAACATGGGGAGGGTGCTTTGGGGTCCCCCCTCCAAAGCACCTTGTCCCCATCAGGGACAAGGGCCTCATCCCCACAACCCTTGCCCGTGGTTTTGGGGGTCTGCAAGAGGGGGGCTTATCGGAATCTGGAAGCCCCCAAACAAGGGGACCCCCAGATCCTGCCCCCTATGTGAATTGGTAACTAGTACATTCTACCCCTACCAATTCACAAAAAAAGTGTCATAAATAGTAAAAATGACAGGAGACACTTTGGGACAAGTCCTGTATTAAAAAAAAAAAATAATAATAATTAAAATCCATCTCACGCTGCCCGACGAACTGAAAAAAAAAAAAAAGAACAGCAACAGCTCCGCCTCCAAGGGAGGCTCCCGCACACTGCACACTTCATCTTGATGACAGCTGTTATGTAGCTGAGGGGCCACCTGGTGACGTAAACAGTTGACCCCGCCTTCCTCTGACATCACGTGGCATTAGAGGGGGCAGGGTCACCCTTTTACTTCACCAGGTGGCCCTGCCCTCAGATATATAACAGCTGTCATTGAGAAGAAGCGTGCAGTGTGCGGGAGCCTCCCATTTCTTTTTCGGTTTGTCGGGCGGCGTGAGATGGATTTACATTGCGGGACATTTTAATTTTTTTATTTTTTAATAAAGGACTTGTTCCAAAGTGTCTCCTGTCATTTTGACTATTTTTGACAATTTTTTGTGAATTGGTAGGGGTACAATGTACCTGTTACCAATTCACATAGGGGGGGGGGCGGGGTCTGGGGGTACCCTTGTTAAAGGGGGCTTACAGATTCTGATAAGCACCCCGCCCGCAGAACCCCACAACCACCGAGCAAGGGTTGAGGGGATGAGGCCCTTGTCCCCATCAACATGGGGACAAGGTGCTTTGGGGGGGACCCCAAAGCACCCTCCCCATGTGGCCTGGTATGGTTCAGGAGGGGGGCATGCTCTCTCATCCCCCTCTTTTCCTGCGGCCTACCAGGTTTGCGTGCTCGGATAAGGGTATGGTATGGATTTTGGGGGGACCCTTACACCTTTTTTTTTATTTTGATGCAGGGTTCCCCCCAAAATCCATACCAGACCTGAAGGGCCTGGTATGGATTTTGGGGGGACTCCCACGCAATTTGTTTTTATATTTTGGTTCGGAGTTCCCCTTAATATTCATACCAGACCCAAAGGGCATGGTAATGGATTGGGGGGGGACCCATGCCATTTTTTTTCAATGAGTTTTATCTATATTGAAGGGATCCGACAATTCATTCCGCGATCAGTTTTAAATGACTTTTTTTCCTTTAGAAGTGTAATTTTGCTGTGGTACTGTTCTAAACACTGGAAAACTGCACCACTTTACCGGCATACTATAGACACCCCCCAGGCACGGTATTTAAAGAATTATTTCATTTTTATTGTTTCACTTTAAGCACTATTAAAATCACTGCTCCTGAAAAAACTGACATTTTTTAAAAACATTTTTGCATTAATACATGTCCCCTGGGGCAGGACCCAGGTCCCCAAACACTTTTTATGACAATAACTTGCATATAAGCCTTTAAAATTAGCACTTTTGGTGTTTCATGTTAGTGTCTCATAGACTTTAATGGTGTTCTGCGGCTTTCGAATTTGCCGCAAACACTGCATAATGTTCTTTGTTCGCCAAAGGTGTGAACAACCAAAGTTCGGCCCAAACCTCTGGTCCCGAACCGTTCGCCCATCCCTAGTTTCTACTTTCCATTCTCTCAACCCAGGGCTCGAGTCCTGCGGGAATGCATGGGAACGGCATTCCTGTACTTTTTTCGTAGTAGGAACGCCGTTTCCCGTTAGCAGCTGCATTTTGCTGGACTGTGAGCTGTGGCAGGCAGTGTGGGTGTGCAGGAAGGGCAGCGCGTCCATGCCAACAGGGTCAATTCACCCCAGGTGGCACACATTGGGATGGGGGGGGGGTTATTATCCCAGCGTGCCTGTCCTTCCCTCCCTCGGTCCTCCTCCTCCTGCTGCTCTGCCTCCAGTGGCCGCTGTAACAAGGTCCTGCCTTGTAGACTCCAGTGATAGGCGGAACAATTACTGCGGCCGCTGGAGGAGGAGGACAAAGGGAGGGGAGGATGGGCGCACTGGGATGACACCCCACCTTTCCAATGTGTGACACCCAGGGCGGACTGACCCCCGTTGGCCTTGGTGAGACTGCATTGCTGGGGACAGTGGTGAGTCTGCATTGCTGGGGACAGTGGAGAGACTGCATTGCTGGGGACAGTGGTGAGACTGCATTGCTGGGGACAGTGGTGAGACTGCATTGCTGGGGACAGTGGTGAGTCTGCATTGCTGGGGACAGTGGTGAGACTGCATTGCTGGAGACAGTGGTGAGTCTGCATTGCTGGGGACAGTGGTGAGTCTGCATTGCTGGGGACAGTGGTGACTCTGCATTGCTGGGGACAGTGGCGAGACTGCATTGCTGGGGACATTGGTGAGACTGCATTGCTGGGGACAGTGGTGAGTCTGCATTGCTGGGGACAGTGGTGAGTCTGCATTGCTGGGGAAGGGGGTGAGTCTGCATTGCTGGGGACAGTGGTGAGACTGCATTGCTGGGGACAGTGGTGAGACTGCATTGCTAGGGACAGTGGTGAGACAGACTGCATTGCTGGGGACAGTGGTGAGTTTGCATTGCTGTGGACAGTGGTGAGGCTCCATTGCTGGGGACAGTGGTGAGACAGACTGCATTTCTGGGGACAGTGGTGAGGCTACATTGCTGGGAGTGGGGACAGTGGTGAGTCTGCATTGCTGGGGACAGTGGTGAGACTGAATTGATGGGGACAGTGGTGAGACTGAATTTATGGGGACAGGGGTGAGGTTGAATTTCTGGGGACAGGGGTGAGGCTGCATTGCTGGGGACAGTGGTGAGACTGCATTGCTGGGGACAGTGGTGAGACGGCATGGCTTGGGACAGTGGTGAGTCTGCATTTCTGGGGACAGGGGTAAGGCTACATTGCTGGGGACAGTGATGAGGCAACATTGCTGGGGACAGTGGTGAGACTGCATTGCTGGGGACAGTGGTGAGACTGCATGGCTGGGGACAGTGGTGAGACACTGAGACTGCATTGCTAGGGACAGTGGTGAGACTGCATTGCTGTCGACCATGGTGAGGCTACATTGCTGTGGACAGTGGTGAGTCTGCATTGCTGGGGACAGTGGTGAGACTGAATTGATGGGGACAGTGGTGAAACTGAATTGATGGGGACAGTGGTGACTGAGACTGAATTGATGGGGACAGGGGTGAGGTTGAATTTATGGGGACAGTGGTGAGGCTGCATTGCTGGGGACAGTGGTGAGACTGCATTGCTGTGGACAGTGGTGAGGCTACAGTGGTGTGAAAAAGTGTTTGCCCCCTTCCTCATCATGGCCCTGTGTGAAAAAGTGATTGCCCCCATAAACCTAATAACTGGTTGGGCCACCCTTAGCAGCAACAACTGCAACCAAGCGTTTGCGATAACGTGCAATGAGGCTTTTACAGCGTCCTGGAGGAATTTTGGCCCACTCATCTTTGCAGAATTGTCCTAATTCAGTTACATTAGAGGGTTTTCGAGCATGAACGGCCTTTTTAAGGTCATACCACAACATCTCAATAGGATTCAGGTCAGGACTTTGGCTAGGCCACTCCAAAGTCTTCATTTTGTTTTTCTTCAGCCATTCGGTGGTGGACTTGCTGGTGTGTTTAGGATCATTGTCCTGCTGCAGAACCCAAGTTCGTTTCAGCTTGAGTACACGAACAGATGGTCGGACATTCTCCTTCAGGATCTCTTGGTAGACAGCAGAATTCATAGTTCCTTTTATCACGGCAAGTCTTCCAGGTCCTGAAGCAGCAAAACAGCCCAGACCATCACACTACCACCACCATATTTTACTGTTGGTATAATGTTTTTTTCTGAAATGCAGTGTTCCTTCTACGCCAGATATACTTGGACACACACCTTCCAAACAGTTCCACTTTTGTCTCATCGGTCCACAGAATGTTGTCCCAAAAGTCTTGGGGATCATCAAGATGTGTTGTGGAGAAATTGAGACGAGCTTTGATGTTCTTTTTGCTCAGCAGTGGTTTTCTCCTTGGAACTCTGCCATGCAGGCCATTTTTGCCCAGTCTTTTCCTGATGGTGGAGGCATGAACGCTGACCTTAACTGAGACAAGTGAGGCCTGCAGTTCCTTGGACGTTGTTGTGGGGTCTTTTGTGACCTCTTGGATGAGTCGTCACTGCGCTCTTGGGGTAATTTTTGGCGGCCGGCCACTCCTGGGAAGGTTCACCACTGTTCCATGTCTTCGCCATTTGTGGATAATGGCTCTCACTGTGGTTCGCTGGATTCCCAAAGCTTTGGAAATGGCTGTATATTGCTGGGGACAGTGGTGATGCTATATTGCTGGGGACAATGGTGATGCTACATTGCTCAGGACAGTGGTGAGACTGCATGGCTGGGGACAGGGGTGCGGTTGAATTTCTGGGGATAGTGGTGAGGCTGCATTGCTGGGGACAGTGGTGAGACTGTATTAACATACAGAAAAACTTCTCCTTATACAGATACAAAATATATTTTATTATTACACCAAAATCAGAACTCTTTGAGCTTAGCATACTAAAAGCAATGACAGCAATGTTACCCTCTCGGCTCCAGCATCTGAGCATATATAATTCTGTCTTTGACTTTTCCATTGATATATGAGACTATTTTTTCCTTCTGCTTTCTATCAGAACTCTTCTTCTTCTTGAGTAAGTAATATATTTTTGAACTTAAAGCAGAATTAAACCCAAAAGTTAAAAAAAAAAAATTAAAACAGTCACCACATCTAATGATTGGTAAGCTGCAATATATTTAATTTTTGGCTTAATTATGATCAATTATTCAGTGTGCTTAAAGGGTAACTCCACTTTCATGAGAAAAAAAACAGCAAATAAAAAAAGAAATATAAAGGGGAGAAGCTGCGCTAAATTAGTGAAACCCTATGTGTTTAACCTAAACCAAAATGATTTTGTGAAACCAGGTAAAAAAAATCAATGAATAAAATTAACATTAATTAATCAATGTAAATGTTGATATTCCCAATTGAAAGCCCACGGTAATTAAATTTTTCAGAAAATCCAAAGGAAATAACACCAGTGATGTCCAAAATTAAATTGAATGAAGTGCACCACCACCAAATTTCTGCTTACCAGAAAGTAAGCCAAAATGTGCAGTTGGCTTAAACCCAAAAGAATGCACTTACAAAATATATGATTCAAAGTAACATAAAATGAAGCCGGCCGGCAACAAACAAAACTCCCGTCCTCGTCGACGGCTTGGTGACGTCAGCACCGTGGTTAAAACTTAATGATTTAAACATCTTTTCTTACAATGGCGCTTACAGCTTCAGGCTAACTGAACACAAAGTTAATTCATGCAGTAATTTTATGATTGCATTGTTTCAGTGAGGTTTGAGTTTGGTTAGTTGGTTTAGTCATTCAATCTATGTTTTTGTTACTTTTTTCAATTTGAGTTTTCTGTCCTGTGCTAAATCGATTTGATGTTCAATGTCACATTCCAATGACACTTTAGAATCACTTTGATGCTTTTTCTTGGAGTAGCAGCTTGTTTACATCCCAACTCCTCCACAATCTTCTCAGGAGGCCATTAGCACTATGTTGGTGTTTTGAGAAGAACTTCTGATGCTGAAGGCCGTATAGGCTGATATTAGCATGGTAGTGAGTCTAAAAGCTCACAGTTCTCTAGTCATGTTAGTACTACTAACCTACAGTAAAAATGGGTATGCTTTAAGTCATATTAAATAAGGGTATTAGCCAGTGCATTCCAATGGGAAATATATTTAAAAGAGCTAATAAAAGTCCTGGGTGGCTTAATTCCAAAGTAAAAATGCATAAAAAGCAAAGGAAAAGGCTGAAGGGTCATCATCAGCTTTCCAACTTTACAAAGTATGCAATAAGAAATGTAAGGGTGAAATTGGGGGGACTAAGATAGGTGTTCTATCTTAGTCACCCCGATTTCACCCTTACATAGGCAAATAGCGGAGGAGAGTAAAAAAAATCCCAAGAAATTCTTTAAGTATATAAATAGTAAAAGAGGGAGGTCAGATCAAATTGCCCCCTTAAAGAATGATGAGGGGAATCTGGTTACAAAGGATGGAGAGTTGGCGAAGGTATTGAATACATTTTTCTCCTTAGTCTTCATGAGGTAAACGAGGGGCTTCAGTAACCAAAACTGCAAGGTTTATCCCCATGACATGTCACAGGAAGCACCCTCATGGCTAACAGAGGATAGAATTAGGAATAGACTTGAAAAACGTAATATTAATAAGTCACCTGGACCAGATGGCTTGCACCCGAGAATCCTTAACCACTTTCCACCGGCCTATAGCAGAATGGTGGTGGTTGCGTTATCCCGACTGGACGTCATATGACGTCTTTCAGGATAACAGCCGGCATGTAGCCATAGGGGCACACAGCATGGCGATCGGTGGTGCGGCATGTCAGTCTGATGGAGGCTCTTTACCACGTGATCAGCTGTGTCCAATCTGGATTTTGCAAAAGCATTTGATACAGCTCCCCATAAACGTTTACAGTACAAAGTAAGGTCCATCGGCATGGACCATAGGGTGAGTACATGGATTGAAAACTGGCTACAGGGGCGAGTTCAGAGGGTAGTGATAAATGGGGAGTACTCGGAATGGTCTGGTGTGGAAAGTGGGGTCCACCAGGGTTCTATCCTGGGACCAATCCTATTTAATTTATTCATAAATGACCTAGAGGATGGGATAAACAGCTCAATCTCGGTATTTGTGGACGATACTAAGCTAAGCAGGGCAATGATTTCTCTGAAGGATGTGGAAACCTTGCAAGAAGATCTGAACAAATTAATAGGGTGGGCAAATGAGGTTTAATGTAGAAAAATTTTAAATTATGCATTTGGTTGGCAAAAACACAAATGCAATCTACTCACTAGGGGGAGATCCTCTGGGAGAATCTAAGATGGAAAAGGACCTGGGGATGATAGGCTCAGTAATGACATGCAATGCCAGGCTGCTGCAAGCAAAGCCAACAGAATATTGGCATGCATTAAAAAGGGGATTAACTCCAGAGATAAAATGATAATTCTCCCTCTCTAGGGCCGGCTGTACCTGGAGTATGCCATCCAGTTCTGGGCACTGGTCCTCAGGAAGGATGTGCTGGAACTGGAGAGTCCAGAGAAGGGCAAAAAAGCCAATAAAGGGACTGGAGGACCTTGGTTATGAGGAAAGATTACGAGCATTGAACTTATTCTATCTGGAGAGGAGACGCTTAGGAGGGGATATGTTTTCAATGTACAAATACCGTACTGGTGACCCCACAATAGGGATAAAACTTTTCTGCCAAACAGAAATTAAAAAAACGTGCGGCCAGTCACTAAAATTAGAAGAGAAGCGGTTTAACCTTAAACTGCGTAGAGGGTTCTTTACTGTAAGAGCAATAAGAATGTGTTATTCTCTTCCAGAAGCCATGGTTTTAGCAGGGAGCATAGATAATTTCAAAAAACGATTAGATGGGCACCTGAACGACCTTAACATACAGGGATATACAATGTAATACTGACATAAAAGCACACACACAGGTTGGACTTGATGGATTTGTGTCTTTTTTAAACCTCACCAACTATGTAACTATGTAACAGTATATGCCTGTTTTGTCAGACATTTACAATAGGAAAGGCAAATAGGCTGTTCCCCTTTGTAAGGGAAGGTGCATTTTGCAAGAGAATTTTCCCCAGGGCTTAGTAAATGAGTGGAAGCTCTGCTGACTTCCATCATCCAAT
The DNA here is from genome assembly GCA_028564925.1 of Lithobates sylvaticus. Classification (NCBI taxonomy): domain Eukaryota; kingdom Metazoa; phylum Chordata; class Amphibia; order Anura; family Ranidae; genus Lithobates; species Lithobates sylvaticus. Next base: position 176,638,937 of record CM053036.1, read on the forward strand.
CAAGTGCAAGCCGAAATGCTGCTTTTTTTTCCCTTGCACGTGATTTGGTATTCTTTAAAAAGTGAAACTTAAAGCGGAGGACCACCCTAAAATTAAAAATTACATACTTTTACTTACCAGAAATGCCTGTTGCTAGGCAGTCTTCCTAAACTGCCTCTTCCTATTCCGTGGCGCTGCTCCTTCACTTCCTCCTCTTCAGCGAGCTGCCCCATTGTGTGTGTCCCAGAAAACCACAGGGCCATTTATAAAGCGCCGAGCGGCTCGCACATGCGCAGTAGGAAATGGGAAGTGAAGCCGCAAGGCTCCACTGCCTGTTTCCCTTAGTTAGGATGACAGTGCCGGCACCCGATCCGATGGAAGGCTCGCTGGACAGGCAAATGCCCTTATTAAAAGTCAGCAGCTACAGTGTTTGTAGTTGCTGACTTTTTTTTTTTTTTTTTTAAATGGCTGGACCTCTTGGGCAAATTCCCTTGTAAAGTACAACTTTTCAAAATGAACAGCGTAATTGCCTATAGTACTTCATTTACATGCACATGTATTTATAAATCTTTCGAAGCACCCCTAACTGCCGGGTTTGAATAGTGTGATCAGTGCAAATAAATATCTACATTATTAGAATAATCAGACAGGTAATTCTAAAGAAGTAGCCAAAATAAAGTTAGAATTTATTTAAAATATCTGCATTATTAGAATAATCAGACAAAAACTTCTTAAGAAGGAGCCAAAATAAAAGGTAGGAATTATTTATGTTTTTATTGTTTTATTTTAAAACTTTATTTATCCCAAGAGAAATTATTATTATGTCTATAATTGTTTATTATATAACAGATAACTTGGGAACAAGGTGAAATAGTTGAGAGAGTGGTGCTGAAGATGAAAGATTAGCTTTAAATATTAAAAAAAGTTCAATCCAACCAGAGACCTGGCCTGTACCATAATCTTACATTTTATAAAAGTGTTGGACTTTATAAGGCATACCAGCCGATGGCCAATAGTAAAGAACAGTAATAAGCATCCTAAATGGTAAAAATACAATATTTGCTTTCTGAAGGATACAACAAAGATGGAAAGGCAGCAGTAAATGTGAAAAAATTTACCAGTACAATTTAGTCACCAGCTTAATCTTTCACTGATAGGTGAATCAATTAAGACAAATAATAGATTTCTTCCTCCTATTGATTATTCTTAAATGGAAACAAACATCTGTATCCCTAATTAAAAACATTGGCTGCTCGGAGTGTAGGGAAACCTGATTTTTGAAGTCATCAGCAGCTGTGGGTCAGCCTTTGATGTCTCTTCTCCGACTCTCCTGGGTGCTTCCTGCTTCAGCTCTGTTTGCTCTCATCACTGAATGACCCGAAATGAGACTTCCTAAACTTTGTAAGGAAACTTATGTAAGGAGGACACAAGCGTCTCTGTATGCAGCCATGTATTGTTCCAAAATCTGTGACCAATGTGAGTTTTAAAGTACACTTCATTCTGCAAAGTAAAATAAAAGGATGAACTATGATTCCCCAATTATTTTCTCAGTTGTAATACGCACTCTAGTATTATTTGTAATACTTTTCACAAAATTATATTTTTTTCATCAGAGTTTGTCATCTCTTCTAGTCTTAAAAAATCAGATAACAATATATAACACTAATAATTTCTGTAGCACTTCACGGAACACATTAAGCATTCATGTCAGTACAAACCCATAAATAAGCTTACAATCTAATGTCCCTTCTACAGTAATGCTCAGTACCCCTTAAAGCACCTGCAACACCTCATATTCCTGATATGTGCCTGCTTTACCATTTACTTGCATGAGAAAGTATCCTGTTCTCTTAGTTTTGCTTCCTTTATGTGAAATCCCTGGTGTTCCTGCTAGTCCCCTTGCTTTCCTATTTAAAACTGACCACACTAAGCAGGAGAGCACAGCGTGGTCAGTTCTCTAGCTATGCTGGGAACTCAGTGTACTTTCCTCCAATGATCAGACTTGTCCTAACATGCTCCCCCACCCCCCGCTACTTTTCCTCCTCCCAGCTCTTATGCAGCTCAGAACAGAGGGAATGTGATCATTTATAAAAAAGGGGAAAAAGGTATTTATAATGTTTTTTTTATATCCATACAAAAATGTTTTGCTTTTCATTTCTATTTTAAACTGAATGGCTTGTTTTACAAGGTTATCATTTACAATCACTTTAAGGTCTAAATGATGTTCAAAATTTGTAAAGCCAGTCATGCAATTCATGAGCCCTAAAAAGGACTGAGGTGAAGACTCTGCCAGGTATTCACCAAAACACACCCAGGGTGATGGGCTTTGCTCCCAGATGGCTCCATTGACACGCGTGTGCAGACAGGACCTAACATGGGTAAGAATCAGAACAAAGTACCAAATAAATCAGCAACCTCAGAAGTAGGGGGAAGGCCAAAGGATTTTTGCCAGAGGACAAAAACCAAAGAGACGGAAATGCCAGGCCCACTGGAACTCAGAAACACTGGACTTGAAGACATTGGGGGGCATAGGGGTCATCGAATGAACAGAGTGCAAGGGTTACTGGAGGCAGTGGGGCCACAGGACTGTGCAAAGGTCAGTGAGAGTACTGAGATGTTAGGACCACAGGTACACAGGGATGATGATCTCTTGCAGCACTGGGATGATGGGAACACAAGAGTTAAGGAATTCCCTCTTAGATTTTAAGCTCTAACGAGCAGGGCCCTCTGATTCCTACTGTATTTTAATTGTACTGTCTGCCCTCATGTTATAAAGTGCTGTGTAAACTGTTGGCGCTATACTGTATAAATCCTGTATAATAATAATAATAAATAAACCCAAATCACAGGAGGCATCAAGCTGCAGGTATCACTGAAGTCATTGAGATCACAGGAGTGCATGGAGACACAGGTACTGCGAATTGGAATTTGGTGTCACTGAGAAACACTAAATAGAGACCTGTGGCTAGGAACATAGGTTGGACTTGATGGACTTGTGTCTTTTTTCAACCTTACCTACTATTTAACTATATAACACAACCTGTTGCTCAAGCATCAGATGGCAGTCTTGAGTTTAGAGAGGTAAGTTGGGAGGTTGCACAGAAAGTGACCATGAGACAAGCCAAATTAATCAAAAAATTGTGAAATGCGGTGATGTATATATCTTCCAGTCCTGTGCAGGAAGGAGAAAAGACCAGACCATATGTTTGTAGTACAAGTGACAAAACAGCCTTGCATGTTTGGGGAACTACAATTGAAAGAATAGCCTTCCTTCCTCTGTGGAACCACAAGTGCCAGATCAGCTGAAAAAGCCTGTCCACTTCATCCGTCTCATGAGCCAGTCCACTGGAATAATTTACTCCTTAAAGTGGATGTAAACCTTTTTTTTTTTTTATGTCATAATGTAGAGAATACGATTTCCTTTCATTTGAGCCCAGTCTCGCCACACAGATTTACTCCAGCCCTGAGAAATCCTCTTTTATTGTTCAGTTAGAAAGATCCTGACAAAGTGCTAAAAACTTTGTCAAAAACGCCCCCTTGCTGTGAGTGACAGGTGATTTACATCTCATGCACTAGCCTGAGAGAGGCACAGACCACAGATCCATCCACAGACCACAGATCCACAGACCAGAGTAAAAATAAATTTATTCTCGAGTGAACAGCAAGAAGAATATAGGGGAGATGTATGTAGTCAGAGTTGGGCAGAGTAGAACATCCAGTGATGATTGTTATAGTGCAGTGTGTGTTTCTGAGGATACATTAATCACAGGATTTGTTATGTGGGGGAGGGGTGGATTTCTCACTTTTTATAATTACACAGGATGTGCCTCTCTTAGGCTGGTTTCACACCGGAGCGGTGCGGGCGGCGGCGGTAAAGCAACGCTATATTTAGAGCTGCTTTACCGTCGTTTTACCCGCGGTATGCGGCCGCTAGCGGGGTGGTTTCAACCCCCGCTAGCAGCCGAAAAAGGGTTTAAACCCCCCCCGCAAAGCGCCGCTGCAGTACTCTCACTGACCTTTGCACAGTCCTGTGGCCCCACTGCCTCCAGTACCCCTTGCACTCTCTTCCTTCGGTGACCCCTATGCCCCCCAATGTCTTCAAGTCCAGTGTTTCTGAGTTCCAGTGGGCCTGGCATTTCCGTCTCTTTGGTTTTTGTCCTCTGGCAAAAATCCTTTGGCCTGACTCCACTTCTGAGGTTGCTGATTTATTTGGTACTTTGTTCTAAATCTTACCCATGTTAGTTCCCGTCTGCACACGTGTGTCAATGGAGCCATCTGGGAGCAAAGCCCATCACCCTGGGTGTGTTGGTGAATGCCTGGCAAGTCCTTCACCTCAGTCCTTTTTAGGGCTCATGAATTGCATGACTGGCTTTACAAATTTTGAACATCATTTAGACCTTAAAGTGATTGTAAATGATCACCTTGTAAAACAAGCCATTAAGTTTAAAATAGAAATGAAAAGCAAAACATTTTTGTATAGATATAAAAAAACATTATAAATACCCTTTTCCCCCTTTTTTTATAAATGATCACATTCCCTCTGTTCTGAGCTGCATAAGAGCTGGGGGGAGGGAAAGTAGCGGGGGGTGGGGGAGCATGTCAGGACAAGTCTGATCATTGGAGGAAAGTACACTGAGTTCCCAGCATAGCTAGAGAACTGACCATGCTGTGCTCTCCTGCTTAGAGTGGTCAGTTTTAAATAGGAAAGCAAGGGGACTAGCAGGAACACCAGGGATTTCACATAAAGGAAGCAAAAAAAGGCCGAAAAAGGGTTAAAACCCCCCCCCCCGCAAAGCGCCGCTGCAGCGGCGCTTTGCCGGCGGTATCCCTGCGGTGTCCCATTGATTTCAATGGGTAGGAGCGGTATAGGAGCGGTGAATACACTGCTCCTTCACCGCTCCAAAGATGCTGCTAGCAGGACTTTTTTTACCGTCCTGCTAGCGCACCGCTCCAGTGTGAAAGCCCTCAGGGCTTTCACACTGGAGACCCAGCAGCAGCTGTTTCAGGTCGGTTTGCAGGCGCTATTTTTAGCGCAATAGCGCCTGCAAACCGCCCCAGTGTAAAAGCAGCCTTAGGCTAGTGCATGAGATATGTAAATCACCTGTCACTCACAGCAATAAATTGATAAAGCCTTTGAACTTTTTTTGTATCCCTCTCCTGACTTGTGCCTGCCTGTCCATAGCTTTATCCAGGAGCTCTTTTGACAATTCCTTGCCACCTATAGTTGATTGTTTGCTCCAGTTGCAATACAAGGGACTTAAATGCTCCAGGAAAGCTATTTTCATGCTAAGCCAATCAAAATGATAACAGCTGATCACTTTTGAAAGTCAGATGGCTCTGTGTGCCATTGAGAAAGTTATTAGCTACACCTGATTAAGTTTACAAATTATTTTTGGCAGGGGTGATCCTTTTCCCAACTCAGTGATTCTGTTTTTTTTTTTTTTTTATCTGACATGTTGGTGTAATTCTTTTCTATATCCACTGTAAATTCAGTTTATGTTACTCATTAGTTATCCCCATGTAATTAGTTGGTAGAAAAGCCCAATAGCAAACTTTTAAATAATTTTAAAGCGGTATTAAACCCAAAAGTATACATTTATTATCATGCAGCTTGCCAATTATTAGATGTGATGGCTGGATTAATTTTCTTTCTTTCCTTTATTTTTACCTGGTCATCTATCCAGTAAATCAGTTGTTTTTAAACAGAACAAGGTGTTTTGCAGAAGTAGCAGTTAGAGGGTTGAAACAAACCATTTAGTACTGACAGAGGTGCTTACAATGATTAGCTTTTATTTATATAAAACCTTTATCTCATAGTTACATAGTTGGTAAGGTTGAATAAAGACAATAGTCCATCCAGTTCAACCTGTGTGGGTGTGTTCGTGTAGATAATCATTTCCCATATCCCTGTATATTGTGTTCGCTAAGATGCATGTCCACAAGTTTTTTAAAACTATCAATACTTCCTGCTGACACCACTGATTGAGGAAGAGTGTTCTACATCCTTACCACCCTGACAGTGAAAAGGGTAAACAGATTCTCTTCTAGTCTCATCATGTGGTCCGTGTCTTCTTACACTCTTACATAGTTGGTGAGGTTGAAAAAATAAACAAGTCCATCAAGTCCAACCTGTGTGTGGGCTTTTATGTTAATATTACATTGTATATCCCAGTATGTTGTGGTAGTTTAGGTGCAAATATAAAAGTTTTTTTAAATTATCGATGCTCCCCACTGAAACTACTGCTTGTGGAAGAGAATTCCACATCCTTACCGCTCTTACAGTAAAGAACCCTCTTCACGGCTTAAGGTTAAACCGCTTCCTTTCTCATTTTAGCGATGTCTTTTTTAATTACTTTGCGTGGAAAAGTTTTATCCCTATTGTGGGGTCACCAGTACAGTATCTGTACATTTAAACCATATCCTCTCTCAAGTGTCTCTTCTCCAGAGAGAATAAGTTCAGTGCTTGCAGTCTTTTCTCATAACTAAGATGCTTTAGTCCCTTTATTAGCTTTGTTGCCCTTCTCTGTACTCTCTCCATTTCAAGCACATCCTTCCTGAGGACTGGTGTCCAGAACTGGAAGGCATACTCCAGGTGAAGCCGGACCAGAATCTTGTAGAGTGGGAAAATTATAATTTTAATTTCTGAAGTTAAAGTGGTTGTAAACTCTCCCCCACAACTTTGTCCCATGTAAATCAGCATAAAAAACCCCAATGAACACGGCTTGTAGATATCTCCTTACTTGCTTAGTATTGTTGTAATCCTTTTTGTTCTTTAGAATGACGTCACTGAGCATGCCCAGATCTCCCCTGATTTATGGCACACTCTGTGTACTTGTCTATTTATTATCAGGACTTCCTACGGCACACAACACTGAAATCCCAGGAGACTGCAGAATCATTCAGAGCTTCCTCCAGTACAGGAAGTGCTCAATGTAAGGGCGGAAATACACTTAAGATGGCACTGCCTAACTAATGGAAACAAGTTTTTTAAAGTTTCTTTAAACAGTAAGTAATATTTGATTTGGGCTGGATTTCAGTGGCTATAGTTTGAAAATTACTTATTATAATGGACTAAATGAAAATAAGCATCAGAGTGGGAGAGTTTACTTTCTCTTTAATCCCCTTTTTAATGCATGCCAATATTCTGTTGGCTTTGCATGCATCATTTATTAAGACCCCCAGGTCCTTTTCCATCCTAGATTTCCCCAGAGGTTCTCCCCCAAGCAAGTAGATTGCATTCATATTTTTGGCACCCAAATGCATTATTTTACATTTTCCAACATTAAACCTCATTTGCCATGTAGTTGCCCACCCCATTAATTTGTTCAGATCTTCTTGCAAAGTTTCCACATCCTGCATAGAAGTTATTGCCCTGCTTAGCTTAGTATAATCCACAAATACCGAGATTGAGCTGTTTATCTTATCTGATTATTTATGAATGAATTAAATAGGATTGGTCCCAGGACAGAACCATGGGGGACCCTGCTTTCCACCCCTGACTATTCTGAGTACTCTCCATTTATCGCCACTCTCTGGACTCGCCCCCGTAGCCATTTTCTAATCCATGTACTAACCCTTTGGTCAATGCCGACAGACCTATGTTTGTACAGTAAACGTTTATGGTGAACTGTATTGAATGCCTTTGCAAAATCCAGATACACCACATCTACAGGCCTTCCTTCATCTAAATGGCAGCTCACCTCCTCATAGAAGGTTAATAGGTTGGTTTGGCAAAAACGATTTTTCATGAATCCATGCTGATTACTGCTAATAATACCGCTTTAATTACTAAAATCTTGTATATAGTCCCTTATCACCCCTCCAAGAGCTTGCAAACTATTGATGTTAGGCTAACTGGTCTGTAGTTCCCAGGGATATATCTTTTTTAAAATATTGGTGCTACATTGGCTTTTCTACAATCAGCGGGTACCATTCCAGTCAGTACAATGTTCGTAAAAATTAGGAACAATGGTCTGGTAATCACTTGACTGAGTTCCTTAAGGACCCTCGGGGGTAAGCCATCTGGTCCCGGTGAATTATTAATGTTAAGTTTTTCAAGTCTATTTCTAATTCTATCCTCTTTTAGCCATGAGCATTTTCCGGGGACCTGTTATGAGGATAAACTTTGCAGTCTTGATTACTAAATCCCCTCCTTTCCCTCAAGAAGACTGGGTAGAAGAATCAATTCAAAACCTTCGCCATCTCTTCATCTTTTGGAACCAGATTCCCTTCATCATTCTTTATGGGGCCAATATGTTCTGACCTCCCTTTCTTACTATTTATATAATTAAAGAATTTCTTGTTTTTTTTGTTTTTTACTCTTCTCCTATGTACCTTTTGTGTTCTATCTTAGCCGCCCTGATTGTACCCTTATATTTTTAATTGCATTCTTTGTAAAGTTGGAATGCTGATAAAGACCCCTCAGCCTTGCATTGTTTGAAGGCCTTCTCCTTTGCTTTTATATGCATTTTTATGTTGGAGTTAAGCCACCCAGGACTTTTGTTAGCTCTTTTAAATTTATTTCCCATTGGGATGCACTAGCCTATACCTTTATTTAATATGCTCTTAAAGCACTCCCATTTTTCCCCCGTGTTCTTTGTTCCTAGAATTTTATCTCATTTAATATCTTCTAGCAAAGAGTGCAGTTTAGGGAAGTTGGCTCTTTCAAAATTCAGTGTTTTTGTACTACCCTTGTATTTCCTATTTGTGTGATTTATGCTGAAATGAATTGACCTGTGATTGCTGTTTCCTAAATTGCCCCGTATTTCCTCATCTGCGATCAGGTCTGTATTGTTAGTGATCAATAGGTCTAGTAACGCTTTGTTTCTTGTTGGTGCATTTACCATCTGACCCATGAAATTGTCTTGCAAGACATTTAGGAAATGGCGAGCCTTAGACTAATGTGCGGTTCCTTCTGCCCAGTTTATGTCTGGATAATTAAAATCCTCCATTATAATGACACTTCCCATCCTTGCCGCCTTTGCAAACTGTAATAGGAGGTCCGCCCCCCTCCTTCCTCTGGTTAGGGGGCCTATAGCATACTCCCAGTATTACTTTCCCCTTGGTTTCCTCCCTTTGAATCTCCCCCCATAAGGATTCAACCTCCTCCCTTGCTCCATTAGTTATGTCGTTCCTCACATTCACTTGTACATCAATCTTGATATACAGGCATACCCCTCCCCCTTTTTTACCCTCCCTATCTCTGCAATATAGGGAATACCCTTGAATGGTTGCCAGACAATCATGAGTGCTGTTGAACCAACTCTCTGAAACTCCCACAAAATCTAAATCCTCCTCATACAACAGCAGCGCTAGTTCTCCCATCTTGTCAGCCAGACTCCTGGCATTAGTGAAAAAGCCTCATAGTTTTGTCCGGTCGCATCCTATCTCCTTGTTGGTTGTTCTGAGATTGCAATTTGGACTTGTTAATTTACTTGCCTCGGGTTTAGGTACTTTGGTCAACCTACCACGAATGCCCCCAATACTACCCTCTGAAATTTGTTCCACACTGGCTATCTCTACATCTGGACCTCCCCCCGTCGCCTAGTTTAAAAGCCACTCTAACTTTTCTGCCATCTACTCTCCTAGCTGAGCTGCACCCTCCCCATTTAGGTGCAGTCCGTTCCTGCTAAAGAGTCGGTAACCAACTGAGAAGTGGACCCTGTTCTCCAGGAACCCGAACTCCTCCTTTCTACACCAGCTCCTCAGCCACTTGTTAATTTCCCTCATCTCCCTCTGCCTTTCTGGTGTGGCTCGAGGTACTGGTAGTATTTCTGAGAATACTACCTAGGAGGTCCTATTCCTCAATTTAGCTCCTAAGTCCCTAAAACCGTTTTTTAAGACACTTCATCTTCCTCTGATTTTGTCATTTATGCCAACATGCACCATGACAGCGGGGTCTTCCCCAGCCCCTCCCAGTAATCTGCCCACCAGATCCGTGATGTGCCAAATGTGAGCGCCCAGTGAACAACATACAGTTTGTCGCTTCAGGTCTTTGTGACAGATTACCCTCTTTGCCCTTCTAATAATTGAGTCCCCTACCATCAGAAACTGTCTTTCCTTTGCCTTGGCTTTACCCCGCCCTCACTGGAGGAGTTTTTCCCCTGACAGCTAGGGACATCACTCTGCTCAGCAATGCTGGTCCCTGACTGGTTTCCCCAATATCACGCAACAGGGCATACTTATTGGGATGTTCCAGCCCAGGACCGGCCTCCCTGACTCTTTACCCTCTACCCTTCCTGGCTGTCACCCATCTACTCTGCTCTGGTGCCTACATCTCTTTGTCTCCACCCACCTCTGTGCTGGCCCCTGCCAGCACCTGCCGGTTACAATCCCAACTCTTCTTTAGTATGGAGAGTCTTCTCAGTGTTGACAGTTGCTTCCCTAGATTCAGAACCTGGGCTTCCATGGAAACAACGTTCTTACATTTTGCTCAGCAGTACATGTCCTCGATCGGATCAAGGAATGCATACATGCCGCAAGATGTGTACCGAGTTGCATCTCTATACCCGCCGGGCATCGTACCCACTAATTAAATGGGGATCGGGAATTTTACTCTGTCCAATTAACTAACAACTAGCTTTCTGACACTAATACTCAACAATACACGGGTACTCACAGCACTCGGTTACTCACAGCACACGGGTACTCACATCACTCGGGTACTCACATCACTTGGGTACTCACAGCACAGGGGTACTCATAGCACTCGGGTACTCACAGCACAGGGGTACTCATAGCACTCGGGTACTCACAGCACTCAGGTACTATACACAGTGAAGTATTGGGGGTTATTAACTTCAATGTAGAGCTTACCAGTGAGCCGAGTCTATGCCAGATATGCAGTTTACGGGCTTTTTTGGCGCATGTATATTAAAGTAAAAGAAAAAAACAGTCCATCCAGGATTCCCACGCAGGGGTTTCAACTTCAAAGCAATAATGAAATAAATGGAAAATACAGAGCCACCTGGCTCTCTGGTCAGCGCTGCTATTCAGGCGTTGCCTTCAGTCCTCTTGACCCTGTAACTGTGCCCCTGTTTGGTAGCCACACTGTACCTCTTTTGACACTCTTTCTCTCACAGCTTCCTGGTTGCTTCAGCCCACTGTCTTGGGCCCTTCGTCTGCTCTGTCAGACTGTCCTGTGCCAACAGGCAGACTTCTCCCTTGTACACCTAGACTCCTTGGGAGGGTGGAGCCCAGAACTCTGGTCCTGGCTCTGCTTTAAGCCCAGTACCCACCTGTACAATCAACAAGCCAGACTCCTGGCTGTTCCTAAAACCCAGTCCCAGGATTGGAGATTCCATTCCACCCAGATCGCTATGAAATCTCCAGGCTCCAGGTCCCCAGCTGGATTTTACCAACCACAGAGGGAACTGATAGAATTAAATAATCCTCCTGGAGCCTCTCAACCTGCCATACTGTCACTCGCAATGCACAGGTACTCGCAATGCACAGGTACTCGCAATGCATAGGTACTCACACAGTGCTCTTACACTCCCAAAAATGAAAAAAAATGTTTGCTGTAACTAGCTGGAGTTTGGCTTAAATTTGTTAGTGCGTGTAAATCTGCTAGTACATCTAACACTCCTTACCAGCTAGATTAACAATGCTGCTGTTCAAAGTTGCCCCTGTGCTCTTTCATCCAGAGTGGAGGCACTATAAAACAGAAGGTGTGTACATATCACCAGGTGAAAACAGAGCAGGAAAAACCTAAAAGAAAACAAATGCAGCCACCACATCTAATGATTAGTAAGCTGAAAAATATTAAATTTCTGGTTTTGAGTTTAATAACGCTTTAATGAGCTATTAAGGTTTATTGATGTGTCACCTGTCACCTATAAACAATGATTAGGTAGATCTTCTTTTTCATTGTTTTAACATAGTCCCATCTACTTTATTCAATGAAAATGTCTGATGTTTTTTGTGTTTGTATGCTCTAAATTAAATTGAGTGTATTTTATATTTTAAACATGGCTTAATGTTTTTTATTTATGAATATGACAAATTTAAATATTGTTCCAAATAACAGGTTTCAAAATGTTATAGTTATTAAATGCACATTCCTTATGGTATTTAACTAGAAATTATATTTTAATACTGTTTTTAAAATGTGTGAGTTAATAAAATAATTAGGGTAAGTACACAAGCCTTTTTTTAAAAATTGGCTTCTAAATGCTATAGATTATTGAGAAGTATAAGTGGTGTATGTTGACTACAAAAGATTTTATTAATTTATACCAATTAATGTCAATATATACACCAATTAATGTCAAAGTATTATTTGCCTAAAAACACATATCACACAGGATGAAGCATTTGTATCTCAAACAAAAATATATCCTTTGCAAACAAGAAACAAAAATGTATTTCACAAGCACATTATAACTTTGCAAGGCTCTGCTTCCAAATTTGCCCACATAATTTAGTCTTTCAAAATTTACCATTTTGGTAAACAAATTGTTTTTGTCCATCCTGTGTAAAATGTAACGTTTATAATATAATTCTATCTTCACAGAAAGACATACAAATGTCATGCAGCTCCTAGAGAAAAATATTGGTATCCCATTGATTCTCTAACAATATTGCACATATAACACACTGGCCGGAGAGGTTAAATCCTGATACCCACAGCTGGCAGATTGGAGCTATAGCCCTGAACAGAAACTTCTGTATATAAGCAAACTGAAAGAGTGTCAAATATTAAATAAGTCAGTCATCTGCAATCTACTGCTTATCCCACAAGCTGTAATCTTCCCAAATCAGTGGGTCATCATAAATTGAAAATATCCTAATCAACAATAGATTGGCAGTGAATTTGCCAGTCTATAGATAGGAACCTATTGCTTGTAGGTTGGACTTTTTCTCCTGTTCAAAAATTATTAAAGTGTAGATATTTCATGAAGGCTTTGAAAACCTCAGTTAAATTGTTGTAAATTGAATGTTCAGTGGGTCCTCATAAATTAGTGGATCTTTTGAAGATTTCAATATATATATATATATATATATATATATATATATATACAGTGGTGTGAAAAAGTGTTTGCCCCCTTCCTTTGCATGTTTGTCACACTTAAGTGTTTCGGAACATCAAACCAATTTAAACAATAGTCAAGGACAACACAAGTAAACACAAAATGCAATTTGTAATTGAAGGTGTTTATTATTAAAGGTGAAAAAAAATCCAAACCATCATGGCCCTGTGTGAAAAAGTGATTGCCCCCCTTGTTAAAACATACTATAACTGTGGTTGTCCACACCTGAGTTCAATTTCTCTAGCCACACCCAGGCCTGATTATTGCCACACCTGTTCACAATCAAGGCATCACTTAAATAGGAGCTGCTTGACACAGTAAGGTCCACCAGAAGATCCTTAAAAGCTACACATCATGCCGAGACCCAAAGAAATTCAGGAACAATTGAGAAAGAAAGTAATTGAGATCTATCAGTCTGGAAAGGGTTATAAAGCCATTTCCAAAGCTTTGGGAATCCAGCGAACCACAGTGAGAGCCATTATCCACAAATGGCGAAGACATGGAACAGTGGTGAACCTTCCCAGGAGTGGCAGGCCGCCCAAAATTACCCCAAGAGCGCAGCGACGACTCATCCAAGAGGTCACAAAAGACCCCACAACAACGTACAAGGAACTGCAGGCCTCACTTGCCTCAGTTAAGGTCAGCGTTCATGCCTCCACCATCAGGAAAAGACTGGGCAAAAATGGCCTGCATGGCAGAGTTCCAAGGAGAAAACCACTGCTGAGCAAAAAGAACATCAAAGCTCGTCTCAATTTCTCCACAACACATCTTGATGATCCCCAAGACTTTTGGGACAACATTCTGTGGACCGATGAGACAAAAGTGGAACTCTTTGGAAGGTGTGTGTCCAAGTATATCTGGCGTAGAAGGAACACTGCATTTCAGAAAAAGAACATTATACCAACAGTAAAATATGGTGGTGGTAGTGTGATGGTCTGGGGCTGTTTTTCTGCTTCAGGACCTGGAAGACTTGCCGTGATAAAAGGAACTATGAATTCTGCTGTCTACCAAGAGATCCTGAAGGAGAATGTCCGACCATCTGTTCGTGTACTCAAGCTGAAACGAACTTGGGTTCTGCAGCAGGACAATGATCCTAAACACACCAGCAAGTCCACCACCGAATGGCTGAAGAAAAACAAAATGAAGACTTTGGAGTGGCCTAGCCAAAGTCCAGACCTGAATCCTATTGAGATGTTGTGGTATGACCTTAAAAAGGCCGTTCATGCTCGAAAACCCTCTAATGTAACTGAATTAGGACAATTCTGCAAAGATGAGTGGGCCAAAATTCCTCCAGGACGCTGTAAAAGCCTCATTGCACGTTATCGCAAACGCTTGGTTGCAGTTGTTGCTGCTAAGGGTGGCCCAACCAGTTATTAGGTTTAGGGGGCAATCACTTTTTCACACAGGGCCATGATGGTTTGGATTTTTTTTCACCTTAAATAATAAACACCTTCATTTATAAATTGCATTTTGTGTTTACTTGTGTTGTCCTTGACTATTGTTTAAATTGGTTTAAATTGGTTTGATGTTCCGAAACACTTAAGTGTGACAAACATGCAAAGGAACAGGAAATGAGGAAGGGGGCAAACACTTTTTCACACCACTGTATATATACACGAAACAAGACTAACAACATAAAGTAGACCTGAAGTGTGCCCTGGTTTGCAGGACGGTATGCCAAGAGCAGGGGGCATACCCATGGTAAGTAAGTGGATGGTTTGTAGAGAAAGTGTTTTAAGAGAAGAGCCCTAAGAAGGGGAATGGGTGGGTGGGTAGCGCGCAGTGGAACCGACAGTGTGGGTGGTCTGCTTAAATACCCCCTGGGTTCCTCCCATAGTTTCAGGCCACCATACTGACCTTCCTATTTATGGTAGGAGCCCTATGTCCCGGAGAGATGTAAAATGTAAACCACATAAACACGTAAGAAAGCCTAACAACATAAAGTAGACCTGCAGGGTGCCCTGGTCTGCAGGACGGTATGCCAAGAGAACGGGGCAAAACACTTGGTTAGGGAGGTAATTTTTTTTTTGAGCTGATAATGTCCTACAGGGCAAGCTTGCTAAAGGCTTGTGACATTTCTGCTTGCGGATTAGGGATGTATCAAGCAAAGCAAGTGGATTTCCACCTGCCCATCTTCTTGATGACGAGGTTTGGGATCCCGTTTAAGTTAAGCAAGAGGATCCTAATGTGTCTGGTGAACTGGTTACTACCTAAAGGGGTTAGTAGGGAAAGGTAGCAAAGGCCTAGACTCTGAGAGGTAGGACAGATGAGCTAACAACTGATATAGAATGGCCACTGGGCACCAGGCGTTTTGAGTCTGGAAAAGTTTGATATCTACCCCGGGAATCGGACCGTTGCATTTTTGACACTACGAGGTGCAGGATGGCATCTGCGTAGTACCTGGCAACTGGGGCCAGTGACAGTGAACTCGCTCGGGTGAAAGGCCAGGTAGATGGCTGCTTGGAGGACCAGGCTGGACAGTAACCCCAAGGGGGAACATGACAGGATGGTAGACATGTCTCTGAAGATGGCGTTAGTGCCGGGTAGGCGATTGCTACTAGTTTTGAATTGCTGCCTGTGGATACTGCATAGGATGGTTATGACTGCGTGGGCAGAGAACAAGGATGGCTTGGTAGGGTCCTGTAAGGAGATGAAATGCTGGATGCCATCTAAGTAGAGTCTGATGGTATTATTTAATAGAGCCAGCTGCGTGTGGCAGTATGATATGAAAGCCAGGATGTGTTTAAGATCTCCCGACACTGCCTCGGGGTTTGGGGCTAGGAACCTGCCGTAGAAATTCCAGGCTGTATTATAGGCCTACAGGGTGTTGCGGGATAACGACTGATTTACAAGGCGGGTCGCATCACGTAGGTGTTGCTTTCATCCAGTGTCAGCTGTGACCAGGGTGGGATAAGAGATGTGGTCGGTTCCAGGTTACTACGAGAAGAATGACGCAAAGTTAAAGCAGGGTAGTGCGTCAGCCGAGTCTTTGCACTTGCCTGGGATAAAGATTGAATTGATGCTGCAGGGATAGTTGCACCAATCTGCGCAGGAAGGACATGATGGCTAGCAATTTGGACCTGCCTATATTTATGAGCTGTGGCCTGATTGTCTGTGGCAAATGTCACTGTTTGCCCTGCCCCAGACTTGAGCTGCAGCCACAACGGGGTAGAGTTCGAATAGTGAGAAGGATTGACTAAACCCAAGGATCAGGAGGATTTCTGGTTGCCACGGCCCTGTAAGCAACGATGGCTAAAATTGCCGCAAAGCCTATAGAGGCTGCAGTGTCTGTGGCTACCCGAGGTGCCGAAGAGGATGCCGACTGAATGAACATTGATATGCCATTTCCGTTCATGAGAAATTCGTCCCACATCGACAAATCCGCTATTGCTGCTGTATCTAGCCTAGGAATTTGGTCGGGATCTTGCGCCTGTGAGAGGATGATCCTCGTGGCAAAATCGAGCATGCCCAGCAAGGACTGTAGCTGTCTCTTGGTACACCCTCGAGTAAGTGTAAAGGTGTGAAAGACCGACCTGATGCAGGTCAACTTATCGGGAGGCAGGCTGGCCTGCATGGACCGTGCGTCGAACGTGACACCCAAGAAGGTGATGGCCTGTGCCAGGCATTCAACTTTATTCTCTGCTATGGGCACATTAAATCACTAAATACGCCTCTTAAGCTGTCAACGTCTACTGGGGGCTCACCGGGTATTTAGATGCGCAGATTCTGGCAATGTGCCTGATGCGACGGGGTCCAGGAAAGGGACTGCAGCAAAAGTATCGAACAGCCATGGGCTGTGTTTTTTTTTTTTTTTTCTAGTACCAAAGGATAACTTGGTGGGAAAATAATATAAGCATTTCCACTTGATCCCCATGCCATCGCTAGAGGGATGGCTTGATGGGCAGTAATTTGAAAGTGTCTGAGATGTCCGCTTTGGACCGTCAAGCACCTACTCCTATACTTATGACGGCTTGAATGGCTAGGTCGACTGACGAATGCTTAAGGGAAAATTCTTATGAGGATATTAGGGAATTCAAACTTGGGATGTGAGAACAATGAGGCGCTGGCAAATCATACACTAACAAAGTTTATTAGAATACATGCCCTCGGCAAGTCAAATAGAGCTGACTCTCCAGATGGTGAAAGGGGACTTTGGAAAAGGGTCGATCATGTATCCCCGGCCAGTTTGGTTTGTAACAAGATGCAGATGGCTGACTTGTCGAGGCAGCTGAGAGTAGGTTCTTGCAGTCATGTGAGGCAGCGCGATGAGGCCGGTGTGGAATCCTGAGGTGCATCCTGACACGAGGAAGGCGGCCATGGAGGGAGTCGGATGGAAGGATAGGTAGAACCCGAGCCGCCCGACATGCATGCGGCCTAGTCATGATGTATTTAGCTGCTTAACCACTTAACCACTTTCAGACCGGACCAATTTGCAGCCAAAGGACCAAGCCCCTTTTTGCGATTCGGCACTGCGTCGCTTTAACTGACAATTGCGCGGTCGTGCGACGTGGCTCCCAAACAAAATTGACGTCCTTTTTTCCCACAAATAGAGCTTTCTTTTGGTGGTATTTGATCGCCCCTGCGGTTTTTATTTTTTGCGCTATAAACAAAAATAGCGCGACAATTTTGAAAAAAATGCATTATTTTTTATTTTTTGCTATAATAAATATCCCAAAAAATATATCAAAAAACTTTTTTTTTCCTCAGTTTAGGCCGATACGTATTCTTCTACATATTTTTGGTAAAAAAAATCGCAATATGCGATTATTGATCGGTTTGCGCAGAAGTTATAGCGTTTACAAGATAGGGGATAGTTTTATAGCATTTTTATTAATATTTTTTTTTTTATTAGTAATGGCGGAGATCTGCGATTTTTTTTGTGACTGCGACATTATGGCGGACACATCGGACATTTTTGACACATTTTTGGGACCATTGTCATTTTTTACAGCAATTAATGCATTTAAATGCATTGATTTCTGTATAAATGACACTGGCAGTGAAGGGGTTAACCACAAGGGGGCAGTGTAAGAGTTAAGTATGCCTAGGGGTGTGTTTTTTACTGTGGGGGGGCGTGGCTGTCAGCTAGTGAATGCTGATCTCTGCTCCAATCACAGGGAGCAGAGATCGGCGTCACTAGTTGCTAGGCAGAACGGGGAGATGCTGTTTATCTCGGCATCTCCCCGTTCAGCCGCCCCGTGAGACGATCGCGGGGGTCCCCGTGGCGATCGAGTCCGCGGGGACTGCGATCGGACTCACGGGGGTCCCGACCGGCGCTCCCGATGGCACGGACAGGCTAAAGGAGGGACTTATATATACGCCCTCCTGCCTGTACGTGCCATTCTGTCGACGTATATTGTCGCGCGCCGGTCGGCAAGTGGTTAAAGAGGGAGTCCGGCAAAATTTTTTTTTTTTAAATATTGACACTCACCTGTCACAGGGTCCAGCGATGTCGGCACCCAAGGCCGAACCGTCCCTCGGTCCTCGGATGCTGCCGCCTCCATCTTGGGTATGGGAATCAGGAAATTAAGCCTTGTGGCTTCACTTCCCGGTTCCCTATTGCGCATGCGCGAGTCGTGCAATGCAATAGGAATGCTCCGCGCTGTCTCTGGGACCCGTGTGTGTCCCAGCAGAAAGCGTGGCGGGACGGGAAGTGGCGTAGACTCCAGTGAGAGTCTATGCCCGGAAGTGGGTGCAAATACCTGTCTTAGACAGGTATCTGCACCCCCCTCCCCCCTGAAAGGTGTCAAATGTGACACCGGAGGGGGGGAGGGTTCTGATAAGCGGAAGTTCCACTTTAGGGTGGAACCCCGCTTTAAGCATTTGGCTGGCCAAAGACCAGAGCACTTTTTGCGATTCGGCACTGCGTCGCTTTAACTGACAATTACGTCCTTTTTTCGCCACAAATAGAGCTTTCTTTTGGTGATATTTTATCACCTCTGCGGTTTTTATTTTTTGCACTATAAACAAAAATAGAGCGACAATTTTGAAAAAAAAGCAATATATTTAACTTTTTGCTATAATAAATATCCCCAAAAAAATATATAAAAAAAAACATTTTTTCCTCAGTTTAGGCCGATACGTATTCTTCTACATATTTTTGGTTAAAAAAAATTGCAATAAGCATTTATTGTTTGTTTTGAGCAAAAGTTATAGCGTCTACAAAATAGGGGATATTTATATGGCATTTTTATTAATAATTTTTTTTACTAGTAATGGCGGCGATCAGCGATTTTTATCGTGACTGCGACATTATGGCGCACAGATCAGACACTTTTGACACTATTTTGGGACCATTCCCATTTAAACAGTGATCAGTGTGATTAAAAATGCATTGATTATTGTGTAAATGTGACTGGCAGTGAAGGGGTTAACCATGAGGGGAGCGCTGCAGGGGTT
The DNA here is from genome assembly GCA_028564925.1 of Lithobates sylvaticus. NCBI lineage: Eukaryota > Metazoa > Chordata > Amphibia > Anura > Ranidae > Lithobates > Lithobates sylvaticus. Next base: position 176,658,346 of record CM053036.1, read on the forward strand.
AAGTGTGTCCTAGGTATGTGTTCTAACTGTGGGAGGAGGGGCTACGTGGGACACATCACTGATCACCGCTCCTGATTACAGGGAGCTGAGAACAGTGACAGTGTCACTAGGCAGAACGGGGAAATGCTGGTTTCATGAGACGATTGCGGGTATCCTGGCGGGCATCAAGTCCATGGGACCCGCGATCACACTCACAGAGCCCGCAGCAAGGTCGCGCGCGCTGCGCCGACGGCACGCACGTGACCACACGGCGGCAAATTCGAAGGGACGTACAGGTATGCCCATTTGCGCAGCCGTGTCATTCTGCCGACGTATATGTACATGCAGCGGTCGGCAAGTAGTTAATGCTGCCCGTGACTTTGGGATGTGCTTTATGGCATGAAAGGCAAACATGAAGGAGCTTACAGTGAGTGTAGTTACAAGTCCCAATCCTGCAGGGAGCTGCAGTCTGGTATTCTGGTAAGTAGGAATGTTGCGATCTGTAGCTTTTTGACATATGTTTGGCCTGCTAACGCTTGCACTGCCAGCAAGCTTGACATTGAGCGACCTTGTCTGCATGGTGAAGGATCTCACTTCAAAAACAGAGTGAAAAGCACAGAAGTATGTGACAGTTACTAACGCCTCAGGAGCAACTTGAATCATGTATGTGAAGTAAATGTGTTGTGAAAGAGTGCTTAAGGCAAATGCAAGGGAGGATCCCTTGTATTATGCACCTGACTCAATGCCCTAGCTGTGAAGTCCTGGTTGGCATCGAGAACTGGGTCGACCCGGGACCTGTTGTAAGGTGACATAGGAAATTGATTAAAAAGGGGGGGTTGCAAAGAGCTGTTTGGGGCATAGCTGGTGAAGGTGCGAGCCCTGTCGTCAGTGTGTGTGTTTTTTTTTTTTATGAACACATTTTTTTTTTTTACCTGAGGGAATACCATCCAAACCTAGTGTAGGATGGACCAACTGGAACTCTACTGACCTAAAGGGAGAAGCGACAGAGCAGTGGCGGCTGGTGAAGTTTTAGGCTGGGGGGGGGGGGCGCAAGACACCGCCCCCTCCACGTTTGGCCCCTCCCACTTCTCAAAAGCCACACCCCTTATAGAATTCACCCACTCCGTCCCCTGTATTCCACTTGCTTCCACTCATAGTGTCAGGAGTATACAGCTCAGCATCACAGCACAGAGTATACAGCCCCAGCATCACAGGACAGAGTATATAGCCCCAGCATCACAGGCCAGAGTATATAGCCCTAGCATCACAGGACAGAGTATACAGCCCCAGCATCACAAATCATGGTATATAGCGCAGCCTTACAGATCGGCGTAAAACAATCTGAAAAATTACACTGTTAGTAATGAAGGACTCTAAATGGGCATTTATCAGGTGATTATGTGTCATTCCTGCTAGGTAAAATATAGAAAAATGTTAATGTTTAACCACTTGACATCCGGCCGTAGCCGAATGATGGCCTCGGCACGGATGTCAATTCCCGGGAGAGCGTCACATGACTGATCACCGCTCCCCGCGTGCGCTCACGAGCGCGCATCGGGGGAAATTCTGTGTTGGCCGTGTCCCTTGGACACAGCCAATCACAGATCGCTGTAAACGGCCAATCACAGCGGCCGTTTACAGCGCGATCGCCCTGGCCAATGAGCGATGATCTCAAATGTAAACATATGAGATCCTCTCTCATTGCTGGCTCTCTCTCCTCACACAGAGACAGCGTGTGAGGAGAGAGAGAGAGGATCTGTGATACAGTAAGACCAGTAAGACCAGTAATACACAATTACAGTCACAAAACAGTGCCCCATCAGTACAGTGCCCCATCAGTACAGTATCCCATCAGTACAGTACCCCACCTGTGCTAATCGGTGCCCACCTGTGCCGATCAGTGCCCACCTGTGCCGATCAGTGTCCACCTGTGCCGATCAGTGTCCATCTGCACATCTTCACAATCAGTGCCTGCCTGTGCCACCTCATAAGTGCCCGCCTGTGCCACCTCATCAGTTCCCACCTGTGCCACCTCATCAGTGCCCACCGGTGCCACCTCATCAGTGCCCACCTGTGCCAATCAGTGCCCATCTGTGCCGCCTCATCAGTGCACATATGTGCCGCTCATCAGTGCCCATCTGTGCCGCCTCATCTGTGCCGCCCCATCTGTGCTGCCCCATCTGTGCAGCCTCATCTGTGCCGCCTCATCAGTGCACATCTGGGCCACCTCATCAGTGCACATCTGTTCCGCCTCATCAGTGCACATCTGTTCCACCTCATCAGTGCCCACCTGTGCCACCTTATCAGTGCCGTCCCATCTGTGCCGCCCCATCAGTGCTGCCTCATCAGTGCCCAGCTGTGCCACCTCATCAGTGCACATCTGTTCCGCCTCATCAGTGCACATCTGTTCCGCCTCATCAGTGCGCACCTGTGCCGTCTCATCAGTGCCCACCTGTGCCACCTCATCAGTGTCCACCTGTGACGCCTCATCAGTGCACATTTGTTCCACCTCATCAGTGCACATTTGTTCCACCTCATTAGTGCACATCTGTTCCACCTCATTAGTGCACATCTGTTCCACCACCTCAGTGCCCATCTGTGCCACCTCATCAGTGCACATCTGTGCCACCTCAGTGCCCATCTGTGCTCATCAGTGCTGCCTCATCAGTGCCCATCAGTGCAGGCTTAGTACACACCTGTGTAGTCGCACCAGCAACCAGCAGCATGTCCAAAAGAGTCTTTTCCGCAGAGAAGGCGTTCCAAATTCTTTCCCAGGCCAACGAGAGCAACAGGGAGCTCTCTTGTTCAGATTCCTCTTCATACGCCGATTCTCAGACGGACATAAATTACGAGCCAGTCCTCAGTAGCGAAACACAGAGCGACTCGGAGGAGGAAGATATTCGGCCGGCCAAACAAAGGCGTTCTGGTGAGGAAGCAGTGCCATCCACCAGCACCGCAGTGCCATCCACCAGCACCGCAGTACCTCGGCAAGAAAGGCCAAGGACCCATGGCAGCCTTCCCTATGCCCTTCAAAACCCCTTGTGGCTTCCTCCTAATTCAGGAGAAGCCAACATTCCCCCTTTCACTGCCCAGCCAGGAGTCCAGGTGGACACGGAGAATTTTTCCCCAATACATTTTTTTAACTTAATTTTTACCGAGGACATGTTAGCGTCAATTGTGGCCCAGTGCAACCTTTATGCCCAGCAATTTATTTTGCAAAACCCAACCTCGTATTATGCCCGTCCCTATGAATGGAGAGAACTAACGGTGGAGGAGTTCAAGGTTTTTTTAGGCCTCACATTTAACATGGGACTCACCAAAAAAAAACACTTTGATGTCCTATTGGTCAACCCAGCCCCTCCAACACATGCCAGTCTTCTCCAAGGTAATGCCCCGAAACAGATACCTCATGATAATGAGGTTCCTTCATTTCAACGACAATTCCCACTGCCCTCCCCGAAATGACCCAAATTATGACAGGCTTTTCAAAATTCGCCCACTTCTAAATTATTTTTCTCAAGTATTCCCCCAGCTGTTTACCCCGGACCAACACATATGTGTGGAGTCCCTTATTAAATTTAGTGGCAGGCTTAAAATAAAACAATTCATTCCCAGCAAAAGGGCCCGCTATGGAGTGAAGGTGTACAAATTATGCAACCGAGTCACAGGGTACATGTATGCCTTCAAAGTGTATGAAGGCAAGGACACCCAGCTGCAGCCCCCTAATTGCCCATACTACTTGGGATCAAGCGGGAAAATTGTTTGGGACCTCATATATCCCCTACTGGAGAAAGGCTACAATTTATATGTAGACAACTTTTACACATCCCTGCCCCTGTTCCACAACCTCCACCGGATGAAGACACCAGCATGTGGCACCGTTAAAAAAAAACGAAAGGGCTTTCCTCAAAGTCTCGTGAATCAGAAATTGAAAAAAGGAGAAACGGCAAGTCTGAGAAACAAGGAGATTTTGGCAGTGAAGTGGAGGGACAAAAGGGATGTCTACATGCTGTCTTCAATCCACAATAATACCTTTGTGGAAATCCCCAGAAGGAATGGCCCCATAAACAAACCCAAATGCATTTATGATTATAATTTGTATATGGGGGGAGTCGACTTCAACGACCAAATGATGGAACCATATCTTGCTACAAGACGGACATACCATTGGTACAAAAAAGTTGCAATTTTTTTTTTCAATTGGCAATATATAATTCGTATGTAATTTACCGGAAATCCACCCAAAACCCCAAACGCTTCCTTGGCTACCAGGAGGGAGTTTTCACTGCCCTTGTATTCCCGAGCGGCCCACCAGAAAATATCCAATCAGATGTTGTTAGTCGACTCTCTCAGTGCCACTTTCCTGATAAAATCCCTCCGATACCAACAGGCCAACGACGTCAAAAAAAATGTAAGGTGTGTACCAAAGCAGGAATCAGAAGAGACACATCTTATTATTGTGCAGAATGTCCTTCCGAACCAGGCCTCTGCATAGGTGACTGTTTTTGCTGTTACCATACTTCAATAAATTATTAGTATGGAGAAAAATAAAACCGCGCTTACCACTATCAGTTAATTAAGGAAAAACACAGGCTGCTGTTCAAGGTGGGATACACACACTATAACAATACTGGTAGAAAAGGGAACAGCGCCAAATGATGAAAAGTAGTAACCCATTGATGACGACAACTGTGTCGAAACTGGTCTGGGAAGGCGCGCAGTGACGTCACCACGCTCAGGAGGACGGGCTCCAGTATCCGACCGGCCGGCGGATTTGTTTTTAGTGTTCCACAGCGATTTTAAACTGTAAGTTTCTACTATTGTTTTTTAATAAAAGTCAAAACGGAATTACACTATGGGTGGCTCTCTTTTCCTTTCCCGAATGTGATTCATTTGAGCCTACATCTGTCATTGTGGATTGGGAAGAGACCATAAGTTGGGACACCCCCAGTATTCCGCTGTTCATCAGGAGAACATCCATCCCAACAGTGCTGGCGATCTTAAAGCAGGGTTATCCACAGCCGATTGCGGATTGTTTCCAACATAGAGCCTCATATGCTCTGCCATCTGGTAAGGGCATAATATAAGTGTGGTGGAGGGCCTGCTTTTTCACATACTGCAGAATGGTCACCGCGGTGTAATCCCTAACGTGCTTTGGATAAAGACTGTTTCATGTGTACAGCACATCTTTACTACTTACCTGTTGTTATCAATGAACTTTATATTTAGGCTCTCATTCCCACTATATGATCTGTTATTCCCATTCTCTGGTTATACCATTGGTCTTATGCTATATGTGTTCGGTAGAATGTTATATATAGTCAACTAAATAGTGGGGTAGATTACTATTGTTACTACTTTTTATCATTTGGTGCTGTTCCCTTTTCTACCAATAAATTATTAGTGAAGTATGGTAAACGTAATCTTCAGTTCCTGCCTTTACACACCTTCACACCCCTTATGCACTGCCTGCTCTGTAACTGACCCTGGCTTGTTATTCGACCATGCTTCTGCCTAACGATTCTGTACCTACCTCTGCCTGATCTGGAACTGACCCTGGACTGTTATTCGACCATGCTTCTGCCTAACGAATCTGTAAATACCTCTGCCTGATCTGGAACTGACCTTGGACTGTTTGACCATGATATTTGCCTGCCTCTTGGACTGATCTTGTACCCTGCTACTGGACTAGTGGGATTCAACACAGGGGTCTCACATATGTGAGGGGCTCCAGAATTGTTTTTCTGGATGAAGAAAACAATTTTTTTGTTTTCTCAATCCTAGATTAGGGTCTGGAGACTCGAAGGCTTCAAAGTGATTTGGGTGGGAGAAGCCTCTACCCCTGTCCCCATTCTGTCCTGAACGAGGCCCTACTTCTGCCTGCTGCCTGTAGGACTTCCTGCCGCCATGCCTCTGCCTGTCGCACTGACCACACCACATGTTCCTGCCTACTACCAGGACCAATATTTTTGGCACTGCTGACAATATCTCTGCCTGCACTGACCCTGGACATTATATGGACAGTATCCCTGCCTGGACAATTGTGTTCGCCGTTGCTGACCAAGTCCCTGCCTGCTGCCTGGACCAGTGCTATCCTCCTGTGTACAACTGCGCTACTACAACCACAGGTAAGCTTTTGTTTACGCTTTGCTCAGCATAAAGTATTTTGGGGTGTAATTCTTGGTATGTGCATGCTATGTGTCCCTGGAAAACCTGATGGTGTTCCTTGCATTTTGGATCTCTGTATGTGGCCAGACTGTGTAGAAGTCTCATACGCATGGTATTGCCATACTCAGGAGGAGTAGCAGAATGTATTTTGGGGTGTCATTTGTGCTGTCTAAATGCCATGTGTTGGAAATATCTTATAAACTGACAACTTTGTGTAAAAAAAATGCGTTTTCATTTTTTTTTTCCACATTTTCCAAAAACTTCTGGAAAAAAATGAACCATTCAAAAGACTCATTATGCCTCATAGATTATACGTTGGGGTGTTAGCTTCCCAAAATGGGATCATTTTGTGGGCGTTTCCATTGTCCTGGTGCTCCAGGGCCTTCAAATTGTAATAGGTGGTTGAGAAATGTGATGCGTAATTTATGCTCCTAGAACACCTGATGGTGCTCCCTGCATGTTGGGCCACTGTATGTGGCCAGGCAGTGAAAAAGTCCCACACATGTGGTATCGCTAAACTCAGGAGGAGTAGCAGAATGTATTTTGGGGTGTCATTTGTGCTATCTAAATGCAACGTGTTGGAAATATCTTATAAACTGACAACTTTGTGTAAAAAAAATGCTTTTTCATTTTTTTTCCACATTTTCCAAAAACTTCTGAAAAAAAATGAACCATTCAAAAGACTCATTACACCTCATAGATTATATGTTGGGGTGTTAGCTTTTCAAAATGGGGTCATTTTGTGGGCATTTCCATTGTCCTGGTGCTCCAGGGCCTTCAAAAGTGTAATAGGTGGTTGAGAAATGTAATGTGTAATTTATGCTCCTAGAACACCTGATGGTGCTCCCTGCATGTTGGTCCACTGTATGTGGCCAGGCAGTGAGAAAGTCCCACACATGGGGTATCATAATACTCAGGAGGAGTAGCAGAATGTATTTTGGGGTGTCATTTGTGCTATCTAAATGCTACGTGTTGGAAATATCTTATAAACAGACAACTTTGTGTAAAAAAAAATGCATTTATGATTATAATTTGTATATGGGGGGAGTCGACTTCAACGACCAAATGATTGGCAATATATAATTCGTATGTAATTTACCGGAACTCCACCCAAAACCCCAAACGCTTCCTTGGCTACCAGGAGGGAGTTTTCACTGCCCTTGTATTCCCGAGCGGCCCACCAGAAAATATCCAATCAGATGTTGTACAAATCTTGAATTCTCTTTTGAACACCTGAAGTGACCTCATCACGCTGGCTCCATCATACGCTTGGGAGATTCGTTTATTCTTCTGATCCTCTGGAAGGATGACAGCAAGGCGCTCTTGTAGTGCTGTAGCGATGGAATCTGCTGTGGTTGAATGCAGAGGAATAAGCTCAAAAAACCTCTCCTGTATGTTGTTTTTCCAATCGATGTAGCGCAGTACAATCACAAGTTGGCACTGTGTGGAAATATCGGTGGTCTCGTCGGCCTGGATTGAGATGAAATCGCTGCTCAGTCCAACAGCTCATTCTGCACAGTTTTTGAAGTTCCCTTAAAAACAGTGGCATTCTGAAGGTGCTCTTTCAAAACTCCATCAAGTGAAGCAACGAAATCAACCAAGCCAAGGAATATCCCAGGATTCTCTGATGTCTCGCTCTCGTCATGACCACGCAAAGCCAGCTCAAATGCGCCACAAAATTTCACGCAGTCTATTATCCTAGACAGGATGTGCCTATTTTTTGTGACCTCTTCATTATGTTTTCTAATGGCAATTCTGTAGCCTGCATCTAACTGTTCGCCAATGCTACGCTTCCCAAAAAACTCAAGCCTCATAATATTGTCAAGATGGCTTCGGGTAAGTTCATGCCGCTTGCACTTTTCAGTGAGATGCTTTAGGTCACAAACTCCTGTTCATGTCCACAATGTGTTAGTGCCATGACTTTGAAAAAGCAAACAGGGAAAACAAAAATAGGCATTAGTGACATCACATCTAGCTAGCCAACTCCATTTGCTATATGAAGTGGCAGAAAAGCTTCGAGTGTAAACTCTACCACGATCACTTGACCTCTGCTGAATTTGCAAATTGGGTTGATGTGGTCCAAGCTCTTTTATCCTCTTTTTTTTCATCATCTGAACGCCTTGTGAAGGGCACTTGCTTCAAAGATAGAACCGAATTGTCATTCATTTTGAAAAACAAATTCCACAATGATCAGTACCTATGAGTCAAATGAAAATCAGGGTAAGATTAAGAGATAGGTATGGCTGCCAAATCTAAGTGTCTATTTCATCAAATGTAGCCTCACTGTGCACATCATATGCAGACTCACTGTGCCCATAATGAGGGGTTCCCACCATGCCTGTGCTAAGTTCCCAGGTCTGTACACCCGCTGTTCCCACCATGCCTGTGCTGAATTCCTGGGTCTGTACTCCCGCTGTGCCCATTATGAGGGGTTCCCACCATCCCTGTGCCAAGTTCCCGGGTCTGTACACCCGCTGTGCCCATAATGAGGGGTTCCCACCATGCCTGTGCTCAGTTCCCGGGTCTGTACACCCGCTGTGCCCATAATGAGGGGTTCCCACCATCCCTGTGATGAGTTAGTGGCTGGCTTTTATACTCGCAATAGACTTCAGAGAACAAGTGTACAGGGTACATTATGTAGGTTCAACCTGATCACCACATTTTTCCAGCTGTTCTGGATGCATGTTTATTCAATATTGCCATGTGAAAAACACAGCCAGAAATTTTCAGTTTATCTTGGAAAAACAATAGCTATCAGTTGTTATTTTGGGGTATTTCCCTTTAGATTATACACTTGAAAGGAAGTATAGACTAGGGGTCTCCAAACTATGGCATGAGAACCACATCTGACCCACTACAAGATTTTACCCGGTCTGCATCATATACCAGGCTGCACAATATACACAGGGCTCAGCACATCATATACCAGGCTGCTCATTATACACAGGGCTCTGCACATCATATACCAGGCTGTAAATTATACACCGGGCTCTGCACATCATATACCAGGCTGCACATTGTACACCGGGCTCTGCACATCATATACCAGGCTGCACATTATACACAGGGCTCTGCATATCATATACCAGGCTGTAAATTATACACAGGGCTCTGCACATCATATACCAGGCTGCACATTATATACAGGGCTCTGCACATCATATACCAGGCTGCACATTATACACCGGGCTCTGCACATCATATACCAGGCTGCACATTATACACCGGCTCTGCACATCATATACCAGGCTGCACATTATATACAGGGCTCTGCACATCATATACCAGGCTGCACATTATACACAGGGCTCTGCACATCATATACCAGGCTGTAAATTATACACAGGGCTCTGCCGCTGACGACCACAAAAGTTTAAACAAGTTGTTAAGCAGGGGGGGATGTTCTGCCGCCGACCACCGAAAAATTATAGGCTGTAAATTATACACCAGGCTCTGCACATCATATACCAGGTTGCACATTGTACACCGGGCTCTGCACATCACATACCAGGCTGCACATTATACACAGGGCTCTGCATATCATATACCAGGCTGTAAATTATACACAGGACTCTGCACATCATATACCAGGCTGCACATTATACACAGGGCTCTGCACATCATATACCAGGCTGTAAATTATACACAGGGCTCTGCACATCATATACCAGGCTGCACATTATACACCGGGCTCTGCACATCATATACCAGGCTGCACATTATATACAGGGCTCTGCACATCATATACCAGGCTGCACATTATACACAGGGCTCTGCACATCATATACCAGGCTGTAAATTATACACAGGGCTCTGCCGCTGACCACCACAAAAGTTTAAACTAGTTGTTAAGCAGGGGGGGATTATCTGCAGCCGACCACCGAAAAATTTAAACAAGTTGTTAAGTGGGGTTGGGGGGTGGGCTGGTGGGTGCTGATGATGATGACTGAAAATGTGAAAACAAGTTATTAAGTGGGGGGTGCTGCCGCCGACCAACGAAAATGTGAAAACAAGTCGATAAGCGAGGGGGGGGGGGTTGGTTGTGCTGCCGCCCCCTATGGACCGATAATGTGGATACCTGTTGTTAAGCGGGAGGGAGCCCGACAACCTCCAAAAATAAGAAATAAAATAAAGTTGTTGGAGGGGGGGTGGGCTTAGGGTTTCCCCCCTTTTCTTCAAGCCAAACCCGAACACTTTAGCGGCGCACAGCAATTTTTTTTTGTAGTACACGCTATAGGATTGTAAAATACCTTGGGTGACCCAAAGAGAGTAGTAATGAGGTGTGCTACGGTGAACAGTGGCTGTGGCTAAATTGCATTAACAGTGGGGGGGGACTTAAAGGGGCATAGTGAAATAAAACAAAAGCATTAATGTACCCATAAAATATGATTCGATTAATAAAAGAAATATCAGTTAAAATATGAAAATAGTCTACCTTAAAACTGGACACTGTCAGCCAGTAGAGCAGTGTACGCTGTCAGAAGATCCGTGGATGGTGTCACTAGAGCAGTGGACGGTGTCAGTCAGGTAGTGGACAGTAGCAGTAGAGCAGAGGACGGTGTTAGTAGAGCAGTGGACGGTGTCAGTAGAGCAGTGGACGGCGTCAGCAGAGCAGTGGATGTCGTCAGCAGAGCAGTGGACGGCGTCATCAGGGCAGTGGACGGCGCCAGCAGAGCAGTGGACGACGTCAGCAGGTCAGTGGACGGCATCAGCAGGGCAGTGGACGGCGTCAGCAGAGCAGTGGACGGAGTCAGCAAGGCAGTGGACAGCGTCAGCAGGGCAGTGGACGGCGTCAGTAGAGCAGTGGATGGCGTCAGCAGGACAGTGGAAGGTGTCAGTAGGGCAGTGGACGGCGTCAGCAGAGGAGTAGATGGCATCAGCAGAACAGTGGATGGCGTCAGTAGAGCAGAGGACGTGTCAGTAGAGCAGTGGGCGGTGTCAGTAGCAGTGGACGGTGTCAGTAGGGCAGTGGATGGTGTCAGTAGGGCAGTGGACGGTGTCAGTAGGGCAGTGGACGGTGTCAGTCGGGCAGTGGATGGTGTCAGTAGAGCAGTGGACGGTGTCAGTAGAGCAGTGGACGGTGTCAGTAGAGCAGTGGACGGCATCAGCAGAGCAGTGGACGGCGTCAGCAGAGCAGTGGATGGCGTCAGCAGAACAGTGGACGGCGTCAGTAGAGCAGTGGACAGTGTCAGTAGAGCAGTGGACATGTCAGTTGAGCAGTGGGTGGTGTCAGCAGAGCAGTGGACAGCGTCAGCAGAGCAGTGGATGGCGTCAGCAGAACAGTGGATGGCATCAGTAGAGCAGTAGACGGTGTCAGTAGAGCAGTGGACATGTCAGTAGAGCAGTGGGTGGTGTCAGTAGAGCAGTGGACGGTGTCAGTAGGGCAGTGGACGGTGTCAGTCGGGCAGTGGATGGTGTCAGCAGAGCAGTGGATTGTGTCAGTACAAAAAAGTACATAATGTCGGCAGCACCCCCCCCTCCCTCAACAACCACATGTAAAAAGTACATAATGTCGGCGGAACCCCCCCTCAACAACCTCATGTTAAAAGTACACAATGTCGGGGGCACCCCCCCTCAACAACCTCATGTTAAAAGTACACAATGTCGGGGCCCCCCCCTCAACAACCTCATGTTAAAAGTACACAATCTCAGTGGCACCATACCACCCCCCCTCCCCGCTCAACAACCTCATGTTAAAAGTACATAATGTTGACAGCTCCATTACCAAGCACCCCCCCCCCCCCTCAACAACCTCATGTTAAAAGTACACAATCAGCAGAGGAGTAGATGGCGTCAGCAGAACAGTGGATGGCGTCAGTAGAGCAGTGGACAGTGTCAGTAGAGCAGTGGATGTGTCAGTAGAGCAGTGGATGGTGTCAGTAGAGCAGTGGACGGTGTCAGTAGAGAAGTGGACGGTGTCAGTAGGGCAGTGGACGGCGTCAGCAGAGGAGTGGATGCGTCAGCTGAACAGTGGATGGCGTAGGTAGAGCAGTGGATGGTGTCAGTAGAGAAGTGGACGGTGTCAGTTAGGTATTGGACGGTGTCAGTCGGGCAGTGGAAGGTATCAGTAGGGCAGTGGACGGTGTCAGTAGGGCAGTGGATGGTGTCAGTCGGGTAGTGGACAGTGTCAGTAGAGCAGTGGACGTGTCAGTAGAGCAGTGGACGGTGTCAGTAGAGAAGTGAACGGTGTCAGTTGGGTAGTGGACGGTGTCAGTCGGGGAGTGGACGGTGTCAGTAGAGCAGTGGGCGGTGTCAGTAAAGCAGTGGACGGTGTCAGTAGAGAAGTGGACGGTGTCAGTTGGGTAGTGGACGGTGTCAGTAGAGCAGTGGACGGTGTCAGTAGGGCAGTGGACAGTGTCAGTAGAGCAGTGGACGATGTCAGTAGGGCAGTGGACGGTGTCAGTCGGGCAGTGGACAGTGTCAGTAGAGCAGTGGACGATGTCAGTACAAAAAGTACATAATGTCGGCGGACCCCGCCCCCCCCTCAACAACCACATGTAAAAAGTACATAATGTCGGCGGAACCCCCCCCCCCCCCTCAACAACCACATGTAAAAAGTACATAATGTCGGCGGCACCCCCCCCCCCCCAACAAACACATGTAAAGCACATAATGTAGGCGGCCCCCCTCAACAACCACATGTAAAAAATAAAAAATGCCGGCGGTACCCCCCCAACACACTGCACATATAAAAAGTACATAATTCGGCGGCAGCCTCCCCCCCCTCAACAACAACAACCTCATGTTAAAAGTACATAATGTCGGCGGCTCCGTTACCAAGCACCCCCCCCCCCGCTCAACAACCTCATGTTAAAAGTACACAATCTCGGTGGTACCAACCATACCCCCCCCCCCCCCGCTCACCATACCAACCCCCCCCCCCCTCTACAACCTCATGTTAAAAGTACACAATGTCGGCGGTACCAACCATACCCCCCCCCCCGCTCACCAACCTCATGTTAAAATTACATAATCTCGGCGGCCCTGTAAATCCAGCCACCCCCCCGCCCAACAATCTCATGTTAAAAGTAGATAATGTCGGCGGCTCCTTTAAAACCCCCCCCGCTCAACAATCTCATGTTAAAAGTACATAATGTCGGCGGCACCATACCATGAAAGACCCCCCCCCCCCCACCTCAACAACCTCATGTAACTATGCACCAATGTTTTTGGCCGGGGTTGAGGGTTGATGCCACCAAAATGTACATTACATAGTTAATTCAGACCATTTGTTGAAGGGGGGGTTCTGGCACTGAAAAAAAGAATTAAGACATTAAGTTAGCAATGGCTTACCTGTTCCTCTCAGGCGGGACGTTGCAGGGATCAGCAGTGGCTATGTCACTTCCTTGAGTGACGTCGGCAGCGCCGCCCATCTCACTCGTAGCGCAAGTCTATGCACTCGCCCGGCCAGTCCATCGCGCCGGAAGCTGTGGCACGATCGGCTGCGCCACAGAGCGTCTTTTTTTTGGCCAAATGGAGCGCCTCGTCTGCAATCTTGTGATTGCATTGATGTGGCCTTTCCCATACTGCACTGTGCCCGGCGTCCGGCGCCAGGATACAGTGCACATAAGAACTTTAAAATGTATTTTTTTTTTTTAAAGGGACATGTTTAAATATATATATATATATATATATATATATATATTTTTTTTTTTTACTGCATGGGGAGTGGGGCGGCGCCCTGGCGCCCCCATGGACGGGCCGCCACTGTGACAGAGAATAGGTGAGCAGCCGATTTGCCACTGGAGGTGGTGAGTGGCCCATTTGAGCCACTTGCAGAGATGCTTGCAACGATTGCAAGTAAGCAGCCTTTTCAGGAAGGCGAAAACAAAGGTAGCGGAATTTGAGCATGTAGCAATGACTGACCGCAACAACGAACAAATAGATGGAGTGAGACGTGTATGTTTATGCTTGATAAGAGAAATGTAAGGCCGAGGATCCGAATCGTTGTGCCGCTGCGTTCGTACCGCCAATACGACTAGATTTGGATCGGGCTGGAGTGTGAGTAACAGTGGGGTTTGTATTTTCCGAGGATCCGAATCGATGCACCAATGATGCGACTAGACTCGGATCGGCTGTAGGTGTGAGTAACGGTGGGGTTTGTATTTGCCGAGGATGTAGGGCAGAGGATTTGGGACATACGCCACCGATGCGACTTGATTCGGAAGTGGCTTGTAGTGTGAGTGAGTTACGTGTATTCGTAACGTTCGTGCCACCTAGACATCTAGATACGAATGATCCCAAGCAGAGGGCTGCCACGAGTCGTTACGTAAGTAAACAAGATGATGCCTGTTGAGGCGAAACGCGTTGGTTGTTACGCTGATCCCATTGTTACTGTCCGATTTGAAGCGCTTGTTTTTTTTGTTTGTTTTTTAAAAAGGTGTTTATTTTTCATTTTCTAACAATACAATTAACAAACAACAGACAAGCAAACAGCAGTAATACAACCATTATTGTGTGTCTTTAGTACTGCCAGACCCACGAAGCATGTACCTCGTGAGCTGGCACCACAAACTATTTGTGGGAGTAATCGATATATTCGCGTTCAATTTTCTTAATTGTTTCGTTACCTTCTTTTACTTGATAACCATGACAACAGAGGTTTTATAACAGAGCATCTGTTCCTTAAGGTGGTAGTACCGGATATGTACCCATATACCCTACTGCAAAAACCAACACAAACAAACCTCAAGCACACCCTACACACATACCCATTCAAACTCATTCAAACTCCAAACTCCGCTCTGTCCCATCAATCCCACCAATTCCCTATTAGCCAACTAGTAAACAATACCATATAGAGATAGTTTTCCGCGCTCTAGCTTTCCCAATACGCTATGTAGCTTCACCCCGTGTAATCCAAGTAGTCTCAAAAAGTGGGAGAACCCACTACAATTTACACCTAGCAATCTTGCGAGGACAGGACCGTCCCCCAAAAGGGGGCAGTGATATCCAACCATGGCTGCCAGACTTTATGAAATTTCTTAAGACAGACCCTATTCTTGTAAACAATCTTGATTTTGGGGAGTTCCCCATTAATAATACCATACAAAGTTTGCATTTTGGGAGGATCACACTCTTTCCCTTTCAATAGAATTACTTTACGTGCATAAAACAATATGGTCCGGAGTAGAATGCGAGCAGCTACTTTGTGTACTAAGTCATTCAGGATACCCAGTAAACCCACTTCAGGTGTCCTGGGAACCGGTAGATTGAGTTGGCCTTCAAAAAAGTTGAATAAGTCTTTCCAGTAAGAGTCAAGTCCAGTACAGCTCCAGAACATATGGAATAAATTAGCATCATCACAGGTACACTTTGCGCAACTAGCATTCTCTCTATACCCCATACGTGCCAACCTAGCAGGGGTATAATGCAAATGATGGATGAATTTAAATTGTACATATTGGTCAGCAGTACTTATAATATCCTGGAAGCAGATTTCAGTAACTTCCTCCCACCCATCCTCCGTTAGTTCGGGTACCAGCCTTTGCCATTTAGTGTAGGAGGTTTGAAATGGATTTTCCCCTGCCGTAGCTAAATGATTGTAAAAGGTTGTCACCATTTTTGTTATATCGGGATCAGAAAAAAGATCTTCCAGGGAAGACTCCCCGAGCTCTATGGTCAAGGTACCAAATTGAGTCCGAATGGCGTGCCTGAGCAGAAGGTACTTGTGAAAAAATGTATTCGCAATATCGTGTACACTCTTTAAATCATGGGTCTTCAAACTACGGCCCTCCAGTTGTTCAGGAACTACAATTCCCATCATGCCTAGTCATGTCTGTGAATGTCAGAGTTTTACAATGCCTCATGGGATGTGTAGTTCCGCAACAGCTGGAGGGCCGTAGTTTGAGGATCCCTGCTTTAAATGGTCAAAAGATACAAAAACGTTTCTTAGAAATAAATGTGCAAGATGGGCACCCAGACTCCCATAGAGCTCGGGGAGGTTTGGATTATCCCAGATTGGAGTTCGTGGTGACCAGGTAATGTTATTTTTTGACAGAACTTTGTCACCTTCCTTCCACACTAGCAAACCTACATCTCTAGGGGAGAATCTAGAGCATCTATTGGCTAGTGCACTGTGCAACACATCCAGTGCTGTAGTACCTGTTTTATGAAATGACGATAGGAGAGAGGTGGATGGGGTCTGAGGGTCGGAATGTAACCATTCGTACATGAACGTGAGTTGTGAGGCAATAAAATAGTTTAAAAGATTTGGGTTTGCCAGCCCACCTTTGTGCTTTGCGGTTTGTAGGGATGCCTTGGCTATCCGAGGGTGATCAGTTTGCCATATAAAGGAGGACAGACTCGATTCTATTTTCAAAAAAAGTTTTTTAGGGAGATATACTGGGGCTCCTCTAAAAAAATACAAACATTTGGGTAGAAAGATCATCTTAAAAATATTAATACGTCCTAGTAAATTTAGAGGGAGTTTTGACCAAATTTGGAGTTTGTCCACCATTTGTTTAAATATAGGGGCAATGTTTAGCTCTTCGAATTTGGTGAGATCATTATGTACTTGAACACCTAAGTATTTGAAGGACTGAACTACCTGGAGATTAGAATTTTTAAGGTGCTCATATGACACCAAGGGGCCGATGGGAAAAGCAATGGATTTCTCCCATCCGACCCTCAGACCGGACACCTCCCCAAACTCCTCCACCACCCACATGAGCCCCCTGAAAGAGCTTTCCTTGCCGTCTAGGTAAATTAACGCATCATCTGCATATAAAGATATCTTTTCCGTGAGCACTCCACATTGGATGCCCCCTATCTCCACAGCCTGCTGCACATGCCAACGGCTCTATGGCAATAGCGAACAGGAACGGGGAGAGGGGGCACCCCTGCCTGGTTCCCCTTTGCAAGGAAAATGCTGAAGAGACATCACTATTCGTGCGAACTTATGCGCTGGGGTGTGCGTAAAGCAGGCGTACCCATTTCAGAAATTGTGGGCCGAAACCCATATTTGACATGGTTTCCCACAAAAATGTCCAGCGGACCATGTCAAAGGCCTTTAACACGTCTAAAGACAATACTAGATCACTTTGTTTTTCTGCGTGCGCCCTATGGATATGTAGATATAGTCTGCGAATATTATCGAATGTGTTGCGACCAGGCATAAATCCCGCCTGATCTGGTGGTATAAGAGACAGAATAACTTTTTGTAATCTTTGAGCCAGTATTTTGGCCAGAATTTTCACATCAGTATTTAAAAGTGAAATCGGTCGGTAAGATTCACATAGTAATTTGTTCTTCCCTGGTTTGGGTAAAACTACAATAAGGGCCTCATTCATTGAAGCAGGAAGAGTGCCCTGCTGCAAGGAATCACGATATGTGCGTAGGAGCCTGGGAGCTATCATCTAAGCATAGGTTTGGTACCACCCAGAGGGGATGCCATCCAGGCCCGGGGTCTTTGCAGAAGGTAGAGAGCTTATAGCTGCCTCCACCTCCTCCAAAGTGATCTCTTGTTCCAGTAGATCTCTCTGTGCTTCATCCAAAGCCAGAAAATCCATGGAAGAAAAGAAACCCCTAAACATTGCCTCAGAAGGGGGATCAGGGTCGGTGTACAAGTCACTATAGTAGGATGCGAATGTCTGGTTAATGAATAGTGGATCATTAGTAGTAGAGCCATCTTTCATCTGAATGGTAGGTATTGAACTATCAACATATTCAGTGTGGGCCAAAAAAGAATCTTCAAGATTTTGTTCAAGAGTCACCCGATGAGCCCCCCCAGCATTTCTATAGTGCTTAATACGTGATATATAGGCCCCACGTAGGACCGCCTTAAAGGCATCCCACGTGGATCCGGGCGTTGCAGGGTCAAGATTGGTGGACCAATAGCCCATCATATCCAGTGGGATGGCTTTCTGTATTTCTGGAGTGGATATCCACAAGGGACTAAGTCTCCACACCCGGAATGATGGTTTGTGTCCTAAGGCTAGAGTAACCTTCATGAGTGAGTGATCAGATATTGTCTGTGAGATATATTCAATCTCCCTGACCGTCGGTAACAAGTCTTTGCTGGCAAGCGCATAGTCTATTCTAGAAAGAGAGCCATATGTTTTAGATTGGCACGAAAAAATTATTTACTCTGGGGAATTTCCATCGCCATATATCTACATATCCATATACTTCACACCATTTACTAAACATTTTAGATTCATTAGCTTGTGGTTTTAATCTATCAATGGATGATTGCAACACTGAATATCACCCATTAGTAGCATAGGGCAAACAGGTAATAAAGACAGTTGTGTACTTAAGTCTGAAAAAACTACAGCTGAAACTGGGGGGGGGGGACATATACCGTAGCTATAATCATGGGAGTGTTTTGCGAACCGTGGCATGCACCATCAAATATTGACCTTTGGGATCTGAGATCACCCTGTGACATTCAAAGGGGAGCCCCTTGCGTATCAGTATAGCCACTCCACGGGCATAGTTAGAGTAAGTAGATTTGAAGTCATGAGCAACCCAATGTTTCTTGAGTGCAAGGATTTTTGAACCAATCAGGTGGGTTTCCTGCAGACAAAGAACATGAGGCTGTAATTTTTTAATCTGTTCAAAAATCAGTGCCCGTTTAAATTTAGAATTCATCCCTCGCATGTTCCATGAGCATATCGTTACTTTAGCCATGGAGGGGTCAGATATATTTTAGAATCGAAGAGAACCTGATACGTCTTTCTATTGCACCACAGGGCAATCCCCCTTGTGCCAGTCGGCATTGCAATGTTATTCTCGATGGGACAGAGCCACTTACATTCATTCCAACATGCACACACCACACATACCAACACACATACAAAAACAAAAACAAAAAACTTAACATAAAATAACAGGCTGTCAGCCGACAGCAACAACCCTGCCCTGCTCCCATGGAAACGGAGAGGGCTTGTACCCCAAACTAGGGCCATGCATGGGGCGCATGGCCTGGAACCCATGTGCTCAACTGTAGCAAGTCAGTGCCACCGATGTGGCCTAACATCCTTCTGCTGGTGCAGCTCCTGCATACTCATCTGCAGAAAAGCAAGCTGTGTCCCGCAAAGAAGGCAACTTTGGTTGATCTCTAGTGATGCCTTTGTGGCTCATTGCAATGTTCCAGAACAAATAAATCAAACATACTGCAAAGGATCACTTCCAAGCAAAAGGAAAAAACTAAAAATCAGAAGAAGAATATGGTCATCATTTCTCATGGTAGACGTCAATCAGCTGGTGCTCGAGGGGGTTGTGGCAGGGCTTCCCACCATGCTATGACATTCTTTGGCGACTGGAAGAAAATAACTTTCTCTTGATGGACAACACGCAGGGTGGCAGGGAACAACATGGAATATTGAATCGCATGGTCTCGCAGTTTTTGTTTAACTGCATGGAATTGTGCGCGTTGATTGCGGACCGCCACCGAATAGTCAGGGTAAAGCGATACCGTGGCATTATTAATTTTGAGGCTACCTTTCTGCCTGGCAGCTCGCAGGATGGAGTCTCTGTCCCTGTAGTTTAGGAGTCTCATGATCATTGTTCGTGGAGGGTTGCCAGCAGGGGGAGGCCTTCCCTGGACCCGATGCGCCCGTTCGATCACAAAGCGGGGGGACAGAAGCTCACGACCGAACTCCTGCTCCAACCAGCTTTCAAGGAATGCAACTGGGTCAGACCCCTCCACCTTCTCAGGGAGACCAACCAGCCTCAGGTTGTTCCTCCTGAGGTGGTTCTCGAGGTCGTCCATCTTGGATTCCAGTGAGGATATTTTCCCGCCCGTGGCATTCAGCTTGGGCAGTATAGGGTTAACTGTGTCCTCCAGTTCGCTAATGCGGTCTTCTGTCTCAGTCACCCTGCCTCTTAGTTTATGGACGTCCTGCCGCAACAGTGTAAAGTCACTCCTTATTTCAGCTACTGTCCCCATTAAAGCAGTATGGTTTACCTTAATGGTCTGCAGCACCTCTGCCAGCGTAGGCCCCGTTTCATCCTCCACCACTTCCACTCCCGCAATGAGGCAAGGGACTTTACGACATTAGGTGATGACAGTTTACGAACGGGAACATGATTACCAACGGTTCGTTTATAGGAACGGAAATAACTAATGCTACTTGCGACAGTGAGCGTGGAACGATCAATGAAAGACTACGAACGGGGAACTGCAACACCCTGGAATTCGAAAACACAGACTTACGAACACGCAGTGATCTGGCAGAGTTGGCCTGGTGACATAATACCGCGCACTGCAACCGACAACGACCAGTGTGGACGGTCTGCTTAAATGGGCTCCTCCCATAATTTCAGGCCACCATACTGGCCTTCCTATATATACACCATAGTTTGTAGACTATTACTTTCATGCAGACTAACTAATATACAGGTATTTGTTTTTGTTTTGAAATATAGCAGTGGCCTAAATTTGTGATGAAATATTTGATAACATAAAGAAACATAAAGAAAAACAATTGTTTTTTTTTTAATTGTTGTTTTTTTCCCCTTATATTGTAAACAATAAAAAGGCCTAGTGATTATTAAATACTGCCAAAAGAAAGCTTTATCAGTCTTTATCTGCAGAAATAATTTTCAGTCAAGCTATCACAGCACTGAAAGTAAAAAAAAAAAAGCATGGCCTGGTAATGGCATGCCATATGTTGGCACCAAGGAGATTCAAAATATATAATAACATTTCAAATAAATTCCTTGTTGTCTTTCATTTTAAAGGCTAGGTTCACCCTTTTGTCCAAATTCCAGCTTCCCTATGTACCAATATACCATTAATGTACCTCTGTTGCAGAAAAGAAAAAGCTTTTTCTGTCTTTTAGGACAGGCATTACCTCAGATTCCAGTCTTCTGTAGAAATCCCCTCCATTACGCAGCCTTAAATTTGGCATAGAAAAAAAACGTTATAAGGAAGGACTACAGAAGATAACCTAATCTCAGATTACCTCACCCTGAACCAGCCCTCCTCCTTCAGGAGATTGCTTCCGCCCACCTCTGCAGATACATGCTTTTCCAATGCAGTCATTATCAATTCAGCACTATCCTCACTAAATACACAGCCATCGATAGTTTTTTACTTTACCTTCATCTTGCATAGATTGTTCATTTGGCAGAGTGTGCATGAGTGGAGTGATCAAATAACAGCCTATGTGAAGCAGAGCTGTAGTATTGAAAACAGGACAAGTGTGTCCCTGGAAGTCTGGAAATCTCACTATACACTTTACAATCTGATTATACAGTCTTCAACTATGTAGTGCAAAGGCCTACCAGATTTGATACAGAATGATTGAATAGTTAGGTGTGTCCTCTTATTATATGGTTTTGGTAAATTTAAAGGAGATTGTACAGATATTGTACAATCAGAATGTACTGTGTATGGCCACTTTTATTTTTTAACCGCACTCCAAATGCTCACCTTCATCCACTCCACAAACCAGTACTTGCCCTCTTCCTGACTGAAACATGCCTAATGTCATTCAACCGTCTTTATAAGAGTGCAGGGTGTCAGGGACCTGAGATATTTATAAATATAAATAAATAAAAAAAAATGGAGTGGATGGGGGTGGGAGTATGTGAGACTTGTGAGAGGAAGGGAGAGGTTGAAATTAAGTTTAAAATGCAGATAACCTGTGTGTAGAGATTCTACAATTTGGGCTTTCAAGCAATTGGAATATAAATACCTGTGTATCTGGAAGGTTTAACTTCTGGTATGTCTGAATTGTCACATAAACTATACTATGTAATCAAAGGAACACTCCAAGCAACTCAATGTTGGTGAAAAGTTAGGGGATAGATAACATATAATTTATAAATCACTTGCTTGAAATACAGCTAAATCAATCATTATGTAGCGATACCCCCAATTAAGAGGGCCGCAAGTTTGTTTTGGGTCCCTGAGTACAGCTCCACCAACCCCCCGGCAATCTGCTCTACCCGCTCTGGCACAGTTAATCAACAGGTGTATGTGTATGCACATATAAATATCACTTATACTCTTAAGCCCCATACACACGGTCGGATTTTCGCATGGATTCTGTCCGATCGGACAATGTTGTCGAAAAATCCGACCGTGTGTATGCACCATCGGACAGTGTACGTCGGATTGTCCGACGGACAAAGTCCTATCTCCTGCTGGATAGATTTTTTGACAACAAGGTCCGATCACACCAAATCCGAAGCGTTGTCCGACGGACAAAGTGGTACGCATGCTCAGAAGAAATTCTGTGACGGAAGCGCTCGGTCAGGTAAAAATACCTTTCCTAATCGACACAGCACATTCGTCACGCTGCAATGTTAAAATGTCTTTAATGCAGCGCATTCTCTTTTTCTTTACAATGCAAGAACAATGACATGTTTTAGCTGCTCCTATTCACCCGCACTTCTCACAAACTTAGTTCTTGATTAGTTTTCAGGATTTCTACACTACATGTTTATTTTTACTCAGATCGTAAAAGAATCTTTGTTATATTTTTTGGTGGATTTGTCATTTTATTTTTTATTTTGGAATACATATTTTAAGGAGATTTTTTTTTTTTTTGGAGGGGGGTTGTGTCTCAACTTAGCAAAACAACTTTATTAACATTTGTATTTGTTGCTTAAATTTACTAGGAGTTTGTTGGTTGTTGGTGCCCCTTGTTAATTATACTTTATGATTAGTGAAATGTACCTGCATACTCCCAAATAAACTGTCATTGTAGAAAAGTAAAACACATAGGCAATGATTCTTTCAAATCAAAAATACCTTTATTTCGGTCTCACCAACAAAACAAAGAGGAACGCAGCGATGGAGAAACTTGGGGAATTTGCAAAGCCTTGGACCCCCACGGCAACCATCATTTTTCAAGCTTAGAAAATTGGGGGCCTGAGGAGTACGTATATTAAGGGGAGTGCAATCTGGTCCTGAAGTCCAAAACATCCGGAACTGCAGCAGATGCCATCTAGGTCCCCAGACTCTGGTACTACGAGAGGCTCCATCTTTTCTCAGACCAGACTGAATCCAGGTCGTCACTCTCAGGTCTTCCTTCCACGCTTCCTTGCACGCTGTGGCTGTCGTGCTGGTGGGGTGGCAGAAGGAGGAGGAGGCGGAGCATGGTCACTATGGCAAACATGTGTGAGTGGGGTCATCTCCCCAGCCGTCCCCTTATTTAGGACTTTGAGGATGACCCCCTCACACATGTTGCGTTGCCCCACCTCCATACCCATCATTTTCGTGACAACCACAGAGCCAAAGGCCTCCTCGTCGGTGGGTGTGGCATGTAGGGAGGCTGAAGCCTCTCGGATCTCGGATCGGATCTCGGATCCTTCTGTAGGGAAGGCGGAGGGGAGGGATTTGGGAGTCAGTCAGGCTCCGAGGCCTAGCCCCCTCTTGGCTGCCACTACCCACCTCGTGGCTGCCACTAACCCCTTCCTCCTCCTGACTGCCACCTCCCACAGCCTCCTCCTGGCTGAGGTCTTCCTGTGTATGAAAAAGGGACATAGTTTCAGTTATTTGTTCATCAAACACACACAATTTTCATCTAGTGACTGTTGCAAAATGTTTACAAATAGAAAACCATACAATTCTCAGCCCAGCAGTTTAGATTCTTGCCCCAAATGTCTCCAACACTACTGTCAGTTGATATGTCAAACACGTTAGGAACTAAGCAATTGGGGATCCTGAATTAAGTGAACATCATTCATTATTCACATAAATGGTTACAAAACTACTATACCTGGCTCAAGCTGGGCTCCTCCACCTCTTCCAGACTGGAAGGCCCAGGTTGCTCCTCGGAAGCCTCATCAGGGGTGGCCTGCGCGCAAGGAAGCGTGGAAGGAGGAGGCGAGAGTGGCTCCGTGACATCAGTCTGGTCTTTGAGAAAATGGAGACTATCATAGTACCAGAGCTTGGGGGCATAGACCTCATCTGCTGCAGTTGCAGTTTCTTGCGACTTCAGGACCTTCTTGCGCTCCCTGATATATGCACTCCTCAGGCTGCCAATTTTCTTTCTTAAATCCCCAACAGTTGCCGTGGGGAACCTGGGCTTTACAAATTCCTCAAGTTCCAGCAGGGCTGCGTACCTCTTTGGTTTGATGCCGTAATGGGGGTGTTTGGCCTGCCATAAAAGGGGAATTTCCCGGTATTTCTCAATGAAGAGGGGGAGAAAACTCACGTCGTTGAATCCCTGCATAATCTCTGCAAGACACAACACCACACAAAACACTATAAATAATGTCAGTCAAAAGTCTCCTAATCTTCTCCATAAAGAAGCCTCAAGGTCTAAACAGTCTAGGCTAGTTATGTACCAACGTCAAATTGCACCTTCGTTATAGCGATCGTCTCGTGCGTGAGCTTTCTCTCCCCTCGTCTCACAGATCGTGGCTACGACACAGGCGCGTGACGTTTTATATACAGTGCGCATGCGTCAAACTCCGCCCGCCCCTGGCGATCTTTCTCGTCTATTCCCCACCCCTTCTCTTTACGGCGCAGTGGGGAGAGCACATGGCGGGGACACAGCAGGTGCGCCCGAAATATTGCAGGAACGAGGAGGAGGACGAGGAAAGGCCGGAGGCAGAAACGTCCCGATCCCGGAGCCTGAAATTCAAGGCCTCCAATATGTCATTTGGAGAAATGTTGGAGATGGTGGACATATTAAAGAGGAGCGACTATGATGGGAAGTATGGGCCTTACCTCAACCCCAATGTCCGCAAGGCCAAGATCATGTCTAAAGTTGTGAGGAGGCTGTACAATCATTTTGGGGTACAACGATCCAAGGAGCAACTGAGGAAACGCTGGTCAGACCTGAAACTGAGGGAGGCCGTTCAGTACAGAAAGATCAAGCGAGTTCTTCAAAAAAGTAAGTAGTTGTGTTTTGTGTTTGATTTCTTGCTTGCATACTGCTCCATGTGTTTGGATTTTTACAAAGTTGTACATTCCAAAATGGCCACTTTCAGGTTCGTCTGTGCATTCGATCGTACTCAACCTCGATCTTTCTGCCACTGTCATGTTCGTGTGTGTGTGTCCATTCGATCGTACTCAACCTCGATTGTTCGGCCACTTATAATACGATGTTTGTTGTTTTTTGGGGGAAAGGAAGTTTGTTCTCTCTAGAAATGTCATCAAGACTGTCCAGCCAATTTATTCAATGTAAAGGAGACGTCACCCAGTAGCTGTTTACCCATCTGGACTCTAGAGCACTAGTGCTGGGACACCCAAACCCCCTTTTAATTAGGCTTTTCCACACATGTGCTCCAGTGGATACTAGAGGGGGGTCTCCATCACCCCAACGTCGACCAAAAAGCTATAAGTTTAGGACCTTTACAAAGTGACTACATTCATGTTGGTGTCATTTGTAACTGGACACCCAAAAATATTGTCCCTCACTTTCAAGCAATGTTTGTCATTTCCTATTTCTGCCCTCAATAGATTGTGTTGCTAAATGTTCCTTTTGTACATTCTCATAGGGGAGCGAAAACTTGGGACGTCTGAGGAAACCCCAAAACCAACACCTCCCAAAAAAGGGGAAAGAGCAGAAGCAGAGGAGGAGGAGGAGGAGGAGGAAGGAGAGATCCTAGAAATTGGAGAACTTGTCACCACAACAGGTGACTGTGGGAGAACACAGCTACTGGTAAGCTAATCAATGTATGGCTGCCTCATTTCCAAGACCCTATATTTTTTTTTGTTTGTTTTTAGGTGACGTGGATGTTGTGGAAGAAAAATCGCACTTTACCACAGAGAGTGCCCACGTACTCATCGGGGAGATAATGGTCTGCAATAGAGATCTAGATTACATAAAGCAAAACATCAATGATGTTCAACAAAAATTGAAGAACATCATTGATGTTTTAGGAAAAATCTGAAAACGCACCAAGTAATTAACACACATTTGTGGCTGCTTCTGAACACATTTGCAAGTTAAGAACTGTGTTAAATTTGGAACATGCACACATTGTGTCCACATGTGCTAGATCCCATCATGGTGGATGAATGACAACGTTTTTTTGGGGGTGCAACCACTTTACGAACTACTAAAGTGGTTGTGGTGAAGGGGTTGCACCCCCAAAAAACGTCCATTCATCCCCATGATGGAAAATGGCACTTTTGAAGATTCGAGGCATGTGTTTTACCATCTAATGACCATTTTCAGACCCAAATTGTGTGCATGTTCTAAATTTCCAGTTTCCAGGGGTGACCCCCCATGCGATGAAGGCAAGATCAAACACACTTTGAACATATAGTCATGTCTGATCTTGTCTTCACTTTATAAAGTTGAACTTTCTTAGTTCCTAGGTTCTGTTTTGCTCCATGCCTGGTTTTACCAAATGCGGAATGTTTGTAAACAATGTTGTAAATAACCAAGATGTTGTCAGTTTGGGCAAGAAGTTTGTAAACGCACTTGTGAATGTTTTGCAAGTAAACTTTTTTACTTTTCTAAGGCCCCATGCACACGAGACGCAGATGCAAACTCTGCTGAACGCGTGTTTTAAAAAGCAGAAACCTGCGTTTAAAAACGCGCGTTTGGCTGTGTTTTCATGCCGGGTTTAGACGCGTTTAGACGCGTTTGCGTCTATAAGCATTTGTAAAGATAACATCATACAGACCCTCCCCTAGCTCAGAAAGCATGTATTATTAACTATTTCTGCCATTCTGATCAGAGTGAGCAGCAGAGAGAGCAGTTGTACACTTGCATTTGCCTCTCTTTCTGTGTTTTTTTTTTTTTTTTTAAATGGATCCCATATTGATTATATGTCAGGAAATGCTCCTGATGTTCTCTTCATGAGGCAGCAATGTCATCGCAAATTTGCATGAGAGGTCCAGAATCAGAGCTTGTCGATATTGGACCCATCCGTTGATGGCACAGCGAATGTCCGTTGGATATTTCACAAACATGTATGCATTTCACAAACATGTATACATCAGTGAGTATATATGCTCTATGAACTATCTAAACTAATTACGACATTTTAAACAATTTTTTCTAATATTTTTTATGGTTTACCATCATATTTCTGAGTTTTCTGGTCAAAAAAATTGGGTTCCTTTAAAAAGGCTTATAAACGCAAACGCCTGCGTTTAGACGCGTTTAGACGCGTTTAGACGCGTTTTGCTTCTGAAACGTGGAAAAGCAAAGTGTCTGAACGCATTTTTTTGCTTCTGGAAAAACGAGGTTAAACGCAACTGCATAAAAACGGGAAAAAACTAGACTGTGTGCATGGACACATAGGATAACATTGCATGCGTTCAGGTGCAGTTGAAAAAAGTGTCCAACTGCCTCTGAACGCGCGTTTAACTGCGTCTCGTGTGCATGGGGCCTAAATGTGTGGCTTCCTTATTTAAAAAACAAAAAGCATTATGTATGTCAAATGTTAAGGATTTGGGGGGCAATGGGTGTTATTTACTAAAGGCAAGTCCAGTTTGCACTGCAAGTGTATTTTCCAGGGCACTTTTGCACTGCACTTGTAGAGCATAGTGGATTTGACTTCTGTAAATGACACCCACAGTGCTTTGTACGAAAACACATAGCACACCATTTTTGTGAATACACACATTTCTGTCATGGTGATGAAAAGGAGTATTTTGTGTGTGAGTTATGCACTACAAACCTTCTCTAGACCAAAGATTAGGTATCAAACACACAACCTGAGAATAATCTTTTTGGGAAGAAGAGACTGTTACCTCCTTTTGCCCAGAAAGTGCATTCCCACTGTCGAAGGCAAAGGGAAAAAATTTCAAGGTCAAATAAGCAATAATACGGAAATGACAAGAAATCATAGGTTGGTTGAAAAAAAATATTTATTTAAAAATGCCTCTCACACATCGTCAGGCAGAGCAATGGCCCCCCTACCCACAAAGTAGTC
The DNA here is from genome assembly GCA_028564925.1 of Lithobates sylvaticus. Classification (NCBI taxonomy): domain Eukaryota; kingdom Metazoa; phylum Chordata; class Amphibia; order Anura; family Ranidae; genus Lithobates; species Lithobates sylvaticus. The sequence continues at coordinate 176,686,294 of CM053036.1, forward strand.
CATATATTGCTCGCGGACCGCACGGGCATTTAGAGGGGGCAAGCCTGGACGTGCCGCTTGAAGGGCTGTGAGGTCAGCATTTGGAGGGCCCTCCACATCTGGGCCAACGGGCACCACATAGTTCCTGTTATGTCTTTTGAGGAAGTTGTGCAATATGCAACAGGCAAGAACTATGTGGTTCAGTTTGTATTCCGCCAAGTTAATAGCCGTCAAGAACAGGCGGAAGCGGCTGGCCAGGATGCCAAAGGTGTTCTCCACCACTCTTCGGGCTCTGGACAGCCTGTAGTTGAAGACCCTCTGGTCTGGGGTGAGGGTCCTCTTCGGGAACGGCCTCATCAGATGGGGAGTCAACGCAAACGCTTCATCTGCGACAAAGACGAAGGGGAGTCCTTCAGCATTCTCCTCTGGAGGTGGCAAGCACAGACTGCCACTTTGGAGACGCCAGTAGAACTCCGTGTGCGCAATGGCACCACCATCCGAGATCCGTCCGTTCATCCCCACGTCCACATACATAAACTCATATGTCGCCGACACCACCGCCAACATCACTACACTATTAAACCCCTTGTAATTATAATAGTAGGACCCCGAGTTGGGCGGTGGGACGATGCGGACGTGTTTCCCATCAATTGCCCTCCGCAGTTAGGAAAGTCCCAACGGCTGGCAAAGTGGGAGGCCACAGTCTGCCATTCCTGTGGCGTGGAAGGGAACTGTGGAGTGAAACAAGAAAAAAAAAATTAGTCACTTTGCACAGAAACATTGCAAGCAGATTAGACAATCAACATCTTGGAACAAGAGCATACTTTAACATTTGAGGCTGGAAAGTATTTGCACAGAAAAGTAGAGGGTCCCCTTCGCAGATTACTCACCCCCCATCAATCCCCCCACTTCTGATGGGCCATTGGCAATAACTAGGGTTTTGGGGGGGGGGGGGTGTTGGACAGGTAACCCTCTGCACTTCATTGATTGCCAAATGGCTCAATAATGTGTGCTAGTTTGGCCAGACCCTCCTTACGGAAAGATAAAATAACATTTCAAACCCCCCCCCCCCCCAAAAAAGGAAAGCACATTGTGACATTCAGAAATTACCAACCAAGCTAATAGGAGGGAAAGAACACAAAAAAAGAGGAAATGGAAAGTAGGGAGACAGCCCCTAGCACTACATGCTTTGCTGAATTCATCCCTAAAGATGCCCACTATAAAGAGGTAAGTATATAGTGTGTATTGACCCTGGGAAAGCCAGCATATAGAGGATTGGTACCATCTGACAGAGCAGTTGGGGGAGGGGGTTCCTAATGAGTTTGCCCCCCCCCCCCCACAAAAAAATAAAAAAAAAGGGGCTCTACATGAAGTAAAACACACAGCAAACATTTGTGCATGTTTTAGGGGGTGTTTGGGGGAAAACAATACTATGCAGCAGACAAAATACATTGCTTAAGTGACTAGGCCATAGGTGTCTATTAGGGCAGAAGAGCATGCTGGGGAGGTAAGTGAAGGGAAAAATGCATGAAGGAGAAAAGGGGCACAGCATATTAGAACATATTGCAAGCATGGTAATTCTGGAAGGAGGACAAAAATAAAAGTCATTATCAAACAGAGCATACGTAGAATGGAATAGTAAAGGAGAAATGTTACCTTAATATAGTCCTCCTGCAGGACCTCGATGATGGCAGAACAGGTCTCTGGAATAATGATTCCCAGGGCCTGGGGAGAGATACCTGAAGAGAACTTCAAATCCTGAAGACTTCTCCCTGTCGCCAAGTACCTCAACGTGGCAACAAGCCTCTGCTCCGGAGTGATGGCTTGTCTCATGCAGGTATCCTGCCGGCTGATAAAAGGGGTCAGCAAAGCCAAAAGACGGTGAAAATCGGGGTCCGTCATCCGGAGAAAGCTCCTGAAATCATCAGGATTATTCTCCCGGATCTCACGAAGCAAAGGCATGTGCAAGAACTGATCACGCTGAAGCAAACAATTCTTGGTCCACATACTCCTCGTCACTCTGTTCATGGACGGGTCTTGGCTCAAAGCTAAAAGCCCGACACCAATTCCGCGTACAGCACGAACTCGGCGACGAGTACGCACGGGAAACATCGCTCACAAGGTCACAAAAGGTCGGCTGGTCAGAACGGAGAAACAGAAAGCACCGATAAACAGCAAGGCCTGAAAGAACGAAATGAATACCAGAAACGAGCAGACAATAAGCAGTGAAAATCAAAGCGTCCTATATCAAGATATAGGCCGCAATGACCAACAAATGTGAACTGACTACACGCACTAATAAACAGATACGCACGACAAGCACAAACTGAAGAGCAGTAACGATCTGAGTCAGAAAACTGAGAAGCGCGAATCTTAAGTCACCAAACTTCGACTAACTCGCGATAAACACGGGATCAGCAGAAGGAGCCCAACGGGTGCCTGACGTGGTGCTGAACTTCCCTTTTCTAGTCTCGTGGAAGACGACTTACGTCACGACGTTCTTGCAGACCGGAAATTCCGACAACGTTGTCCGACCATGTGTACGCATCACCAACATCGGACAAAGTACGACGGACAGGATCCGACCTACCTGGTCCGCGGATAATCCGCGCGTGTGTATGGGGCTTAAGTGTAATGGACTCAAACTCACAGGCAGACTGCTAGCTGAAATAACTGTCTTTACTTTGGCAATATGAAAAGAAATGGTAACATGCATTAAACATTTGACTTACAACACATGAGCAGGTCCCTGCAGTATGCACTATAACATGTACACATATATGTGTTTGGACAGCAATGGGGAACGGAACGCCACGGGTAGCGACCGTCTGCTATGCACCTCTGAGGTGCAACAAATCTAACTGCGACTACCTAACGGACCAGGTCTGATCCCTAACAATAGAGCTCAGTCCTTGGGAGAACACAGTATTCTTCACCGGCACAAGAACTGTAGAGGTGGTGCACATGTAGCTTTAAATGGTGTGTTTGTAATCCACAAGAAAGAACAATCTTCTGCTCTGAGGTAAATTTGCCTTGGCAGTTCAATAGGCATAAAGTGAAATACAGTACAAGATGAGCTTTCCAGCTTGCTCACCACTCCGGATACCGTCCTCAGCTCCGGGACCTCCACTGGCGGCGTCCGGCCTCGTTCGTCACAGCCCCTGCGCTCCGGTCCTCTCTCTGACCGACCGGTCTCAGGCAAAAGTCTCCGCTCTGCTCGGGCTGACAATGAGGTGTGAGAGTCTCTCTCTCTCTCTCTGTGATCCCTGCGTCAGAAGAGAAAGAGGCGGTCCTTCCTCTTCCCTTATATCACCTCCCCCATCAGCCTCTCGGGCGGAAACAACCAACCTCCCGGGAGCCTGGGGAATTATGGGAATTGTAGTTTTATCCCCTACAATTACATTATAGAAATTTTGTGATGCAACTGTAAGTTTGCAAGAACAGGTGTTTTCCCAAAAGTGATTGACTAAAAGGGGAACGACCCGCTACACACTCCCCCCACTTTGAATCTTTGGTCCCCAAAGACATTGTTCAATCTACAAGCCTTTTTTGAAACAACACGTTCACATAATTCAGACAGAGGAGCTTCCCACCAATTATCATAGGATGGGGAGCTGTCCTGTCTACAGGTCGCTTCTGTGAGGGCGACCTGTCTAACTGTGCCAGAGAGTGAGCTGGGGTTGCCCTCCACCAAATGAACAGTGGATGGGTCAGAGCGTTCAGCACTCCTCCTTGCTGTGGTAACAGAGTCCTCTGAACTTTCTCTCATTTGTGGGTAGGTTAGCTTCTTGGGAGGCCTCACAACTCTTCGCGATCTCTGTTCTCTTGGGACTTCAGGCTCTTCCTTAGGAACACACTCTGGGAACATCACTGGTTCTGGAACATCTACTTCCTCTTCTTCTGAGTAGAGACCAGGGATATCCTCCCAGCACTCGGGCACAACACTGAATGGAACAAACTCTGTAGCTTCTGGGTTCAATGTTCCATCTTCCACATCCTCAGCAAGTGGAAGATCTATGGCGGAATTTCCTGGAGTTGAGGAAGGCCATAGCCATTCAAATTCTCCTTTTTCTTCTTCAGCTGGTTGGGGGTCTTGTCCCCCTTTAGTTTGGGAGGTCTGGGACCGAGTGTTGGGTCTGGGGGTATCCAGAATGGAAACAGACTCAGGTAAATCTCTCACTGGAGGTATTCTAACTGCTTCAGTGAGTGGGAGCAAGTGATTCCTATGCCAGGTCTTTAAAGGCCCCACTCTTCCTTCTGGCTTCAACTTATAGACAGGCAATCCTGGTAGCTTTCTACAGATGATATATGGCTCTGATCTCCATCTATCAGCAAGCTTGTGTTTTCCAGGGATCCCTAGATTGCGTAACAGTACACGGTCCCCAGGCTGTAGGTCTTGTACTCAAACCTTCAAATCAAAGTTCCGCTTATTTCGGGCCCCCCTCTGGTCAGAGGCCGCCTGAGCTTTCTCATAAGCTATTTTCAAACTGTGCCTCAGTCTGTCCACATATCCTTGGTGGGAGGCAACAGAGGCATGGTCTAAAGAAATGCCGAAGGCCAGATCCACTGGCAACCTTGCTTCTCTCCCAAACATAAGTCGGTAGGGGGAGAAACCCGTCACATCACTGGTTGTACAGTTGTAAGCATGCACCAGAGCTGAAATGTGTTGGCTCCAATGTTGCTTCTTCTCTGTCTCTAAAGTTCCCAACATGTTCAATAGGGTCCGGTTGAACCTTTCAGGCTGGGCATCACCTTGAGGGTGATATGGTGTAGTTCTAGTCTTCTCTACTCCCAAAGAATCTAGTAGCTTCCGGATCAGGCGACTCTCAAAGTCCCTTCCTTGGTCTGAGTGGATTCTCTGTGGTAGTCCATAATGAACAAAGTATTTCTCCAAAAGTACCTTAGCCACTGTAGAAGCCTTCTGGTCCTTGGTTGGGAATGCCTGGGCATAACGGGTGAAATGGTCGGTTATCACCAGAACATTTCCCAATCCACTCAAATTGGGTTCGAGGCAGAGAAAATCAATGCATACCAGATCCATTGGGCCTTGACTCTGTAGATGGCCCATTGGGGCAGCTTGATGAGGTAAAGTCTTCCTCTGAATGCACCGTGCACAGGAATGGCAATATTCCTCCACTTCGGCCCTCATGCAGGGCCAATAAAACCGGTCTCTGACAAGTTGGAAGGTTCTCTCTGCTCCCAAGTGACCATGCTGGTCATGTAAGGCAATCAGCACAGTCTCTCAATGCTTTTTGGGGAGAAACAGCTGCCACCTATCTTCTGAGCTATCAGAGGGGCCCCTTCGGTAGACCACCCCCTGATGCAACTGCAGTTTATCTAACTCCTTCCTCAGTAGGCGAGCCTCTTTGGAAGGGTGAAGTCGAAGTCCCTCTGGACTCTTGTTTTCCAGTGCCTCCAGGACCAATTTCCCCATGGGGTCTTCCAATTGGTCACACCTTAACTCTTTCTTTGACAGCTTCGGTAGGCACTCTTCTTCTAGTTGAGTTACCCCACAGTAACATTTCGGGACTCCCACTGTGGTAACTCCTATCTCTTCAGCTCTGGATCCTCCTCTGGCTTGAAGTTCAGCCCCCTGACAAAGGGCTCGCACTCCTTCTGGTGCCACTTGAGTCCAGTCTTCCCAATCATCGACCATGACATGAGATCTTCGGGACAGGGCATCTGCATCCCTATTTCCAGCCCCTGGCCTGTATTTGAGGCTGAAATTGAATCCAGACAACGCCGCCAACCATCTGTGTCCAGTTGCATCCAGCTTGGCGGTGGTGAATAGGTAGGTCAAGGGGTTGTTATCTGTTTTTACAGTAAATTCGGCCCCATAAAGATAGTCTTTTAGTTTGTCAACTACTGCCCATTTGAGGGCTAAGAACACCAACTTGTGGGTGGGGTAGTTCTTCTCAGAGGGGGTCAGGCTCCGACTCACATAAGCCACTGGTCGCAGCTGATCGTCATACTCCTGGTAGAGTACTCCACCTAGGCCCTCATGGCTGGCATCAACATGTAGCTCATAAGGTCTAGTGGGGTCAGCATAGGCCAAAACTGGGGCTGTAGTGAGACTCCTCTTCAAGGTTCTGAAAGCCTCTTCACACCTTGAGTTCCATTGGTCTTGAACCAACTCCCCGGGCCTCCTAGGCCCCAAGCCATCTTCCTCTCCCTCTGTCTTGAGCAGCTCGTTTAGGGGTTTCGCAATGCGGGCGAACCCATCCACAAACCTGCGGTAGTAGGAGCAGAACCCCAAGAAAGATCGAAGTTCGGTGACTGTTGTGGGTCTTGGCCACGAAGTAACTGCCTCCAACTTCTCAGGGTCTGTAGCCACTCCTTTTTCAGACACTATGTGTCCCAGATAGTTCACAGAAGACTGGTAAAACCGGCACTTCTCGGGGGAAAGTTTGAGTCCCTCCTCACTGAGCCTCTTCAATACTTTCTCCAATCTGGCTTCATGTTCTTCCAAAGTTTTTCCAAAGACAATGACATCGTCCAGGTACACAAGGACTTCTATGAGGTTCATGTCCCCAACAGTCCTTTCCATGAGGCGTTGAAAGGTAGCAGGAGCTCCAGACAGGCCCTGAGGCATCCTGTTGAACTCAAAGAACCCTACTGGGGTTATGAAGGCAGTCTTTTCTCTATCTTCTGGATGCATGGGAATTTGATAGTACCCACTCTTGAGGTCCATCACACTGAACCACTTAGCTCCAGATAAACTCTGTAAGGCATCCTCTATCCTTGGCGTGGTGTACTGGTCAGGAATGGTCCTCCTGTTGAGAGTTCTGTAGTCAATGCAGAGCCTCAACGACCCATTCTTCTTCCTGACTACCACTATTGGGGAGGCATAGGGGCTTCTGGATTCCCGAATCACTCCTGTCTTCTTCAGTTCCGCAAGCTGCTCCCTCAGATCCTCCAGATCTGCTAGCGGGACCCGCCTTACTCTCTCTCTGAATGGCTTGTCCTCTTGCATGCGGATTCGATGGGTGGCACTCCTTGCACACCCCACATCAAACTCATCTTTAGAGAAAATCTTCTCCCATCTGGTCAGCTGGGCCTTGGCTCTCTCCTTCCAAGCTCCAGGTAGGTTTGGGTTTTCCATGGAGAGTTTCTTCCAAACACCTTCTCCTTCACCCGTCCCTTTCACTTCTGACCAGCCAACTGGGACCGCAGGGCTCACCTGTCCCAAAAGCATCCTGGCAGGGATCTCCACGGGCCGCTTCGTGGGGTTCCTCACACTGACAGGGACTCTTCCTCTAGCCTTCTTCAGGGCCTTCATTGAGATCACTTCTGGTATCACCTCCAGATCTGAGTGACCCTCCATTGGGTCAGATTCCAGCATTACAAATGGGCCAGGCTGCTCCCAATTAAGTTTCACCGTGGCCCTCAGGCAGGTCACCTCTCCAGGCTGTAACACCGCTCCTTCTCTTCCAAGCCTCCATACCTTGCCTATCCCCTCACTTGGGGTCTTCTGCTCTAGGACCAACCGCTGGTAGGCCGCCTTCAGCATGGGATGGATCTTGGGAGCTGAAAGATTCTCTTTCTTCACCAGGGGGGTCAGAAGCCTTCTGACTAGGTCCGTGTTTGTCCCTATAATCAGGGAAGTCTTGCTCCAGGTGGGTGAGGGCACACCACTGCTAAGGTGTCAAACACTTCAGTCTTCCCAGCCACGGATGGGTTAAAGGTCAACCGTATGGGTAGGTATCCATCATAGGGGAAACTCTGAGTTCCCAGTCCCCGTATCTCCAGCTCCTCTATCTTCTGAATAAGCAAATGACGTAGGTGTCTATCATAAAAGTCTCTGTATAATAGGGTCACCTGGGCTCCAGTGTCCAGGGGGGCCTGCGTGTATATTCCTTCCACTTGGATGGGTACAGTAGGAGATGGACCAACTAGCTCCTCTGGGTAGGGCCGAGTTGATGCTGTCTTCTTCTTTGGACTCTTTTCTTTCCAACTAGATTTGCGCTTTATTCTTTCCTGAGCCTGGTATGCATTAATTTTCTCCCTCTCTATGGGAGTACGAACCCGCCGAGGGACATTGTCATCTCTCATTTTGAAAGGTTCTCGCTTGGGAGTGCTGTGTCTCTTCGGAGGGGTCTTGCCCCCTCTCTCTGGGGTGTATCTTGGTTGATGAACCCTGGGTTCCTTCCGAGGGGTTTGGTCTCCTCGCTTTGTTTTCATGCTATTCTTCTTGGAGCTCACTGAAGGTGGTGGGCACCCGGTTGACTCCTTCACTGGGGCCCTCTGGAGTTTCCCGCCGGCTGGCGGCTGTCTGTTTTCTTCCTCTTGGGACTGGAACATACAGCTGCAATATGGCCCACTCCGCCACAGTTAAAGCAGATCATCTCTCCCCAGTCAGGTGGGGATGCTGGTGCTGAAACAGTTGGAAATAATTCCCTCCTGCTTGCTTCTTTCTTGGGACTGGGCGTCTCTTTCGCCACCAAAGAGGTCAGTATCTCCATCATCTGGGACATCTGCAACTTCAGAGCATCTACTTCTGTCTCTCTTTCAGGGGTTAAGGCCGACCTGACCGTTGCCACTGGAAGCTTTGTAGAACCCATCGCCTGTTTTTCCCGTTTCTCTTCCAACATGGCCTCTTCCTCTCTGACCATCCGAATGAGATCGGGGTAGTCCAGGCTCTTCCCATCCTGTCGGGTACGTAGTACTAGTGCAACAGGGTCTAGGGGTTGGGCTCCCCTCATCACCTGCTGAGCACGGGCTTCGTCTACCTTCCCCGGATCTATCCCCTTCTTCAGGATAATCCTATGCAGGATCTTGTCTATACGTCCCATATACTCCGATAGCTTCTCCCCTGTCTTCTGGTAACAGTTTTCCAGTTGATAGGTAAGCTCCGTGATTTTCTCTGTCCCACCAAACACACTTTCCAGGATGTCTAGGTAGTCCTGGGCAGTGCAATCTTTCTTGCTTGTCTTCAAATTGCGTATGGCCTCTAAGGCAGGCCCTTTTAGGCTCTCAACAATCCTTTGCTTCTTTCTACCTTCTGGGACCTCCCATTCTTCCAAGGCCTGTGTGGCGCCATCTAACCACTCTTCAAATCCCTCTTCCCCCGAGGGTACAGGTTTCCTCCCTGAAAACATCCGGAGTTTCCTGTATCCCGACATCGGGTAATCCCCGGGGTCTCTTCTGCACTGAGTCACAATCTCCCCTAGGACAGCACACAGTTCTGCGCTAAGAGTGGTCTGTACAGGTGCGGGACTCTCTGTGCCCTTCTGCTCTTCCTTCTTTGGGGATAGCATGGTTTTCATTTGAAAACAGTCTCCCTTGCGCGGCAGCGCATGCAGCAATTGATAGGTCTGACCATCCAGTGCTTGTATGCTTTGGCTCCTGAACTGCTCTGGGGTCTCACTTCTCCATTCTACTAGGGCGTATGTATACCCGGCATCATTTCTCATGTCCATTATCCGTGATTTGTGGCATGGGGATAGGGACATTATGAGCTGCTTGACTGCCTCTTCCTGCCATATCCCTGGCAGTTCAATGACTGCTGCTGCGGCTTGATCAGTGCCCCATATTGTGTACCACCGTCCCACTTCTATCGGGTCCATGCCAGTACCTTCTGGCGGCTTTTCCCGCTGTCTCAGGATCCCGGATTACGAGCCCCCACGTGTAGCGATACCCCCAATTAAGAGGGCCGCAAGTTTGTTTTGGGTCCCTGAGTACAGCTCCACCAACCCCCCGGCAATCTGCTCTACCCGCTCTGGCACAGTTAATCAACAGGTGTATGTGTATGCACATATAAATATCACTTATACTCTAAGTGTAATGGACTCAAACTCACAGGCAGACTGCTAGCTGAAATAACTGTCTTTACTTTGGCAATATGAAAAGAAATGGTAACATGCATTAAACATTTGACTTACAACACATGAGTAGGTCCCTGCAGTATGCACTATAACATGTACACATATATGTGTTTGGACAGCAATGGGGAACGGAGCTCCACGGGTAGCGACCGTCTGCTATGCACCTCTGAGGTGCAACAAATCTAACTGCGACTACCTAACGGACCAGGCCTGATCCCTAACAATAGAGCTCAGTCCTTGGGAGAACACATTATTCTTCACCGGCACAAGAACTGTAGAGGTGGTGCACATGTAGCTTTAAATGGTGTGTTTGTAATCCACAAGAAAGAACAATCTTCTGCTCTGAGGTAAATTTGCCTTGGCAGTTCAATAGGCATAAAGTGAAATACAGTACAAGATGAGCTTTCCAGCTTGCTCACCACTCCGGATACCGTCCTCAGCTCCGGGACCTCCACTGGCGGCGTCCGGCCTCGTTCGTCACAGCCCCTGCGCTCCGGTCCTCTCTCTGACCGACCGGTCTCAGGCAAAAGTCTCCGCTCTGCTCGGGCTGACAATGAGGTGTGAGAGTCTCTCTCTCTCTCTGTGATCCCTGCGTCAGAAGAGAAAGAGGCGGTCCTTCCTCTTCCCTTATATCACCTCCCCCATCAGCCTCTCGGGCGGAAACAACCAACCTCCCGGGAGCCTGGGGAATTATGGGAATTGTAGTTTTATCCCCTAAAAGGGGAACGACCCCGCTACAATTACATTATAGAAATTTTGTGATGCAACTGTAAGTTTGCAAGAACAGGTGTTTTCCCAAAAGTGATTGACTGAGCAAAAAAGACTAGTGAGGGAGGCAACCAAAAGACCTATGACAAATCTGGAGGTGTTACAAGCTTCATGCGCTGTGATTGGAGCGACTATACCTACAGCAACTATTGCCTGGGTTCTACATTAGTCATAGCTTTATGGGAGAGTGGCAAAAGAAGGCTACTGTTGATTACAACTCATCAAATAATATCTTGCAAAAAGCCATATAGGAAACTGAAATTTGTTGTTCTGGCAAGGCCAAAACTTTTTTTTTTTTGGCAGACAAGTTTTAATACTATCAGGAAGTGTAGAAACTTTGTCTGATCATAACAGCCTGGTATTCGGGAGAAGCATAGGAAATAAAAGCTATGTCAGTTATTTGCAGGATCTTCTGCCTCCTCTATGTATCCCCCAGTCCATGATAATGTGCCATTCAGGTTACTTCCGAGTGTCAATGCTCAGCTCCCACTTTAGCTGTTATCCCAATGCTATGTGATAAAACTGCATCATGCAAACACCACACAGCTACATTCAAACTAAGCCTTCTATACCACCTATGCCAAAATAAACTTTCATTCCACCTCCCTCAAGATGAGTTCCAGTGAGATAAAACACTTGGCCAAGTAATATGTCTTAATGGGTAGTAATACATTCCAGTAGGTTATGATTCACTTAAAGCGGTTCTGCACTGTCTATTTTTTTTTTTTTTTTTTTAGCGATGCTATGGATTGCAAGATGTTTTGTTAGTACTCACGTGTTCCTGTTCCCCGAGTCATTGCTGCCGGTTTTCGTCCTGTAAAAAAGAAGAAGAATCATCCTTCCTGCTGGGGACCATCTTGCCTGTGGGCATGTGAAACCCCACAGGCACTTTAGATGGCCCAGCATGCACCGCCGTTACTGCGCCGAGCTCGCGCGTGCGCAGTAACGGCAAAGTGCAGCTCACGTTCTCCGAAATCTCGCGAGATGTCGGCACATCTGCCGACATCTCGCGAGATTTCGGAAGATGTGTCCGAAATCTTGCGAGATTTCGGAAGATGTGTCCGAAATCTCGCGAGATTTCGGAAGATGCCCGCACAGACTCCTGGGATCAATGACACCAGATCCCAGGAGACAGTGCGGCGTGACGAGGATCCCCGCACAGACCCCGCCCACCCCCGCAGAGACAGAAGACAGGAAGTCATCGATTACAAGGTAAGTGAAAAAAAAAAAAAAAAAAAAACACATTTCATTTAGTACTCTTTGCCTGATTTGGAAGGCAAAGAGATTTACTAAATGAAATGTGTGCCGAACCGCTTTAATTGTTTACTAAATCAGGTCCTTTCCATCAGTCAAGTTGGAAAAGAAAACTGACATTGTTGCTTCTTAAACAAAAGAATGGTGGGATAGATCATTTTTATAGAAAAATGTGAATACAACATACTTATTGGTTTACTTGCTTTTGCATCCTATGCAAGAATAGGTTAAAGTAACTCTGTCACTAAACCATTCATTTAAACAGTCTTATTGTAAAGTGTCATTAAACCCAGACTATAAAAAAAAACTCTCATTACATTCTATATAACAGAGTGTTCATACTCACAAAGCCACTAAAGCATTCGCTTTGTGTAGAGTGAAATATTGTATACCTGGTTGATTCTGCCTTCAGCTGTCCCTCCCATCTTCTCTTTGTCCCCATTGCAGGCTGAGATTGTGAAGACCAGCTGGTGTCCTCTACAGGGCATGCTCAATTTCAGCTACCTTCTAAGCTCTTCATTTCCTCCTTTTTTTATCTGTGCAGCCAACACAAGTATAGAGTCACACATGTGGGTGTATACACAGTGGAAAATGACACTCCCTTCCTCCTTCATGTCCTCCTAATGCTAAACACTATGGGGGGTGGGATATAGTATGCTGATTGATTACATTCACAAAACTCTTAGTTTAAATATTTTTTATCATTAAATATATCAAATATAATTGCTATTACCTGTAAAGTAAAAAAAGAGCCTTGAATGCAGATGCCGTTTGAACAGCTAGTGTCAATCATCTTTGACTCTGCCTACACCATATTAATGCACAAAAAATACACATTTGATGCTTAATTAAGACTTATTTGAAGCTGTAAAACAGTTACTTAATATTTATAATCTACTCTCTGTAGAGAGCATATAACAGTAGAGTAATAGAAGCCCATACCAAAGATCTTTTCCTGAAGATGCCAAAGAACAGGGAAGGATCATGTGACCACAGTGCTGCAGAAATAAGGTACTTAGAGGCAAAAAAAAAATACAGTGGCATAATATAAATGATTTATGTGAATTGATTGTGGTAATTAACACTTCTCTCTTTAGTATTATTTTAAAGCTTACGTGTAGCTAAAAAATAAGAGTAAAAAAGTAAAAAAACTAATAGCACAGGGGATACTTTTACAGGGCTCCAAAGGTGCCAACCCCTCTACCTGCATCCACAGTGGTTTCCAGGCTCTCCTGTTCCTCCGGGAAGTCCAGGACCATGGCAAATTGATCAGACTTTGAGAGCAGGAGGTGATTGGGGAACATCCCTTCCCTATTTCCCTTGTGACTAATGAACCTGGAAGTGACGTGTATTAAGCTTGTGCTTTATTAGCTGCATAGAGGGCAGGGGAGACCCCTAATATCTTTATAAGGAAGGCGTAGCACCTGCCCATGCTATCTCATAGGGGCCATTTTAGCCCCCTCCTTGTAATAGTAATAACGTTAAATAAATAAAAAAATGTGTAAACAATTGTAATATTGTAAATAAAAAAATAAAAATAAAAATAAAAGCCCCTTCTCACCCCCATATGAATCCCAATGCACAGCACAGGGCACATATGTGTATGTAAGCAAAAATGTGTGCACATATTGCCAAGAACATTGGAATAAGATTAATAATTCTAGGGCTGGAATTCACGGTTATTGCTCAAGGCTTTTTAATAGTTACTTATGGAGAATTTTTAGACCTGCAGCTAGTGACAAAATACTGATGCAACCCATCTTTTATAGTTTACAAAAAATTGGGGATTATATTGTGTTTGCTTGCACCCAAATATGCAAATATCATGCAACATAAAAAAAAGCAAATACCATAATTTTATTCTATAGGGTCTCTTCTTTCAAAACAAATATAATTGTTCAAGAGTTTATTGTAATTTCCAGCAAAATAAATGCATATTTTACCATGTGTGTGTGCTAAATAAAACTATTGCCCAAGTAGATGTGTGATTAATCTTATAACATTTGAAAAATTACAAACTGCCCAGGTCCTTTGGCATCAGTATTTTTTTCCTTTTCAATACATTTTTACTGAACAAATCACGCAAAATAAACATCACAGATAAGTAATGGAAGTGGTCATTGAAAAGGATGCATTTACTGCTTACTAATATAATGCAAACTCAGAAGTAAGACAGTGAAGTAGTATAAATAGATTAGGAAGAAACGCAACTCATAGGGATATCAGAATAAACATCTCCATATAAGAAAATAATGATAGGTCATGCAGTATGTTTCTGGGACAAGAAAAGTATACCTGTAGCCCTCCAGGGGCAACCCAAAGAGTAACGGCAACACAAGGAATCCAAGTTGCCAAAAATCAATCATTCTAGTAGGGGTTATACATTGTCAAAAAAGGGGAAAAGAGCACCCAAAAAAAAAAAAGGCTGTATAGAAACTAAATATTCTGCATCTGAAAAATCAAGAAGGTAAAGTGAAATAATAAGGTAGGGATAATAAGGTACAGTAAAACCTTGGATTGCGAGCATAATTAGTTCCAGAAACATGATGCTTGTAATCCTAAGCACCCATATATCAAAGCAAATTTCCCCTTAAGAAAAAATTGGAAACTCAGATGATTCGTTCCACAACCATTTTTTTATACCGTATATACTCGAATATAAGCCGAGATTTTCAGACCCTTTTTTTGGGCTGAAAGTCTACCCCTCGGCTTATATTCGAGTCACCGCCGTCTGCCTACATGAACAGCGTGTCATGCAGACAGACGGCAGTTTTCAAAAGCCGCGCCGCCTCCTCCCGCCCGTCCGTGATAGGCGGACACTAATTTTCCCAGCAGTACAGTGTTCCGCCTATCACGGATGTCCTGTCTTTCTCATCTCATGGACGAGGATGAGAGAATGTCCGTGATAGGCAGAACACTGCACACTGACTGCTGGGAAAAAAGTGTTCCTCCTATCACGGACGAGGAGGAGGAGGAGGAGCGGTTTTTGTAAGAGTGGAATGGCGCCGTACACGGGGGGACAGAGCGGGACCTCATCGGCTGCACGGAATGGACACCGAACCCCGGACCCAGGCCACAGGACCCCGCACACAGGACCCCGGACACAGGACCCCGGACCCGCGGATCGGCGCAGATCGGCACAGGTAGGCTGCAATGGGGACACGGGGTGCAATGGGGACACGGGGGTCTATACAGGGGACATGCAGCTGCAGATGGGCGTTGCAGTAGCTGCTGCATTTTTGCCCCTCGGCTTATACACGGGTCAATACGTTTTCCCCTTTTCTTGTGGTGATTTAGGGGCCTCGACTTATACTCGGGACGGCCTATACTCGAGTATATACGGTAAGTCCTTCAGTTTATACTCCATTTAAAAAGATTATAGCAATGTCATAGGTTGTGTAATCATAAAATATTCATCCACAAATAGCAGCCTCCACAAGGGGATTAGAAGCAAAATCCAGCAGGAGCTACAGATTATAAAAGAGAAGAGAGGCGCCTCTAAATGTAGAAATATGGTTACATTTAACCACTTGCTGATATACGTCGGCAAAGTGGCACGGGTGCGCAAAATGACGTACCCGTACATCGCTGCATCATCTGTGGCTAGCGGAATTACAGCATAAACCCATTTTAAATTAAACCGCCGCTATGAGTACTTAATAAGATCATAATAGATGTTACTAACCATAAAAATGGCCGCTCACATGTTGGAGACAGGTATCCAACAAGATAGCCGACGGAGCACTTCCTGTTGTAGTATATAAAATGACAAGGTTTTAGACCAATCCGGATCCCCTGATGAAGTCACGTGACGTGACATAATGCATAGGGAAGTGACCGGAATACGAGACAACCGGAAGTGACACAAAGAGGCGCCTGTAATGCCGTTTTTACAGATCTGCTGTTTTTATTCACTTATGTTGTAAGTAGCCATCTCTTATTTTATCAATAAACAAGTCTAAGTTTACTACACTATGGGATATTCCTGTTTATTCCTCGCTTTTATATGCTGTGGATAAACGGCCAAACGGACCAATTGGAAGCCATCATAGGAATACAGCACTCTGAGAGATACCATCTGCTGTTACGATACCCAGGAAAGCCCTGCAACACACAAATCAGTGGTGTTTTGTTACCCACTTGGAGGTAAGAGCATAGAGAGCACTGAGTGGGGCACATGAAGATCGCACAGCGGAGGTCATTTGAAGAGTCTGCTTGTCACATCGCTGCACACCAGCACTTTTTGCACGTTTATTTTATTTATGTATGAATTTATATATGGACATTACCATTTGATCTATTAGGACTGTATCTATACACCACTAGGTGTATATAAAAGATTATTTTGCACAATTAGGTGTTTATACAGCAATATTTTGCACAGCAACCCATTACTAGGATTGTTTGCACAGTAATCTCCACCATATATTTACTTTGCATATTTGTTTGCACAGTTCTACTTTTTGCATAGGAATTTAGTAGTCAGCACTGTCTGCACAGCATTTGTTTATTATATGCACATTTGCACTTTATTGATTTGAACATTTTGATTGCATAACACTAATACAGGTACTTGTTTACTGTATGATTATAGGGTATATAAGTTGCGCTGATCATTATTTTTATATATTCCCATTTAAATGCATTGTATACACTTTAGGCCAAGCAGCAATTTATTTAATATACCACATCTAGACATCTTTCAATTTGATAGCGCGAGGCAACCCCACTTTTTTTACAAAAATTGCAGATCGCCGCCATTACTGATAAATAAATTAATATTAAATGAAAATAAAATAATAAAATGCCATAAATCTTTCCCCTATTTCTTTCCCCTATTTTGTAGAAGCGATAACTTTTGCGCAAACCAATCAATATACGCTTATTGCTATTTTTTTTTACCAAAAATATGTAGAAGAATACATATTGGCCTAAACTGTGGAAGAAATCAGTTCTTTATATATTTTTTGGGGATATTTATTATAGCAAAAAGTAAAAAAATATATTTTTTTTTTCAAAATCGTCATTCTTTTTTTGTTTATATCGCAAAAAATAAAAATCAAATACCACCAAAAGAAAGCTCTATGTGTGGGAAAAAAGGACGCCAATTTTGTTTGGGTACAACGTTGCACGACCATGCAATTGTCAGTTAAATCAACGCAGTGCCGTATCGCAAAAAAGGGCTTGGTCAGGAAGGGGGTAAATCCTTCCGGGGCTGAACTGGTTAATGAAGGTACAACATTTAGCAATTCACATGGTTGATGATTAAAAGAGGCACATCTAAGTATGCAGACATCTGGAGTAAAGCTGTCCACATAGACCATCCTCTGCACTGCCGACTCTCACCACTGTCAGTCTGCAATCGTGACGGAGAAGACTACCCTGCAGTAGAGCATTCTGAAAGTGAGGCTTGAAGCGCTCGTGGAGCGCAGCGTGGAAGGGATGACATCAATGGCGGTGCAGAGGACGGTACAACATTTAGCAACTCACATGGTTGATAGACCAAAGTCTATCAACCACACGAGTTGCTAAATGTTGTACCTTCATTAAATGTAACCATATTGCTACACTTATAGGCGCCTCTCTTCTTTTTTATACTCAGTTGTGACATGACGCTACTTGTATATCAAGACATCACTCATTTATCAAGTCAAAATTTATTTTAAAAAATTAGCTTGTCTTGCAAAACACTCCCAGACCAAGTTACTCTCGATCCAAGGTTTTACTGTATAAGGAAAAGGCAATGGTCTAGGTCAGGTTCCCACACACTGCACATGCTTCAATGAGTTAGAGAGTCCATGTTGAATTAATCAATATTTCCCTCAAGATAATTGGAAATCCTGAGGTCCCACACCTTGCAGAACTTTTGACTTTATTGTGTAATATGGCAGCTATTTATTTTTTTATTTCATATAGAGTGGGGAATGGTTAAAACCCCTGTCAGTTTTTTTTTTTTTTTAGATCTGTGTCTCATTGTGAATACTCCCCTTCACATTCTATTCTGCACAAACAACAGAAAGTGACAGAAAAACTTTCAGAAAAAGTGAGATAAATTCCTAGAACATCAACCAGAAATCACCAGGACACATAAAGGGGATGAAGCTCTACAGCTGGGACACTGACAGGGGTTTTAGCCCAATACTACCCTATCCAAAACCAAAAAAGTTTTGGCTTTAGATACACTTTAATGGTATTTTTCAAATTTTCACTAATGATATCAGACAGATATCAGATACAAAATGCAAAAACTGATTTGACCATTAATTTCTTAAAGGAGGATTATTTAAATTCTTTCTAATGATACTGTTTTATAAAAGTCAGTGCAAAAATAACCCAAGCAAAACTTGAGGTACAGTATTTATCAATTAAATGTCATGTTTTAAACAAAAAATGTGAAGCCCTTATTGGCTTGTATGGTAAAAAATCTCCATGATTTATCCAGTTTTACAAATACGTTCCAATAACATAGGATTTAAACATATCCAGTACAGGTCATAGGTAGTACACAATAAAAACTATGCAAGTAAAAAGATTTGATTTTCTCTGCTTCCCAACTTCAAGAGATCAAAACAAACTTGTTGCAAAGGAAGCGGTGTGCATTGAGGTTTGCCTCTTTAAATTGCTGCCCGAATACTCATAAAACAGTCCAGAGTTAGCTACTGGGCATAACTGGAAATGATTATATTAATAAAACCTCTATTAAAACTCCAAAGCTGCATCAATGGCTCATTTAATGGAAGGAATTGTTTCTTGTTCCTTCTACAGAGGGATGAAAGCAGTCTCCTCTCCCAGAGAGTACGGCTCCTCTATAAACGTTCTCAGGAGGAGAGAGTGACTGTGCCCCGCAGATATTTCGTAGGCCACATCAATAGGGACTAAATCTGATGAGGATGGGGGAGTTCGGGAATGTATAATTGTGAACATCTTTCTGCAGGAAGTGGGGCCCCTCAATCCACTGCAGTGTTCCAGAATGGGGCTTACAAATATACATAACAGGGAATGGACACACTTTTTCAACTCCCCGTACTGGGCCGTAGGTATGTACAGAAAAACAAGTTTTGTGTCTGTTGAAAAAGTTATCTACATGTCAGCAGTAATCCCAATTCTGTGAAAGCAAGCCTGCACTTCCAGACCTCAAAAGAAGGGTAGCCATTGCACCTGGCACTGTTATTGATGGTAAGTTTTCACTGGTTGTTCCCTATTGTCACTGCGGTATTGTCTCGTCATCTCTCAGCATGGATTTAATTCCAGCTATAATAAATTGCAATGGCTGCAAATTAAAAAGCTATTACCTGTGGTGCCAGTTGACTCTGTGACCCAGACAGTTTCTGTCATGTCAGCAATTGTAAATGACAGATGGAGTACTGTAATTCCCAGCAGTACAATGGGAGAGAGTTCCAAGGCTTTTAACCTGGAGACAGCTTCTGTGAATGGCACTGGTGAGATTGTTTATTTCAGGGCACATTGGAAGCTTTGTCAACAAGTGTTAAATGGAATAATAGTTTGTGTGTCACTAGCTACTTTGATGCTGTGTGATACTGTAGCTTGTATGGAATATGCACATTTGTTAAACCGAAAATATGCTCACAAAAATTAAAGCTTAACCTTAATCGTTAGAAATGTAAGTACTCTATACTTCAGTACATACTACATGAAGGCAGTAATAGTGAGTAAGAAAAATATAGAAAAATGTTTTTATACACTTAATAAAACTGAATACTGCCTGGGCCACAAATTTTCATTTTTTTGAGTATTGGCCATCACAGTATTTTGTCACTAGCTGCACGTTTAAAAATTGTATTTTGTAGTGGGAGCTTTCTATATGTTACGCAGCTGTCTACATTGTGACACACTGCCTGCCGAAGTATTGTCTTTATTGCAAAAAATAGTTTATTTATGGTGTCTCTACTAAAATATGACTATTAAGGTGATGCATTTATAGAAATTTAAAGATGCCTGCCTAAAAATATATATTTTTTAAATATATAGAGTCAGCCACCCCATCAAAGTATTGGGTAAGTCATAAGCATATGGCCCAGGACCAGAGACTTTTTCCCTATTCCCTTTAGAAATAAGTAGTTTTTTTTAACTATTAACGTTTTTGTTTCTGTGGTCTGCCCTATCATAATATGCATGTTTGGAGGTATTGGAGCTTTAATTTTCAGTTATAAAAATAAATACATAAATTTTTATGTCATGGAATAAAATAAAAAAAATTCCAGTATTTTTTTAATGTTGTTTTAATTATGTTTTTACAAAATATACACAGCTACAGAATTAAACTCCCCATCAATATATATCTGTCATAGTCTCTGTGTGACTTTTATTTTATGCAAAATAATAAAAGTTTTCTTTTTAATTTAGGGTTGGGGAACACACAATAAAAAAGAATATTTTTGCATAGTGCCAACATAAGGGCTTCTGCAAGCAGGTTGCAAAATTACACTGTTTTTGCGGGTTTGCAGTTGACTTTCATACTTTGTGCACTGATGCCACCCAGAGCATCCCATGGAGCTGCTTTTTAAAAGAATTGAGATGGTTTACTTTGCAAAATGAATGTTCACTAAAATTGGTAAATAAAATGAAACTATGTTTAGTTCAAATCAACCAATTATGTGTTAGCAAAAAACCTGTTTCATTCCCATTTCTCTTGGATTAGGATTAGGTCAGAGGGCAGCCTGATCAAGCTCCCCCTATAAACCTGTACAAAACATAACTCAACCTCCTTGCCAAGTGATGGAAACCTTGCATTTTCAGCACCGGGACATCAGCAGAGTTAAGCCCCATACACACGGTCGGACTTTTTCATGGATTCTGTCCGATCGGACAATGTTGTCGAAAAATCAGACCGTGTGTATGCACCATCGGACAGTGTTCGTCGGTTTGGCCGACGGACAAAGTCTTATCTCCTGCTGGAAATCTTTGCCGTCAACACGGTCCGATCACACCAAGTCCGATCGTGTGTATCGAATTCCTGACGGACAAAGTGCCACGCATGCTCAGATCACATTACAAGACCAAAGCTATTGGCTACTAGCCTCTACATAGTCCCGTCGTAGGCAACAAACGTCACCACGTTCAGAATGATCGGATTTTTCGACAACTTTGTCCGACCGTGTGTACGCAACACCAACATCGGACAAAGTACGACGGACATGATCCGACGGACCTGGTCCTCGGATTGTCCGACCGTGTGTATGGGGCTTAAGTGTGGTTTCAAAAACAATGGAGTCCCCCAGAGCAAATTCTGTATCCTCACTTTAAAATTACAGTACACTTTCTCTGATATGGCTGTGGTAAACATATTTTTCATATGAGAACTGCAGACACTTTAGCCTATCAAGGCTAGGTGTGGTTGATTTCTTGTAGAGATCCCCCCTCTCCCCCACTGCCACACATTTTATCATGTTCTGACTACACGCTATTTAACACTACATTCTTACCTGTACTTTATAAGTCTGTGACACAATAGATCATTTTTTTAGAACTGCCCTTCAAATTTAGCCATTTCAGCTCTTGCTCCTGTGTACCCCTTATGTACCAGAGCAGTTTTACATTAGATCAAACAATTACTTGTGCTCCTAAAGCAATGCATACACCTTTTTGAGAACAAGTATAACTTTATTTTGGCAGAATTTAATTAAGAAAATTATATTTTTTTTTATATGTGGTATAAAGACAAAACAGAACAGAACAGACAGAACAACAGAAATATTCTTTTTTTGCACCACAGATAAGTAGATCAGTAAGTAGGGTCCTTACTTACCCTTTTTTTCCTGTTATCTGAAAATCAGTTTACCATAATGTTGATTTTATTGTATAAGCTTAAAATATCTATATATAAATACTATCCTAAACTATAATATAATGCATACGTTCTACTTTCACTCTGATGTAACTTTGGAGTCTGCCCTGGTCTTGAATTTAGCTGAACAGAGCAGGCATTAGCAATGAGTGCCAACCTCCACCACAAACATTGGTCTTTCTCCAGTGAGAACCAACCTCCAGCACACACACACACTGGTCTTCTCCTAGTAAGATCCCACCCCCAAAACATACACACACTGGTCTTCTCCCAGTGAGACCCCACCTCCAGCACACACACACACACACACACACACACTGGTCTTCTACCAGTCACATCACACATCTACAGCACACATACACACTGGTCTTTTCCTAGTCAGATCCCACGTCTAGCACACACGCGCATACACACACTGGTCTTCTCCCAGTCAGATCCCACCCTCAGCACCCACACACTTCTCACAGTCAGATTCCACCCCCAGCACACACACACACACACACACACACACACACACACACACACACACAGGTCTTCTCCCAGATCTCACTCCCAGCACACAAAACCACTAGTCTTCCCCCATTCAGATCCCACCACCAGTACACACACACATACTGATCTTCTCTTAGTCAGATCCTACCCTCAGCACACACATTGGTTCTTCCCTTGTAAACTTTCCTCCTGCACACACACACACAATCTCTAGTTTCTCCTCCAGAGACACTTTGTAAGCTTAAATATTGCATATTGATTACTGTATTTGTCCTTCCCATAGACATTGCTCACTTCAGTATTACATTTAGTTCAACAGTAATCGCTGACCCCTCCCCTTTTTTTCTCTAAAGATGATGTTTATTGATTTTGTGGTGTATGTGGTGTGTAAAGACATCCTTTTTACATAGTTAGATTGAAAAAAGACCATTTACCTCAACCAGTAAGAAGAAAGAAAACCTCCATATACATAACACTAGTCACAGTTGTCCCAGAGGAAGGCAAAAATAATCCTTATAAAACATGGCCCAGTTTGCTCCAGTGCTGGAAAGATTCTGTCCTGTTCCCTCAAAGACAATCAGATATTCTATGGATCAACATTCTGGTTTAATAACTTATAAATGTTAATATTTATTTATTTAGGAATGCATCCAACTATTTTTTAAGAAATCTACTGAGCTGGCCAGAGCGAGATCTTGAGGGAGCCCATGTAAACAGTGCATTAAAGCGTAGCTATGGTCAAAATCTAAAAGCATATTTTTATTTCCACGTTGTATTTAAATTATTTCTAGCCTACCCTTTTTACCCCTATGTGAAGACACCCAGACATTTACTTCCTTGAATTCTGTGATGCATATTCACTATGCCCTGTGGGTAGCTTTGGTCATGAAGGGAGGGAATCATGTTAGAGAAGATAAAGATATTTTCTGGACAAGTGCTTGTTACTGAGACCCTTACATGGTCCAGTCCTCACCAAGTTAGTTATTGCTAGTTATGCTTATATGAGGCGCATCAGTTCCTCAGACCAACCTGCTGTCAATCTCAAGTGATTTTCTATGGCCCCAATTAAATAGTTATTATTTATGTTTTGAATATGACTCTAGGAGATCATGCCTTTGATATTTAACAAATAAAAGAAAAAGAGGGTGCACCAGCCTTGTGAATTATCCTTTGATAAGTTTAATAAAAGAATATATTAAAAACGACTCACAAACATGTGATGGAAAACCACAATATAAAAGCCTTAATCTGATGGCAATCGGTCTGGTATCAACAATCTCCAGGTAATGAAGGAGAGGACACGGGAACCATTGCTGCCTGACGCGTTTCAAAGGAGTACCTTCTTCCTCAGAGCCTGGCAGTGCTGCCTCCTTCAGCTACTTAAATACACAGATGCATTCATAGAACCCATCCCAGAGAAGCCCCAGGGACCTGCCCACTAGTTGTGGGCGGTCCAGTGGGGAGGGGAAGGACTAGAGTGACAACTCCACAATATGTATATATATATATATATATATATATATATATATAGCATGAAATTCCCACCGTTTAGTGTAGACATGTGGGCTCACAGACTGACATAGTAGATCCCCATAGCCAGTGTGAGAGACAATCAAGTGCTATGTACTTAAAGATGCCTAATGGCCAACCAAAAATAGATGTAATATTATATGGGTCTGGGTCTTACCCTGTGTTTGTATGTTGATCTATACATGTACATGCTTAGATTGACCACCGCTGTATGTGGTGGCTACCACACCAGTGGCGCTATTGTTCCATCTTAGTGATCAGATTGGCATCTGGAGCGCACGCCACTTTGTTTACTTTACGGAAAACTGGAAGTGTGGTCCAGATGTCACTTCCTGCTTGCCCATCGTCGTGCAGAAATGTCGTCAGCCGCTGTTATTTGTACATACAAGAAGAAGTATCCACATTCTCTGATTTTGCGACACTTGAAAAGTGAATGAGCAAATGATGGAGTATGAAGCTAACCTTATAAGTAAAAAGTCAGGTAAATTTGAGAGAGATCGGTTGGACTACCTGAATGGTTGGGAGTTCAACTGGAAAAAGGCTAACACTATCACTAATAACAACAAGCATAGGAAAGGTTGTGAATATCATTCTAGTGGAAATGAGCATACACATTTCACTTCATATAATATAATTTATTTCAGTCTCAGACTGATACACATAAGACTAGCTACACCCAATCAAAAAACGTCAGGACTAAAAACAACAAGTACAAACGGAAGAAGAAAAGTGGCCAGAACAAGAGAGGGGAGGTTGCATATACACCACTAAGGACAACCACTTAACACTCTCACAGTAGGGGACAACACGAACATAGCTATAGCACTTATCAGAAACACTCTACAGTGAATAACAGTTCTGGCAGAGCCATCCAATCTATGCCGAACCATAAAAATAATAATAATAGGAGTAAGGATGACCAATCCCAAGAAACTAGAACTGAAAAATCGTTACAAGCAAAAGGTTTTACAAATAGGAA
The DNA here is from genome assembly GCA_028564925.1 of Lithobates sylvaticus. Lineage (NCBI taxonomy): Eukaryota > Metazoa > Chordata > Amphibia > Anura > Ranidae > Lithobates > Lithobates sylvaticus. Next base: position 176,710,925 of record CM053036.1, read on the forward strand.
CAAAGATTTTAATAGTCCGCTATCTGCATGGGGAGCATGTGTGATACCATCAGTTAGACGTGCACGCACCCTATTCTCCTCTATGGCTAATACTTCCAACACATCTTTTGGAAAAATAGCTATAGAAATAGATCCTGAGACATTTAGCGAAATACAAACCCACAATCCATTTACGGTCCTTGAAAATCTGGAGACAGAGAATAATTGTGCTAGTTTATCTGACATCACACCTACCCTGACTTTTTTAGAGAAGGAAGTTGCAAAAACTGAAGGTTCTGCAACAGACAACGAGACTCTGAACCCTCCGTTGTCCACCCCACTTGCAAAGAAAGCAAGGAAAAGAGAGGAAGCACAAGATGAGGGAAAAGTGGAGGAAAGAGATGTAAAAAGAGGCAGACTCTAGAAACCACTCATTTCACTATCAAAATCTACAATCTATCCAGCTCTGTCTTTTCAGATACAGAGCTGGACCTCCTCAGAAAGGGTCTATATTTTGCTCCACCCAGTACACCTAATCTATGTGAGTTATTTATAGATCTAAATAAATATATACGTAAACTTACTATTCAAAGATACTATATACTCAAAAAAGCCAGCAATGATAATATCACTGGCACTAACAATGAAGTGTAGACAGTAGCACTCCCACCTTCTGAAACCAGTTTAGAGGAGGATCCTATCCTTAACATTCTAGAATAGCTCTATTCAGAAGCTCAGCAAGATGAACAGATAATGTTCCAACTGAATTCTGGTCTCTCATGTGAGAGTGCAATAGTCCACACTTCATTTAAACCTAAATCTTCCTTCTTTCAACATTGGGCAAAAGGTGAATTTATTCAACCTTTTACGATATGGTCTTTAATACATTTTTTTTTTTTCCAAATTTTTTATTTTGCAAAAGACATAGAAACATGGAATACAACATCCAAATGTAATAACATGTAAAACTTATTCAAGTGATACGTCAGATAAGAATTTCTAAACACGGGTGTATTGTTTATGTGACTCTAGAGAGGTGGGAACAATGGTAGCCTCCGGGATATCTCTTAAGGTATCTTTAATTGCCTCGGTACCTTTGGGCTTATTAGAATAGATCTCCTTCTGTCAACTTAGTGAGCATGACTTCGATCACTTCAGGTCAATTTTAACTTTGGACGGTTCCATGAGTCCTGTCCCGGTTTCCATAAAGTTAAGAGAAGGGGAAAGGAGCTCAGAAAGGAAGAATTAGAAATACTGGAAAGAGAAAAAAGGGGGGGGGGGTACAGCAGGGGCGGGAAGGGGCAGGGATAGGAGCTTGGGGTAAGGGGAGGGGGAGGGGGTGCTGTGGGGAACCAGGAGGTAGCACACCGTCCATGTCTGAACCTGTTCCCAGGGGGCACCTGGGCTCACAGTCTGATCATCGGCCCACGTCTTCTGGTGAGTTGTGTAGGGTCAGGGTATCCCTTTCCATAAGAGACTGTCCCTCATCAGAGAATATGAACATATTCCACCCCAACCAGACCTTAGTAAATTGTTCAGATTGGTTTCTTGCTGTGAGAATGAGGTCTTCCATTTTTTTTTTTAATATTTTCCACTTTTTTAAGCCACATACCAATCGTCGGGGGTTGTGTGGACTTCCAGCGCAATGGGATGCAGGCTTTGGCAGCATCCAGGAGGTGACGTGTCAGGGATTTTTTATACTTTTTTGTGAGAACTCAGAGGCGTGGAGTAGAAAGAAAGCTGGATCAGGCTGTATGGGGTGGTCCGTAAATTTCTGTATAGTGTCTTGCACTGTCTTCCAGAACTGCTCCAAAAGGGGGCAGGTCCAGAAGATGTGGAGAATCGTTCCCTTGTCTCCCAAGCATCTCCAGCAGCGATCTGAGGTTGTCGGGAAGAATTTCTGCAGTTTCGCAGGGGTGTTGTACCATCTGGTAACTAGCTTGTAGTTCGTCTCTTGCATTCTCGTACAAATGGAGGATCTGTACGTGAAATGGAGTATGTTCTGTTTTTGGCGTGTTGTAAAAGTGCGTTGTATGTCTTTTTCCCATGCTTCCAGACATCTTAATTGATGTCCTTCTGGCGGAGTGATCAGGAGTTGATATGTCGTGGATAGGGCGTGCGGCAACACTCCCTCTTCCGTGCAAAGTGCTTTGTATGAGGTTAAGGTTTGGTTAAAGCTACCCGGTGGTGGCAGGGATTTTAGAAAGTGTGTAAGTTGAGAGGCCCTTAAAAAATTTAGCCGAAACGGGCCGTCCGGGCACCTGAGTTCGGCGGAGGTGAGCCATCTGTCTCCCCTAAGGAAGTGGCAGGCCTGTGTGAGCCCTGCTGCCCTAAGGGAGTTAAAGGCAGGGTCCGTATATCCTGGGGGGAATTCCGGGGTACCTAGAATAGGGCGTATAGGTGAGTTCGGGGATGACAGGCTGAGGCTAGTGAAGAGGGTCGCGCAGATGCTCGTGGTTGTTCCTATTAGAGGGTGGTTTTTCACACCTCTTACCAGTAGATTATGACACCATGGAGCTCTGTCAAGGGGTATGTCACACTGTGCTTGTTCTAGTCTAGTCCATTGTTTCGTGTTCTGGTGGCGATTCCAGTCAATCAGTCTGGTCAAGTGGGTAGCGTGGTAATATTTGCGAAGGTCTGGGACTGCTAGGCCTCCGTATTGTTTTGGTAGGGTGAGTTGGCGTTTGTCCAGTCTGGGTCTTTTATGTGCCCAAATGAAGTTGAACAGTATGGCTCTGACTTGCACAAAGTAGTGGGACGGGATTTGGATCGGGAGGGCTTGTATTAGATATAAGAATTTGGGGAGTATGCACATCTTTATTATGTTGCACCTCCCGAACCAGGAGTGTAGTCCTGTATTCCACTTATTAAGAAGGGACCTAACCGTTCCCAGTAACTGAGGGAAGTTCAGGGCAAACACTTGAGATATTTTGGGAGGGATATAAGTGCCCAAGTACTTTAGAGCTGTGGTTGTCCATTTGAATTTAAAGTTGGATTGTAGACTCGTGAGGAGACGTGGGGGGATTCCTATACTCATTGCTTCGGACTTATTGAAGTTTATTTTCATATTTGAAATATCGCCATAGGATTTGAACTCTTGTAGTAGCTTTGGGAGGGAGACCTCAGGTTTAGTGAGTACAAATAACATGTCATCCGCATATGCGGCAATCTTCTGATGCATGTCTCCGCAGGATACTCCTGTAATATCTGGGTTGGAGCGCACTGTGCGCAGGAAGGGTTCCAGTGACAGGGTGAAGAGGAGTGGGGACAATGGGCATCCCTGGCGAGTGCCGTTTTTTATCGCAAAGGGTTCCGAAAGGACCCCGTTGACTCTGACCCGAGCCGATGGATTGGCGTATATTGAATTGATCCAGGTCATCATCCTCTCTCCAAGACCAATATGTCTTAGAACTGAGGTCATGAACTTCCAGTTCACCCTGTCAAAGGCCTTCTCTGCGTCCGTGCTTAGGAATATGCAAGGGGTCTTGTTCCCGACGGCTACATGCAGGAGATTGAGTGCCTTTATTGTGTTGTCTCGCGCCTCCCTATTTTGCACAAATCCCACTTGATCCAGGTGGATCAGAGCGGGTAGAATTTCCTGTATCCTAGATGCTAATAATTTTGTGAAAATTTTTAGGTCTGCGTTGAGCAGCGAGATCGGTCTGTAATTTCCACATTGAGAGGGGTCTTTCCCCTCCTTGTGAATCACTGAGATATGTGCCATAAGGGCCTCTCTAGGGAAAAGTGTGTCCGAGCCGAGTGAGTTAAAAAATTTCAACATAAATTCCCCCAGGGTCGGTAGTAGTAATTTGTAGTATTGGGCCGTATACCCATCTGGCCCCGGGGCTTTCCTAAGTTTTGCCTTCCCTACTGCCGTGCGAAGTTCGTCCATGGTGATGGGTTTCTCCATGGACTCCCTCAGCTCGGGAGATATCTTGGGCATGTTTGAGGCAGTCAGATAGTTATCGATTTGTGGAGGTGTTGGGGCTTTTGTTTGTAGATTGTAAAGGCCTGTGTAGAATTCTTTGAATTCCTCCGCTATTTCTTGTGGCAGTGTTATTCGTCGGTTACGAGGCGAGGAAATATGTGGTACATAATTTGCAAGGGTTTGTTCTTTTAGCGATTTAGCCAGTAGTCTACCGCACTTGTCTCCTGATTCGTACGATAACCTGCGGCATGACTGTATCGCCGCCTTTGCACGGAATTGCATAAGGTCTGTGATCTTAGTGCGTAGGAGCAAGATCTCTGATTCCCCTGTAGGGGTTTGGGAGTGTTTATGTCTGGCTTCTGCCCTATGTAGGTCGTTTAGCAGTGAAGTTAGCTGGGCAGTGCGCTGTCTCTTGATTCGGGCCCCATGTTTAATTAGGACTCCACGGATGACCGCTTTGTGGGCCTCCCACACAATGCCTGGATTGCTGTCGGGGGTGTTATTATTTTCAAAATAGTACTCTAGTTCCTTTGTCACGTCCTTGAGCACTGTCTCGTCTTGTAATAGGCTCTCATTGAGTCTCCATGTCCTGCTCCTGGTTGTGAGGTTGTCGGTCAAAGAATAAGTTAAAAGGATTGGAGCGTGGTCCGACCACGTGATGGGCCCTATCGTTACATCCTTAATGGCATGCAGGTTAGCATGTGGAATCAAAAAATAGTCAATCCTGGAATACTGCTTATGGGGTTTTGAGTAAAAGGTATAGTCCTTCTCAGTCGGATGTAGTAGTCTCCAGGCGTCTATCAGTTGTGCTTTATGCATGGACCTGGCTATGCGTTTCCTAACTGTGGGGGTGATGGAGGAGTGTCCTGAGGAAGTATCCTCTGTTGGTATCAGTGGGGAGTTAAAGTCTCCACCTAACAGTAGTTGGCCTCTGGTAAATTCCTGTAGGAGGTCTAGGGTCTTGGCTATAAACTGATCCTGATGGCAGTTAGGGGCGTATATGTTTGCTATTGTTACCTCTATCCCTCTAATCTTCCCTCTCAGGAATAGGGATGAGCCGAACACCCCCGGGTTCGGTTCGCACCAGAACCTTCGAACCGACCGAAAGTTCGCGCGAATTTTCGAACCCTATACGTTATAATGGACGCGAACGTTCGAAATCAAAAGTGCTAATTACAACGGCCAATATGCATGTTAATGTCATAAAACAGGTTTGGGGACCCGGGTCCTGCCCCAGGGGACATATATCAATGCAAAAAGAACTTTTAAAAACTAACGTTTTTTCGGGAGCAGTCATTTTAATGATGCATAAAGTGAAAAAAAAAAAGTGAAATTTTCCTTTAAATATGGTACCTGGGGGGTGTCTAAAGTATGCCTGTGAAGTGGCATGTGTTTCCCGTGTTTAGAACTGTCCTTGCACAAAATGACATTTGTAAAGGAAAAAAAGAAGCCATTTAAAACCACTTGCGGCTTTAGGTTTGTTCTTAAGTAGAATCTGAACAGGTACATTATGAAGTGTAGCTCCATCCCAAAAAAATCTATTTTTAAGCTTTTTGGAGAACATAGGGAGGGGTTATCACCCCTGTAACATTTGCTGTCTTTGCACATCTGTTCAGAACATGTCACCTCACTTTCCGTCCCAATGACAAATGTTTTTGGAAAAGTGGGGTTTTAATTGAAACAAGGATTGGTGATAAAGTATCAGTAGAGAGGAGATACCTTTTTCCCAAATTAAATCTAACAGGATAGAATTTCCCTTCCTAGGGGGATATTTCCTCTCACTTCCTGTTTTCTCTTTCCATTTGCAAGTAGGAGTCGTTTGTAAGTTGGATGTTTGAAAGTAGGGCCCTGGCGTATATACTCTGCAGAAATTTGCCCTATTAGATGTTGGTGTAGCCACAAGACTGGTGGGCACAGGAATGGGCCCTGCTATGAGTTAATAGATCAAGATTTGTAATTGCATGCACCTGTTGAACAGGGCAGAAAAATTGGGGGTGGTGGTGGTGGTGGACGGTGTTGCCACAAGACTGTAAGCTCTCACAGTTACTCTTGGTGGGCGCAGGAATGGGCCCTGCTGTGAGTTATTAGATCAAGATTTGTAATTGCAAGCACCTGATGAACAGGGCAGAAAAATTGGGCCTTTGGCGGTGGTGGTGGACGGTGTTGCCACAAGACTGTAGGCCCTCATAGTTACTCTTGGTGGGCGCAGGAATGGGCCCTGCTGTGAGTTATTAGATCAAGATTTGTAATTGCAAGCACCTGATGAACAGGGCAGAAAAATTGGGCCTTTGGCGGTGGTGGTGGACGGTGTTGCCACAAGACTGCAGGCCCTCATAGTTACTCTTGGTGGGCGCAGGAATGGGCCCTGCTGTGAACTATTAGATCAAGATTTGTAATTACCCGCCCCTGTTAAACAGGGGCTGAAAAATTGTGCCTTAGGCACTGGTGCTGGTGCCACAACACTGCAACCCCTCATAGAGACTGTACTTGGAGCACAGCAGTCACACGTGTTGCGAAGCATTTTTTAAAAAAATTGTAAGTACACGCCCCTGTTAAACAGGGGCTGAAAAATTGTGCCTTAGGCACTGGTGCTGGTGCCACAACACTGCAACCCGGCCCTCACAGATACTGTACTTGGAGCACAGCAGTCACACGTGTTGCGAAGCATTTTTTTAAAAAATTGTAAGTACCCGCCCCTGTTAAACAGGGGCTGAAAAATTGTGCCTTAGGCACTGGTGCTGGTGCCACAACACTGCAACCCGGCCCTCACAGATACTGTACTTGGAGCACAGCAGTCACACGTGTTGCGAAGCATTTTTTTAAAAAATTGTAAGTACACGCCCCTGTTAAACAGGGGCTGAAAAATTGTGCCTTAGGCACTGGTGCTGGTGCCACAACACTGCAACCCCTCACAGATACTGTACTTGGAGCACAGCAGTCACACGTGTTGCGAAGCATTTTTTAAAAAAATTGTAAGTACACGCCCCTGTTAAACAGGGGCTGAAAAATTGTGCCTTAGGCACTGGTGCTGGTGCCACAACACTGCAACCCCTCACAGATACTGTACTTGGAGCACAGCAGTCACATGTGTTGCGAAGCATTTTTTTTAAAAAATTGTAAGTACCCGCCCCTGTTAAACAGGGGCTGAAAAATTGTGCCTTAGGCACTGGTGCTGGTGCCACAACACTGCAACCCCTCACAGATACTGTACTTGGAGCACAGCAGTCACACGTGTTGCGAAGCATTTTTTTTATAAAAATTGTATGTACACGCCCCTGTTAAACAGGGGCTGAAAATTGTGCCTTAGGCACTGGTGTGGTGGCATGGATCATTGAGGAGGAGGAAGAGGATAGTCAGTGAACATAAGAGGACAGTCACTCAGCATCAGCATAGGCAGTCTTGAAGGGATGTGACATTAAAAATTATTCGGTTATATCCGCCTCAGGTGCCTGGTAGCTGGTGGTGATCCAAGACTGATTCATTTTGATGAAGGTCAGTCGATCAACCGAGGTGGTGGACAGGCGCACCCTATGATCAGTCACAAATCCTCCAGCAGCACTGAATGTGCGTTCGGAAAGAACGCTGGAGGCAGGACAGGCCAGTAGCTCAATTGCATACTGTGCAAGCTCTGGCCAGTGATCCATCCTCAGGACCCAGTAAGCCAGAGGATTTTCGGTGGGAAAGGTGTCCAAGTCTGACCTTGCCCCAAAGTATTCCTGCACCATGTATATCAGACGCTGGCGATGGTTGCTGGAACCGATCATACCTTGGGGCTGCGGACTAAAAAATTGTCTGAACGCATCGGTCAGACGTCCACCTTCCCCACCGCTCCTTCTGCCACTGACCGAAGCCTCAGCAACTCGTCGCCCAGGACCAGGAGTTTGTAGCCTCCCAGTTTCTGGGAACGCGTTGCACAGACCTTTCTGCAAGGCCTCCCTGAGATGTCTCATCCTCTGCTCCCTCTGCGACGGCAAGATAAGGTCCGCAACCTTACCCTTGTACCGCGGATCAAGGAGAGTGGCCAGCCAGTAATGGTCCCTCTCCTTGATCCGAAGAACACGAGGATCCTTCCGCAGGCTTTGCAGGATCAGGGAGGCCATGCAGCGTAGGTTAGCTGAGGCATTCGGTCCGGAGTCTTCTGGGTCACTGAGGATGACATGATCGCCAGCCACCTCCTCCCAGCCACGTACAAGTCCACTGGTTTGTTGGGACTGTACATCATCCCTAAAAGACTGCTGCTGCTGATGCTGAGTGCCAGGCTCCACCTCCATGCTCACACAATCCTCCTCCTCCTCCTCCTCCTCCTCCTCATCCTCTTCCTGTGTGATGGGTGGGACAGAAGGAACACTGTCCGGATAAAGGGGGCCTTGAGAGGCAAGGAAGTCCTCCTCTTCCTGCCTCTGTTCTGCCTCAAGTGCCCTGTCCATTATCCCACGCAGCGTATGCTCCAACAGGTGGACAAGAGGGACAGTGTCACTGATGCATGCACTGTCACTGCTCACCATCCTCGTGGCCTCCTCAAATGGTGAGAGGACAGTGCATGCATCCCTGATCATGCTCCACTGACGTGGGGAAAAAAAACCAAGCTCCCCTGACCCTGTCCTGGTGCCGTAGTCGCAAAGGTACTCATTGATGGCCCTCTGCTGCGTGTGCAGTCGCTGCAGCATGGCCAACGTTGAGTTCCACCTGGTGGGCATGTCACATATTAGGCGGTTCTTGGGCAGGTTCAGCTCCTTTTGCAGCTCAGTCAGCCGAGCACTGGCATTATAAGATCGGCGGAAATGCACACAGACTTTCCTGGCCTGCCTCAGGACATCCTGTAAGCCTGGGAACCTGCCCAAGAACCGCTGCACCACCAGGTTGAGGACGTGAGCCATGCAGGGCACATGGGTGAGCTGCCCCTGTCGCAGGGCGGAGAGGAGGTTGGTGCCATTGTCAGAAACGACCATTCCTGGCTTAAGCTGACGTGGCGTCAACCACCTCTCGGCCTGCCCCTGCAGAGCTGCCAGAACCTCTGGCCCAGTGTGGCTCCTGTCCCCCAAACACACCAGCGCAAGCACGGCATGGCATCTTTTTGCCTGCGTACTTGCGTAGCCCCTTGTACGCCTACGGAGCACAGCTGGTTCCAAGGACAGAGCACTGGAGGAAGAAGAAGAGGAGGGGGTGGAGGAGAGAGGTGTGTCACAACCAGTAGCAGTAGTAGCGTTTTGGAGGCGTGGTGGCGGAACAACCTCCAACACTACTGCACCTTGTCCTGCATCCCTCCCAGCTGCCAATAGAGTGACCCAATGGGCCGTGAAAGAAAGGTACCGTCCCTGTCCATGCCTGCTGGACCATGAGTCAGCGGTAATATGCACCTTACCGCTGACCGCCCTGTCCAGCGAGGCATGGACATTGCCCTCCACATGCCGGTAGAGAGACGGAATCGCCTTCCGTGAGAAAAAGTGGCGTTTGGGAACCTGCCACTGAGGAACCGCACATTGAACAAACTCACGGAAGGGGGCCGAGTCTACCAACTGAAAAGGCAGCAGTTGAAGTGCTAGCAATTTAGCCAGGCTAGCATTCAACCGCTGGGCATGTGGATGGCTGGGAGTGTACTTCTTTCTACGGTCCAGCAGCTGGGGCAGGGAAATTTGCCTGCTGCAATCGGACGTCGGTGTACTGCAAGTACTTGGTTGTGACACACCTAATTCTACACCTTCAGTCCTCTCAGAGCAGCTTTCAGAGAGGACTGAAGGTGTAGTGGGGATGGAGATCCCAGCTGAGGAGGAGCAAGGAGAGGTCCGCTTAGTTCTTTGGTGTGGGTCTTTTATGTGTGCCTGCCAACGAGCTGCATGGCAGGTCGCCATATGTCTGGTCATGCTTGTGGTGCCCAAGCGGCTGATGTTTTGGCCACGCGAGATACGCTTGAGACAAATATTGCAAATAGCAGTGGTGCGATCTGCTGCACTCGTCTCAAAAAAGGCCCACACCAAAGAACTTTTCTGATAACGTGCAGAGGCAGCGCCCTGCACAGGCGGAGCTCTGCGGTGTTGTACAGTTGCTGTGCTGGCCTCTACCTGGCCTCCAGGGGGCATCCTGCCTCGTTGGACATGTGACGCCGCATCCTCCTCCTCCTCGTCCTCCTCCTCATCCTCTCTCCCTTCAGGCACCCACGTGGAGTCAGTGACCTCATCATCCCCTCCCTCTTCACCACTAGAGCAAACCTGGCAGTAAGCTGCAGCTGGTGGAACAGTACTGCCAGATTCCTCAAGCTGGGTATCATCATCCGAGCCTTCGAATCGTTGGGCATCCTCCTGGAGCATGTACCCAACACTGTGCTCAAAGAGTTCGGGGGACTCCTCAGGAGGACACGGTGGGTCTAGGGAAGGGGTGGCTGATGATGCTCTGTCAGTACCCTGAGCCTGGGTGAGAGAGGATGAGGAGGATGAGGAGGGCTTGGTCATCCATTCTACCAAGCCTTCAGCATGATGCGGCTCCACATGTCCAGCTGCCGAAAACAAAGACGCGCGTGTCCCATGGCCACGTGCTGATGACGATGCACGACCACGTCCACGGCCACGTCCACTAGAAACAGAGCCTGCCTGCCCTGTGTTCTTGGCTCTGCACGCTCTGCCTCCCCTTGGCGGTCTTCCAGCCATTGTAGTCGGTAGTCCTGTGGGTGCTGCTGAGAAGAATATATAGGAGCTCTGTGTGATGCCACTAACACACTAGAAGTCCTATGGGTGCTTCTGCAAAGAAAATAGAGGAGCTCTGTGTGATGCCACTAACACACTAGAAGTCCTGTGGGTGCTGCTGAGAAGAAAATATAGGAGCTCTGTGTGATGCCACTAACACACTAGAAGTCCTATGGGTGCTTCTGCAAAGAAAATAGAGGAGCTCTGTGTGATGCCACTAACACACTAGAAGTCCTGTGGGTGCTTCTGCAAAGAAAATAGAGGAGCTCTGTGTGATGCCACTAACACACTAGAAGTCCTGTGGGTGCTTCTGCAAAGAAAATAGAGGAGCTCTGTGTGATGCCACTAACACACTAGAAGTCCTGTGGGTGCTGCTGAGAAGAAAATATAGGAGCTCTGTGTGATGCCACTAACACACTAGAAGTCCTATGGGTGCTTCTGCAAAGAAAATAGAGGAGCTCTGTGTGATGCCACTAACACACTAGAAGTCCTGTGGGTGCTTCTGCAAAGAAAATAGAGGAGCTCTGTGTGATGCCACTAACACACTAGAAGTCCTGTGGGTGCTGCTGAGAAGAAAATATAGGAGCTCTGCGTGATGCCACTAACACACTAGAAGTCCTATGGGTGCTTCTGCAAAGAAAATAGAGGAGCTCTGTGTGATGCCACTAACACACTAGAAGTCCTGTGGGTGCTTCTGCAAAGAAAATAGAGGAGCTCTGTGTGATGCCACTAACACACTAGAAGTCCTGTGGGTGCTGCTGAGAAGAAAATATAGGAGCTCTGTGTGATGCCACTAACACACTAGAAGTCCTATGGGTGCTTCTGCAAAGAAAATAGAGGAGCTCTGTGTGATGCCACTAACACACTAGAAGTCCTGTGGGTGCTGCTGAGAAGAAAATATAGGAGCTCTGTGTGATGCCACTAACACACTAGAAGTCCTATGGGTGCTTCTGCAAAGAAAATAGAGGAGCTCTGTGTGATGCCACTAACACACTAGAAGTCCTATGGGTGCTTCTGCAAAGAAAATAGAGGAGCTCTGTGTGATGCCACTAACACACTAGAAGTCCTGTGGGTGCTTCTGCAAAGAAAATAGAGGAGCTCTGTGTGATGCCACTAACACACTAGAAGTCCTGTGGGTGCTGCTGAGAAGAAAATATAGGAGCTCTGTGTGATGCCACTAACACACTAGAAGTCCTATGGGTGCTTCTGCAAAGAAAATAGAGGAGCTCTGTGTGATGCCACTAACACACTAGAAGTCCTGTGGGTGCTGCTGAGAAGAAAATATAGGAGCTCTGTGTGATGCCACTAACACACTAGAAGTCCTATGGGTGCTTCTGCAAAGAAAATAGAGGAGCTCTGTGTGATGCCACTAACACACCAGAAGTCCTGTGGGTGCTTCTGCAAAGAAAATAGAGGAGCTCTGTGTGATGCCACTAACACACTAGAAGTCCTGTGGGTGCTTCTGCAAAGAAAATAGAGGAGCTCTGTGTGATGCCACTAACACACTAGAAGTCCTGTGGGTGCTGCTGAGAAGAAAATATAGGAGCTCTGTGTGATGCCACTAACACACTAGAAGTCCTATGGGTGCTTCTGCAAAGAAAATAGAGGAGCTCTGTGTGATGCCACTAACACACTAGAAGTCCTGTGGGTGCTTCTGCAAAGAAAATAGAGGAGCTCTGTGTGATGGGACTAACACACTTCAAGTCCTATGGGTGCTTCTGGGAAGAAAATATAGGTCTGTGTGATGGGACTAACACACTTCAAGTCCTATGGGTGCTTCTGGGAAGAAAATGTAGGTCTGTGTGATGGGACTAACACACTTCAAGTCCTATAGGTGCTTCTGGGAAGAAAATGTAGGTCTGTGTGATGGGACTAACACACTTCAAGTCCTATAGGTGCTTCTGGGAACAAAATATATGATCTCTGTGTGATGGGACTAACACACTTCAAGTCCTATAGGTGCTTCTGGGAACAAAATATATGATCTCTGTGTGATGGGACTAACACACTTCAAGTCCTATAGGTGCTTCTGGGAACAAAATATATGATCTCTGTGTGATGGGACTAACACACTTCAAGTCCTATAGGTGCTTCTGGGAAGAAAATATAGGTCTGTGTGATGGGACTAACACACTTCAAGTCCTATGGGTGCTTCTGAGAAGAAAATGTAGGTCTGTGTGATGGGACTAACACACTTCAAGTCCTATAGGTGCTTCTGGGAAGAAAATGTAGGTCTGTGTGATGGGACTAACACACTTCAAGTCCTATAGGTGCTTCTGGGAACAAAATATATGATCTCTGTGTGATGGGACTAACACACTTCAAGTCCTATAGGTGCTTCTGGGAAGGAAATATAGGTCTGTGTGATGGGACTAACACACTTCAAGTCCTATAGGTGCTTCTGGGAACAAAATATATGATCTCTGTGTGATGGGACTAACACACTTCAAGTCCTATAGGTGCTTCTGGGAACAAAATATATGATCTCTGTGTGATGGGACTAACACACTTCAAGTCCTATAGGTGCTTCTGGGAACAAAATATATGATCTCTGTGTGATGGGACTAACACACTTCAAGTCCTATAGGTGCTTCTGGGAAGAAAATATAGGTCTGTGTGATGGGACTAACACACTTCAAGTCCTATGGGTGCTTCTGAGAAGAAAATGTAGGTCTGTGTGATGGGACTAACACACTTCAAGTCCTATAGGTGCTTCTGGGAAGAAAATGTAGGTCTGTGTGATGGGACTAACACACTTCAAGTCCTATAGGTGCTTCTGGGAACAAAATATATGATCTCTGTGTGATGGGACTAACACACTTCAAGTCCTATAGGTGCTTCTGGGAAGGAAATATAGGTCTGTGTGATGGGACTAACACACTTCAAGTCCTATAGGTGCTTCTGGGAACAAAATATATGATCTCTGTGTGATGGGACTAACACACTTCAAGTCCTATAGGTGCTTCTGGGAACAAAATATATGATCTCTGTGTGATGGGACTAACACACTTCAAGTCCTATAGGTGCTTCTGGGAAGAAAATATAGGTCTGTGTGATGGGACTAACACACTTCAAGTCCTATGGGTGCTTCTGGGAAGAAAATGTAGGTCTGTGTGATGGGACTAACACACTTCAAGTCCTATAGGTGCTTCTGGGAACAAAATATATGATCTCTGTGTGATGGGACTAACACACTTCAAGTCCTATAGGTGCTTCTGGGAAGAAAATGTAGGTCTGTGTGATGGGACTAACACACTTCAAGTCCTATAGGTGCTTCTGGGAACAAAATATATGATCTCTGTGTGATGGGACTAACACACTTCAAGTCCTATAGGTGCTTCTGGGAAGGAAATATAGGTCTGTGTGATGGGACTAACACACTTCAAGTCCTATAGGTGCTTCTGGGAACAAAATATATGATCTCTGTGTGATGGGACTAACACACTTCAAGTCCTATAGGTGCTTCTGGGAACAAAATATATGATCTCTGTGTGATGGGACTAACACACTTCAAGTCCTATAGGTGCTTCTGGGAACAAAATATATGATCTCTGTGTGATGGGACTAACACACTTCAAGTCCTATAGGTGCTTCTGGGAAGAAAATGTAGGTCTGTGTGATGGGACTAACACACTTCAAGTCCTATAGGTGCTTCTGGGAACAAAATATATGATCTCTGTGTGATGGGGACTAACACACTTCAAGTCCTATAGGTGCTTCTTGGGAAGGAAATATAGGTCTGTGTGATGGGACTAACACACTTCAAGTCCTATAGGTGCTTCTGGGAACAAAATATATGATCTCTGTGTGATGGGACTAACACACTTCAAGTCCTATAGGTGCTTCTGGGAAGGAAATATAGGTCTGTGTGATGGGACTAACACACTTCAAGTCCTATAGGTGCTTCTGGGAACAAAATATATGATCTCTGTGTGATGGGACTAACACACTTCAAGTCCTATAGGTGCTTCTGGGAACAAAATATATGATCTCTGTGTGATGGGACTAACACACTTCAAGTCCTATAGGTGCTTCTGGGAAGAAAATGTAGGTCTGTGTGATGGGACTAACACACTTCAAGTCCTATAGGTGCTTTTGGGAACAAAATATATGATCTCTGTGTGATGGGACTAACACACTTCAAGTCCTATAGGTGCTTCTGGGAAGGAAATATAGGTCTGTGTGATGGGACTAACACACTTCAAGTCCTATAGGTGCTTCTGGGAACAAAATATATGATCTCTGTGTGATGGGACTAACACACTTCAAGTCCTATAGGTGCTTCTGGGAAGAAAATGTAGGTCTGTGTGATGGGACTAACACACTTCAAGTCCTATAGGTGCTTCTGGGAACAAAATATATGATCTCTGTGTGATGGGACTAACACACTTCGAGTCCTATAGGTGCTTCTGGGAAGGAAATATAGGTCTGTGTGATGGGACTAACACACTTCAAGTCCTATAGGTGCTTCTGGGAACAAAATATATGATCTCTGTGTGATGGGACTAACACACTTCAAGTCCTATAGGTGCTTCTGGGAAGAAAATGTAGGTCTGTGTGATGGGACTAACACACTTCAAGTCCTATAGGTGCTTCTGGGAACAAAATATAGGAGCTCTGCCTGCCTGCCACGAACACACTACAAGTCCTATAGGTGCTTCTGGGAACAAAATATAGGAGCTCTGCCTGCCTGCCACGAACACACTACAAGTCCTATAGGTGCTTCTGGGAACAAAATATAGGAGCTCTGCCTGCCTGCCACGAACACACTACAAGTCCTATAGGTGCTTCTGGGAACAAAATATAGGAGCTCTGCCTGCCTGCCACGAACACACTACAAGTCCTATAGGTGCTTCTGGGAACAAAATATAGGAGCTCTGCCTGCCTGCCACGAACACACTACAAGTCCTATAGGTGCTTCTGGGAACAAAATATAGGAGCTCTGCCTGCCTGCCACGAGCACACTACAAGCCCCTCTTTCTAAATCAATCTAAATGAATGAATCTATCTAACTCGATCTCTCTAAGTAAATCTCTCTAACTAACTAAATCCAGCAGAGTGTCACAGATCTAGCCTGCTCTATCTGCGCCGGAACAGCATGTGACCGGCGCAGACGGCGTGGCGGCCTTTTATAGGGGGGGGCGTGTACTACAGCCCCTGAGCTGTAATTGGCTACAGGCGTCCTGCCTGTAGCCAATTATGGCTCTTCGAGTTTCCGGGGCTGTGATTGGCCAAGCATGCGGGGTCACAGTGCATGCTTGGCCAATCATCAGCCAGCAATGCACTGCGCCGGCCGCGCCGGCCGCAATGCATTGCGGGGGCCGCTCGCATCACACGAACGTGATGCGAGCGGCCAAAATAGTTCTGGGCTCGCCGAGCGAGCGAACGCCCGGTGCTCGATGCGAACGTGGGTTCGCATCGAGCACCGGGCCCATCCCTACTCAGGAACAGGAACCTGCCATCCGGATCAGCCTTAATATCCGAGCAGTGCCAAGGAACGCTGCGGGATATAAGTATCGACACTCCTCTGGACTTAGCATTTTCATTTGTTGAATGATATACCAGTGGGTATAGATTGTTTTTCAAAATAGGTAGGTTACCTCCTTTAAAATGGGTCTCCTGGACCAGCGCCAGGTCGATCTTAAGTCGGCGTAGATCCTGCATTAGCATTCGTCGCTTCTCGGGTACATTGAGGCCCTTTGTATTTAAAGATAGGAGGCTAACTACCTCCATGGTTCCCGGGTGGGTGAGGGGAATTAGTTGTTAGGGAGGGTGTAGTGGGAGGGTGAGGTATAGGTTGAGTAAGAAAGGAGTTAGAAGAAAGGTAGGATTAGATAAGTACAGGTTAAAGAGAAGAGTTAGGAATCAAAGCGATTCCTTTTTCTAAATTGCAGCACAGTAATGCTGGGACACTCACCAGTATAAGACTGGGAATCGAGTGCAGTCCTATTTGGGATAGTGGGAAGGTATGACCAGTGGGGAGCTACCGTCACCCCCCCCCCCCCCCATCCGCTATGTCTATTATTTCTGCCGGTGCGATGAGTGACAGCATCCTAGTAAAAAATTAATAAACAGGCATATATTTAAACATTAAACATAGTGTTCACATGAGAAACAGATAGCACAATCTTTATGTCAACAAACATTGCATCGTGAACCGCCAGCACCCAATATCCTGCAGCTCCAATTAGATCTTTACGTCCCCTTCATTCCCCCTCCCGCTTTCATAAGTCCCCTTCTGCGGTGGCTGCTAAAAACACTCCATCATCCTTACTCTCCCCTCTCCCCAACGTGGGGACCCCTGTCTCGAGAGAAGTGCGGACTCACACCAAACTTCCCCCCTCCCTCCTTTCATTAACTCTATCTGGACCTCCCCCGAATCCACCTCAGTGTATGCTTGTGAGACACCCCTGTACCTGTCTCCAGGTTAACGTGACAATGTGCCCTCGGCAGTCTATTACCCACAGTTTCTGTCTTGTATCTTGTGGCAAAGCTCTGTTATCTCTATCCTACTTCGCAGCTTCCATGCCCCATGATGGCTTAGTCTTCTGTGATAACAGGGGGATGCTGGATTTATAGCTGGGATTAGCCTGTGGGGTTGTGCTATATTGTACATGTGGTTTCCACAAAAGGTTTGGATTGCAGAGTAGTCTTTCAGGGGGCATTTTTCCTGGACCCTCCTGTCGGGGGAAGGGAGTGGGGGTGCATATGGCCGTGTGTATCGGGGGAGTCTGTCCATCAAAACATGAAATGGCATATAGGGCGGGTAGTGCGCAGCGGCAGAGTGCAGTTCTTTACTTACTTTGCGGGGATATGGGCTGTTAGCACCACTTCTCAGCTGCAACTATGGAATTCAGAAATTCCAAATAAACTAGCTATTTGTTTTGATGGGATTATCATAAGTTTCAGGGCCAGTGTCTACATCAGATAGTTTCCAAGTGATTCTTAAAAGACAGTATGGAGATCTCATAGCCTACGATTTCCATCTCAGTGAATCATGCATATGAATGAGGCGCTTTAGAAAACTTGCAGTAAAGCTGTGCTAAGGTGGTGTCCATCCATTCAAGGACTGTAGCTGATGGAAAGCCCAACCTTAAAAAGTTATAGCATAACTAGGGGGGGCAGGCGGGGGACAGGGTCTGACTCTAAGTCTCGGTTGAGCAAGGGACGGTCTTTAATACATTTAAAACAAAGTTCCATCATGTCAATAAGAAAAATAGTACTAAATTACCCTTTGTGCACCTCTATAGATAGCTTAAAATAGAATCAGGATGTAATCATTAAAAGAGCTAATAAAGGTGGGAGTCTGGTAATTCAAAATAAGGATGACTATATAGCTGAGGCAAGAAGACTCCTAGGCAGGGGGGAACTGACCAGTCGGTCACTCGGGCGCCGCCCAAGGGCCCGAGGCCATAAGGGGCCCGGACTCGGCCACACGAGAGGCCACTTGAACTGTACTACATGCCGCGATGCCAATTATAATACTCCTAACGGCGCTGCTCCCCGCTGGCCCCTCCTTCCCTCCCGTTCGTCCCAGGTACTTGTACTGTATGCGTCGTGACATCACGTGACCTGGAACGGACGAGAAGAGTGGAGGGGCCAGGGGGGAGCAGCGCGCTATTAGAAGTATTATTACTGGCATCGGGTGACTCGGTGAGTGAGACACCAGGGCCGCCACAAATGATGGGGGGAGTACAGATGTATGGGCCCCGGGCCCCAACATGACCGCAGGAAGGCCCATGATACTCCTCTGGTTCCCCCACCCTACAGTGTCCCCCTGTGTGTGTTCTCCCTCCAGTGTCCCCCTGTGTGTGTGTGTTCTCCCTCCAGTGTCCCCCTGTGTGTGTGTGTTCTCCCTCCAGTGTCCCCCTGTGTGTGTGTGTTCTCCATCCAGTGTCCCCCTGTGTGTGTATGTTCTCCCTCCAGTGTCCCACTGTGTGTGTTTGTTCTCCCTCCAGTGTCCCCCTGTGTGTGTGTGTTCTCCCTCCAGTGTCCCCCTGTGTGTGTGTGTTCTCCCTCCAGTTTCCCCCTGTCTGTGTGTGTTCTCCCTCCAGTGTCCCCCTGTGTGTGTATGTTCTCCCTCCAGTGTCCCACTGTGTGTGTTTGTTCTCCCTCCAGTGTCCCCCTGTGTGTGTGTGTTCTCCCTCCAGTGTCCCCCTGTGTGTGTGTGTTCTCCCTCCAGTTTCCCCCTGTCTGTGTGTGTTCTCCCTTCAGTGTCCCCCTGTGTGTGTGTGTTCTCCCTTCAGTGTCCCCCTGTGTGTGTGTGTTCTCACTCCAGTGTCCCCCTGTGTGTGTGTTCTCCCTCCAGTGTCCCCCTGTGTGTGTTCTCCCTCCAGTGTCCCCCTGTGTGTGTTCTCCCTCCAGTGTCCCCCTGTGTGTGCGTTCTCCTTCCAGTGTCCCCCTGTGTGTGTGTTCTCCCTCCAGTGTCCCCCTGTGTGTGTTCTCCCTCCAGTGTCCCCCTGTGTGTGCGTTCTCCCTCCAGTGTCCCCCTGTGTGTGTGTTCTCCCTCCAGTGTCCCCCTGCGTCTGTGTTTTCTCCCTCCAGTGTCCCCCTGCGTGTGTGTGTTCTCCCTCCAGTGTCCCCCTGCGTGTGTGTGTTCTCCCTCCAGTGTCCACCTGCGTCTGCGTGTTCTTCCTCCAGTGTCCCCCTGCGTCTGTGTATTCTTCCTCCAGTGTCCCCCTGTGTGTGTTCTCCCTCCAGTGTCCCATGTGTGTGCGTTCTCCCTCCAGTGTCCTCCTGCGTGTGTGCGTTCTCCCTCCAGTGTCCCCCTGTGTGTGTTCTCCCTCCAGTGTCCCATGTGTGTGCGTTCTCCCTCCAGTGTCCTCCTGCGTGTGTGCGTTCTCCCTCCAGTGCCCCCCTGTGTGCTCTCCCCCCACAGTTTCCCCCTGTGTGCTCTTCCCCCCCACAGTGTCCCCTGTGTGCTCTCCCCCCACAGTGTCCCCCATGGTGCTCTCCCTCCCCAGTTTCCCCCTGTGTGCTTCCCCCCTCCAGTGTCCCCAATTGTGCTCTCCCCCCCCCCAGTGTCCCCCATTGTGCTCTCCCCCCCAGTGTCCCCCTGGGTGCTCTCCCCCCCAGTGTTCCCCATTGTGCTCCCCCCAGTGTCCCTCTGTGTGCTCTGCCCCCCCGTGTCCCCCCTGTGTGCTCTCCCTCCCCTGTGTCTTCCTGTGCAAGTGTGGCTTGAGTGTGTGGACCAAGGGGGCCCCATGATCTTCTATTGCCGGGGGCCCCATGAGTTGTCAGTCCGCCCCTGCTCCTAGGTGACACCGACACTTATATAAAACTGAGAAATTATCCTACTGTGGAGTATATGAAAGAACTAAAAACACTTTTAGACCAAGCCTTACTGAAGGAAGTCCTTACAAAAAAATTATAATTTTACTTCTTTAATAGACATGCAGTAATTCCACACTTTTATCATATACTTAAGGTGCAAGGTACAAGAGTATTGTAGATCCCCCAGGAAGACCAATAATTGCTGGGATTGATAGCCTCTCTAGTAATTTAGGAGGTTATATTGATTACTTTCTACAAGACATTGTGACCTGGGGCTTCTCTGGGATGGGTTCTATGGATGCATTTGTGTATTTAAGTAGCTGAAGGAGGCAGCACTGCCAGACTCTGAGAAGGAAGGTACTCCTTCGAAACACGTCAGCCAGCAGTGGTTCCTATGTCCTCTCCTTCATTACCTGGAGACTGTCAATACCAGACCGATTGTCTTCAGATTAAGACTTTTATATTGCAGTTTTCCTTCACATGCTTGTGATTAGTTTTTTAATATATTATTTTATTTAACTTTTCAAAGGATAATGCACAAGGCTGGCACGCCCTCTTTTTCTTTTTCTTTGTTTGACTGCTAGGATATCCCTATCCTGGAGGGCAGCTAGGCCTTATGAATTATTTATCCCTTGTATGGGCAGTCAACCATTCACTTTTTAGCCCCGTTATAGGCAGTGTTTTTTATTGTGTACCAAGTGAGATTATTGTAATGTATCTATATTTTTGAATATGTAGTACTTTCAGTCTATACCATTCTGTCTTAATTAAACGTCTCTCTAAGCATTCATGCACTAAACCACGCGCCTTCCTTTTATCTTTTCTACATATCATTTCAGACTTCCCCTAGATGCGCATGACCAATTATACAATACCACCAGGAAAATACTACCATTGAGGCTTACCGCACTAGCGCAGGAGAGAATTCTTGTACACACACTTCCCATTTCGAACTCCAGATCACCTGATCAACACACTTGTGCGCAATAGTATTTGTTGTTTTGCTGCTATCAAAAACTTTGATATTTAACAACTCAAGCTCCGGAAGATTTTACCTCCTTCACAACCAGGCCATTTTTTTCTATTTAGCAGTGCATTGTTTTAACTGGTATTTGCGCAGTCATGCAACACTGTACCCAAACAAAATTTATATAATTTTTTTTCATACAAATAGAGCTTTCTTTTGTTGGTATTTGACCATCACTGCATTTTTTTTTTGCCATATCATAAAAATGTTGAAAAAAAAAAAAAGAAGAAAATGTTTTACTTTTTGCTACAAAAGATATCCAATAAAAAAATAAAAATAAATACTTTTTTTTTTTCTCAAACTGTATTCTTTTACAAGTCTTTGGTAAAAAAAAAATTACAATAAAGTGTATATTTATTGGTTTTTCGTAAAAGGTATAGCGCCTACAAACTATATATATCTACTACATATATACTATTATATATATAATGATTTTTTTTTTTAATACAGTGATCAGTGTTAATACTATACACTGTCACTGTACTAATGACACTGGCTGGGAAGAGCTTAACATTAAGAGTGATCAAGGGGTTAAATGTGTGCCTAACTATGTGTAATATGTGTAAAGTGTGCTGCTTTTACTACTAGATCTCTTAGTTTCTCATCCCTACTTTGCAGGGATGAGAAACAGAGACATGGTTCCCTCTGTACAGAGCCCTGTGTTGATTGTCAACACAGGGCTCTGGGCTGTGATTGCACACAGCTGAACAGCAGGTCCCGGCCCTGAATCATTGGCCAGGACTTGTTGGCTCTCGCTGTTTACAGGCACAGCGGGTGTCGTGGGGGGGGGGGGGGGGCGGGATCATGCATGCATGCGCCCTTAACCCATATGGGTACGTCGCTTTGCCTGTGCAGGCCGCCTGTCCGTAGTACATTGCGGGTGGGTGGTCTGCATGTGGTGTAAAAGGAAATTTCCAAAAAAGTGGTCAGTTTCAGGCAAAATGAAATGAGCCTAGATCAGCCTACCAGCTCATATCTTAGTTTTTCATGCAAGCATTGCTAAAATGTATTGCTCCTATACACTCCCTGTTTTTGGCACTCCGGTAATTTTGGAGCCTGCTTGTGAAGTTGGACTTCAGAAGTAGCACTCCCACTACCCTCCTACCAACCATTCAATGTGGCCTATATGTTCTGTAGATTCAGTGGATTAACAATGTATTAGTAGTTCAATGAGGGTAAATACAGTATCTGGGCGTATTAAAATAACATAAATTTAGCATTGGAAAAAATGCAATTTTAGTAAACTTTGCATCTGTTTTGAGTAGATTAAGCCTGGGTTCAGACTATAGCGAATTCGCAGCGGGGCAGAATACTGCAAATTCGCTGCACATTTGAAAACCCATTGTTTTCAATGGGGCACGTTCACACATGTCCGGTGCATGCGCAATGCGAATTGTCGAAAAGACGCAACCGTCCTTGGTGCGTTGCCGGACGGATCAGGTGCGAATTCAGGCCCATTATCTTCTATGGGAACGCATCTGATTCGCACCTGGCTTGCGTTCTGAACAGAAATTCGCAAGTCATTGTACCACCTCTTTAGGGGAAGTCCACGCCCATTTCTTTTTTTTTTAAAAACCGGCTTTTTTTTTTTTTTTTTTTTTTTTTTTTTTTTTTTTTTTTAAAAACCGGCATGGATTCCCCCTCCAGAGGCATACCAGGTCTGGTATGAATTTTAAGGGTACCCCTATGCCAAAAAAACGGCGTGGGGGTCCCCCCAATATCCACACCAGACCCTTATCCGAGCACGCAGCCTGGCAGGTCAGGAAAGGGGGTGGGGACGAGCGAGCACCCCCCCTCCTGAACCGTACCAGGCCGCATGCCCTCAACATGGGGGGGTGGGTGCTTTGGGGAAGGGGGGCACCCTGCGGCCCCCCCACCCCAAAGCACCTTGTCCCCATGTTGATGAGGACAAGGGCCTCTTCCCCACAACCCTGGCCGTTGGTTGTCGGGGTCTGCGGGCGGGGGGGCTTATGGGAATCCGGGAGCCCCCTTTAATAAGGGGGGCCCTCAGATCCCGGCCCCCCACCCTATGTGAATGAGTATGGGGTACGATTTACCCCTACCCATTCACCTAAGGTGTAAAGTGTAAATTAAAAAAACACACAATTTGTAAAAAAATATTTTATTGCACTGCTCCGGGGGTCTTCTTCCGTCTTGGGGGGTCTCCTCTTTTACCGAGTGGAGAAGTCCGGCTTTCTTCTTCTTCGTCGCCGCCGTCGTCTGGGGGTCTCGAGCCGCCTTCGGGGTTTTCCGGGTCTCTTCTGTTCTTGCCGCTGTCGTTGCTTTCTGCGCCGCCGCCTTCTTCTTCTTCTTCTTCCTCTTCTTCTTCTTCTTCTTCCGATGTTGACTCGTCGCTCTCTCTGGCCGGAATGACAAAGCCGCGCTGTGTTGGGACTTATATAGGGACAAGGGGGCAGGGTCACATGCTCATGTCACATGGTGACCCCGCCCACATATGATGTCACAGTCCCAGCATCCTCCGGGACTGTGACATCATAGCGGGCGGGGTCACCATGTGACATGAGCATGTGACCCTGCCCCCTTGTCCCTATATAAGTCCCAACACAGCGCGGCTCTGCCATTCCGGCCAGAGAGAGCGACGAGTCAACATCGGAAGAAGAAGAAGAAGAAGGCGGCGGCGCAGAAAGCGACGACAGCGGCAAGAACAGAAGAGATCCCGGAAGACCCCTGAAGGCGGATCGAGACACCCAGACGACGGCGGCGACGACGAAGAAGAAAGCCGGACTTCTCCGCTCGGTAAAAGAGCTAGGTAAAATAGCGGAGGAGTCCGGCGAGAAGACCCCCCAAGACGGAAGAAGACCCCCGGAGCAGTGCAATAAAATATTTTTTACAAATTGTGTGGTTTTTTAATTTACACTTTACACCTTAGGTGAATGGGTAGGGGTACATCGTACCCCATACTCATTCACATAGGGTGGGGGGCCGGGATCTGGGGGCCCCCTTATTAAAGGGGGCTCCCGGATTCCGATAAGCCCCCCGCCCGCAGACCCCGACAACCAACGGCCAGGGTTGTCGGGAAGAGGCCCTTGTCCTCATCAACATGGGGACAAGGTGCTTTGGGGTGGGGGGGCCGCAGGGTGCCCCCCTTCCCCAAAGCACCCACCCCCCCATGTTGAGGGCATGCGGCCTGGTACGGTTCAGGAGGGGGGGGCGCTCGCTCGTCCCCACCCCCTTTCCTGACCTGCCAGGCTGCGTGCTCGGATAAGGGTCTGGTGTGGATTTTGGGGGGACCCCCACGCCGTTTTTTCGGCGTAGGGGTACCCTTAAAATCCATACCAGACCTAAGGGCCTGGTATGCCTCTGGAGGGGGAACCCATGCCGTTTTTTTTTTTTTTAAATTGCCGTGGATTTCCCCCTCAGAAGTAGTAAAATGAGTTGCGAATTCAGCTAGCAGCGGCTTCACACCTAAAACGCGGACAATCCGCAGAACAGCCGGCGTTTCACTGCGCAGTCACGCAGGGCCCTGAAATCGCAACGCACTAGTCTGAACCCAGGCTAATATATAATACGTTAAGGTATAGGGTGCAACGAAGATTTACAGCACTTTGATCACAGTGCCACTTTATTAAAGATTATCAGCACATTTTAGATCTGCACTCTGGAAACCCCAGATCAGAATCCCAGCTGCACTATTTATTTTTTCTCACCAAAAATATATATATTTTTTCTGCACATATGCCTATGAACTATTTTTATTGTCTATTTATTTGATATATTTTTTACTCTGGTCATTATTGTATTTTACATTGGGAGTACCACCACTACTGCACATATGTGATGTTTAGCAATTTTTGCACAATAAGTCACCTGATTATTTTTGCACATTACTGCTTTTAAGCAGTAAACGCACACTAGTCACTTTATATTTTCTGTTCATCAGTGTCCATATTCTTTAAGCTCACATATAGCGATATTGATATTATTTATTATTTATTTATTGATTTTCTATACATCGACCTTTAATGACACTTTAATATATTTATGATCACATATCTGAGAGCGCAACACCACCTATTGATTTTTATACATTTTACCCTGGGTAGTGTTTGACCCTTTCAGTGTTTGCTGCACCCTGTTCGCTTTATCTCTCATCTCCACATTAGCGTGGGAATATTCCTATTTTTATATAGGGTGCATGAGACTTCTCCGAAACTGTAAAAAAAAAATACCCTATTGTAATTTAGGGGAAAATTACAAGTTTGAGCAAAGGTAAGGTGTCTTACCATTGCCAGGATTGTGTTCTTGTCCCTATATAGCTGTCTTCTGAAGTCCACCTATCTGAAAAGATTTGTAAACTTCTTGTAACTTGGTAGTATTTTAAATTCCTACACAAATTCTTATAGTTCTGGTGAATCCCACTAGTATACCATTCAAAATCAAAACCTTGTCCTTTTCTACACTAAAGCCCCATACACACTATCAGTTTTTGTGCTGAGTTTTTCCTTCAGGTTTACCAAAACCATGTAGTGCAAGGGCCTGCCTGATTGCATACAAATTGAAAATCCTAAGGTTTGACCTCATATTATATGGTTTTTGGTAAATCTGAAGGAAAAACTCAGCAGAAAAACTGATAGTGTGTATGGGGCTTAACTGTTAAAGGGCTTAACAACAGAACAGGTTTCACTATAGCTAAAGTGTTCCATGTTAAGGGCGATCTTTTGGATTGCCAACAGAAAGGGTAAATTTGGAAGGGAGCAGGGTCTAAAGACCCTCTAATCTTTAACATATGCAACGAAACATCGATTTTGCTTTGTGACAAGTTTCGTGACACTTCGAGTTGGCTCTTAAGTTTGCTTCACTGAAGAGCAACACTTGTACCTAGACACTATTAACCACTAGGCGCCCGCGCTATAGCCGAAAGACGGCTGCAGCGTGGACGCTCCCTGCAGGGAGGACGTCCCTGGACGTCCTCCTGTTTGCTTCCCTAATGCGCGCTCCTGAGAGCGCGCATCGGGGAAGTTCTGTGCTGGCCGTGTCCGTTGGACACAGCCAGTCACAGACCGCTGTAAACGGCCAATCACATCGGCCGTTTCCATTGAGAGCTGATCTCATAAGTCATATATCATCTCTCAGCGCCGCTCTCCCTCCTCACACAGACAGAGGAGAGGGAGGAGAGAGAGATGAACGGCTCCGGCGGCCGTAAGTAAAAAAAAAAAAAAAAAACGAAATGTGCCATCTGTCCCCGCTGCCATCTGTCCCACTGTCATCTGTCCCCAGTGCAACCTGTCCCCAGTGCCATCTGTCCCCAGTGCCATCTGTCCCCAGTGCCACCTGTCCCAAGTGCCATCTGCCAGTACCACCTGTCCCCAGTGCCACTTGTCCCCAGTGCCATGTATAAGTGGCATCTGTCATCAGTGCCACGTCAGTGCCACGTGTCATCAGTGCCACGTCAGTGCCACGTGTCAGTGCCACGTCAGTGCCATCTGTCATCAGTGCCATATCAGTGTCACGTGTCATCAGTGCCACATATTAGTGCCATCTGTCATCAGTGCCACGTATCAGTGCCATCTGTCATCAGTGCCACCTGTCAGTGTCACGTGCCACCTGTCAGTGTCACGTGTCATCAATGCCACGTATCAGTGCCATCTGTCATCAGTGTCACGTTCATCAGTGCCACGTATCAGTGCCATCTGTCATCAGTGTCACGTTCATCAGTGCCCCGTGTCGGTGCCATCTGTCATCAGTGCCACATATTAGTGCCATCTCTCATCAGTGCCACGTATTAGTGCCACATGATATCAGTGCCACGTATAAGTGCCATCTGTCACCAGTGCCACATATTAGTGCCATCTGTCAGTGTCACTGTCATCAGTGCCCCGTATTAGTGCCATCTGTCATATGTGTCATGTGTCATCAGTGCCCCGTATTAGTGCCATCTGTCATCAGTGCCACATCATTGTCCTGGTGCTCCAGGGCCTTCAAAAGTGTAATAGGTAGTCAACAAGTTAGATGTGTAATTTATGCTCCTAGAACACGTGATGGCGCTCCCTGCATGTTGGGCCTCTCTAAGTGGCCAGGCTGTGTAAAAGTCCCACACATGTGGTATCGTAATACTCAGGAGGAGTAGCAGAATTTATTTTGGGGTGTCATTTGTGGTATACACATGCCATGTGAGAGAAATAACCTATTACAATGACAATTTTGTGGAAAAAAATAAAAAATAAAAAAATAATTAATTTTGCAAAAAATTGTGGGAAAAAAATGACAACATCAAAAAGCTCACCATGCCTCTTACTAAATATCTTGGAATGTCTACTTTCAAAAAAGCGGTCATTTGGGGGATATTTGTACTTTGCTGGCTTGAGATAGGCCACCAGGCCACCAGTACATCAGATGTGATCAATTTTGTATAAGTCGCACCACAGCTTGTAGAGTCTGTAACTTTCACAAAGACCAAATAATATCCACTAATTTTGGTTATTTTTAACAAAGATATGTAGCAGTATAAATTGTGGCCAAAATTTATGAAGAAAAATTAATAATTTGCTAAATTTTATCACAGAAACAAAGAAAAATTAATTTTTTTCAAAATTTTCTGTATTTTTTCATTTATAGCGCAAAAAATTAAAAACCCAGAGACGAGCAAATACCACCAAAAGAAAGCTCTATTTGTGGGAAAAAAAGGACAAAAAATTCATTTGGGTACAGTATTGCATGACTGAGTAATTGTCATTCAAAGTGTGAGGGCACCGAAAGCTGAAAATTGGTCTGGGCAGGAAGGGTGTTTAAGTGCCCAGTAAGCAAGTGGTTAAAATGATAGTCTGTAAACAAACTGGTAAACATTCCAACAAAACAGACTAAAGTTATGGCAACACAACAGGTTAACTACAGCAAAAGTGTACCAGGTTAAGGTTGATTTTTTGGATCACCAAGAGAAAGGGTTAATTTGGTAGGGAACAGGGTCTAAAGACCACATAATCTTCAACATGCAATGAAACATTGATTTTGCTATGTGACACTTCAAGGTGGCTCTTAATTTTGCTCCACGACAATTATAAAATTATAGTCTGTAAACAAACTGGTCAAGCGTTAAAACATTCCAAGAAAAGAAGAGACAAAGGTTATGGCAACATTGTTTAAGCTAAACGTTAGGGCAAACTTCAGCAAGACAAACGATAGAATTTGGAAGATTTGCCAGGGCAGAATAAGAATTACAAGAGAAATTACAACAAAATAGGAATGATTGTAAGTGGCCAGGAGGCAATAATTTGTACAGGCACTGCCTCAAAGTTATATTTGATGATCAGGTAATAAGGAATTAGTGGAATTTCAAGCTTTCACTTCAAATTAAATGCTTGCATAAAAAAAAAATTTGAACATTTCTGCAAAATGCATAGGAGTTAAAGTAAAAGGTGAACTTTAGGTATAGCCTAAGGGTTCGATGGGCTTTAAATTGTCCTTGTGCATAGCCTAAGGGTTCGATGGGCTTTAAATTGTCCTTGTGCAGAACAGAGAAACTCTAACCCTCTACTTTTGCATACAAAAAAACTAACTCGAATACAATCCAGCATCAACAGAAAGGAGGTGGGGGCTTGGTATCAATTGTCATTAACCATGCAAACAAAGAATCAGCATAGCGTGATACAGTTTCAGAAAATAATTTATTTAAAATATAAATAAAGGCACTCACATTTCAAAGAAGGATTGTAGGCATTGAAAATGTATGTGGAATAGCGATATCCATGGAGGGGTCCCCCAACGCGTTTCGATTAAACAATCGTCACCTGATTGTATTACAGCTGGATTGTATTCGATGGTTGAGATTTGATGGTCTGATGTCGCTGCAAGGATAAAGATACAGGATTCTACCTTCCACTGGTTGTCCCGTAATCTACAAGCCTTGTTTGACCTGGGTGGTGTATGCCCCGCCAGGTCAATACCATCTGGTAAGCCTCCTCCCTTAAACGCGGTGGTGGTGTCACATTATTTTGGTATTAGTTCAAGCGAATTGCATCAGTGTTTGGATTCACATAAATTTTTGGACCCCATTTAGACTTTGTTTGTCAGTAGAGCCCATTGGAGGCTCTTTATGGACTTATTTAAAAAAAAATTCACTTTTTATTGTTTATTCAATTGAAGTATGTTTGCACAATTTTGTGTTTTATAAGGCTTCACTGTCATCCTGTAGTCACTGTCACGCATCAATATTGCATTGTATATATTTATGGATTTATGATCTATAGATTGCACCTTAATTTTATTTAGCGCCACACTTTTGTTTCCATTTTTCTTGTTGCTAATAGTCTATAGCAGTGTTGGCAGCTTAGTCACACACACTGTTCACAGCGCAGTATATTTTTGCCTTTTTTTTACGATATCAAAGCGGTAGTAAACTTTTCTAACATTACTACTTTTTAGAGGCCCTGAGGTAGGTTATGCCATAATGTACAAGTATGCACAGCATATTGGCACATTAGGGTACACTTAAATTGTCAGACTGATCCCTCCAGTGCTGTGCTGTGATCAATCCGGCGCGGCCCTGGCGCTTCCATCTTCATCCGGTCTTCCTTCCGGGTTCTGTGCCTTGGGTCACTTGCCTTGGCCGGGCTGCGTTGATGTCATTCTCCCACATGCTCATGTGCATCCTCTTTCTCTCATCCCCTCTTTCTCTCTCCACCCCCTTCCCTTACCCCTCACACCTCTTTCATCCCCTTTCTCTCTCTCTCTCTCATCCTCCCTCTCTCTCTTTAATTTAATTTGTTATAACAAAAAATTGTTTGCATTTTTATTTTATTTATTGTTTATAAAAGGCCCCACCATAATCCTCAGCACCAGGCCCATGATGTTCTTAATTTGGCCCTGCACAGGGAGAACATATAAACTTCAACACAAGCATTAGGGTGTTGGGGAATTGAACCAGCAACCCCAGTGCTGCTAGACAGAATTGCTACTAGGGATGGGCCGAATGGACACCTGTTCGGTTTGCACCAGAACTTCCAAACACCGCAAAAGTTTGGACCCGAATAACGAACCCCATTAAAGTCAATGGGACCCGAACAAAAATGAAAAGTACCCATTTTGAAGGCTTATATGCAAGTAATTGGGCATGCAATGATTATAGGGGTCCGGGTCCTGTCCTGGGGGAAATGAATCAATAAAAAAAAGTTTGTGAAAAACGTCATTTTTAAATGAGCAGTGATTTTTTGATTATTAAAGTGAAAGCATAAAAACGAAAAATTCCTTCCAATATAGTGCCTGGGGGGTCCCCTTAGTCTACCTGTAAAGTGGCAGATCTGTACCATGTCCAGAATCTGCTGCAGCAATAATTGCATTTATAAAGCCAAAAAAAAAAAAAAGAAATTTTCCCTGCCAGCTGCCTTTATTTTGCACAGCAACAGCTGGGGAGCCAGTGTGTATGATGAGTCCACAATGTAGTGCACTGGGAACAAGATTAGAGATTTTTTGGATACATTCTGGTGTCACTTTGACTTTGTATCGAAGTAACGGGGGGGGGGGGGGGGGGGGGGGGGGCGTAAAAATTGGCGTTACTGGGAGTAACGCACAAAACTATATGGAGTTAAACTGGCAGTAACGCACAAATAACAATATGGTGTTAAACTGTCAGTAACGCACACAGAACTATATGGCGTTAAACTGTCAGTAACGCACACAGAACTAAATGGCGTTAAACTGTCAGTAACGCACACAGAACTATCTTGCGTTAAACTGGCAGTAATGCACACAGAACTATATGGCTTTAAACTGGCAGTAACGTACACAAAACGATATGGCGTTTAACTGGCAGTAACACACACAGAAGTACATGGTGTTAAACTGACAGTAACACAATCAAATAGACGGTGTTCAACCGTCACTACACTGACGCTATCTGAACTGTCCCTACTCTAGCTATACACTAATGTAAAGATTACTGACACGGTCTCACTACACTACACTGTAACTATCTGAGCTGTCCCTACTCTACATTAATGTATGTATGAATGAATGACACGGTAATGGAGGAGGTAATGGGTTTGACGCCGGGTGAGCAAAGATGGCGCCGACAGCATGCAATACAAACTTCGTTTTGGAATAAACCAAAAAAACGGAAGAATACATCTGCCAAGATAACCAGCCGATGACATAGACTTCCGGGTGTCACATCATGTAATTAGTAATATGTTAACCTCGTATTAAACAAGAATATAAACAAGGAAAAACATGCCGCACTGTTCATCCAAAAGCGAGTGCATGACCGCACACACATTAAGCCACCCTAACAGTGGAAATGGGCTGGTCAAGCAATCGCTGAAAGCGTTATCCAGAAAATATTAAAAAATCGCTTAAAAATTTAATAAATTACAAAAAATCTAAAAAGATTTTCATATATAGTATATAAGAATAATGCATTCAATGTGAGGACTAGAGCCATAATTCAATATGGGGGCCCTACCGCAGAATGAACTACATGTACAATACAATAAAATTAAATACAATTAAAATAAAATGAATAAAGCATACATGATCTACAGAATTAATTAACTAAAAATCACGATAATACCATAAGAGAAAGACAAATTAATTAATTAGGAAACTAATTAAATAATATATACATTAAAAATTACATATTAAAAAGTAATAAAAATGTACATTGGTACCCACTATGACCAGGTTCAGACTAATTAAGATTGGTTAATGAATGCGTTGATATCCCACTCAAAATTTAATCCTAACGGTGAGTGGGACCGCAAATCAAAAATCCAAAAAGTTTATAATTGCGAAACGCCACGGGTCATGGCCCCACCCCTCCATGGGGGAACATATTTGTCGATGAGGAACTGGGACCCTGTGGGATCGCGATTATGATACTGTCTATAATGTCTTGACACATTATATTTAATGTCACCACTTAAAATTCCCACAATATGTTCACCCACCCGAACTGAAAAAGCACGTATTGTGCGACCAACGTATTGCTTACCGCACGGGCAGGTGATCATATATACAATGTGCTTAGTCGCACATGTACAAAATGTCTTAAAAGGATACATTTTATTGGTAATGTTGGATTTAAATTCCAAAGTTTTACGCCTCCCACAGGAATTATAACAACAAACCGTACACTTCTTCCCACTATATTATGAAAAAATGTCGGGCGCTTTGGAGGATCGATAACGTTAGGAGCAATTCTAGTTCTCAAAGAAGGAGCCCCTCTAAAATCACTTTGGCTTGTTCTGGTAAAATGGTCCCCAAAATCCGGTCATTCCTAAGCACATTCCAATGGCGATTAATAATAGCCTTAACATCCTTGTGTTGTACTGAAAATTATGTGAACATAGAGAACTTAAAAGATTCATCGGGTTCCCATGGGGGTTTTGTTAGTAATAGGGAACTCCTATCGGTCATGACAATCTTTAGTAATTCACAATCAATACTAACCGGATGGTATCCTTTTTCGATGAATCTCTGTTTTAATGACCGAGCCTGAACCAAAAATGTATCCTTATTAGTACAATTTCAAAATTGGCTTTGAGGGACCGACTCAAGCCAAGATCTATGATGGCAGCTATCTCTCGGTATAAAACTATTCCGATCGGTGGACTTAAAATGGGTTTGAAATATAAAATTGTGCGAACAAATGCCTATCTCCAAATCTAGGAGATGAACCTTTGCTGCACTAAATTCAAACGTCAAAAAAATTCCTCTGTCATTATGATTAAGGGAAGTAAAAAATTCCTTAAGAGACTCAGGGGAACCATCCCATAAGAGGTGGATGTCGTCTATATATCTGGCCCACAGAACCAAAGATGGTCTGTGTTCAGAATAGATGACATCCTCCTCCCATTTGACCATAAACCAATTGGCGAGACTAGGGGCAAACTTTGCCCCCATTGCTATGCCTTTCTGTTGCAAGACAAATTTGTTATCAAACCAAAAATAGTTGTGAGCCGTAGCGAACTGTAATAACTCAATGATATACTGGCTCTGGTTGACTGTAAGGGAGGGGTCACGCTCCAAATAATGGTTAACAGCCTCTATTCCTAAGTTGTGTGGAATGCAAGTATACAGCGATGCTACATTAGCTGTAACTAACAAATAATCGCCCTGTATATCGACTTGCTCTAGTAATTTTATGGTGTCAGTGGTGTCTTTCAAATATGACGGAATTCGTTTCACCAGCGGCTGCAAATAAAAATCTACATACTGACCAATACGGGATGTTATTGAATCTATGCCGCTTACTATTGGTCTCCTGGGTGGGTGAAGAGGATCCTTGTGGATCTTAGGTAGATGGTATATTGTCGGAATCCTGGGGGCAGTGGGCACCAAAAATGACATTTCTTTCTTGTTTAAAATATGTGTCTCAAAACCCCTGGTCACAAGTCTATCCAGATCTTTTTTAAATTGATTTGTGGGGTTACTAGGGAGTTCTCTGTAAGTATCATAATCACCAAGGATTCTATACATCTCTGCCACATAATCAGATTTGTCCATTACAACAATTCCGCCTCCCTTATCTGCTGGACGGACTATGATGTCCTTCCTGTCACATAATGATGTGAGGCCCATCTTAGGTAAGGGATGACTATAGAATTTCTTGGGAGGTAACATGGCCAAGTCCTTAAGCACTAAATCTTTAAAAATACAAACTGTCGGGCCATAGGTACCGGAGGATTAAATAAAGAGGGATTCGCCAGTCCAGAATGGACCGTCGCCTAAGTAGCTGCTCTTTCCATATGCTGAGAAGTATTGGATGTAAGATAACGCTCAATGTTGATTTTTATAACGAATTTCTGAACATCAATAAATGTATTGAACTTGTATAACTTTCTTGGAGGGGCGAATTTGAGGCCCTTATTCAAGACTGTTAGTTCCTCAGTGGTCAACTGTTTTGTACTAAGGTTAAAGACTCCTTGACCACTCAGACTCTTCTTCTTTTTCCTCTGAGTTCTCTTCGCCCCTCTGGAACCTCTCTTAGGTCTGAAGGCCTTTTTTGTCCCTGTCCATCCTGATGAAAATCCTTATTTCGATGTGCATTAGGTTCCTGTTGTTTATGGTCATAATGAATTTGATCATATTCATTCCTTTTAACATTATGAGTATCATAAATGGGGGGAAATCTATTGGGAGTATTAACAGGAGGATAGTTGTAATAACGTGCGTCAGAATCATAGGGAGCTGCATAGCCATTGAACCTCCTTGGGGAATCATTATAGACTTGATTCCCATAATCATAAGAGGGAGTCCTTGAATCACGTTGGTTACCCCTAGAGCTTCCTCTTTCACTTCTTCTGTAATGGTTGGTACCCTTTCCAAATGGATGACTGGGGTGGGGTATTATAACTGGGGTGTCTATCTCTCTGGAAACCCTGAAAGTTTCTATTCTCATATGAGCTAGCCCCAGATACGGGTAAAGGCTTAGGATACGTGGCGTTGGGTTGGTTAACCCCTCCCAATCCATTGGTGGAATGCATTACTCCCTGATCGACTGAAGAAGAATGGTCAGGAGTAGCTGCAGGTAGTAAAGCCTTCTGCCAGGCAAACACCATCCCCGACCTATAGTCACCAGCATCCCTAGAGTATTTCTTATGTTTTTTATTTTTTTGATCTCTATCCTCCTTCTCCAGATGTGTCTGGAGACTGGATGAGAGAGATTTGTATTCTGCAGAGTTTTTATGAACTAGAAGTTTGTCCTTCAGTTCTTTAATTTCCCTATCCAATACTTGGAGACGACTCCGCTTCCTAGAAGAAGGAAAACCCAAGAATGAGGTACCAGCTTCATTGAAGTACTTGTACCATGACTCAAGGTCGGGGTCACCCTGTTGTGGGAAGACTTCCCATCTTAAACTCCTAGGAACCATATTCTCTGATATGTACTGTTCAAGAAACACAAGATCCCAACGGAGATGTCATTTCAAGACCATAATATTTTTAAGCCTCAAAAAGAGACCATCAATTTCAGTGTCATTATTAATTACTGTAAAGACACCATCAATATTAACCTTATGCGCCGCCCTATATTCAAATACATCCATAACGGAGTATGGGCTGATAAAGTTTTGGAACTGCTGCAGTATAAAAAATCAACGGGAAAAACAATATTTATAAAATGTATATACCGTGCTGTCCCTTTAAATTAAACGTAAGCCACCAGCACAGCAAGGGATCAATATTGCAAAAAATGTTAGGAAAAAAGAAGTGGAACTTTCAGCAGGTAACCAGGTCAGGTGATAAGGTGACATTAATGCGGCGTACACACGAAGGGACAATCCCGCGGGATTATCCTCTGGACTCAAGTCCCCTCGTGTGTGTCCCGCCCCCTTGCAATGTCACAGTCCCGGAGGATGCTGGGACTGTGACATCACAAGGGGGCGGGGTCACCGTGTGACATTAGCATGTGACCCTGTCCCCATGTCCCTATATAAGTCCCAGCGCAGCGCGGTTCTGGCATTCCGGGCAGAGAGAGCGACGGGTCAACATCGGAAGAAGAAGAACAAGAAGAAGAACAAGAAGAAGAACAAGAAGAAGAAGGCGCCGGCGGCGCGGAAGACGACGACCGCCGCAAGAACCGAAGAGACCCCCGGAAGACCCCCGAAGGCGGATCGAGACCCCCAGACGACGGCGGCAACGACGACGAAGAAGGTAGCCGGCCTCCTCCGCTCATGAAAGAGCTAGGTAAAAGAGCAGAAGAGAGCGGAGGAGTCCGGCGAGAAGACCCCCAAGACGGAAGAAGACCCCCGGAAGAGCAGTGCAAAAAAATATTTTTTCAAAAGTGTGTGTGTTTTTGTACTTTACATTTTACACCTTAGGTGAATGGGTAGGGGTACATCGTACCCCATACTCATTCACATAGGGTGGGGGGCCAGTATCTGGGGGCCCCCTTATTAAAGGGGGCTCCCAGATTCCGATAAGCCCCCGCCCGCAGACCCCGACAACCAACGGCCAGGGTTGTCGGGAAGAGGCCCTTGTCCTCATCAACATGGGGACAAGGTGCTTTGGGGTGGGGGGGCCACACGGCCCCCCTTTTCCCAGAGCACCCCCCATGTTGAGGGCACGCGGCCTGGTATGGCTCAGGAGGGGGGGGCGCTCGTTCGTCCCCACCCCTTTCCTGGCCTGCCAGGCTGCGTGCTCGGATGAGGGTCTGACATGGATTTGGGGGGAACCCCCACACCGTTTTTTCGGCGTGGGGAGTCCCTTTAAATCCATGCCAGGTCACGGAGCTAGCGCGGCGGCATTTACTGCCTACGCTAGCTACGTAACCTGAAGTTACGTTCTAAATGAACGGACTGCTCCATGTGTGGGCAAGTCCGTTCATTTTCAAAAGTCCCGCGGACTTTTGGCCGGCGGATTATCCGCCGGAGAAGTCCGTGCGTGTGTGGTCAAGTCACACGCTCGGAAAGTCCGGCGGACCCAGCTGGAAAGTCCAGCGGATTGTCCGCTGGACTAAGTCCGCCAGCAAAAGTCCGCACGTGTGTACGCCGCATAAGGGTGACTATTATGTCTAAATTGATACACAAGCCCGAAATCAATGAGAATCATGATAAAACTTGCTGCAGATTGGGAAGGGTGGTAAGGGGATTGAGCAGAGTCAATAGAGTGTCATCTGTGAAAAGATTAAGCTTATATTTGTGGCCTGCACAAGGGATTCCCAAGACGATCTGGTTCTAGCACTGGGACAAAGAGAACTGGTAACTAGGAATGGGCCGAACACCCCCCTGTTCGGTTTGCAGCGGAACTCCAAAAAAATAGAAAAAAATGAAAAAGGCTGTATGCCTCCTCTGCACTTATTTTTTAATACAGGGTGTGTCATGGGGTTATTACTTTTGTACACTTTTCTGGTGAATTGGTAGGGGTTGTCGGGAAGAGGCCCTTGTTCCCATCAACTTGGGGATAAGGTGCTTTGGATTCTGCCCAAAAGCACCCATTCGTCGTTTTTTTCATTGGTTGTTAGGAAGCCCCCCTCCTTAACAATCAGCTTACACTGCGCCCTGATTGGGCAAAGCTTTGCCCAATCAGGGCGCAAAATGCACTGTGCAACGCTCAGTGTATTGCAAGGTGTTTGTCGAGCGAACACCCTGCGAACACCCTGTAGATTAGGCAAATATTCGCTCATGAAGCCTCACTGTGCCCATCATTGCAGCCCCTCCTGTGCCCCAGTCTGCAGTCCCTGTCTGTGGGAAGGTGTGTTGTTGATGCTCGGTACGGTACCTTGCATGCCAGCAGGATATCCATGATGGCCAGCAGCAGGCATGGTCTGTTCTCGTTTTGGATGGGGACAGTGCTCCTTCCAGAGGATCTGATTGCTGTGAGATGGAGTGGTCCCTGGCCACCTGCATCTTTAGCTGTCCTCAATTTACGCCCCCAGTCAGTCTGTCCTCTGGTCCTGGGGAAGTGGAGAGCACTGGGCGGGAGCTGGAGAGCACTGAGGGGTACAAAGAGCAGGAGGGAGTGGAGAGCAATTGGGGGGGAGCTTGAGAGCACCAGTGAGGCCAGAAAGAACAGGGGTGGAACGCACGGGTGGGGGTAAGTACAGGGGTGGGGAGCGGAGAGTGCTGGGGGAGCCAAAAAAAACAGGGGCAGAGAGCACTGGGGGGTGGGGGGTTGGAGTGCGATGGTTGGAGCTTGAGAGCACCGGGGGGCCAAAAAGAACAGGGGTTGGGAGAATGGGGGACTGGAAAGCACTGCTGTGGGGGGCTGGAGAGCACTGGGGTGGGGAGCTGGAGAGCACTGCGGCGGGGGGCTGGAAAGCACTGCGGCGGGGGGCTGGAGAGCACTGCGGAGGGGGGCTGGAGAGCACTGCGTTGGGGGGCTGGAGTGCACTGCGGTGGGGGGCTGGAGAGCACTGCAGTGGGGGCTGTAGAGCACTGGGGTGGGGGCTGGAGAGCACGAGGGGAGGAGCCAGGGAGCACAAGGAGAACTCAGGGGGCAGTAAAAGAAGTCGGATAGGGGGATCAGCAGGGGGGCCGCATATAGAGGAAATTAGCTTTCTATATTCCTCCATGCAGCCACTGAATGCTTGATTCTCCTCCTCTCCCTCCTGCAAGCATTTAGCGGCTGCATGGAGGAATATAGAAAGCTAATTTCCTCTATATGCGCCCCCTCTGCCAATCCCCCTATCCAGGCACACAGGGCGGGCTGTACTGGTGGGCATCTCCTCCTGTGATCACGGAGCTGGCTGGGTCTGTGTTCGGGGGCAGCGCGCTGTAACACAGTCTCGCCACCCTAGACCGGCTGTGATAGGCGGAACACTGATTCTCTCTACTACCACATGAGCCGGTCTAGGGGGGTAGGACAGTGTTACAGCGCCGCCGAACACAGACACAGACAGCTCCATGATCCACAAGAGCAGGAGAGAGGGGAGCACTGCAGATGCAAAGCGGCCCCAGGGCAGGCGGCCTGCTGGGAAATCTCCTGGTATCCCGGTAGGCCAGTCCACAGAGCAATGGTCAAATGGAAATAAAAATCAGACCTTGGAACAATACTTATGGTGTTTCTGTACCTGCTCTCAGGATGACTGGGTATCCCTTCTCCCCTGTACGGAATTCCCATACAATCATTTGTTGCATGCTGTCACCAACCAATCCCCTTTCTGGGCAAATTATGGGCTTCATCCCTCCTTTCTGCCAAACACAATACCAGAAGCATCAGTTCCTGCAGTTCAAGGCTGAATACACTTTATTCAAACCAATTATCAGTCACCCCAGGAGGCTATGCATAAAGCTCAAGAGGATTACAAGAGGTACCACAACAAGAAAAGGAGAGGAAATCCTGTCTTTAAAGTTGGGGACAAGGTATGTCTCTCTTCAGCGAACATTAAGCTCTCTTGTCCTTCCCATAAGCTAGGCCCAAAATGTATCGGTCCTTTTGAGATCAAGAGAGGAATAAACCTGGTGGCTTTCGAACTGGCACTACCCAATTCCTATATAATCCATCATGTATTCCATGTTTCTCTGCTCAAGCCGGCTGTACCTAGTCCATTCTCGCTGACCCATATCTGCTGCCATCCACCATCCGGTCCGTCCTGGTGATCCATCATCTACCCCTCTGTGCCAGCTACAGCAGATCTCACAGGTTCTCCTACCTCGCAGCGCTCTCGCGGCCACTGTTGCAACTCCAGTGGTCCCTGAGCCAGAGCTGTAAGAGAGGTCTCCTTCTACATGTCAGGTTCTACTACAAGGTGCGTGACACCTGCCCTCTGATGAATGACCTCAGATTCTTCCTGTTCCTGCTACCTGCCTCCGCTACTGTGTATGACCCCTGGCCTGGTTCCCACTACCATTTCCTGTGTGCACTGTTGCCAAGTACTTCTGGAGTTCCTGAGAGACATCTTACCTTACTGTGCATCCAGCCTGTCCCAGTATTCATCCAGTGATCACCGGTCCACCTCAGGGGTGTACTGAACTTAGACGCAAGGGGAGCCCTCCCAGAACTTTGGCCTCCAACCAGGTACATGACATTCTGGAATGTCCTCTGTCATCCTGGGAATCATAGAAATATGCACCCTGAGCACATCTGGAGAAGTCAGGGACCCATGTTTCAATAGATAAAAAAAGAGAGAGAACAGGCGCCTCTGAGTATAGACTTTAAAGCAATTTATTAGAACTAATAAGAGTATCACTCACATGAAGATGATAACAGGCATTTCACAGGAGAAATTATATCCAGAAGATGTCATTGGGTGTAGGGGTTACAAGCCCATACAAGCGGAGGTGACCACAGCGGCACAGGCTTATGAAGCCCCTACACCCACTGATGTCTCCTGGATATAATTTATCCTGTAAAATGCCTGTTTTATCATCTTCATGTGAGTGATACTCCTATTAGTTCTAATAAATTGATTTACAGTCTACACTCAGAGGCACCTGTTCTCTCTCTTTTTTGCATGTACTGGAGGCAGCTTCCACTCCCCCCAACAAGGCTAGCCCTGAACTTGTGGACTTTCCTGACTGTCCTGTAAGAAGCCATGCTTAAGGACAATATTATTTATATGTTTGGACTTTCTTTTTAATGCTTGAATTTGTTTCTCACCAGCACCAGATTACACTTGCATGTTTCAATATATGGACCAGATGAATTTCAATCCATCTTTGACCGTTCCCGCTTGAGAAAAGTTAATCTAATGATCGGCTTCTCTCTAATGGGAATGTTGATCATATCCCCCCTTAATCTCCTCTTATCAAGAGAGAATAAATTCAGTTCCTCTAATCTCTCCTCATAGCTGAGCTCCTCCATGCCTCTTATCAGTTTGGTTGCCCTACTCTGCACTTTCTCCAGTTCCCCGATATCCTTTTTGAGAACTGGTGCCCAAAACTGAACTGCATATTCCAGATGAGGTCTTACTAATGATTTGAACAGGGGCAAAATTATATCTCTCTCTCTGAAGTCTATACCTCTCTTAATACAAGAAACTTTGCTCACTTTGGAAACCGCAGCTTTTCATTGCATGCTATTATTAAGCTTATGATCTACCAAAACCCCCATATCCTTCTCCACTATGGATCCCCCCAGTTGTACTCCCCGTATGTATGATGCATGCATATTCTTAGCCCCCAAGTGCATAACTTTACAATTATCAACATTAACCTCATCTGCCACATAGTCGCCCAATTAGACAGAGCATTGAGGTTGGCTTGTAAATTGGAGACATCCTGTAAGGACGTTATTCCACTGCATAGCTTGGTGTCATCTGCAAAGACAGACATTTTACTTTTGATCCCAGACCCAATATCATTTATAAAGATATTTAAAAGTAAGGGTCCCAGCACTGAACCTTGGGGTACACCACTGATAACCTTAGACCATTCAGAGTAAGAATCATTAACCACTACTCTCTGAATTCTGTCTTTTAGCCAGTTTTCTATCCATTTACAAACTGATATGTCCAAACCTGTAGACATTACCTTACACATGAGCCAACTGTATCGAACGCTTTTGCAAAATTCAAGTATACCACGTCCACTGCCACCCCTCTGTCCAAGGTTTTACTTACCTCCTCATAAAAAGAAATCAGGTTTGTCTGACAACTTCTGTCTTTCATGAATCAATGCTGTCTGTTGCTTAAAATATTTTTTTCCTGCAAGAACTCGTCTATGTGGTCTTTTATTAATCTCTCCAATATCTTCCCAACTATAGAAGTTAAACTAACAGGTCTATAGTTACTTGGTAAAGACTTTGTTCCCTTTTTAAATATAGGCACCACAATGGCCCTGCGCAAATTCAGTGGTACTATTCCTGTCATTAATGAGTCCCTAAAAATTAGATACAATGGCTTTGAAATGACAGAGCTCAATTCTTTTAGGATCCATGGGTGGATGCCATCAGGTCCAGGTGCTTTATCCACCTTTATTCTGTCTAAATATTTCTGGACCATATCACTTTTGAGCCATTGTGGATTTGGGGCTGTGTCACTACCACCCCCATTATGGACATGAGCTCCCCCATGCTCCTTTGTATTCACAGAGCTGAAGAAAGTATTTAATAAATTAGCCTTCTCTAGATTATTTTGTAAAGGGCCTACATGCTCAGACTTGACCTTTTTACTATTAATATATTTGAAGAATTTTTGGGGGTTTGTCCTACTATCTTTTGCAATCTGTCTTTCGTTTTGAATTTTTGCATCCTTGATTTCCATTTTTACATATTCTGTTATATTCTTGTATGTACCATCCAGAGGGTAGTGATACATAGCGTATATTCAGAATGTTCTGAACTTGCAAGCAGGGTGGCCCAGGGCTCGGTCCTGGGACTGATTCCTTTTAACCTGTCCATAAATGATATAGAGGTGGGTATAAATAGTTCAATCTCAGTGTTTGCTGATGATACAAAGCTAAGCAGAGTAATAACCTCCCAACAGGATATGTCAAGTCTACAGGAAGATCTTGATAAAATAGAGGGGTGGGTAGCTAAATGGCAAATGAGGTTGAGAACCTCTGGGGGAATCATGGGTGGAAAAGGACCTGGGGGCAGGGGCAGATCCGGGGGGGGGGGGGGGGGAAATTGCCTCCCCCCCAGAAAATAGTACTGACTCCAAGGCTTTCTCCCTCCGCCACCTCACCAGTTTTGCGTTACGAGGAATCTAAATGCTGCAGGGACTTTATTTCTGCTTCCCCTAGCTCTCCCAGATTCCCAGGTGACCTAAAAAATCTGTAGATTTAGAGGGGGCCAGTGGCATCATTCTGGGGATCTGGAATCGATGTGACACAGAGCCGCTGCTACACGCTGGCAGAGTTGCAGCAGAGCGATGCGAGTGTCACTTTACTTCCCTGTCAGGCGGAGTGATCTCCACCCGACTGGAGCTTCCTAGTCCCGGCTGGTGTGACGTCACGATTCAGAGGCGCGCATGATTGAAGACAAGATTGACTTGTAGCCAGCTCAGTGCACTGCAAGTGAGTGATCACTTAGCTAAGGCATTGTTATGTTAATGAGGCGGCACAGTTGTGTAGTGGTTAGCACTCTCACCTAGCAGTAAGAAGGGTCGCTGGTTCGAATCCCAACCACGACACTACCTGCCTGGAGTTTGCATGTTCTCCCTGTGCCTGCGTGGGTTTCCTCCGGGTACTCCGGTTTCCTCCCACAATCCAAAGACATGCAGGTAGGTTAATTGGCTTCTGTCCAGAAATTGGCCCTAGTATATAAATGGGGACCTTGGATTGTGGGCTCCT
Source organism: Lithobates sylvaticus (assembly GCA_028564925.1). Taxonomy (NCBI): domain Eukaryota; kingdom Metazoa; phylum Chordata; class Amphibia; order Anura; family Ranidae; genus Lithobates; species Lithobates sylvaticus. The sequence continues at coordinate 176,753,432 of CM053036.1, forward strand.
TGAGGGTAGGGACTGATGTGAGTGTGCAATATGTACAGGGATAGGGACAATTGTAGACACTCACTCTGGATGGACTGATGTCTTTATTCAACCTTACTAACTATGAAACTATGAAACTATGAATGAGCTACAGCAGGAATTGTTATGTTAATGAGCTATGGCGGGAATTGTTATGTTAATGAGCTATGACGGGCATTGTTATGTTAATGAGCTATGGCAGGCATTGTTATGCTAATGCCATTGTCTTACATGTGAAGTGGTTAACGCTTTGGGGGAGGGGGGGGGGGTTCAATTATTTACAATGGTAATTGTAATATGGCACATGGAGGGGTTAATGTGCTCACTCATGTATTAGTGACCAGTGACAATTAACCCCTTTGTGCTGCATTAATGACAGTGGCACCATCAATGTTAATTAACCCCTTTTGTGCTACAGCATACACTCCACTAGTGCCACTAATGCAGCACAAAGGGTAATTGCCACTGGTCAGTAATACATCACAGTGGTGTAGTGGTTAGCACTCTCACCTAGCAGTAAGAAGGGTCGCTGGTTCGAATCCCAACCACGACACTACCTGCCTGGAGTTTGCATGTTCTCCCTGTGTCTGCGTGGGTTTCCTCCGGGTACTCCGGTTTCCTCCCACAATCCAAAGACATGCAGGTAGGTTAATTGGCTTCTGCCCAAAATTTGGCCCTAGTGTATGAGTGGGGACCTTGGGTTGTGGGCTCCTGGAGGGTAGGGACCGATGTGGGTGTGCAGTGTGCAGGGATGGGGATTGTGCACACTTACTCAGGTTGAACTGGATGGACTGATGTCTTTATTCAACCTTACTAACTATGAAACTATGAAACTATCAGTGAGTACAATAACCCCCTCCATGTGCCATATTACAATTACCAATCATCATCATGATAATCACACAGTACAGGTGTGTTGGGCCACAGCACCTATATTGTGTGATTATCATGATAATAATGATGATATTTAAAGACAGAAAAATTCATCTTTAGGCTTCATTCACACAGAGAGTGCTGAAGACATGTGTCTGACATGCAGGGCTGTCTTTTGCTGGCTTGAGGATGCATAAAGTGTTACATGAGACACACAGCCGATATATCCCAATATGTCCTGCGTGTGGATCCCAGAATGCATGCAGGCTTTATTCAAGGACCCACACCAGCATGTCATATTGGCATATAGTGGCTTTGTGTCTCAGTAGAAATAAATGGGATAAAACCGCCCACTAGCGGCCAAATAGCGATGCTAAAACGGCGCTAAAAATAGCGCCGCTTTACCGCCGACGCTCGCTTGCCCCAGTGTGAAAGTAGCCTTATTTTCTGGCAGTGCCCCTCCCGAGACTAGACTCTGGATCCGCCCCTGCCTGGGGGTCCTAGTAGATCACAGGCTCAGCAACAGCATGCAATACCAAGCTGTAGCAAGCAAGGCTAGCAGAGTATTTAGCATGCATTAAAAAAGGAATCTACTCAAGAGATGAAACTATAATTCTACCACTTTACAAAAGTCTGGTTTTGCCACATCTTCAGTATGCCAACCAATTCTGGTCAACAATCATCAGGAAGGATTTTCTGGAACTGGAAGGAGTCCAGAGAAGGACTACAAACAAAATACTTATTCTTCCTGGAGAAGAGATGCTTACAAGGGGATATGATCACAAGATACAAATGTCTAAATGGTGATTCTAGCATGGGGAGAAAATTATTCAGTCTCAGGCACATGGATACTCAATGAAGTTGAAATAAAGAGGTTTAACCTTAAACTGCATAAAGGGTTCTTTACTATTAGAGCGGTAAGGATATGTAACTCCCTTCCACCATCGATGGTGTCAGTGGGGAGTGTTGTCAATTTCAAAAAACTTTTAGATGGCCATCTTAGCGAACACAATATACAATATAGGGACATAGATACACACACACACCCACACAGGTTGAACTGGGTGGATGGGAGTCTTTATTCAACCTTTGCAAAAAAAATGTTGAGATTGTTTTAATACCCAGCTGCAGAAAAGGTAACAATCCTCCTTTGCAGTGGGATTGTGCCTGCTCTTCAACAGTTTTACTGATCATTTTTTATCTAGGGAATGGGAAAAGCAGTTTTACTTACCCAATCCTCTGCCCCCACAGCAGACAGCGCTCCCCTATGCTCTGGCAGTGGACTATTCCTTAGGGTCCTCATGTCCAAAATGGGGCTTTGGGCCCTGCATTAGTCTTGATGATTACAGTGGGCATCCGACCACCAGGGTACAAGGAAGAAGAGGCTCTGGGGAAAGGGAGAGGAGGCTCAGACAAGTAAAACAGCTTTTCCCGGGCCCCTAAACATAAATGAGTAATTAGCCCTTGCAGCGCAGGGGCAGCCCCACTGCAAATTAGGATTTTTACTTTTCAGAGTTCAGCTTTATAAAAAATCACAATGTTCACTAACCGTTCACTAGGGAAAAGTTAAGTAATTAATATCTATACTGAAACAAAGGGAATGTGGGTCAGGGGGCAAGTGCTGAATAATAAATCAGGTAATTAAATAAAATGTACAAGGAACTTCCTAGTTGTTTTCTATTTCCAGAGGCATGTGGGGGATAGTTTCACATTCACTTTCAATGACAAACAGCTGTTTCCAGCATAATTTTCCTAATTGGCTTAAAAAGAAATTACAAAAAGAAATGAACACATTTAGAAAAGACTGCCAAGCAAAAGAAAAACAACTGGATAGGATGTATAGGGCTTGATATATTCAAGAGTGATAACTCAGACCACATGCATAATACATTCATTTAATAACCCCTAATGGTTTATTTCCAAGGTGAGAGTTTTCCACTCAGCCAAGGACAATATTATACTTAAAAGAGAAGTATGGCTAAAGCTTTTTTGGCCATACTTCTCTTGTGGATCACAGAAGTGCACTTATATTTGCTCTCCTGTGGCCCAGAGTCAGCTAATTTTGGCTAATAGGGCTATCAGCTGGAAGGATCCCATTACAAGATCCACCTGGCTGCCTGATTGGCAGCTGGCTCTGTCTCTTAGCATGCTACCAAGAACCAGAGCCAACTGTGCCGGCCCCTTCTCCAGCCAGCGCTGCAGGAGCAGAGCAGAGAGCAGAGAGCAGTGAGTGATAGTAACTGCTCTCCTCTCTGATCAGGCTGAGAACTGAGCAATCAGCAGTCATGTAATCGCTTAGTTATTGGTCTTAGAGCCGACATCAGAAAGCTTCAGCATCACACCGATGTTGTAGCATAGAGTTGAGTATGTGTGTTCATTTTAATGGACCTCTACTAGAAATGGTAAGTCTGAATTCCAAAATTCCTAACCAACCAGGAAAGTGGCAACCAACCATTTAAAGAAACAAGGAAAGTTATGGGGACACTGCTAGCCACAGTATACTGTAAATTAATAGGCTCACATTAGATGCTGCTGCTGTCAGATAGATCCTGCCTTGTTTACTGAGTAGAGAATCATGTCCAGCATCATCTAGTTCCTTCCTCCCTAGCCTTACTGTCCCCAGTCTACCCTTTTAATTTCTTGGATTTCAGTTCTTTTAATTATGGATTCTTGGCTCCATATGTGGGCATTACTTAGAGCAGTCTACATGAAGCTTGCCAACAAATGCCTACTCTTTCAGACTAATATCCACCCACCAAGACATTTTCATATTCACATAACCTCTCTTATGAGGCCTCTAGAGAAGAGAGTGAAATCACTGGGTCTACAGGTATGCAATAAAAAAGGAAAGGTTTTATTTAAATGTTTCATTAGCATGTTGATGAAAGGGTGGAAGTAGGATCCAGGAAAGGGAGAACACTTCGACTGCCTCTAGACCAACAACCAATCATTGCCATTGAATATCCTTATACTAAAGACAACCCCCATCTCACAAACTGAAATGATGGACACATATCATTTCCCATACACTGCTAACACAATCCATTGGAATGATAACCAGCTGAATCTTCTTTCATCTCTTCATGCCATAGTTACATATAGTTAGCTAGGCCGAAAAAAGACACAAGTCCATCCAGTTCAACCATAAAAAAAAGAAATAATAAATAAAAATAAAATATATCGTACAATCCAATAAACCCCATTCTATACCCACAGTTGATCCAGAGGAAGGCAAACCCCCCCCCCCCCCCCCAAAAAAGAGCATGCTCCAATCTGCTACAGCAGGGGAAAAAATCACTTCCTGATCCCCCTAGAGGCAATCGGATTTTCCCTGGATCAACTTTACCTATAAATGTCAGTACCCAGTTAGATTATGTACATTTAGGAAAGTATCCAGGCCTTTCTTAAAGCAGTCTACTGAGTTAGCCAGAACCACCTCTGGAGGGAGTCTATTCCATATTTTCACAGCTCTTACTGTGAAGAAACCTTTCCGTATTTAGAGATGAAATCTCTTTTCCTCTAGACGTAAGGAGTGCCCCCTTGTTCTCTGTGTTGACCGTAAAGTGAATAACTCAACACCGAGTTTCACTATATGGACCCCTTACATATTTGTACATGTTGATCATATCCCCCCTTATTCTCCTCTTCTCAAGAGTGAATAAATTCAGTTCCTCTAATCTTTCCTCATAGCTGAGCTCCTCCATGCCTCTTATCAGTTTGGTTGCCCTTCTCTGCACTTTCTCCAGTTCCCCGATATCCTTTTTGAGAACTGGTGCCCAAAACTGAACTGCATATTTCAGATGAGGTCTTACTAATGATTTGAACAGGGGCAAAATTATATCTCTCTCTCTGGAGTCCATACCTCTCTTAATACAAGAAAGGACTTTGCTTGCTTTGGAAACAGCAGCTTGACATTGCATGCTATTATTGAGCTTATGATCTACCAAAACCCCCAGATCCTTCTCCACTACGGATTCCCCCAGTTGTACTCCCCCTAGCATGTATGATGCATGCATATTCTTAGCCCCCAAGTGCATAACTTTACATTTATCAACATTAAACCTCATCTCCACATAGTCGCCCAATTAGACAAAGCATTAATGTCAGCTTGTAAATTGGAGACCTCCTGTAAGGACGTTATTCCACTGCATAGCTTGGTGTCATCTGCAAAGACAGAAATGTTACTTTTGATCCCAGACCCAATATCATTTATAAAGATATTAAAAAGTAAGGGTCCCAGCACTGAATCTTGGGGTACACCACTGAAAACCTTAGACCATTCAGAGTAAGAATCATTAAACACTACTCTCTGAATTCTGTCTTTTAGCCAGTTTTCTATCTATTTACAAACCGATATTTGCCATATCTATGAAAACACAATGCCCAGCATTCCTCAATGGCATGTATTGTGCCAATATTATATTACCACTGTTCAACAAATAGGCACACTTTTTTCTCCATGTCAACCCTGAAGCTGCATAAAAAGGACTCTCCCTAAATGCTTGGTATTGGTACATGTCTCCCATTCCTTCGCCACTTGCCAATGGTTTTTCTATTTGCCCTATAAATGGGCAGAATCAAGTAACATGATTGCCCTACCCCCGTAGATTTCATCTGGGTTTATGCCAAAGTTCAGGTTCTCTAAATTTTATACAGGATTTGTTGATCTCCTGGCAAAGCAAACCTGGTTTGCTCTTCATTAAGCTCAGGTGGATGCATCATTGATTCACCTCTAGACCGAGAACTGAGTGATCAAAGACCAATAATCACTCAGTTCTTGGTCTTGAACAGAGAGCCGGGGACCAGTCACTCACCAGCTCTCTGCTCTGCCCTTCCAGCTCTCACTGGAGTGCTGGACTGTGGAGGGGGGGGAAGCAGTGGCATGTGGGTGGATCCCGACATTAAAGTCAGAGTCTCTCCAGAGTCTGGGGTGGCTCAGTGATGTCAGCTGACAGTGGACTTTAGCCCACTGTAGGCTGAATTTGGGTCATAGGAGTGCAAAATTAATGCACTCTGGTGATCCCCAGGAGAAGTAGGGCCAAATGAGCTTTGATCCTACTTATCCTTAAAATTTAAATTTTAGTTTGCAATATAGATTTTTACTGGTTTTGCTGTGCTCTTGCATTTACATTTTCTTTTGACATATCACCACAGACCTGGATTGTTTGTAGCTACTGTATTAGACCTGGGTGTTTAGACACAACTTATTTTATCCCATAACATTGAAATATTTACATGTCCAATTACAGATTGTATGCAGGACAACTTTTAAAAAAAATATAGACAAACAATAGTTGTAAATTAGGAACACAACAGGGTCTGTTTAAAAACAAGATCAAGCTCAGTGAAGTTCCTGCTTAACTAGAAGCTGACATTTTTGTTGACTTTTCATTTGCAGTCAAACACTGATTGCTGAATTTCAGAATATCTTCAAGAAAGAGTGCAGTGGGTGCTGTCTTGGGGCAGATAATCATATGTTAGAATAAAAAAATGCAGCGCTATCCCTTTAAGAACATATTAACATGTGTGAAGTTCAAGTCTCTCAAAACGTGGAATTCCAGAGAGTGGATTCAGTCAATCCCAAAAAATATAGGCATAGAGTGGTTGCAGTATGATGAAAGGGTAAACAGAAGAATCCTCCACCAACACCAACACTGAGACACCTCTCAAGCAGTCAAATAGCACAGTGAAATAGCTCCAGGCAAGACTGAGCTAAACTCTCCAAAGGTTGAGCTTGAGGCAAGATTAAGATAAACTCTCCAAAGGCGCTTCCGGTATCTGAAGTGCATGTTGGCATTTGGAACACATACCGATTTGCAGGGTGGGTCCTTCCGGTTAGTATTTATACAATGCAAAGCTGTTCGTTTTCCATGCCCCTGACTACGTCCCCTAGTGATGAAACGCATAGGGTGGAGCTATGGTGTGTGACATCATCGCACACCAGCATGGACCATGGCTATCTTGATGGTTGGTTATATTTATGATTTGTAAGTGCTTCATTGGATTTTAAAACATACTACACCGTTCTTTTCTGATATATATAATATCCTGGATAGGACTGTGAGCGTAATACACATGACATAATACACATGACCCCTCTCATTATCAGGAATACTTCTTATGTCACAGTTGTTTCAACTCTTAATTTTCTTGTTTTATATGGCTTCACAAAGGGCTTGATTGACAGTGTTGTTGTGATTGCCTAAAGGTTTTCTTCATAGACCTATTGTCATAAACCAGATGTGACCAGAACTGTGTGACTGTGACAGAGTGAACCAGACATAAATAGGTGAAAGTAAGTTTATGAAGTAAATGCATATAAATGTGAACACATCACCAATACAAACTGAGTGAACAAACCAAACAACCAAACAGTGATAATAAACCAACCAGCATATGTAGCAAAAGGGAGTACCAGAATCGCAGTCAAGCCAGGCCAGGGTCATAAACAGGAGATCAGTAGATGGGGGACCAGGAGTAAACAGACAGGGAACAAGATGGAGGGATCAGGATGCAGGGCAAGGATACAGGAACAGATAAAACAGGTTCAGGATACAGGAATCAGGGTTCAGGGTTCAGGGTTTAGGATCAGGATTATGATCACAGGTAAACAGACTGCAGGTCAGGGCACAAGGACAATACCAGGGCAAGGTGTGTGTGCACTTGCCGGGTATTTATACTATAGCTGCTATCAAATTTAGGTGATGCCTGATTGCAGAAGGTAATACCTGCTCCACATTGCCAGGATCCCTCCGCTAGTGGACGCCAGTACTGCGGCCCAAAGATTACATAATACCAGGAGGGTAAAGCTCTTCTGACAGCTCCAAACTGCCAGGAGACACCTACTGGTGGACCTCAGTATTGCACGCCAAATGATCAATACCAGCGGAGGGAACCTTTCCTGACACCTATGTATATTCCCATCTAAATTTCCACATTCTCTCATATTTGACTAGACATGTGCAGAACAGAAAAATTTGATTTGTCCCGGATAGATTTGTTATGTTACTAATTTTGTTTTGTTAAGGGATTAGTTAAGTTTGGTTTCGGAATTCATTTAGTTTCGTTTTGTTTTTGTCAAATTTCATTTAGTTTTAGTTAAAATTAGTTTGATTTATAAATTTTTGCAAATAAATTCCAACTTTTCAGAACGATTAGAATTCGGATCAGTCGAAAAACGATCGACCGATTCAAATTCTGTGTAAAGAAATAGCTGGTTATTAAGCAGTGGGCTGGGAAGCCAGCTGCCCACGTCATTAAAAACCATGACTCATCATCAGGGGACTTCCCCACTGACAGATGAATGTAAATAAAACAATGCTGGCATTGCCCAGCAATAGAAAAATGTTAAAAAAAACAGCGTGGTGTCCCCCTCCCCCAGTCCATACTAGGCCCTTTTGTTCTGGCATGGATTTTAGGGGAACCCAATGCCAAAATTAAATTAAAAAAAAAAAAAAAAAAACGGCGTGCCCCCCCCCCCCCCCAAATCCATGTTTGTTTGTCTTAAATTGGTTGTAAATTGGGTCCAATAAATATCTCCTAAACCTACATGGTTTAGGAGATATTTAGAAAAGAAAAGGCACCGCTATCTACGGCGCATGCACCGCTATCTACGGCGCATGCACCGCTATCTACGGCGCATGCACCGCTATCTACGGCGCATGCGCCGTAGACAGCGGCGCACAGGCGCACTGAGCATGCCCGAGATCGCGGTGATATGCCGCTCTCGTGCGCATGCACGGGAGTGACGTCATCGCGACTACAGCAAATGACAGCGCTGGAGCAGCGAGACCCGGAAGTCACTCCGGGAGTGATGGTGGCGGTGGAGGACGTGGGGGTCGCTTCAGGGGCTTCGTTCTCAGGTAAGTTATTCATAATGAGCTAGTATGCTATGCATACTAGCTCATTATGCCTTTGCCTTGCAGGTTCCGTTTTTTCCGAGGAGGCTTTACTTCCTCTTTAATGCGTAAAGTAATCGTATTCTCGTTTACCTTTTGAAAAATAAAGACTGCTTTATACCAACACGATTATCCATATACTAATTCTAATTTTACTTCTAATAATAAAAACTTTCGAAGATTTTTACTGGCAAAAATGCTGCACTCTTTTTATCGGTCTAGTATTTTATTGGACTACTATTCTGTGAGTTGTTACCAGTGATGTAAGTAACTGAGTTAAAATAAACTGAGTTACCTAACGCAGGGTAACTAGTAATCTAACTGATTACTTTTCCCCTCATGGTAACTCAGTTCCCATTACTTTGGCTTAGTTACCCCAATTACATTACCGCCACTAGATGGCAGTAGTGTAATTCCGGTGTCCTGACGAAAAAGTTCCCCCGCCGCATAAGGACCCCCTGTACTGCGCAGGCGCCGGGCTTGAGCAGTACGAAGGACTACGGAGCTTCCGAAAATTGCCGAACCTAAACAGCTCTGAGTGAACTCTACACAGCGCAAGTGCAGTTAACATGTAATTGTACGAGGCGATGCCGCACGCTCCTGATGCTCGTGCTAATCTGCAAGGGGCGTCTATCGTGTAAGTAAGGGGCGGGTCTACTGTAACCAAGGGGCGCATTTATTATTGTCATATATCGAGCTCTGCCCATTAATTTAACATTCGCCCCTCTGTAGCCATCCGCCCCTTACACGATATAATAATAATAAACCCGCTCCTTGCTTACACGCTATAACAGATCTGCCCCTTGGTTAGAGTAATAATAGAGCAGTCCCTTGGTTACACGATATATAACAATAATAAATGCGCCCCTTGGTTACAGTAATAGACCCGCCCCTTAGTTACACGTATAGAATATAAAAAAAAAAAAGTCAGTTACTTTGCTGTGTAACTAATTATTTTTCCAATGTAGTAACTGAGTTACTAACGCAATTAATTTTTGGGCGAAGTAATTTGTAACTTAATTACTTTTTTAAAGTAAGATGACCAACACTGGTTGTTACTATGTAGTGTGCAGTCAAAACATGTCAAGAACTGGAGAACACTGGTTCTAAATGCAGATTCTTTCTGCCCTTTCATTTCAGAAATAACATATTTTAGATAATCTTTTTTGGATAATCTACACCACCTTACAATATTCATTATTTTATTTTATTTTTTGTGCAAACGATGGCACACAATTCTGTCTTAAGCCCTGTGAAACCAAACTTTTATTACCATGTTTACAAACTAATGTTTTGTGCTTTTCAAGCAGACGTCCGCAGGAAAACATGACTCAGCCCAGTGGCCAGAGAAGTTGTAATTGCAGTTGAATGTTGAAGGCTTGGAAGTCCGACTCCCAGGAATGCAAGGCCCTTTCCACAGGAGACAGCCTGTCTGCTACTGAAGATATCAAAGCGATTGCTACAGAGTAGCAGCTTTTTAATCCACAGCATTCAGCTTTTTCTGCAGGAAGATGGAACTGATTTCAATAATGCACACAGTGTGAATATGTATATCAGGCAAGAACTCTGGCTTAAACTGAATCTTCAGCAATGTGATATATATATATATATATATATATATATATATATATATATATATATATATATATATATATATATATATATATATATATATATATATATATATATATATATATTGTACTTACTAAAGTTGATGCTATGCATATATTCAAATGTATCTGGTGCCCAGAGCAGTCTAGTGAGTTAGACATTTTAGTGTGTTTATTTAAAATAAAACTTTCACATCTGTGCATTTAAGATTAACAAATGATAGAAAATGCATAAGCAAAGGTTACTGAAAACTGCTTGTCAAGTAGATCAAGAGATCTACAGCTGAAGTTAAATGCAAATCTCATCTTTACAACATTTTGGCCCCACTCCTTCCTGAGGCTCCCTATTGGTATCCCTATAGGGAGCCTCATTGTATTAATGGAGAAGTTGGATTTATTTAAGGCCTAATCTAAGCAGGGGATAGGAGCTGTCCAGTGCTGATCTCACATTGTTATATGATCAGAACTGTAGGGTTAAATCTGTTTTAAAGCAGAAATTAAATGTCCTATCCTTTGCAGCTGAGGGTGGTGCTATCTTAGCCTTGGTTTAGATCTCTATTTGCCATGGTGTTGCACACATGATCAGCTATGACCCTAGTAAATTGTGGACTTGAAAGCTTGGTTGAGAGCTGACATAAGCACACTGCCAACGTTTACGGTTATTACCAGAGGCATATCTTGAATCTAACTGTTTTGGGAAACAGTTAAATCTGCAGCTTTAGGTCCCACATTAAAGAATCTAGCATGGAAAGACACATGTATAGGAGTCTGAGAAAGCTGCACAACCCGATACAAGAATTTAAAAAAGATTCGGAGACATCCCCATGGGGTTTTTTAGCAGCAATTGAGAGACAAAATCTTAGTAAAAATTATTGATTTTATTATCCAATAACGGTTAGAACATCATTAAAGTACAAGAATTAAAATATGAGCTCTGGTGTACAATTTCTAAATTAGTAATTCATAACCCAATAATTTAATTTGTGATATAGCTCTTAATAATAAAAATTGCCTTTGGTGTTTCAAAAAACTAAATTTAAACATCATTACTGATAGGAACTAGAGGGGGATTTCCCTAGATTAAGGGTTCTCCCTCCCCTCCTTTCCCTCAAGGTGTTCCTTTAAATGTCTGTTTCCCCTTGTCTTTCTCCCCCCTTTTTCTGTTTGTCTTTCCTGACACTTTAATAGTATACAATGGTTTATAATTATAACTTCCAGGTGCATCAGCCCACTTGCTCCCTCTGTGGGGGCTGCATTCCGTGACCACTTGTAAGCCTCACGGTTTTGGGGGTTGCCCCTAGGGGGGGTAGGTATGGACAACTTGGCAGCAGACTCTGGGATCACCTCTGAGGAAACTTGTTTAAGTGATCTTGCTTGGTGTAAAGGGTAAATATTTGCTAAGGATGCATGTTATAATATACCGTATTGAATAGTAATGATAACCAATTTTGTAAAATATTGAAATTGTCCATTTGTTGTATTAACAGAAATGTAAGAACCCCCTGAAGAAGACTATAATTTCCAACGTCGAAATGCATTGGGCTATTTCCAGTTCCATTTAGTCAAGTATTTTAGGAATTAATTTCTGATACTTTCACGATAGAAGAGAAAATTATGATATACGAATAGTGTCTCCTAGTCCATTTTTGTTTTGCTTTATGTACACCAGAGCTCATATTTTAATCGTACTTTAATGATGTCCTAACCGTTATTGGATAATAAATTCAATAATTGTTTCTTAGATTTTGTCTCTCAATTGCTGCTAAAAAAACCCCATGGTGATGTCTCCGAATCTTTTTCAAAATCACTTTAAAGAATTAAACTAAATTGCCTCCCAAGAACTGTTACCTCAGTCATGACTCTAGGCATGTGGCTGGTATCCTTACATCCAAAGGGACAACATTTTGTCCACTAAGTTCTAAGCTGATAAGCCTATATTTCCATTAGTACCAGGCTGATAGTTCTATTAAGAATGGTCAAAGAACCCCCCCCAGCATACCCCCCATTTAAAATATCAGATTGGAGCCAAAGGGGCACCCTGATCCTGACCCTGAGAGTAGGACATGTGTGCAGTAGTCAAGAGAAATTCCTTCGTAACCTCCACTCAATGAGAGTTGGGGTGGGTGTGGCCAGACAGAGCAAGGACCTCACACATGGGTTCAGCCTGTTCATCAAGAAGAGACGTACTCTCGCCAGGAGGTATAAACGAGCAAATAGAAATAAACACCATACTCTAGAACTGAGATACAATATCCTCATACCTCATTAACATCTACTGCGATCTTTGCATTTGCCACACACACCTGGACAGATAAGGTACAACTCACAATACTGTGAACAATTCCTTTCTTCAATCAGCATCAAACGAACTTGACATTCAACATCGAATGTACTTAACATTTTTCATCCAACATCGAATATACTTGACTTTTCAAATTCAAGATCGAATGTACCAAACATTTTCCATTCAACATCGAATGTACTTGACAAACCCACTCTCCATTCAGCATTGAATGTACTTCACATTCAACATTGAATGTACTGAACAATTTCCATTCAACACCGAATTTACTTAACATTGGGCATTCAATATCGAACATACTCAACATTTTACATCGAATGTACTTGACTCCCTCTATCACCATACACATTATGGCCCAACGAAGCACCTTTGGTTATAATCTTTCTCCAAATATATATATATATATGTATGGACAGGTACTCATATGTATCTGCTTTTTACCCACTCAACATCGAATGCACCAAACTCTTCCCATTCAACATCGAATGTACTTGACAATTTTACTCACCATTCAGCATCGAACGTACTTGACATCCAATATCGAATGTACTCAATATATATATATTTTTTTACATCGAATGTACTTGACTTCCTTTATCACCCAACATAGTAAGATTGGTTGTAATCTACCCCCCCCCCCCCAATATGTACGGACAGGTATATATATATATAAATATACACGCAAGCCTCCACCTCATTATGCTGTTACAGTAGCTCTAATCCTGTCTGTTCCTTCCGGGACCATTAAGACCAGATGCACACTAGACCTAATGTGTTGAATATGTCACATGTCCAGTCACATGACTCTGGTCCTTTATGAAAGCAACATCCATCAACAGGTCTACACTCCACCCCTCTTTCCCCCCAGCCGATTAGCAGACGCCAAGCACTCCCCTCTCTCCTCCCCCTACCATGGGCGTATGTCTGACAAAGGACCTGAGCATGCTCCGAAACGCGTTACCGCCCCCACAACCTTCACCTGTCACATCGGCCATGTGCAATCCAGCTTGGTTCCAGAACCCGGGCCTCCTCATCGCATCTTCACCTCCTCACCAATCTCGGCTTTGCAAGTTATTGTTGCCAGTGGAGAATGTGACGGACCGCCTGGCACCCAGCCTGGGTACTTTCACCAAGATACAACTACCTCCACTCTGGAACCAGGAACCAGGCATTATAGCTGAGCATTGCACCCAAGAACAAGACGACACTAGCTTAGGTGCAAACTGGAACTCTTTATTGAAAATTCACACAGAACAAGACGACACTAGCTTAGGTGCAAACTGGAACTCTTTATTGAAAATTCACACAGAATTTATACCACACAAAATCAGATAAGAGCTTGATCACATTATCCTAAACAATGCAAACTTTAAACAGTAATATCATTAGTACAGCTAACAGTGAATCTAATGCTAACATAAACATAAACACAGTCCAGAAGTGGACACAATACAGACAGACAGGACCAATAGGCAACTCAATTAACAATGGGTATTCACACCAAGGAGGCACACAATGGGGAATTATACATTGAGAGAAAGACAGCTTAATAAACAGATTACACATAGCAGCAGGAGACCTTAGCATCAGGTTGCTGTATTTGCTTGTGGTTTAAGACTGCTTTAAATGATTCCTATGAATGTTCTCCACCATCACAATATATTGTTTTTTCTTTTCCTCCTTTCAGTACGTGCCGGTTCACACTGGGGCGACCCAGTCAGGCGACTTAGCTACCTGACAAGTCGTGCTCCATTGAGTGCAATAGAACCATTCTGATCGGAGCGACTCAAGTCGCTCCAACTTAAAAAATGGTTCTTGTACTACTTGGAGGTGACTTCGGAGTGGCTTGCATTGACTTCAATTAAAGAAGTTGTTTGCAAGCCATGCTGAAGTCGCCCTGTGCGGCTTCAGAGACGGACGACTTTGAAGCTGCCCCAGTGCTAACTGAGCCTAAAATGGTGAGACCAACATCTAGAGTTTGGAAGCATTTCCACAGTGCAATTTCTGCTGAGAGCAAAACTGCAATTTGTAAATATTATAAGAAGAAATATTATTTTTCAAATGCTAAAAGGATGAAAAAAAACATCCTGGCATACCAGAGGTGCACTAAAGACATAAAAAAATACTTTATGGAATTAAATAATGATGATAATGACCATAATGAGAGTGCAAGTAGCTTTTTCCCTCCAGAGTCCTCACCCCAGAAACACCCACAAATTTTAAAAAGTTTAGTTTATTTACTACATAAGGTGTAGTTTTATTTCAAGCATATTACTTTTATATACACTGCATTTCACATTCCCAGTTTAACAAAATAACTTTCAATTTGTAAAACTATTCCACACTGAATTTCTTTCAATTTCTCTGAAAATTTTTTCCTCATGGCTTTTACATTTCCCGAAATGTTACATTACTAATGGGGTCACATTAGCAACCTCCACATTTCTGTTTAGAGTGTTTTCAGTACACACCACCCACATACATCTCACCAGACAAAAACAAAGCAGACACAGGAGTTGATTTACTCAAAGTGATATAGAGAAATATCTTGTGCAGCTGTGTATGGTACAAAGTCCAAAGTGTAGCACTCAAAAATCAAAGTGAATGGTGATTATATGTGAGAGTCCATCAATCAAATTAAAGATGACATAATAGATGATATGAAAGGAGTATGTTTGAAAGTGCAGTTGCTTCTGACTCTCCCAAGTCCCTTAACAAAGCTTATGATATGTTACTGTGAGCATCATAGGGTCACTTTCCCCTGTCTTTGCAGTCTCCGTGAGTCAGCAAACATTCACATCAGTTTCCCCCTTTACCATCAAGAGACCATTCACATTAGACTGCCCCCTTTACATCCAAAGCCTCCCCTTTACATCAGAGTCCCCCCTTTACATCAGGGACCCCCCCTGACATTAGTGTCCTTAGAGAAGAGCACCCTCACATCAGTGTCCTCAGATCCCCCCTGACATTAGTGTCTTCTGAATCCCCCACACACATCAGTGTCCTTGGAGCTCCTCACATTAGTGTCCTACCCTATAATTAGTACAGCAGCATAACATCGCAGAGGATGGTAGGCAGAGCAGACTTATGTTCTCTATTGAATGCTGAGGGCGGTGCTGAATGCTTCCCACCCTGTATCAGCATCATGTGTTGCCAGGGTGAGGACAGGTCATCCTGCTTGCACCATGAGAACATATAAGTGTGTGATGCCATAGAGCAGTGATCATCAACCCTGTTCTCAGAGCCCACTAACAGGCCAGGTTTACAAGAAAACTGAAATACATCACAGGTGATATCATTTGCTGCTCAGGGATTTCAGTATTCTAGTCTGCATCTCCCCAAGGTAAAACTTAAAACCTGGCCTGTTAGTGGGCCCTGAGGACAGGGTTGATGACCACTGCCATAGAGGACTCTGGGAATTAGCAATAAAGTAAGGGTACTTTGATCTGCTAACCTAATGGGGATGCTTTGGGAGTACTATCAGAATTTATGGGGGTTCTATAGCACACCCAAGCACTTCCCTGACACTGCACCATTGCCACCAACAAATTTCATCATCCAGCACTTTGACTATCCCCTTGACAAAGTCCTGGATGACGAAATGGATTGGGGTGTGGCTTAGTGGTGTATACAAGTAAGCTATGGATCTGACCTGGCTGGATGCGCTCACAGAGGGGCTGGCTTTGTGCTGTGTGTATGTAGTTGAGTGAAGGTAGCCTCCTGGGTTATGTGAAGGCAGTCATGTGTATCGCTTGTATTTCATGCTATCCTTGTGAGTATATTTGTTTTAATAAAAACGTACTTGATTTTACAGTATTATATTATTGTATCTTTTGCTTAATCCTATGTGCAGAGGAGATTGGAGGAGAGAGAAGATCCCTGTGGAAAAAGGAGCCTGCGGAAGAAAATAATCATTATTGGGCTAAAGCTTGCTATGCTGATTATTTACAAGAAAAACATAGCTTTCCGGTAAGTGTCAGTCTGACGAGAGGCAGAGGCAAGGAGCACTAATTCAACCCTTTGGAATATATAGACACAAGAGGAGGACTTGGAACTGTGTATACGTTTATGGATTATTTTTATTGATGGGATTAAGCAGTTTTACATTTCACTTTGTGGTGTGGATTTATCATAGTTTATTTTTAGATTAATATTGATACACATAGCTGCTTTAAATTGTGATTTGAGTGTTTGAATCTATTGTTGGTATTTGGGTTGGGTTAATGTAGCAACAGTGTGATACACAGTATATTATTGTATATATGTACAGTGGTGTGAAAAAGTGTTTGCCCCCTTCCTCATTTCCTGTTCCTTTGCATGTTTGTCACACTTAAGTGTTTCGGAACATCAAACCAATTTAAACAATAGTCAAGGACAACACAAGTAAACACAAAATGCAATTTGTAAATGAAGGTGTTTATTATTAAAGGTGAAAAAAAATCCAAACCATCATGGCCCTGTGTGAAAAAGTGATTGCCCCCCTTGTTAAAACATACTATAACTGTGGTTGTCCACACCTGAGTTCAATTTCTCTAGCCACACCCAGGCCTGATTATTGCCACACCTGTTCACAATCAAGGCATCACTTAAATAGGAGCTGCTTGACACAGTAAGGTCCACCAGAAGATCCTTAAAAGCTACACATCATGCCGAGACCCAAAGAAATTCAGGAACAATTGAGAAAGAAAGTAATTGAGATCTATCAGTCTGGAAAGGGTTATAAAGCCATTTCCAAAGCTTTGGGAATCCAGCGAACTACAGTGAGAGCCATTATCCACAAATGGCGAAGACATGGAACAGTGGTGAACCTTCCCAGGAGTGGCCGCCCGCCCAAAATTACCCCAAGAGCGCAGCGACGACTCATCCAAGAGGTCACAAAAGACCCCACAACAACTTCCAAGGAACTGCAGGCCTCACTTGCCTCAGTTAAGGTCAGCGTTCATGCCTCCACCATCAGGAAAAGACTGGGCAAAAATGGCCTGCATGGCAGAGTTCCAAGGAGAAAACCACTGCTGAGCAAAAAGAACATCAAAGCTCGTCTCAATTTCTCCACAACACATCTTGATGATCCCCAAGACTTTTGGGACAACATTCTGTGGACCGATGAGACAAAAGTGGAACTCTTTGGAAGGTGTGTGTCCAAGTATATCTGGCGTAGAAGGAACACTGCATTTCAGAAAAAGAACATTATACCAACAGTAAAATATGGTGGTGGTAGTGTGATGGTCTGGGGCTGTTTTGCTGCTTCAGGACCTGGAAGACTTGCCGTGATAAAAGGAACTATGAATTCTGCTGTCTACCAAGAGATCCTGAAGGAGAATGTCCGACCATCTGTTTGTGTACTCAAGCTGAAACGAACTTGGGTTCTGCAGCAGGACAATGATCCTAAACACACCAGCAAGTCCACCACCGAATGGCTGAAGAAAAACAAAATGAAGACTTTGGAGTGGCCTAGCCAAAGTCCTGACCTGAATCCTATTGAGATGTTGTGGTATGACCTTAAAAAGGCCGTTCATGCTCGAAAACCCTCTAATGTAACTGAATTAGGACAATTCTGCAAAGATGAGTGGGCCAAAATTCCTCCAGGACGCTGTAAAAGCCTCATTGCACGTTATCGCAAACGCTTGGTTGCAGTTGTTGCTGCTAAGGGTGGCCCAACCAGTTATTAGGTTTAGGGGGCAATCACTTTTTCACACAGGGCCATGATGGTTTGGATTTTTTTTCACCTTTAATAATAAACACCTTCATTTACAAATTGCATTTTGTGTTTACTTGTGTTGTCCTTGACTATTGTTTAAATTGGTTTGATGTTCCGAAACACTTAAGTGTGACAAACATGCAAAGGAACAGGAAATGAGGAAGGGGGCAAACACTTTTTCACACCACTGTATATATTTTTTGCATAGTAGGATTCATCAGCATTTTTTGGATATTTTATATACAGATAGAAAAGTGTTTTAATTAGCATTACAATTTCTAGGTTTTAGGTTCTGCATGCACGTTTAGGATGCATTCCAGTCTGTTTTTGATGTGTATTTTTTTCCCTTTTTTTTCCCCAATAGCATTAGTGTGAGGACTGTGACTGATACAACTGAGCTACAATCACAGGTGTAATTCCCAGCTCTGTTTGCATGGTGCTGTATTCAATCTGCACACATGGTGGCAGCAGAGATAACATTTTCTTTTGTTAAACTAGTGTGTAATATATGGAAAAAACTAAGACAATATTAGAAACAGTCAAGCAGTGAAATTACTTTTTCAATAAAGGAGAAACAAATGTGTCCTCCAAATTAGGGGCCAAATAAAACTCATGCCTCTTAATGCCTAATACCTCAGAATATCACCATATGTATTTTACTTCTGTTTCATGTTTCATTTCATGTTTCTGTTTCATTCATTGTGAAAAGAACCCCCAATGTACCTTAAAAGCATAAACTATCATTTCTGTCTCTGCACTCGGGGGTGATGCACTTTTTAGTCAGACTCACCTTGAGCCAGACCCTGTTTCCCAGAAACCCTTGTATGGTTTCTGTGGCAGTGCGACGCTTCCATGCAGGCTGTTAAAAAGGGAGATACAGTGGTATTGCGAAGGTGAGGGGAAAACAAATACACAGATATTGTGGGTGTTCCTAGAAAGTCTGGATATGTATCTTTTTTATATAGTTGAATAAAAGATATGTGGACCCCTCAGCAGGTACACCATTTTTGGATAGAATTGGCCATACAAACTGGCGTGATTTTTTCCAACAGCAGAGAAGGCAAATTGGTCAACAGTCTTTGCCTGTACAGAGCCAGAATTCCGCCCTCTCTGACCCCTCAAGGACAACCTTTTTCTTAGCCCATTAAGGGTGGCTGTCTGCCTCAGTCAGTGTTCTTTTTTCGTTCTTGCTCCGGACGCCTCTGAAGCTTACTTTAAAAATGTTTCTTTTGCTGTGCATAGCCTGCTCAGGTTCAGCCTCTGCTGGGTCAGAAGTCCCCCGTGCTGGGCTGTAAGTCTCCCTTGGTAGTGGGTTTCCCGTGGTGCTGGGATAAGAAGTTGGCAGTATAAACTACTGCTATATATCTTTTACCCCTATTTGACAGTATGAAGTACTGCCTGGAGGGTAACTGTGGCTATGTCTTCATTCTCATGGTTTTGGGGGTTCCGGAGGCATGCTGATACCTGTTGTCCCACGCCCGGCCGTTGCAGTGTACAGAATGTGGCTGGGGCGGGCACTTGCACGTGTGATGTGAATCTCAGGTTTTGAGGGGGTGGAGCTACCGCGGGCCGGCAGGCTTGGTTGCTTAGTAACCGGTGGATGCTGCAGCATGATTGGCGGTCATAAGGGATGTTCTTTTGAATGCTCCCCTCCCTGGTTCTCGTCTGCTGCCAAGCGATCAGCTGCTTCAGTCTCTCTTGTTCCTGCTCTGCTCTAGGTGAGTCCTGGTGGATAGCTCTATGTAAGCTATATTGCTGGCTGCCGTGTCATCTCATTTGGGACTGTTTTGAGGCAGGTCTTCCTAATTCTACTGCCTGCCTCTAGCACTGAAGAAATGCATGGAAAGGTTTTTTGTTTTTTAATTAAAATTTATAAAATTTCCGCACTAAAAGAGCATTCTTCTACCTCTTCACAGAGAGAAGAGCCCGGCGCAGGATAAACGCCTCCAAAAAGGGGTTAAATTGTCACAACATTCTCAGAAAAGGGAGAAGTGCTCAAGGCGTGACAAGTCTGATCAGATGAGTTGCCTGCAGCGGGATAAACTTGCGGCAGAACGGCACTCCAAGTCACCTTCACCTGTACCTCACAGTTGTCACTCGGATCCAAGATGGTTGATTTACAAGATGCCTATCTACACGTGCCCATAGATGCAGCTCACCAGTGCTTCCTTTGCTTTGCAATAGAAGGCTTGCATTTTCAGTTTCAAGGTCTGCTATTCGAACTCTGTACGGCGCCCAGAGTGTTTTCAAAGGTTTTGTCAGCCGTAATCGCGGACTTGAGAGTCAAAGGCATACAGATATTCCACTTCTTGGACGACGTTCCACTTCGGTTGGCTGATCAATTACCGGAAGAGTCAGATGCAGCTGACACAGATTTTGGAATATCTAGGAGTCCAATTCAATACGATTCAGGGCCATGTATTTCTACCCCACAGTAAGATTCAGGAAAATCAGAGCAAGACGAAGATTTTGATGTCCAAATCGTTTCTGATAGCGAGGGAGTACCCTGGGCCAGATGGCAGAGAAGGGGGTTTCGATACAATTTCCTCCACCAGTGGGATCGCCACTCATTAGTTCAGAAGGTCGGCATGCCAGTTCCAATAAGACTTTCACTGGCCTGGTGGAGGGTTACTCAAAATCTGTCTCGCGGAGTACCACACAAAGCTCCGGAGCCAGTAGTCCTGACGATAGATGCCAGCCTTTTATGCTGGGGGGGCTCACTGTTTGGGCCAGCATGTTTAAGGTCGGTGGAAGGCAGTCCCAGCGCAGAATTCAAATCATCTGGAATTAGAGGCCGTTCGGCGCTCTCTGCTAGCATTCCAGCCAATGTTACAAGAGCAAGCAGTCAAGGTTCTCTCAGACAACAGAACCACAGTGGCTTACGTGACCAGGCAAGGTGGCACCAGGAGTCTGATACTTCTCAAGGTGGTTTGCCAGATCTTCCTGTGGGCAGAAAAGAACATCTGTTCTCTTACAGTTGCTTATCTGCCAGGGTCCGAGAATTTGTCAGCAGATCGCCTGAGCCACAAATTTATAGATCAAAATGAATGGGGCCTCAATCTCAAGTATTTAGAAAAGATATTCAGAGTCTGGGGAATGCCAGCTATAGATCTGATGGCAACGGAGAAGAATTTTCAGCTTCCTCCCTACTTCTCCCATTTTTGGCATCCGCAAGCCCTGGGCCAAGATGCTCTCTCAAAGCCATGGAATTTTCCTCTAGTCTATGTATTTCCTTTGCTCCCATTGATTCTCAAAGTCTTGTTGAAAATCTGTCGGGAGAAGGTAGCGGCAAAAGCAGTGCTACCCTTCTGGCCCAGGAGGCCATGGTTTTTGATGGTGTGGAGGTTGAAACTGCGCCAGCCAATTCCACTACCTCCTTGTCAAGATCTTCGACAGCAGAATGGGCTTTATCTACCCAGAGAAACTTAAATGAATGGCATGGAGATATTTAAAACATTTGGATCTGTCGGATCCGGTAATGGGTACCTTGTTGCAGGCAAGTAAGAAAACTACTAATGCTACCTATCACAGGATTTGGAAGGCTTTTGTACAGTTCTCCACAGAGAGGAATTGGGATTCGATGTCTCCTTCGGTTTCTCATATATTAGAGTTCCTTCAAGATGGTCTGGATAAGGGCTCGGCCTACAATTCCTTCTGCCCTCTCGGCTATGTCTAACAAGAGATGGGCTTTGGATCATCTGGTGGTGCGTTTTTTTGAGGGCAGCAATCAAGATTAAAGATTAGTGAAATCTTTTTTCCCCAAATGGGACATACTCTTGGTATTGAGAGCCTTGTTAGCCCCTCCATTTGATCCAGTTTCGTCAGGTTCTCTGTTACATCTGACGTTAAGGACTATCTTTTTGACCGCAATTGCTTCAGCAAGTAGGGTGTCCGAGTTGTGTGCTTTCTCAGCCAAGGAGCCATATTGCCTAATTCAAGACAGAGTGGTACTCAGGCCTGTACTGAGTTTTCTTCCAAAGGTGGCAACTTCGTTTTATATGAAATGGGAATCAATTCTTCCGGCATTTCCGTAAGGCAGATCAGAAGATGAATGGTCAAGGTTGGATCTGGTTTACTCTTTATCAACCTACCTGGATCGAACTAAAGATTTCCAAAAACAGGATCAAATTTTTGTCTTCCCAAAAAAGGGCATGGCAATTCCTCCGAGAGTTGTTTGGTCTTGGATTGTCAAGGCTATCCAGATGGCATACAAAGTTTTGGGTTTTCCACCACCCTTGGAAGTCAAAGTGCATTCTACAAGAGGCATGGCAGCTTCCTGGGCAGCATATGCTAAGGTTTCGGCAGAGGTAGTGTACAGAGCAGCAAGCTGAAGCGCTCCTAATACCTTTATCCGACACTACAGGGTGAATGTGGCTCTTCCGTCGGCGGAGGCTTTCGGATCTACTGTTATTACGGCGGCTGTCGGCCATTAAAATATTTTGCAGAATTACATTTTCAGTCTGGTTGTTTCTGGCTAAATTAATCTCTTGCCCTCCCTTTTATATAGGTTATTGCTTGCTATGTGGGTTGTAAGTTGTAAGGGGGCGCTATAAGAACAGTAAACACAAATAATGAAATTCATGACAGATAAAGTGCACTAGTGCCTAATAGTGAAACAGTGATGTCTCACTACATATTACACATGTTAAGGTACATCAAATCATCAGATAAATAAAATAACAAAAATGGCCATATGCTGAAGAAGATTGAAATGAAGTAAATAGGTTCTATACACCATCACCACTTTTGGAAATATTAATGGAAAGTAAACACGACACCCGGTGGATATATGGTAAGTAGCCTACTCACCAACTCACCATGACCCCTTTATTACAAAGACAGGTCAGGTGAAGCTTTGGCAGATTGAGGAACTGCCACCTTTGATGGGAAAATCCTGCTGGGGTGTGCCTGGAGTTTTACTTCAATCCACAGTTGCTTGTGAGAGCGGGACCATAGCAGGTTATAGTTTTAGTTAAAAATATAAATGTAAAACAAAACAGCCAAATGGCCTCTTACTTTAAAAAGTGCCTTGCCTCGGCATTGGAGGGAATGGGCCTATCCCACAAAACCCTAACAAGAATTTTCCCGAGCCACCCCCATCAAATCATTCTCTGCAGCTATTACCTTTTGTACCACCACCCCCTCCCTTTAGAATGTAAGCTCTACGAGCAGGGCCCTCCTGTACCTTTTGTATTGTACTGTAATTGTGTTGTCCCCCTATACATTGTAAAGTGCTGCGTAAACTGTTGGCGCTATATAAATCATGTATAATATAATATAATGATGGGACTGGAAAACCGGAAGTTCAGATAAAACATGTGACCGGGATGCGCCTCGTTAAACAAAACGATATCATGCTATGGTCCCGTTCGCTCTATTTTTTTTACACTCTTATTGCTTAAAACAGTGCTGATCATTGTTTTTAAGCAATAGTTTTAACTGGCATGAATGACTTTCATTTATGACAGCTTGCTTACTATTGTGATACTGTGTCACAGGGTGCCAGGTACCATGTGAAAGCTTTGGGCCAATCACAGCATCACAATAGTAAACAAGCTACCATGAATGGAAGCCATTCATGAAAGTTTTGCTTACATGTAATCATGTGATCTCTATGATTGATCGCTATACCAGTACAGAGAACATTGATGAGAACGGCACTCCTCCTATATGCTCATGTTTGGGAGGGAGGACCAACTGGCAGTTGATCTAGCATTTGGCACATCCTTTGACCAAATTTCAATGACCTCCCATAGAGGAAATGTGGACCACTTAAGTAAGAATCTGAAAACAGCATACAAGCAAGCCCAGGCTTCCTCGGATACCTGAGAACAGCAAAATAAGAGAAACTTTGGTTTTAAAGTAAGGGAGCAGGACTTACAAACCAATGATAGAGTGCTGATGAGGAATATGGTTGCCCCAAGAAACATAGACCAGCTGACCGTTGTAATGCCCCGTACACACGGTCGGAAATTCAGACGGAAAATGTCCGATCGGACCATGTTGTTGGAAAATCCGCCCGTGTGTGCGCTCCATCTGACTTTTTCTGTTGGAATTTCCGACGGAAAAATTTGAGAGCAGGATCTTAAAATTTCCGACAACAAAATCCTATCGGACTTTTTCTGATCGTGTGTCGAGAATTCCGACGGACAAAGTGCCACGCATGCTCAGATCAAATTATGAGACCAAAGCTATTGGCTACTAACGTGAACGTAGTCCCGCCATAACGGACGAATGTCATCACGTTCAGAATGATCGGATTTTCCGATAACTTTGTCTGACCGTGTGTATGCAACACCAGTTTCGGACAAAGTCCGTCGGAAAAAATCTGACTGATTTTGTGGTCGGATTTTCCGACCGTGTGTACGGGGCATTAGTCTCAGCCCTGTGTCATCTGTAAGAAATTGCCCGATTGCTGTTATTCCAGATTCACCCAGAAGAAAGAACGGGTCCATTAAAGACTTGGCACTGTAATCACCTCTTGTCACTAGCAGAAACAGTCCATTTGCCTCAACAACCAGATTCATGGCCTACCCAAACTGCCACTCCAAGATCATGCCCAGCGACCAAGTCTCAGTCTTATCCACCAGATGAAGAGGAAAGCAATAAGACAGAAGATGTCTACATGGATTGGTTGTGGCCATCTACACTGTCAGAGACTGCAACTCCTCCTCCTCCCCCCAGTGAGACAGATACTGGAAGCCTCAGTCCTGAGGCTCCAGAATTTATACCCCAGAGCCATCCCTTGGAAAGTCAAGAAGACACTCCAGCCTCCCTGACTGCAGAGAACACAGAGAATTTTCTCTGATCATCCTATGATGACGCCCTGTGGGAGGGCGAAATGCATTGACGTGACACACTTCCAGTTCTGACATCACTTCCCGTCTTGTTTGCTGCAGTTTTATACCATTTCCAGTGCCTACTTTTAACGTTTTTGTAAGTATGCCCTTGTATGTGCAATAAATCCCTTTTTTCCTAGCATACTTCACTATTGGTCCCTTTCTTTCCTCTATGGGTTCCTGCTTCTCTCATGATTGAGAATTAATGTGGAAGGATCGTTTGTTTCCTAATTTTCATCAGCCATTCCTGCCATCCAGCAATTCCTGGTGGATATTGTTACAAGTCTATTCTGACTCCCAGACTGCAAATCTGGGTGTCATCGTGATCCGGTGAGTGGGGACACATGTGGGGGTGTTTTGTCACGCCTGAACTTGTCTGCCATTTTCTGCCTTGCATCTTTGATTATTAGATGTGAAATATCCCCTGCAACTTTACACTTTGGATGTGAAGCACCTATTTAGTTGTTTATTATTTCCACGGTTCACATGGACTTTTGTTATATATTATATATTATTGTTTATTTGTTTTCACTTATATGGACACATGTTTGTTAAGCGCTGTATCATTTCTTTTATTATGTTCAAGTGTGTAGCACTTTGTGTATAGCAGCTTCATTCACGTCTGATTTTGTTTTTCCTCAGCGTGAGTTATATATTTAGATATATATTTTTTTCACAGAGAATTTTCAGCCATAGGACCAGAAGAGGAACTGGTTAGGGAAGAGCCATCCGAGCAGAAATAACAAAAGGCAAAGCTAACTGTTTTCCTTCCTAAAAGACTGACAGTACAATACCTTAGGTCACAGTTCTAAGGAAGTTTTTTTCACCACTGAAAGGACTTGTGGAGCTCCAATTCTTCCCATTTAGTGGATGATAACTCAAACTCACCCCCTGGCACATCTGGGTGGGCCATCCCAGTATTGATGGCTTATGGACAAAATAACCTTGCTGCTTCTGACAAAAGTTGAAGGTTCCCTTACCAAATTCATATATCAATGATAATTATTTGGGTTTGTGCAAATGTTGACTTTACCAGTACAGAGAACATTGATGAGAACGGCACTCCTCCTATATGCTCATGTTTGGGAGGGAGGACCAACTGGTAGTTGATCTAGCATTTGGCACATCCTTTGGCCAAATTTCAATGACCTCCCATAGTGTGCTTTTAGTTGTTTATGTAAGTTAATCTAAAGTTTTGGACAATATGGGGTTGATTTATTAAGCTGGGAGAGTGCAAAGTCTGGTACAGCGCTGCAAATGAATTAAATTCCAGGTTTTATTGTCAAAGCTCAATTGAACAAGCTGAAGTTAGAAGCTGATTGGCTACGATGCACAGCTGCACCAGATTTTGTACTCTTTGCTTTAGTAAATCAGTCCCTATATGTCAATGGTTTATTTGGGGACCAAAGGTTCTCTTGCGGTGGGAGTGTGTAGTCAGGTGCTTGGCTAAGAATGAAGATAGGAAAGTGCAGCGCTTAAGTAATCAGAAATGTCCCTGATTTTCACATACAGCCACACAGGAAAGCAAAAGCCTGTGGGCAAAAATGTGTATCAGGAATTTATCTGGTAAATATCACCGTAAGTGGGTGTGCCAGTAGAATTTCTCCACTGGTGTGTATAAACTAATCCTCAAAGGGTGGTGTTGCTATAACGTAGTAAAATAAAACTGAAGAAATAATACAATAAAGTAAATAATATAATACACTTGATCAAAATTATAAAGACTGGTTCAGGGTCATTTATGGTAGATAGCCGTAGAAGGCACACACTTGTGGGTGTGATCCTAAGCCAAAGCGATTACAAAATTGCTAGATGTAAAACTTAGTTGGGCTGGAGAAAAATGCAAGACCTCTATTTAGAGGAAAACTTGCATCTAATCCCCAAGGTGGGAAAACCTAGATATTTTATATATGGTATCGCTGCATGCGATTTTCTGAAAAAACGCAGCAAGAAATATAGTGAACAATCACGTCGACATTGAATGATAAAATATATGGTAGTTGTGGTATTGTCATAAGAGTGAAAACATAACCTTCAACACTAATTAGTATCCAGCAAAGATCCTCCTAAGCATCACACTAATCAGAGGGTGAACGAAATAAAATATATGCACTATAAACATCTCAATGTTCTAAGACATTACGTGAAATAATATATAATGGTTATAATATTGTGGTTAAAGTAAAAAAGGCAACATTAATAGGTTTGCGTCAAACAGACTCTCATGTAATACACCACAGTATATGGGAGTAGGAGGGTTATTTTAAACATTAATGGAGAAAATAGAAAGAGTCCATTTTCATGAAATCTCTCCCAGCTGAAGTAATGCGACTATGTTCATATTTTCATGAAATCTCTCCCAGCTGAAGTAATGCGACTATGTTCATATAGTCCCCAGGAAAGTGAGGTGTGTCGCTATGGGTACTGTGAGTTTTCAATCAACTTATTGATCTCTATGCATATATGTAATAATCTGGATACCCTTACCGGAACCGTTGGACTCACAGACCTCTCGGTGGTGAGTCGAAAGAGCTTGGGCCAGATAAACCGGATCTGTGGTGGGCGCGTTACAGTCTGCCAGATAGACTGGAGCGTTGTTCTAGACAAACGTGTTCACTTCCCAACCACTTGTTGGAAGATCCCGGTAGGCCTGTAGTAAACTGGGTCTTTGTGTGGATCCTCACCAGCAATGGTTTAAGAAGGGAGAAAAAAGAAAAGGAGGCAACTCCTCATAGTGTAAACCCAATATTTCAATTGGTGTTTATTAGTATAAAAAGGGTTAAAAAAAAATTTGCGCAAAAAAGACTTGTAGTGGCTCAG
This sequence comes from Lithobates sylvaticus, assembly GCA_028564925.1. Lineage (NCBI taxonomy): Eukaryota > Metazoa > Chordata > Amphibia > Anura > Ranidae > Lithobates > Lithobates sylvaticus. The sequence continues at coordinate 176,781,490 of CM053036.1, forward strand.
GTAGACATCCAACTCGACATGTTTCGCCTGCTGTAGGCTTCAACTGGGGCTGGTGAGGATCCACACAAAGACCCAGTTTACTACAGCCCTACCGGGATCTTCCAACAAGTGGTTGGTAAGTGAACACGTTTGTCACATTTGTCACGTTTGAACACGTTTGTCTAGAACAACGCTCCAGTCTATCTGGCAGACTGTAACGCGCCCACCACAGATCCAGTTTATCCGGCCCAAGCTCTTTCGACTCACCACCGAGAGGTCTGTGAGTCCAACGGTTCCGGTAAGGGTATCCAGATTATTACGTATATGCATAGAGATCAATAAGTTGATTGAAAACTCACAGTACCCATAGCGACACACCTCACTTTCCTGGGGACTATATGAACATAGTCGCATTACTTCAGCTGGGAGAGATTTCATGAAAATATGAACATAGTCGCATTACTTCAGCTGGGAGAGATTTCATGAAAATGGACTCTTTCTATTTTCTCCATTAATGTTTAAAATAACCCTCCTACTCCCATATACTGTGGTGTATTACATGAGAGTCTGTTTGACGCAAACCTATTAATGTTGCCTTTTTTACTTTAACCACAATATTATAACCATTATATATTATTTCACGTAATGTCTTAGAACATTGAGATGTTTATAGTGCATATATTTTATTTCGTTCACCCTCTGATTAGTGTGATGTTTAGGAGGATCTTTGCTGGATACTAATTAGTGTTGAAGGTTATGTTTTCACTCTTATGACAATACCACAACTACCATATATTTTATCATTCAATGTCGACGTGATTGTTCACTATATTTCTTGCTGCGTTTTTTCAGAAAATCGCATGCAGTGATACCATATATAAAATATCTAGGTTTTCCCACCTTGGGGATTAGATGCAAGTTTACCTCTAAATAGAGGTCTTGCATTTTTCTCCAGCCCAACTAAGTTTTACATCTAGCAATTTTGTAATCGCTTTGGGTTAGGATCACACCCACAAGTGTGTGCCTTCTACGGCTATCTACCATAAATGACCCTGAACCAGTCTTTATAATTTTGATCAAGTGTATTATATTATTTACTTTATTGTATTATTTCTTCAGTTTTATTTTACTACGTTATAGCAACACCACCCTTTGAGGATTAGTTTATACACACCAGTGGAGAAATTCTACTGGCACACCCACTTACGGTGATATTTACCAGATAAATTCCTGATACACATTTTTGCCCACAGGCTTTTGCTTTCCTGTGTGGCTGTATGTGAAAATCAGGGACATTTCTGATTACTTAAGCGCTGCACTTTCCTATCTTCATGCTTTACACAATTCACGTCTGATTGTTGTGTCAGCCGCTAAAGTGTACTTAGGTTTTGCGCAGTATTTCCCCCCCACATTCCTTGGCTAAGAATGAAAAGTAAGAGAAAAACTGGCTGCAGCTGTTCTCTGTAGCTGCTGCCCTGTGGTGCTAAACTGGTTAACATCTATATTAGCAAGAGGAGGGAGCAGGAATAGTTCAATAGACTGAGTCAGGCAGCACTGCACTGTGGGAACTGCAGTCCAGAATAGAAAGACTCTACTGTAATCAAGAGCCTTGAACTGCATTTCCCAGAGGAAGATTTCCAAGAGAAGGGGAGAGAGCTGCATGTTCTCTGGCTGTACAGGATACAGCTTGCACTTGCCATGAGGGAGCCCAGAAAGTGCAGATCGCTGTACAAAGTGCAGCACCACCACTGCATAATGGCGATCTGAGCAGGATCCGGAGTGCTGAGTTTAGGTGTGCTGACAGCCAGGATCACCTGGGTGTAGAGCAGAGAGTGGACTAATTGCTGTGCGTAACCTGATGATGAGCTGAAATATAGCTAGGACTGATGAGCTGCTGCTGTGGGGATTTTATATCTACTGCTAGAGAAACGTTTAGGTCCTTTAGGGACTGACCATACAGCCATCTTCTGTAGTAGCTTTATTGCTGCCTGCAAGCTTGCCTAGGACTATTCCCATGCACAACAACGGTACAACAGGAATCCAATAACGTCAGTGCAGCATTGGATGAAAAATGCAAGGGTCTGTCAGGAGTTCGGAAACTCATTGCCCTTTTATACACACACACACTAATTACAAGCAAACAGATCACAGGTGAGAATGGTTACCTTTAATAGCCATTCAAACCCCTTTGTGTCAACTTGTGTGCATGTTATCAGGCCAAAATCACCAGGGTGTGTAAACTTTTGATCAGGGTCATTTGGGTAGTTTCTGTTGCCATTATGATTTAAAAAGAGTAAACACAGTTGATTGATAATAAATGGATTCAGCCAAACACTAACCATGAGTGAAAGAAATGTTTTTGTGTTACCATTCATAGTCTGAAAAATGGGCAAGAAATCATCAATTCTGCCAGGGTATGTAAACGTATGAGCACAACTGTATATGCACTGTTTATTGCTGATTCATGAGTTAATACCAGTCTAGTGATACAGAACTCTAGTCTAAGTTACCTTTGGCATAGTGATTTTACTGTCTAGCGGACTGTGCATGAACCTACCATCTGTGTGTTCATTTACGCTTAAAGAGGAAGTAAACCCTGATGGGATAACTTCCTCTTTGTTTCCCTGCAAAGGTAAAGCATAATGGACTACTATGCATCGCATAGTAGCCCGTTATGTGTCACTTACCTGACACAGGAGCCAGCGATGTCACCGCTGTCCCCTCTTCTACGGAGTCTCCTTCTTCTTTCTGTGTATCGCGGCTCCGGTGCTGTTACTGGCCGGAGCAGCAATGACATCACTCCCGCGCATGCACGCGGGAGTCGCTACTAGCGGCACATCGCTGTTAGCAGTGGTGTGCTCAGTGCACCTGCACGCCACTGTATAAGGCGCATGCGCTGTAGACAGCGGTGTCTGTCTTTTTGCAAATATCTCCTAAATCGTGTAGGTTTAGGAGATATTTCTTGGACCTACAGGTAAGCCTTAATCTACCTTACCTGTAGGTCAAAGTGGTGTGTAAGTGTGTAAACACCATTTATTCTAACCCGTACCAATATATTCAGTTAATTTACAACTAAACAGTCTTGTGTCTATTTCCTCTGAAAATTCACAGTTGAGTTAAAAGGTATCTGTACTTGTTTTTAAAAGTGCTTGTAGTAACTTCAGCAACTGCATCAGTGTGCAGCCTGTTCATTTCTACTTGAAGGCACATTGGAAGCAATGGCTGTGTCCATGGACCCACTGTGTCTCAATTGACACCAATGGGGCTGCCTGCACAGGGATGCAAGGAACAGCTGTGCATACCTGTGTTTATGTACTCCCCATGTGAATGAGTCCTTAACCACTTCAATACCCGGCCATAGTCAAATGACGCCCACAAGGTGGATCTCCCATCCTGGGTGGGCGTCATATGATGTCCTCGGCCTTCCGCCGCTACTGCGGGCCCGGGGGGGGGCCCGCAGAGCGGCGATCGGGGATCCGGTGTGTCCCTCGGGACACAGCCGTCCCCGATGGGGGTATTGAAGTGGCCATTGTGTCCCGAGGCGGTGGTGTGAGCCGCTGCATCGGTGCCGTTCGCCGCTGATTGCCTGTGTCCCGGAAGCGGCGTGCACTGCGCACGCGCGCGCTCCCAGGAACGTTCAGTGACGAGATCGGGACTGAGGCTGGCTGAGGCTTTTGCCTTAGATACAGCTCAGCCCCGATCAAAGTGTAAATAAAAAAGAATTGGCTATTTAGTGACTGGCTGTGTCCAATGACAGCCAGTCACTAAATGTAAACAAAAAAGTGAGGTAACTCCTGTTGCTGGGTTCTCCTCTTCACACACCGATCCTGTGTGAGGAGGAGATCAGCTAACAGTGAGTTACCTATATACTGTACCCACCTAGTATATATACCCATCTGTGCCCAGATCACCCCCCCTAAATAAAGAGAACCTGTCATCAGGTGTACCTGTCATCAGGTGTACCTGTCATCAGTAGTACCTGTCATCAGTACCTGTCACCTCACCAGAGTACCTGCCACCAGAGTACCCGCCATCTCACCACCTGCCAGAGTACCACCAGAGTACCCGCCACCTCACCACCTGCCAGAGTACCCGCCACCTCACCCCCTGCCAGAGTACCACCAGAGTACCCGCCACCTCACCACCTGCCAGAGTACCACCAGAGTACCCGCCACCTCACCACCTGCCAGAGTACCACCAGAGTACCCGCCACCTCACCACCTGCCAGAGTACCACCAGAGTACCCGCCACCTCACCACCTGCCAGAGTACCACCAGAGTACCCGCCACCTGCCAGAGTACCTGCCATCAGAGTACCTGCAACCAGAGTACCTGCCATCAGAGTACCAGCAGAGTACCCGCCACCTCATCACCTGCCACCAGTGTACCTGCCACCAGTGTACCTACCACCAGAGTACCCGCCACCACACCAGCTGCCACCAGAGTACCCGCCACCTCACCAGCTGCCACCAGAGTACCCGCCACCTCACCAGCTGCCACCAGAGTACCTGCCACCTCGCCACCTGCCACCAGAGTACCCGCCACCTCACCAGAATACCCGCCACCTCACCACCTGCCACCAGAGTACCTGCCACTATGTCCAAAAGGGTGTACACCCCAGAGGAGGCATACCAAATACTCAGTCTGAGCGATGAGAGCATCGGGGAGCTCTCACCGCTCAGTTCTGTTTCAGTTTCTGGCTCAGAATATGAGCCCCCTGAAGGCAGCACCTCAGGATCCGAATTGGAGGAGGAAGCAGTCCCTCCTAAAAGAAGACGGTCTGAACCCCAGGCATCTACCAGCAGTGCCAACGGCGGTAGACCCCAGGAGGAGAGGCCCAGTTCAAGCGCTGCTAGACCCCAGGAGGAGAGGCCCAGTGCGCGCCAAAGAATTAGGGCCCAAAATCAGCTGCCAGAAAGCTTGGCAAACCCATTGTGGCTGCCTTCTACCACAGGGTCAGCCACGATCCCCCCTTTTACAGCACAGCCAGGTGTGCAGGTCAACACTGCAGGTTTTTCCAAGATGGATTTTTTTTTATTTATTTTTCCCAGAGGAATTGCTTCAAGTCGTCATGGACCAAACCAATCTTTGTGCCCAACAATTTATCACAGCCAACTCCAGCTCCAGCTATGCCCGCCCTTTTGAATGGCGACCCCTAACAATTGCAGAGCTGAAAGTGTTTTTAGGCCTAACGCTAAACATGGGGCTTACAAAAAAAATGAGATACATAAGTATTGGTCGACCAAATCCATCCATCACATGCCAGTTTTTTCTGCAGCCATGTCCAGGTCCCGATATGAAATTATTATGCGCTTCCTGCATTTTAGTGACAACTCACCGGGCCCCCCCCCCCCCCCGGAATCACCCAAAATTTGACAAGCTGTATAAAATTCTCCCCCTAATTAATTTTTTTTCCAAAAAGTTTGCTGAACTTTATGTCCCTGACAGAAATATATCTGTGGACGAATCCCTGGTGCATTTCACAGGCCGGCTGGGTATCAAACAATACATCCCAAGTAAGAGAGCGAGGTATGGCTTGAAGCTCAACAAGCTCTGTGAAAGTGCCACCGGTTATGTGCACTCCTTCCGTGTGTACGAAGGAAAAGATTCCCAGATCCAGCCCCCTGAGTGTCCATCGTACATGGGAATTAGTGGGAAAATTGTTTGGGAGTTGGCATTCCCACTCCTCCAAAAGGGGTATCATATATATATGGACAATTTTTATACGAGTTTGCCCCTTCTCCGCCACCTGTACCTAAAAAAAAACATTGGCCTGTGGTACAATAAGAAAAAACCGGAAGGGCTTCCCACAGCGTCTTGTCGCCACAAACATTCGAAGGGGGAATCGGCCAGCTTGAGGAATGAGGCAGTGCTGGCTGTGAAGTGGAAGGATACTAAAGATGTGTATATGATGTCCACCATCCACAACCATCCATTCGCAAGCCTTCCTGCATCAATGCATATAATAAATTTATGGGGGGGGGGGTGGATTTAAATGACCAGATGTTGCAGCCCTATCTGTCAACAAGAAAATACCTTTTTTGGTACAAAAAAGTTGCAATTTACTTTTTTCATTTGGCCCTTTTAAATTCTTTTATAATTTACCAAAAATCCTCAGCAACACCCACCACCTTCATAAAATATATTGAAGACATTGTCACTTCACTTATTTATCAAGAGGAATGCCCCCCAGAAAGCATTCGCTCAGATTCTGGCGTCAGGCTACATGAGCGTCATTTTCCGGAACATATTCCACCATCAGCATCCGGAAGACGACGCCAAAAAAAATGCCGGGTGTGCACTAAGAGAGGGGTTAGGAAAGACACCAGCTTCTATTGTCCCGATTGTCCCTCCCTACCTGGCCTTTGCATCGGACAATGCGTCAGGCGATATCACACTCTGGACCGCTATTAGCCCATATTTCCAATAGACTGCCATTTCGCCCCAATTTCTGTCATGAATATTTCCCTGCCTCAACCAACCATATCATTGTCTTCCATGTGAACTGACCCTGGCCTGTTTCTCGACTATGCCTCTGCCTACCGTCTGCATTGTTTATCCGCCATGTTTCTGCCTTTCAAGTGAACTGACCCTGGACTGTATCGACTATGCCTCTGCCTACCGTCTATGTCTGCCTTTGACCTGCACTGACCTCGGCTTGTTGACCATGTTTTTGCCTGCCCCTTGGACTGATCTTTTGCCCTGCTACACAGGGGTCTCACATATGTGAGGGGCTCCAGAAGAGTGTTCGGAGTTCAGAAAACCAGTTTTTATGTGTTCCCATAACAGGGTCTGGTTGTCCGGAGGCTTCGAAGAGATTTGGGTGGGAGAAGCCTCTACCCCTGTCCCCATTCTTCCCTGACCGATGCCCTAAGCTTGATGGTCCTGTCTGCTCCCTGGAAAAAATACTCTGGCTGTGCTGACCATACCTCTGCCTGCTGCCTTTACTAATTATGGACAGTATTCCTGCCTGCTGCATGGACGATCCTTTGATCCTTTTGCTGCTGCTGACCACATCCCTGCCTGCTATCTGGGCTAATGCATTGGCTGTGTTGACAACATCTCTACCTGTGCTGACTAATCCTGCCTGCTGCCTGTTTTGCTGTCGCTGTCCACGTTCCTGCCTGCTGCCTGTTTTGCTGTCGCTGTCTACGTTCCTGCCTGCTGCCTGGAACGATGCTCTCCTCTGTGGACCACTGCACTACTAAAACCGCAGGTAATCTTTTCTTTACCCTTTGCTCAGCAGAATGTATTTTGGTTTGTAATTGGTATGTACAGTACATGCTATGTGTTAGAAATATGAAGGGCCTTCAACAATGTGATAGGTTGGCAGGAATTTGTGTGTAATTTATGCTCCTAGAACACCTGACAGTGCTACTTGGGCCTCTGTATGTGGCCAGGCTGTGTAAAAGTCTCACACATGTGGTATCGCCATACTCAGGAGGAGTAGCAAAAAGAGAGGGCCGGACAGAACGAGTGCAATGAGGATAGGGAGGGCCGGACATGACTGTGTGTCTAGTGACACACCAAAAAGGAATGTAGCAGGGAGGGGTTAGCAGGGGGCAGCAAATAGGAGGCAGGGGGAGCGGCATTATAAAAAGGGGGCGTGGCCGAGCGGGAACACTCGTTGTATGGAAATCACAGGAGGAGGCAGTTTTTCTCACTGCTCCTCTACAACCAGCTAAAATGGCCAACAGCGACCTCGTGGAGCGACTGAGGGCCGCGGCGGAGACGAATGGGGCCGAATGGCTGCAGGCACAGGTGGCAGCTATACTTGCTGGAGCAGCATCCAGGGATGGAGGACAGAGCAGAAGACCGGAGGGACGTTCGGCGGATGGTGGTGACCGATCAAGCGGCCGGGTGCCCAGGGCACCTGTGAGGTACTCTCCAGGGGGGGTTGCAGGCCCATCCAGACCAGCCAGGAGCCCTAGGGGGGATTTATCCACACCACCTGCCAAGAGGGCCCAGACAGAGACCCCGATGGGGCCTAGGCGGAACGCACGCCGCGGGCGCCATGCGGGGGGCGGGGCTTCGGGCCTACTCAGAGTTCCATCCCCAGCAGCTAGAAGGGGGCCCTCACAGGACCCACCAGCCCCCGCAGATCTGCACAGACCGGGGGGACAACCAGCGGAGAGGAGGTCACAGCGGACGGGAGCCGGGAAGAGGGGGCAGTCAGGAAGCACATCGGCCCTTGCCACAGCGGCGTCCTCCCCAGCAGCTCTGCACGAGTTGAGGGGGGGGCGGTCAGCTCAGTCTGGAGGAACAGCCAGGATGGGGGGTAATACACCCCGGAGGAGTGCGGCATCGGACCCTTCAGCAGCTCTGCACGAGCCGAGGGGGGAGGACAGTAGGGTGCATATGTCTGCTAGTACAGCGCGACGGGCCGCCGGAAGGGCCAACACAGCAGAGGGTAGGCGGACGCCACCAGGAAGTGAAGCAAGAAGGCCAGTGGGCAGGAGCAGTGCCGGGTCCGGCCTGTCCGCCCAGGACGTGGGGAGCCAGGGAAGTGGGGTGGGGGGGGGGGGGCAGCAACATCGGGGGTGGTGATCGGAAGGAGCCGGGAGTTGTCCAGGAGTCCCTCCCCGAGGGGAACAGCGTCTTTCTCTCAGCAGGAGGAGTTCAGCAGGTCCGAAGGCGAGCTGTCCGAAGAAGATGAGGTGCCCAGCCGCCCACAAGTGTCGGTTGATGTCAGGCCGGTAATCCCGGTGGAGGTGCCAAGACGGCCCGGTAAGTCCAGTAGTAATAACTCTTTTACAACTGCTTTACAGAATTTGTTGGGAATTGTACCAGGGGGGGGGAGGGAATTAGGGCCTCCGGCTCCGCTGGTGGCAAGCCATGACCAACCGCGGGCTGGGAGTGAGTCTCCATCGGGGGGTCAGGTGCAGGAGTTGCTGGAGGGCCTAAGGGCCCTGGTGGGGCGTTTTGAGAAGGCGGGTGGGGTAGCGAACCCCCCAAGCGGGGCTTCGGTCACAACAGCTGGGGAGGCATCGACCTCGGTGGGCGCAGGAGAGCAGGTGAGTACGCCAGAGAAGAGTGGGGATGAGCAAGTGGTAAGGGCCGACATTGTACGGATGGCAGATGCAGCAAAATGTGAGGTATACGTTTGCTTCGAGGGCCCCCTGGGGGCCCATTTAAAACAGGAAGTGAGGGAAAAAATCTGGAAAGGTGAGTATGTGGAGATTTTTTCCCTGTTGCCATTGGAGAAATTCAATTTAGACAGGGTGAAACCGGATGACACCAAAAAAGCTGATGAGGAGAAGAGGCGGTATCGGTTAATTCCACGGACGTTTGCAAACTGGCTGCAAGCGTTCGCCATATTGGCCGGGGTAATTGGGGAGAAGAACCCCGAGCACTGCTCGGCGTTATTCTGCTATATGGACGCTATAGGGGAGGCGCATAGGGTCTATGGCTTGGCTGCGATATGACGAGCAGTTTAGGCAGCGCAGGGCGGTTCGCCCAGCATTGCGATGGGACCATAAGGACATTAGCTTATGGATGAGATTGATGGCTTCGGCAAAGACGCCGGCACAGACATTTCTCGGGGGGGCTGGGGGTAGCCACTCCTCGGGATCCTCAGCCGGGAAGAATTTTGGAATATGTTGGCAGTTCAACGAGGGAGCCTGCAAATTTGGAAACACGTGCAAGTTTAAGCACGAGTGTTCAGGTTGCGGGGGAGGGGGACACTCGTTGGCGCGATGCTTCAAGAAAGGAAAGCGCGCCGGAGAGCCTGGCAACAAGAGGGACGACGCCGGTGATGTGGGTAAGAATGCAGCCTTTCCTAAATAGGTATCCTGACAGGGCGGCGGCGGGTTTGCTCAGTGCGGGGTTCAGGGAAGGTTTCAGGATCCCGTGCACATTGACGGAAATTCCTCCGGTGGCAAAGAATCTGAGGTCAGCATTGTTGCACCCAGAGGTTGTGTCGGAGAAATTAGCCAAGGAGGTTGCGTTGGGTAGGATGCCGGGGCCGTTCGTGGCTAAGCCGTTAACGGACTTAGTAGTGTCACCACTTGGGGTGGTTCCCAAAAAGGAACCCAACAAGTTTCGTTTAATACATCATTTATCTTTCCCAAAAGGGGGATCGGTAAATGAATTTATTGACCCGGAGGCATGCACGGTATCGTACACGTCATTCGATGCTGCGGTGCGATGGGTACGGCGATATGGCCGAGGGGCACTGATGGCAAAGTCTGATGTGGAATCCGCATTTCGACTGCTGCCAGTGCACCCAGACAGTTTTCATTTGCTGGGTTGCTGTTGGCAAGACCAATTTTATGTCGATCGTTGTTTGCCCATGGGGTGTTCCATATCGTGCGCCATGTTTGAGGCGTTCAGTTCGTTTTTAGAATGGGTAGTTAGGGATGTGACAGGCATTGATTCCGTCATCCATTACTTGGATGACTTCCTCTGCGTGGGCCCTCCAGCTTCCAATGTGTGTGCGATACTGTTGTCCACGTTGCAGCACATTGCGGAGAGTTTTCGGGTGCCGTTAGCACCTGACAAGATGGAGGGCCCGCGCACAGAATTGAGTTTTTTGGGGATAGTGATCGATTCCATGGCTATGGAATGCAGGTTACCAGAAGAGAAGTTGAGGGACTTACAAAAGGAAATTAGGGAGATTCATGGGTGCAAAAAAGTGCAGTTGCGCACGTTACAATCCCTGTTGGGAAAGTTGAATTTTGCATGCAGAATCATTCCTATGGGAAGAATTTTTTGTAGACGATTGTCATCGGCCACGGCGGGGGTGAAAGCTCCCACACATTATATTAGGCTTCGGAGGGAGCACAGGGATGATCTGGAGGTGTGGCATCGGTTTTTGCAGGAGTTTAATGGGAGGTCGGTTTGGATGTCAGGTCCAGTTAGCAATTTCGATGTTGAGCTAGTAACTGACGCCGCGGGATCCACAGGTTACGGAGCGTACTTCCAAGGGTGTTGGAGTGCGGAACCATGGCCACGATCCTGGGTGGAGGCGGGGTTTACAAAGAATTTAGCACTATTGGAGTTGTTTCCGGTGGTGGTAGCATTGGAGCTGTGGGGCAAGGCCTGTAAAAATTTAAAGCTTAGATTGAACTGTGATAATATGGGGGTAGTGCAAATAATCAATAGTATGTCGGCGTCTTCACAACCTGTCATCCGGCTGATGCGACAGCTAGTGTTACGCTGCATGCAATTGAATATTTTTCTTTATGCGGTACACATCCCGGGGGTAGAGAACACGCTGGCTGATTCTTTGTCTCGGTTCCAGTGGGACAGATTCAGGACTCTGGCACCGGAGGCTCAGCAGGAGGGCGTTCCTTGCCCGGCCTGGATCTGGGATTTGGCACTAGGGTAGCAGCGGGATGGATCCAGAAGTCGGTGAGTATGTCGTCTTGGTTGGCATACCAGAAGGTCTGGAAGGAGTGGGGTGAGTTGCTGCTGGAATCGGGAGTGGGGCAGGATGTGTCACAATTTAGGCTGTTAGTGCTGTATTACGTGTCCAGAAATATGGAGGAAGGCAGGTCAGTGTCCGCCATTGAAAAACGGTTGGCAGGGTTGGCCTTTTTGTTCAAGTTACAAGGCATTGTGGATTGGACAAAAGAATTTTGGGTGAAACAGGCAGTAAAAGGGTATCGCAAAGCAAACAGGACAAGGGATGAGAGGCGGCCGATTACTTTTGCCAATGTGTTGGCATTAAGGGAGCAGTTGAGTGGGGTGTGCAAAGATGGGTACGAGGGGCTATTATTTACAGCGGCTTTTTCCTTGGCGTTTTTCGGGGCATTTCGGATTGGTGAGTTGGTTAGCCCATCAAAAAAGGAAGGGGGAGGTTTAATGTTGGGGGACGTGGAAGTTTTGGGTGACAGGGTGCTGGTGAATTTAAAAAAGTCCAAGACTGATCAAAAAGGTGTGGGGGTTCTGATTTCGTTGCATAGGTTACAAGGTTGCGCGGTATGCCCAGTAAAAGCAGTAGGGGAGTTCATGGGGGTGAGACCAGAGGTTGGGGGCCCATTGTTGGTGCACAGTGATGGATCATACCTGTCGCGATTCCAATTTGGGGCGGTTCTGCGGAAATGCTTAAATAGTATGGGTTTAGAAGGTTCTGCCTACGCCTCACACTCCTTCCGCATTGGGGCGGCCACCGAAGCCGCCAGGTGTGGGTTGGATGAGGTGGATGTGCAAAAAATGGGGAGGTGGGAATCGAAGCGATTTCGGACTTACGTTAGACCACTGTTGATTCAGGAATAATGGGGATAGATATATAAAAAAAAAAAAAAAAAAAAAAGGGCGAGTTTTACTGTGTTGTTATAGTTTGTAATGGTTAGTATGGTGGCCTTAGTAGTTAAGTTATAGTGCTGGTCAATTACACTATGTTTGTCATTTCAGATGGAGGGCTTCCGCGCCTCGTCTGGATCCTGGGGCACTCATATGTGTGTTGGGGAGCACGGAGAGGGGATGCCAGACCAGGTGGGAGGCAGTTGGGGGTGTCTAGGAGAGAGGCCACCATACGTTGGCTGGGCAGGCCGGGAATGTTGTGGGAGAGGGTGGTGCCCGAAATGGAACGTTTCGCGTGGTTGGACAGGCCACCGGCGGTCCTGGTCATACATGCGGGCGGGAACGATTTGGGAATGCGGACAGTAAGGGATCTTATTGCTGACATAAAGAGGGATCTGACCTACCTGCACGAGACATATCCAGACACGCTGTTGGTATGGTCAGATATGGTCGCTAGAACATCCTGGAGGAGGGCTAGATCAGTATATCGCCTTAACAAGGCGAGGATCCGTGTAAATAAGGTAGTGGGGAGGTTCCTGGCATGGCAAGGGGGTTTAGTGGTTCGCCACAGGGAACTTGAGAAAAATGTGGGCCTCTATTTGAGGAGGGATGGGGTTCACTTGACGGATGTCGGGATCGACCTGTGGTCGTTGGGTCTACAGGAGGGGATACATACGGCCCTGCGGGTGTGGAGGTGCCTTCAAGGGTAAGGGGTCACCCTTTCAGTCTGTGGCGGTGTTTAGGTTGGTCAGTGACGGTGGCAGTGATGTAGTTGGTGAGTGTGTGGGGGGCTCGTCATGAGATGGCCCCTCCGGTGTAGTACATCGAAGTCGATGATTACTCTGTGTGCACTGCGGGATAGGGTTTTGTCTCCGGGCGGTTAAAATGGAGGCCTACTTGGTTCGGTTAAATCCTGCAGTGCCCCCTGGTGGTAGATATATATATAGTCATATATATATATTGGTTAATTAAAATGGTTGTGTTACAAGTGTTAGCCCCGTCACTGACCAACATAAGAGGGTATAACCGATGGTTATTTATGTTTACAATAAAATGTTTATGGTTATTTATGGTTAATTTTATATGGTTATTTATACGGTTTTATATGGTTATTTATATTTGGAGTTAAGTTTAATAAAGGCTGTTGTGGCCATTTACTCCACAAGAAGTACGGTGTGGCCCATTATTTAAGAGGGGTAGCAAAAAGGGGGTTTTGGAATAAAGGGGTCACAACAGAAGGGGTGGTCTTTACTAGGCTACACGAGTCAAGAGAGGGCCGGACAGAACGAGTGCAATGAGGATAGGGAGGGCCGGACATGACTGTGTGTCTAGTGACACACCAAAAAGGAATGTAGCAGGGAGGGGTTAGCAGGGGGCAGCAAATAGGAGGCAGGGGGAGCGGCATTATAAAAAGGGGGCGTGGCCGAGCGGGAACACTCGTTGTATGGAAATCACAGGAGGAGGCAGTTTTTCCCACCCACCCTCCCAATAGTTAAGTTTTGTTGTGAAGGTTTTAATGCTTTTGTTATCATTTCAGGAAATCAAGATGGATGTCTGGAAGAAAGTGGGTTGGCGGTGTTTAGGTTGGTCAGTGACGGTGGCAGTGATGTAGTTGGTGAGTGTGTGGGGGGCTCGTCATGAGATGGCCCCTCCGGTGTAGTACATCTAAGTCGATGATTACTCTGTGTGCACTGCGGGATAGGGTTTTGTCTCCGGGCGGTTAAAATGGAGGCCTACTTGGTTCGGTTAAATCCTGCAGTGCCCCCTGGTGGTAGATATATATATAGTCATATATATATATTGGTTAATTAAAATGGTTGTGTTACAAGTGTTAGCCCCGTCACTGACCAACATAAGAGGGTATAACCGATGGTTATTTATGTTTACAATAAAATGTTTATGGTTATTTATGGTTAATTTTATATGGTTATTTATACGGTTTTATATGGTTATTTATATTTGGAGTTAAGTTTAATAAAGGCTGTTGTGGCCATTTACTCCACAAGAAGTACGGTGTGGCCCATTATTTAAGAGGGGTAGCAAAAAGGGGGTTTTGGAATAAAGGGGTCACAACAGAAGGGGTGGTCTTTACTAGGCTACACGAGTCATGTATTTTGGGGTGTCAATTTTGCTATGTACATGCTATGTGTTGGAAATATCTTATAAATGGACAACTTTGTATAAAAAAAATGCGTTTTCATTTTTTTTCCACATATTACAAAAACTTTGGGAAAAAAATGAACCATTCAAAAGACTCATTATGCCGCATACATTATACGTTGGGGTGTTAGCTTTCCAAAATGGGGTCATTTTGTGGGCGTTTCCATTGTCCTGGTGCTCCAGGGCCTTCAAAAGTGTAATAGGTGGTTGAGAAATGAGATGTGTAATTTATGCATGTAGAACGCCTGACGGTGCTATTTCAATGTTGGGCCTCTGTATGTGGCCAGGCTGTGTAAAAGTCTCACATATTTGGTATCACCATACTCGGGAGGAGTAGCAGAATGTATTTTGGGGTGTCAGTTTTGCTATGTACATGCTATGTGTTGGAAATATCTTATAAATGGACAACTTTGTATTAAAAAAATGCGTTTTTATTTTTTTTTTTTTTTTTTTTTTTTTTTTTTTTTTTTTTTTTTTTTTTTATTTTTTTCCCACATATTCCAAAAACTTTGGGAAAAAAATGAACCATTCAAAAGACTCATTATGCCTCATATATTATACGTTGGGGTGTTAGCTTTCCAAAATGGGGTCATTTTGTGGGCGTTTGCATTGACCTGGTGCTCCAGGGCCTTCAAAAGTGTGATAGGTTGTCATCAAATGAGATGTGCAATTTATGCTCGTAGAAAGTCTCACACATGTGGTATCACTATACTCAGGAGGAGTAGCAGAATATATTTTGGGGTGTCATTGCAAGTATGCATGTGCTCTGTGAGAGAAATAACTTGTTTTTATGACAATTTTGTGCAAAAAAAAAAAAAAAAATTACAACTTCAAAAAACTCGCCAAGCCTCTTACTAAATACCTTGGAATGTCTGCTTTCCAAAAAGGGGTAATTTGGGGGGTATTTGTACTTTCCTGGCTTGTTAGGGTCTCAAGAAATGAGATAGGCCTTCAGTGCATCAGGTGTGATCAGATGTGATAATTTTCAATGATTTGCACCATAGCTTTTAGACGCTAGAACTTTCACAGCAACCAAATAATATACACTTATTTGGGTTATTTTTACTAAAGATAAGTAGCAGTATACATTTTGGCAAAAATTTATGAAAAAAAATGTTTTATTTGCAAAAATTTTCAATAGAAACTAAAAAAAAGTTTGTTTTTTTTTCAAACATTTCTCTCTTTTTTCGCTAATATTGCAAAAAAAAAAAAACCCAGCAGTAATTAAATACCACCAAAAGAAAGCTCTGTTTGTGAGAAAAAAATGAAAAAAAATTTGGTTTGGGTAGCAGGTAGCATGACTGAGTAATTGTCATTCAAATTGTGAGAGTGCTGAAAGCTAAAAATTGGTCTGGTAAGGAAGGGTGTTTACAAGCCCTGTATTGAAGTGGTTAATAATTGACTTTTAAAGTCAATCTGCAGCCAGCTTTGTTTTTTTGTTTAAAGCAGCCAAATAAATCATTGGTCTTCTGCTTGGAATACAGTGAACTGGAGATATTCTATTGTGCACTATTAGTAACATAAGAGCTAGTGGGGAAATCACAGTGTGCAAAGGGTAGCAGGTATTCAACACCCTCAAACTCACAGTACAGTACATGTGGGCTGCCTTGCTTCTTTTCCGAGCTGTCATTTTGTCGTATCAAAGCCTTCAGAGTCTCTGCCCTTGGCAGTTAAAGTGTACGTTACCCCTATATTTTTTTTATTTTATATACTGTATATGACAGTTCTATGTAGGTGTGTGTAACTATAGTCTGTTCAGCTTTATTTTTATTTTTATTTGAAATACCTGGTGTCCCTCCCAGTCCTCCTTTGCTGACTATACAAATGACAGAAGCATAGCCTTGCTTATATAGTCAGTTTGCATGTCAGTCACTCCCTCTTGGAGGTACAGGATGCTCTACCCTGTATTGCCCTGTATTAGCGTACTGGAGACTTTATGGCATTCTGTACACTCTATTGTGTACGCTTCTCAGCTCACCTCTTCCTGTGATTTCAAGCCTGTTCCCACACAGCTGTAGGCAGGGAATGTAAAGGGATATTGGACATCCCTTTATCCCTGCTAATGATCTGAGGATGTGTCCAGGGCTGTCCTAATGCATGGGCACTCCTGGGCACAGCCCAGGGGCCCTAGGTGCATGGGGGCCCCATGATAATCTTGAATTACATTGTACTTGCCAAATGTCCTGGATTTGCTGGGAAAGTCACACATTTTATTAAGATGTTCTGGGATGGCTGTGTCCAAGGCAACCAAATGAAACCTGTACTGTACCCTCCTGATCCCAGTATTGTGCCCCTCCCCCCCCCCGCTGTGCCGTCCTAATCCCAGTATTGTGCCCCCCGCACTGTGCCTTTCTGCCTCCCCATCTGTACTGTACCCTTTGTGTTAATTAGCCCTTGATTTTTGGCATGTTTTCTTTAAAACTGATTTTATTGAAAGTACTAATAAATATATGAAAATATTTAATTCTCTTAACTATTTATACTTTAATTCTTGAGAGTAGGTGCATATATTGGGGCAGGCTGGTAGGGGCCCAGGGCATTACTTTGGCCAGGGGCCCATGAAGTTATTAAGATGGCCCTGGATGTGTCTGACTGTCTCAAAACGCAGGAGTAATGCGGCGTACACATGGTCGGAATTTCCGATGGAAACAGTCCGATGGGAGCTTTTCATCGGATTTTCCGACCGTGTGTATGCCCAACGGTCTTTTTCTGTCGGAATTTCCGACGGACTTTGAATTGAGAACCTGTTCTCAATTTTTCCATTGGAAAACCTTTCTATCGGATTTTCCAATCGTGTGTAGGCAATTCCGACACGCCAAAAATCACGCATGCTCAGAATCCACTACGAGACGGAACCGCTCGGTCTGGTAAAACTAGCGTTCGTAATGGAGCTAGCAGATTCTTCACACTGGAATTTTTTTTAATTGTTCAATGCGCCGCTCATTCTATTCTTTATAATGCTAGAAGAATGAAGTTGTTTTGCTGCTCATATTCACACAGAGTTTTTACAAACGTATTTCTTTATTATTTCTAGGTCTCTCCAGAATAATATTAATATTAGAATTTAAGCCAGATCTGCATAAAATATATATAATTTTTTAAAGTGTTTTTTTTTTCTTTAATAAGAATATTTGTATTATTTTCTCGTGCTCTCCTTTTTATTTCTTATGTTACGTTTCCACAACACCGTTATTATGTATTATTTGTAAACCTGTTTGTTGTTGGTGTCCCTTGTTCATTTTGACATTGTATTTTTGAAATGTACCTGCCTACTCACCCAAAATAAATTGATTTGCTATTTGTAGAAAAACACATAGGCTAGTATTTTCTGAAAACAAAATAAAAATGTATTTCACATCAGAATAACAAAATAAAGATAAAGGCAACGCAGGAGAAATTGCTTCAATTTGTGCAGCCTTTGGCCCCCAAGGCAGACATCAAAAAAATTGGTAGCTTGAGAAGTCCATAGATGTGGACCAGGAGTCCAAGAGAACAGGAGCAGCAGCAGATAGTATATGTACCCAGTCTTTGGTACTACAACAGGCTGTGGGTTCTTTGAGACCTGAAGGCAGGGGATCACTTCCTGGTCTTCTGTGCAGCCTTCCGTGCAGCCTTCCGTGCAGCCTTCCGTGCAGCCTTCCCTGGAGGCTGTGGCTCTGGAGGTGGCATTGTGGCAAGAGGAGGAGGAGGATGGGGGAGAGAACACAGGTGTTCGTTGTCACACATTTCCCCACTCAACCCCTTGTGAATAGTATAAAAAATTATTTGTTCACATTTCCGCCGTTGGTCCTCCTCCATCTGTTGCAAATTTGAGGCTATATAGATGCCATAGGCCTCTGTAGCATCGAGGGGGGATCTGAGGGTGTCATTAGCCTCCTTGATCAGGGCCAGTTCTGCCTCCTCTGCTTTCGTGCCCTTCCTTGGTCTTTTGTAGGGAAGGATGAGGGGAGGCACCTGGGATTGTGTGTTACTGGGCCCTGTCACCTCCTGGGTGACACTTCCCCCTGCCTCCTCCTGTGTGCCACTAGCCAGAGCCTCGTCCTGGCTGAGGTCATCCTGTGTATGAAAAAGGGACATAGTTTTAGTTTTTTTGTTCATCAAACACACACAATTTTCAGCTCATGACTGTTGCAAATTTAATGTTAAAGAAATAGAAAAGACTATCATTGTGAGCCCAGCTTTTTCCCTTCTTGTCCTAATCTTTTTTGGCCGCTTCTGTCTATTGATATGTGAAACACTTTTTGTTACTTCATTCATTTATTAGCAATAATAACATCTACTTACCAACAATCTTTTTTTTGCACAGAAAAATTATGTATAAAAAACCTATACCTGACTCCACCTGGGCTCCTCAATCTCCTCCTGTATGGAAGGCCCAGGTTGGTCCACAGATGCCTCAGCTTGGGTTGAGGGAAGGCTGGATGGAAGGCTGGAGGGAAGGGGTGCCGGAAGAGTAGAAAGGGATTCCCTGC
Source organism: Lithobates sylvaticus (assembly GCA_028564925.1). Classification (NCBI taxonomy): domain Eukaryota; kingdom Metazoa; phylum Chordata; class Amphibia; order Anura; family Ranidae; genus Lithobates; species Lithobates sylvaticus. The sequence goes on from CM053036.1 coordinate 176,800,346, forward strand.
CCTCCATCTGGTCATCTATAAACCTCATCCTGCTGTAGTACCACAGACTGGGTACATACACCTTATCTGCTGCTACTCCAGACCTCAGGGACTTCTGGACCTTCTGGTACTCCTTCTTATAGGTGCTTCTCAAGCTACCAATTTTTGCCTCAACAAATTTGATGTCTGCATCGGGGACCCGGGTCTTTACAAATTGAAGCAATTTTTCCAGCGTTGCCCTCCTAGCTGGTTTATTATGATACAAGGGGATTTTCACCTCCCACAGATTTTTCATCTCATGATATTTGTCAATGAATTCACCAAGGAATTCTGGGTCCCTAAATGGCAGCATTATGTCTGCAAGACCAAACAAAATACAAAAATAAACATCTCAGGATAATCTTTCAACACAATATAGGCATCAATCTAGATTCAGTATAGGCCGCACATGACTCCAAAAAAATTTAAATATTACCTTCGTTGTAACGTTTGTCGTTGTTCGTCGTTCTTCGTGGCGTCCGTTCCTCCTTCCTGTGCACACAGAACGTAGTTACGACACACACGTGTTTGAAGCTTTATATACACTGCGCATGCGTGAATCTCCGCCCGCGTCGCCCCCCCCTGACTTTTTTTTCTAGAATATTCGCCGCCCAGTCTCTTTCGTTGCAGTGGGAGCGGAACATGGCGGAGACACAGCAGGTGCATAATAAGAGCAGTAACGAGGAGGAGGAAAGCCCTGGGCCTGAAACGTCACGATCGAGGAGGAGATTTAAGGCCTCAAATATGGCATTTGTGGAGATGTTGGAGATGGTGGACATCTTGAGGAGCAACGACTATGATGGGAATTATAGACTGTACCCCAACCCAAATATGAGAAAGGCCAAGATCATGAATAAAGTTGTGAAGAGTCTGTACAGTAATTTTGGGGTATGACGAACCAAGGATCAACTGAGGAAACGATGGTCGGACCTCAAATTAAGGGAGCACGTTCAGTACAGGAAGATCAAGAAAGTTCTTAGAAAAAGTAAGTATATTATGTCGTGTGTACCTATTATTATTAATATTGCATGCTGCGCCATGTGTTTTTCCTTAATAAGGTCTTGTACACTCCAAAATGGCTACTTTCATGGTCATACGCAGTAATCGTTCGTTGTAAACCTCGTTTGTTATCCAAAATACGATGTTTTCACAGATAAATGATTAAATACTTTTGTGGCTTCAATTTTTTACATTTATCCAAAAGAGTTTTTAGGACATTGTTGTCTAGATGTGTTTGAACCTAGAAGGAATATCAATCTTCATTCAGTGTAATGTATGTAGAGGACACTCTGCAGCTGTTTACACATCTGGACTCAGGTGCACTAGTGTGGGACACCAGAACAAACATTTTTAGGGTGTCAAACACAGGTACTCCAGTGGATACTTTGGGGTGTCTCCAGGTGGGGAAATTATCCAAAAAAGGTAAGTATTCCAGCCTGAGTAATAAGGGAATAAATCATGTGTTCAGCTTGGAATTCTGCCCAAACAGACAATTGTCCCCCACTTCCAAGCAATGTTTATCATTCATATTTGTTGGCTCAAATATCTGTGTGCTAAGTATACCTTTTGTTTTATTCTCATAGGGGAACAAAGAATCGGGAAATATCATGTCCCCAGGGACCGCCCATTTCCTGAACAAAGGGAACAGAGGTCACCACTAGATGAGGATGTGGAGGAAGGAGAAGTGGCCGAGATTGAGACCACAACAGGTGAGTGTCTGACACCCCAGATTCAGGTAATCAGACATATATGCCTGCCTATTTATAATACATGGTGTGTTTTTTATTTTTAGGTGAAGTACAGGTTGTGGAAGAACAATCAGATCATTTCACCAGTGATAGTGCCCAAAGGCTAATCCAGGACATCATGTATTGTAGTCAGGATTTAGAAATGATTCGCAAAAAAAATAGGGATATTGAAGTTAAACTTAAAAACATGATTGATGTCCTTGGAAGAATCAAATTTTTGACAAAATGTAAAACTTTTTTTTTTTTGCTATTTAAAATTGTACAACATTTTAAAAAGCCTAATTTTGAAGATACACACAGTATGTCAACATGTGCTATCTGCCATCAGGGGATATCAATGTACACGTTTTGTGCCTGCAACCTCTTCCTCAAAACTCAAGTCGGTGAGAGGAAGGGGTTGCACCCCCAAAACACATACATTGATCCCCCATGATGGGAGATAGCACATGTTGACATTAGGCATGGGATCAGGATGTAAATCCCCAGTTTGCCTCACAATTTGTGTGCATCTTCAAAATTAGGCTTTTACAGGGGTGACTGCACCCCATCTGTTGAAGGCAAGATCCACACATTTTGGACAATGTAATGTGTGATCTTGGCTTAAAACGTTTTTCTACGTAGAAGTTTGTTATGCTCCAGAGTTGTGTATTTTATGTTTGGAAACATGGCTGTTTATGTACCGTAACCCCAATTTTTTGGTGGTGAAAATGCAAAACTTGTTATTTTTTCTAAAAAAAAACAACATGTGAATGTGTACGGAGTAAAAAAATTATTTTTTGCTAAACAATGTGTGCCTTCTTCTTTCAATGATCAATACCATTTTTTTGTGTTGAAATTGGTGTTTACAGTGACAATGGGTGTTTAGATAATAATGTTTATTCAAAAACTGCTGGCAAAGCAATGGCCCCCCTCCCCGAAAAATAGTCGGAATAATTTTCACGCACTTCACGGGCGCTTTGGGGGGGCCAGGACGGGCCGCTTCCAGGGACGTCAGGGATTGTAGCCCAGCGTCAGGCCCAAGTGTAACCACATAATTGGGGTTGGTCCTTTTTAAAAAGTTGTGCAAAATGCAACACGCTACCACTATGGAATTCAGTTTGTATTCCCCCATATTAATGGCCGTTTGGAACAGGCGGAACCGGCTGGCCAGAATACCAAACGCGTTCTCCATGACTCTTCTGGCTCTGGCCAGCCGGTAATTAAATACCCTCTTCTCCGGGGTGAGGGTCCTCTGGGGGAATGGTCTCATCAAATGGTTAGCCAAACCAAAAGCCTCGTCTGCCACGAACACAAATGGGAGTCCCTCGACATTCTCCTCCGGGGGTGGCAATCCCAAGCCACCACTCTCGAGACGTCGGTAGAACTCGGTCCGGCAAAAGACTCCTTCATCCTCCATCCGGCCATTCCTCCCCACGTCCACATATAGGAACTCATAGGTCGCCGACACCACCGCCATCAACACGTAACCCCTTATAGTTAAAATAGTTTGACCCCGAATGGGGTGGTGGGACGATGTGGACGTGCTTCCCATCGATTGCCCCTCCGCAGTTCGGGAAATCCCACCGCTGGGCAAACTGGGAGGCCACAGTCTGCCATTCCTGTGGCGTGGAAGGAAACTGTGGAGTCAAACAAGAAAAATATAATTAGTACATTTGATAATAAACATTACAAGCAGATTCTACACAAACATTTTGACAAACATCAGAATAACATTTCTTGTAGTATTTAAAGGCTAAAAATATAAGGTTCATTTATCAGATTGCTCCCCCCCTCTGATGGCCCCTTGTAAATATTTTAGGGGGGAGGTATGTTTTGGACAGGTAACCACCCTCTCCACTATGTAATGGAGTAACAAAGTAATGTGTGTTAGTTTGGCCAGCCCCTCCTTCATTACACTATTGGCAGCCCACTGAACAGGTAAGAAGAAGTGGCCTAAAAAAAAAGGAAAATGGAAGCACATTTTTGGATTCTGCTATTACCTATCACAATAATAATAGGAGAAGAAAAATGAAAACAGTAGCATTTGAAAGTATTGAGGCAGGCCCTTGCACTACGTGATTTGAAAAATTCATCCATAAATATGACCACTATAGAGGTAGGTATAGTGTGTATTGGGTTTGGCAAAGTCAGCAGATAGAGGATTGGTATCAGCTGACTGAGCAGTTGGGGGAGGGGGGTTCCAAAAAGATTTGGGGCACCACAAAACAAAGCCTCAGGCACTCTGCATTAATTTAAGGACGACTATAACATTTGTACAAATTTTAGGGGGTGTTTAGGGTAAAGCATTACAATGGAGCTGACAAAATACATTGTTAAGTGACTAGACTATAGGTATATATGGGCCCCGGATAGCATGCTGGGGGGGTTAGTGAAGGCAAATATGCATGAAGGACAAAAAAGGAACATACAAAAATCCAACATGCATGAGGACAAAGGGGCACAGCATATTACAGCATATTACAGCATATTACAGCATATTGAAATCCTGGTAATTAGGGAACGAGGAAAGAAATACAATACATTAGCAAACAGTAAATACATAGAATGTGATGTTAAAGAATACAACTTACCCTCATATAGTCCTTCTGCAGGACCTGGATGATGGCAGAACAGGTCTCTGGAATAATGATCCCCAGAGCCTGGGGGGAGATGCCTGTCGAGAACTTGAGGTCCTGAAGGCTTCTCCCTGTCGCCAAGTACCTCAACGTGGCAACTAACCTCTGCTCCGCAGTGATGGCTTGCTGCATGCAGGTATCCTGCCTGGTAAAATAAGGGGACAGCAAAGCCAACAGACGGTGAAAAACGGGGTCCGTCATCCTGAGATAATTCCTGAAATCATCAGGGTTATTCTCACGGATCTCACGAAGCAGAGGCATGTGCGAGAATTGGTCACGCTGGAGCAACCAATTCTTTGTCCATGAACTCCTCCTCGCCCTGTTCATGGACCGGGCTTGTGTCAAAGTAAAAACCCCAACACCAAGCCCCCGCACAGCACGAACTCTATGACGAGTACGTACACGTAACATCGCTTCTAAACGGTCGGCTGGTCACAACTGACTAAAGAAAGCACTGATAAACAGCAAGGCCTGAAAGGACGAAATGCAAATCAAGCAACGAGCAGACAATAAGCTCTGAAAATCAAAGCGTACTATATATAAATATATAGGCCGCAAAGACAAACAAATGCGAACTGACTACATGCACTGATAAGCAAATACGCACCAAGCACAAACTGTAGAGCAGGAATGATCTGAAGCACAAGTCTGAAAAACACGAGTCGTCTATAGCGAAACTTCCACTAACACGCGATAAACACGAGATCAGCAGAAGGAGCCCAACGGGTGCCGGACATGGTGCTGAACTTTCCTTTCATGGTCTCGTCGTACGTGGTGGACGTCACCGCATTCTTGGCGGTCGGAATTTGGTGTGTTCGTGTGTAGGCAACACAGCTTGAGCGGAATTCCGTTGGATATCCGTCGCAAAAACCGTCACAGTTTTTTCCGACGAGAATTCCGATCGTGTGTACGCGGCATTAGGGGGAGAAACGGGAGAAAATAGGACACACCAGTCATGTGACCATTACGAATATAAAGAAAAAAATGTACCTAACAATTGAAGATTTTTAGATAAATAGCATGCCTAACCAGGGGCTAACTATTGCTTAGATTTCGGTAACGTGTTATGTCCAAAAATACTTTAAAGTGATACTAAAGTCTCTTTTTTTCCTTTAAAAATAACAAACATGTTATACTTATCTGCTCTGTGAAATGGTTTTACACAGAGCAGCCCAGATCTTCTTGGGTCCCTCTTCTGCACTCCTGGCTCCTCCCTCTGTTGAGTGCCCCCACAGCAAGCAGCTTGCTGTGGGGGCACCCGAGCCGAGCCGCAGCTCAGTGTGTCTATTCAGACATGAGCCATTGTTTGGCTTGCCCCCTCTCTCTCCTGATTGGCTAACTGACTTTGATTGACAGCCATGGGAGACAATGGTGCTGCTGCTGTGTCTCAGCCAATCAAGACGGAAATCCCAGCCTAGGCCCTCGTTTACATCGCTTAAAGGGGCAATGTGGCTGTGTTTTAAAGGGCAAAGTGGCTGCGTTTTGATGGGCACAGTGGCTGCGTTTTGATGGGCACAGTGGCTGCGTTTTGATGGGCACAGTGGCTGCGTTTGGTACAGTGGCTGCATTTGATGGGCTTTTTTTTTTCAGAATTTTTCAGTTTATTTGCGCCCCCCCAAAAATTTTGAGCACCAGCCGCCACTGCAACTAGCATGTCAAGAAGCAAATCAAGAAGACCAGCAATGGCAGCCTCCATGTTTTTTAAGTGACTGGTGTGCTTTAGGACACAGCAGATTCCTCCAGAGTAGCAGCATGGGATCACTTGAAATCTGATCTTCCTTTCCATCGAAAGTTTTTCAATGGTATGTAATTCTCCAGGAAGTGAAGTGCCAACTCTTATACACCTATGTAAGGGACAGGAAAACAAAACACCTGCTTCTCACCAACGCTAGGTAAGCACATATGTTTTTTTCTTATTTATTTTCTTATTTATTTTCAAGAATTAATGCTGGTGACAAGATTTTTGATGAAAATTATAATTCATTCACTTTTCTCTGCAGGAAAACACTTGTGATTTAGTGCAGGAAAATTAAATTTTTGTGTAAAAATGGCTCATTTAAATAGTATGTTCACATAATTGTGCTTCTGTGTATCAGGTTTTGAAAAAAAAAATTCCTGCATGCTTTACAGCATACTGTATGTAGCACTGACCCCCGAAAGAGCGGCTGAATTTTTCTGGGCTTACTGATACCTCCTCCAGCTCGTAACTCGTTGTTCTTGTCTAGGGGTTCCCAGGGTTGATACCCAGTAACTGTAGAGACCGACACTTGAATTTCTTGTTAGGATTTTTATTTTAGTTGAACAGAACTCAGTCTGGTTGGGAATAGAGGGTAGGGTATAGAAGCTCAGGCACTTTAGAACTTCTGACACTTAATAAATGTCTCTCTTTAGATGATCCAGGGAGTACTGGATAACTCAACTGTTGGGTAAATCCTTGTTTATAGATTTAGCAGCCAACAAGTGATTTTAGCTTAGCAAAGTCTCTGCTACAGACTTGGTTGTGAAACTTTAGAGGAACAAAAAAGTCTCTCACAGTAACTTACGGTAGTTGCAATGGAAGGATAAAGTTAGGAACTTTCTTACAGTACCAGTATCTTGCAGCCATTTCTGCGATACCGTAAGAATGCGGATTCAGTTAGTGTCCTTACAGCTCAGCTTCCAGGCTCTTACCAACCAGCCAGCCTCGTGCATGGCCCTCTTCTGAAGAGTCCTCCCCTGGTTGCATGTAGAGTTGCTGCGCCGTAGGGATACCCGCGATCGTGTCACGGAGCTCAAGAATGGGGAGATGCTGATGTAAACAGCATCTCCCCGTTCTGCCTAATGACAGCACACTGATCGTCTGCTCCCTGTCATCGGGAGCAGCGATCAGTGTGGTGTCACACACAGCCACGCCCCCAGACAGTTAGAAACATGCCCCTAGGAACACTTAACCCCTCCCCGCCCTCTAGTGGTTAACCCCTTCACTGCCCGTGACATTTTTACAGTAATCAATGCAATTTATTACAGCGATCGATGGTCCCCAATGGTCCCAAAAATGTGTCAGAATTGTCCGATGTGTCCGCCATAATGTCGCAGTCACGATAAAAATCGCTCATTACTGGTAAAAAAAAAATTATTAATAAAAATGCCATAAAACTATACCCTATTTTGTAGACGCTATTTTGCGGCCTGGAGGCTGGCTTGGACTCGGGGGGTGTGGGTATTGGATTATCTCAGTAGCTGGTCACCAGGAGAGAAGAAACCATCAGAGGAAGTTTTTCTTTCCCTCTCTATTTTTAGGCTTGTATGGATGATTTAATGTATTTTGTCTATGTGTATGGCTGCATGGGCAGTTCTGGGTGTATATATATATATATATATATATATATCTATATATATCTATATATACATATAGATATATCTATATATATCTATCTATATATATATATATATATATATATATATAAAACTAAATAAAGGGGTTTGAGAGGGTCAATTGTCAGGTTTCAGTTTGGCAGGGGTCTCGGGTTCTTGAAGGTTGATAGGAATACAGTATGTGGTGTGGAAGGGGTTGGGCCTATCATGGTATGGGTACCTTCCCTACCATGGAAATAATGAGCTATCGGTCATCAGGCTGCAGCGGGCGAGAAAAATTGTAAAAAGTTTGTCCCTGAGCTGGTGGAACTGTGGCTAGGGGCCATGATGCCTAGGTGATGGTACAGCCGATGCGATAGAAAAAAAACCTTCCTTTTATTAACCTGAGACATAGTCAGTCAGTTTAAGTTGGGTAAAAAAAGTTGGGTAAAAAAGTTGGGTTATAAAATGGAATATATTTCATATATAAATTGTTACGGCCGCTACGGCCATTTAAAATCCAGAGGATGTGTTTCTTTTAAAGGTATTGCTGGGCCAACAAGAGGGGTTGTAGTAGGAGGTGGTGGCAGACGCTACATCAGCCATACACCAGTCATGACTTTCCTCCTCCTTGCCTAAACAGCGACTTCTCTCCTACCTCTCCAGTCATTTCTATCACTTCTGCTTTCAGTTTCACAGTGTCCCAATGTCTGTGGGAGATCACCTCCTGCGCCCCTACCCTCCCCAGTCTCCTGTTCTTATCTGTCCCTGCTCTGGACTATGTCTGAGCTCATTCCTCCTCTGTGTAGTGCCCCCTCTTCCTGTGTCCTTTACCTCAGACCCCCTCCTCTCTAGCTGACCGGCCAAATTGAGTGGTGTTCTCTCCTGTGTTTCAACTGACAGGTAATACACTTTCAGACTTGATATCACTGATATAGCTGTGGAAACAACTGTTATTTCAGATTTTAATTTTAGTACATGCACATTCACAAAGGGTGCAAGCAATGTGCCTCCCATGCCGGGCTGTTTTTATCAGCACTGGGGTACATAGGTGTTGTGTGCAACCCCATGCCAGTACCTCATTCATGTCTACTGGGACATTAGGCTGCATGGACACAGCCACTGTATCCTAACATGACATGCAGGTGCGGGTTCCAATAGAAGTGAATAGGATGCTGGCACAGGGATGCACACTATGCTCATACATCCCATGCTGATAAAAGAGAGCCCTGCACAGGACACACATGTCTGTGCCACGTGTGAATGGGCTCTAAAGAACTCCTGTACATGGAGGCTTAGTGAGCTTCCCGGGTCCCCAGGTATAAGAAAACAGGGGTTTTATGCAGGAGCTAATAAAGCTGGCCATAGATGGATGGAAATTCAACTGGTCCAGCAAGGACCGAATACATTTCACTCCATCTATGGACATTCCTGCTAAAGGTGAAGTCAATTTTTAGTGATCAACTTTTCTAAAACCAGCAGAAATGTTATCTTTGATCTGCAGCACTGACATAGATGTCTCAGCAGAAAATTTTTTTTTTGGAACAACAGATAAAAAAAATAAAATAAAACTGATCTATACACTATATGATCTGAGTGTACAATATCTTTTGGATCGGACATGGACAGATAAAAAAAATAAAATAAAACTGATCTATACACTATATGATCTGAGTGTACAATATCTTTTGGATCTACCACCAACTATGTAGTACAACGTCCTGCCTGATTGGATACTACTTAAATTAATTGTAGCGGTCACACTTTAACAAGTGTGCGCTATAAATGGAAATTTATTTTTTTTTTTTTCCCTCAGAACAGTAATGGGGTTCTGAGGGTTAATTGTACAGGTTTACTTTGGCATCAGTTTGGCTGGGCTGTACTAGGGTTCTGCCTGGTCATAGGTGCAGTGAGGCACCCCTGGCAGGCCGAGAACCAGGCCTGGTTGGATGTTTTGGGTACCAATCTTTCCCGGAGCCAATCAGTGGGTGTGTCTGGCCCTGCTGTGTAGTCTGGGGAGGGGTACTTAAGGTGCTGAAGGGGAGGGGTACTAGGGTTCGTCCGTAGCTGTCTGTTCCTGGTTCTAGACCGGGGTAGCCCCGCGAGGGGTCCCGGGCCTAGGAGCGTTTGCCGTCCCGCAAACATGGTCAGTCTGACCAGCCCCACAGACACGCTTGGTCTGGGACAGGGATCCGTCTGTTCCCGAGTCTCGGAGCCGGTTAGCCCGAGGCCCAGTAACTGAAGGAGGATTCAAGGCGTCCCGGTGTGCTCTCAGTATGGGAAAGACGCAGCAACTCGTACAAGTGACCGGGGGAGGACTCTTCGGAGGAGGGCCAACAAGCTGGCATCTCAGTAAGAGCCTGGAAGCTGAGTTGTATGGACACTAAAGAATCCACACTTCCACAGTACTGCCAAGGAGACAGAGAAAGTTCCAGGTACTGCAGGAAAGGTTCCCATTATCTGGGTCAGAGACTTTTGCAAGTTTCCAGATCACATTGTTGGCTGCTAGACCTCTGGCTAGAGGTCTATCCGGCATTGAAGCACCCAGCTGCGAGTGGCTACTCTCTGGGTTGATAAGAGACATTAAGTGGATGTCAGCAGTTCAAGGTGCCTGAGTTTCTTCACCCGTACCCTCTATTCCTACTTGAGACTGTGTTATGTTAGATGTTACCACTGCAGAATAAAAACCTTTACAAGGACTTTTATGTGTCAGCATTCAAAGTTGTTGGGTACTAACCCTGGGAACCCCTGGACATTCACAGACAAGCCACGAGGAGGTAACTGGTAAGCCCAAAAGTCAAGGTCACCCCTCAAGGGGTTATGGACGCTACATAATTATTAAGGTTTGTCTATATATTACAAAGTTTTGGTAAATCTAAAGGAGATTGCGCAGAGCTTGTACAATCAGATTGTATAGTGTATGTTCACCTACAGCATAGTGTTCTTGTGCATGAGTACTAACAATGGCACATGTTTTCCCTGTCATCTTTATAACACCTATATATCTTTAAAACCCTGACTAGGGATGAGCCGAACACCCCCAGGTTCGGTTCGCACCAGAACCCGCGAACGGACCTAAAGTCCATGCGAGCATAAGAACCCTATTAGTTACAATGGATGCGAACGTTCGAAATCAAAAGTGCTAATTTTAAAGGCTAATATGCATGTTATTGTCATAAAAAGTGTTTGGGGACCTGGATCCTGCCCCAGGGGACATGTATCAATGCAAACATTTTTTTAAAAAACTAACGTTTTTTCAGGAGCAGTGATTTTAATAATGCTTAAAGTGAAACAATAAAAGTGTAATATTCCTTTAAATTTCGTACCTGGGGGGTGTCTATAGTATGCCTGTGAAGGGGCGCATGTTTCCTGTGCTTAGAACTGTCCCTGCACAAAGTGCAGGAAAAAAAGCTATTTAAAATCACTCGCGGCTAATGAATTGACGGATCCCGTAACACAGAGAACAGTCATTCATTGAAAGCCATTGATAAAAAAAAAGTCATTGATAAAAAATAAAAAAAATTAAAAAAAAAAAGCGTGGGGGTCCCCCCAAATTCAATAACCAGGCCCTTCAGGTCTGCTATGGATATTAAGGGGAACCCCGCTTCAAATAAAAAAAAAATGATGTAGGGGTCCCCCTAAATATCCATACCAGACCCTCAGGTCTGGGATGGATTTTAAGGGGAACCCCGGCCAAAAAAAAAAAAAAATGGCGTCGGATCCCCCTCAAAATCCATACCAGACCCTTAAGGTCTGGGATGGATTTTAAGGGGAACCCCGGCCAAAAAAAAAAAAAATGGCATGGGGTCCCCCTCAAAATCCATACCAGACCCTTATCCGAGCACGCAACCTGGCAGGCCGCAGGAAAAGAGGGGGGGACAAGAGCGGCCCCCCTCCCTCCTGAACCATACCAGGCCACATGCCCTCAACATTGGGAGGTTGCTTTGGGGGTCTGAGACCCCCAAAGCACTTTGTCCCCATGTTGCTGAGGACAAGGGCCTCATCCCCACAACCCTGGCCATTGATTGTGGGGGACTGCGGGTGGGGGGCTTATCGGAATCTGGAATACCCCTTTAACAAGGGGACCCCCAGATCCCGGCCCCCCTATGTGAAATGGTAAGGGGTACAAAAGTACCCCTACCATTTCACCAAAAAAGTGTAAAAAATTGTAAAAATTACAGGAGACGGTCTTTGACAATTACTTTATTCAAATCTTCTTTCTTCTGGTCTTCTGTCTTCTTCCTTTCTTCATCCTTCGTTTTCTTCATCTTCTCCTTCCGGCATCTTCTTCCATCTTCTTCTTCCATCATCTTCTTCCTCCGATCCGCTTCTTCTTGCTCTGGTCTTCTCGTCCAGCATCTTCTTCCATGGCGTCCGGGTCTCTTCTTGGGCTGCTCCGCGCAATGGGAGGCTCCCGCTGTGTGAGGCTTCGCTGCGTCTGACAGGTCTTTTATAACGGAGGGCGGGGCCACCTGGTGACCCCGCCCCCCTCTGACCTTATGGGGAAAGCCATAGGGAATTCCCTATGACGTCCCCGTGCGTCAGAGGGGGGCAAGGTTACCAGGTGGCTCCGCCCTCCGTTATAAAAGACCTGTCAGACGCAGCGAAGCCTCACACAGCGGGAGCCTCCCATTGCGCGGAGCGGCCCAGAAGAGACGCCGACGCCATGGAAGAAGATGCCGGACGAGAAGACCAGAGCAAGAAGAAGCGGATCGGAGGAAGAAGATGATGGAAGAAGAAGATGGAAGAAGATGCCTGAAGGAGAAGGTGAAGAAACCGAAGGATGAAGAAAGGAAGAAGGAAGACCAGAAGAAAGAAGATTTTAATAAAGGAATTGTCAAAGACCGTCTCCTGTAATTTTTACCATTTTTGACACTTTTTTGGTGAAATGGTAGGGGTACAACCTTACCATTTCACAGGGGGGGGGCGGGATCTGGGGGTCCCCTTGTTAAAGGGGGCTTCCAGAGTCCGATAAGCCCCCTGCCCCAGACCCCCACAACCAATAGCCAGGGTTGTGGGGATGAGGCCCTTGTCCTCATCAACATGGGGACAAGGTGCTTTGGGGGTCTCAGACCCCCAAAGCACCCTCCCAATGTTGAGGGCATGTGGCCTGGTACGGTTCAGGAGGGAGGGGGCCGCTCTCGTCCCCCCTCTTTTCCTGCGGCCTGCCAGGTTGCGTGCTCGGATAAGGGTCTGGTATGGATTTTGAGGGGGACCCCACGGCATTTTTTTTTGGCCGGGGTTCCCCTTAAAATCCATCCCAGACCTCAAGGGTCTGGTATGGATTATGAGGGGGACCCCACGCCATTTTTTTTTGGCTGGGGTCCCCCTTAATATCCATAGCAGACCTGAAGGGCCTGGTAATTGAATTTAGGGGGACCCCCACGCTTTTTTTTTTAAATTTTTTTTTTATCAATGACTTTTTTTTATCAATGGCTTTCAATGAATGACTGTTCTCTGTGTTACGGGAGCCGTCAATTCATTAGCTGCGAGTGATTTTAAATAGCTTTTTTTCCTGCAAAAATTACACTTTGTGCAGGGACAGTTCTAAGCACAGGAAACATACGCCCCTTCACAGGCATACTATAGACACCCCCCAGATGTGATACTGCAATGCTGTACTAACAGCACGCACACACTAATCCCCAGAATCACAGCACATAATGTCAGCAGTCAGCAGCACATAACACTGACGCTGGAACACAACACAATATGCGAGGCCGCCGGACCCCCGACGTTCGATTCAAACATTTTGTACCAGCAATTACGAGTACCGACACTTAAGTACTCGCTGATACTAGTTGCTGATACCTTTGTGTTGGGATTTGAGCCCATACAAAATGAATGGGCTCATATCACACTGCAAAGAACCTTGTGTGATTTGAACATCAATGTAGTGCGATTCCTGTCCAAAGCACATGCAGTTTCCCACACCACTCCTGTGTGAACCCAGGCAAGTCATTATGACAAAGCTGGGTTCATACAGGAACTATGTGGGAAACCACACGTGATTTGGACAGATACCGCACTGTATTCCTGTTCAAATTGCATATAATTCTTTACAGTGCGATTTAAGCACATTCATTTTGTATGGGCTCAAATCACAATGCAAAATTTTGGTTTTAGGTATCGGAGCATTTGCATGAGTACAAGTACTTGTACAAATGCTTAGTATCAGCACCAATATTGGTATCAGTGCAGCCCTAGTACACACTATTATCATTTTTTCCAGCAGGCTAAACAGATCCCTGCATCCACTCAACTCTGTGCTATTGTACTCTGACAGCAGGACTCCTCCACTGTCAGAATACACTGATCAGCGCTGCCCGCAGATTGAAGGCGGTTTTCAAGCAGGACCAAGATCAGCTTCAGCTAGTTCTAGAGCACCATTTACAATCTTCAAAAATCACCCTTGGGCAGCCAAGTTACTCATTATTGGCTGTGAACCAAGCCGCCATCAAAGCAATCTAATTGGCTGTATACATTGTGATCATTGTAATGACAATTTACCAATGTAAATAGTAATACTGGTGCTCTCCGCAACCGTTGCGTATATTTCTGTGTGCTACAAATGCTTCTACTAGCTCTGCCTCCTGCTCTGCGCACTCGCATGCGGTTGGGGCGCATTTTGCCATCCTCGCCCTGGGCACTGAAATACCTTGTCCTGCCACTGCGTAGGAGCCAAGTGCATTACTGACAGATCAACAGGTATTTGTATGTACTTGCATAGTTTTTGAAGGCAGTAAAAAAGGGTAAATGTACAAATAGTGAAAGATGTGCTGCATTCAGCGCATGTGGAAAGTATTCACAGCGCTTCACTTTTTCCACATTTTGTTCTGTTACAGCCTTATTCCAAAATGGATTTAATTCATTATTTTCCTCCAAATTCTACAAACAATACCCCATAATGACAACATAAAAGAAGTTTGTTTGAAATATTTGCAAATTAAAAATAAAAAACAAAAAAATCACATGCATATAAATAAGTATTCACAGCCTTTGCCATGACACTCAAAATCGAGCTCAGGTACATCCTGTTCCCACTGATCATCTTTGAGATGTTTCTCCAACTTGATTGGAAAACGGCGTGACTTCAGAAGGGGGTGGGGCCACCGTGTGATGTAGCTAAGTGGCCCCACCCCTTGCCTATATAAGAACCGTCAAAGCGCAGAGTGGGCATATGGCGGGAGGCCTCCTAGGAGGCAGAGTTTTTTTATTCTTTTCTATTTTTCGGGTCCGGCGAATGTTGACAATGTATATACATCTAGGGACAAAATTTATTTTATTTTTTTCAATAAAGGACTTTTTAAAAATGGATTCTTGTGGTTATTACTTTTTGACACTTTTTTGGTGAATGGGTAGGGGTACGATGTACCCGATACCCATTCATATAGGGTGGGCCGGGATCTGGGGGCCCCCTTGTTAAAGGGGGCTTCCAGATTCTGATAAACCCCCTGCCTGCAGACCCCGACAACCAAAGCCCAGGGTTGTCGGGAAGAGGCCCTTGTCCCCATCAAATGGGGACAAGGTGCTTTGGGGCAGGGGGGGCCAAAGCACCGACCCCCATATGTTGAGGGTATGTGGCCTGGTATGGTTCAGAAGGGGGGGGGGCGCTCGATCGTCCCCTCCCCTTTCCTGACCTGCCAGGATGCATGCTAGGAAAAGGGTCTGGTATGGATTTTGGGGGGGACCCTACGCCATTTTTTAAAAACATTTTTCTATTGCCAGGCAAAGCCTGCATTCTTTTCTTTACATTCATCTGTTAGCGGGGAAGCCGGCTGACAGATGATGACTTCATGGTTGTTAACAACCAGCTATTTCTTCACACAGAATTCAAATTAGTCGATCGTTTTCTCCCCAACGGCCTAGCACACAGTAATAGGCGGACTACTGTTCCCAGCCAGTCCATAACTGCAAACGCTGCGTTCCCTGGCCACAGCATTCTGCACTACTCTCAACAATTCTCCTTTTGCTTCTTGTACACTGACCTTCTCCAAAGGGCAAACTCTGTGTTTCCCAGTCACAGAACTCTGCTCTTCTCAGTCCTACTGTTACTCCTTCACCGATCTTCTCCTGTGTACAAGTCCTGTGTTCCCCGGTCACAGCAGCTTGACACCAACTCCATGATGAAGAAGTCTAATTACCAACATTTAATACTTCTTGTTTGGTCAAATCACATTCTTTATCATCCTTAAATATGTAAACAATGTATCCTTCCAAATGCTGATTTACCACAAACAAGGAAAAAAACTTAACCCCCTGGATCTTTTAGACCCTTTTCATGCCTAACTAGACAAATCTCTATTTTACAATCCCTTGTTGATAACCTAGCAAATTTACAAATTGGAATTGTAAGTTACATCCCACCATCCCGTGGGCTGTGTACCACAAGCCAGTTGCTCGAACCAGCACTTGGCTGCAGGTCTTTGCAGACTCTGTGCAGTGGAGTGTGCTCCTACCTGACAGGTATGGAGTGTGCAAAGTCCCAGCAGCAGGAAGAGTAGGAAGAAAAGGGCATTACTATTTTTTTCCCAACTCTGCTGGACATTATTGTTCTTTCTCACACTCCGATGGGCACTATTGTTATTCCCCACCCCCCGCTGGGCACTACTATTCTCCCTCACCACCTTTTAGGCACCATAGCTGGACAATACTGTACTCCACCCCTTGCTGGGCATATTGTACCCCCCACCCCCTTTGGGCACTATTGTTCCTCCTTACCCCCCAGTTGGCACTATTGTTCCTCCAACCTCCTGATGGAGATTACTGTTCTCCTTGTTAAGCCCTATTGTGCCCCCCCTTCTGGGGGGGGGGGGGCTTAGCAGGCTGATGCTATCACACCTTCGGGATTGAGCGGTGCATATTTTTATGCTTTCCATGCTCTATGCTGTTATACTCTGTCTGTGAGTACCCCCCTTTTTTTAAATAAATAACATTATTGTTATGGGATTCCGATATGTGGATTGTTCTCATTCTCCTTATGGCCCTTGCTGTCTATGCTTACTAATGTGACTTGTGGATTGCTGTGGAGGTGACTTGCCTGTTATCCAGGGATGGCTAATAGTATCCATATGCACTCTTGACCTCAATAAAAAGGTATACATTTCTGGTAAGAGGCTTGAATTTGTTGGTGGTGGATCACTAAAGTTGGCACACATGGAGGATTTCTTATCATAAGATTTTCAAACACAGAACATACACTTGATGTCGTCTTTATGCTTTTATTATATATCTATACAGTATATTTTAATGCTGATATTTTTCATTTTCACAGTTTTTTTGTGGATTGTCACTTTAGGACACTTTATAGTGTGTTTGGGATCATGATGCTGCACATTGAAATTGTACATTGATGTAAAGTGGCAGCACATCTTAAGTTTAGGTTATTTATTATACTCCGATATTTTGAGTGCAGCTTTTCTTTTGGAGATTGATTATATTTAACTTTTTTTTTATCTAGCACAGAAAATGTATTCATATTTGAACTCCATTTGAAATGACTGTGGTAAAGGCATAATTTTATTAATAATACTGCAAATGTATTTATCATTTATAATCTTTCTTATAGTTTAATTCAAAACAACTGGACAAGCTGAGAACATATATGACTCTCATTTGAGTGCACCTTTTAAGAATTAGAACTAAGAGAAATAAATTACAACAAACGCATGATGAGCTGTGATGCAATGCCTTCCATTCCTGCTCTGAGAAAGGATGACAAGTACCATGTCTTTATCAGCTACAGCACTGTGGACTCTATCTGGGTATCTAAACTTATTCATAAACTGGAGGAAACATTTCCTGATCTGAAAATCTGTTTTCATGAAAGAGACTTTGTCCCAGGGAAGACTATTTTTGATAATATGGTAGAATGTATTCAGGGCAGCCAAAAGACTGTTATGGTGTTAAGTCCAGATTTTGTACGCAGTCGCTGGTGTCTGTTTGAAGCCAACCTGTCTATGTTCCAGGACTGCATGCTGCAAAAAGTAATTGTTCCCATTATGCTGAAGCCATGTCCAATACCTCTTCATCTCAGCCATTTAACTTACTTAGAAGCAGATGATGAGAAATTCTTTGATAAACTTACCCAAGTTCTTCTGAGCAATAACAGCCAGCTGGCTCATTCCACTTTAATCCATTATCAGCCATCATTCTTGTACAATGGGAAGAGCCTACTTACCTTGCCAGCTCTCAATGAAAATGGTGGAAATTGGCGCCCTGGGGCCTTTGCTTCTGATTTTATTCCAGATCCACTTAGGCTTGTCTTAGATGACAGTAGAATTTATAAGGAAGCTATTGAGATTATTAATGATATTCCTTCTTCTAATTCTTTGTTACGTTTTACAGTCTGTCAAGTGTTTTTCTGTATATTATTAGTTGTAGTATTCATTTATAATTCAGGCTATATTATTGCTTCTATTGCAACATTCTCAGAAGGTAGTGTTTACTTTAACATGTTACCATTTTTGCCCATTGTAATGGTTGGTGTGTTGCTGATGCCAATTCTGTGTTTAAAAATCGTATGCTGGAAATTTTGGCAGGCTAAACTAGTGACCAGAGAAATGGTAAAAAAGACTGGTCAAGCAAATCTCATCTTTAGTAAAAATTCTGTGCTTGCTGGTTGCTCATCTAGAACGCAATTGTACTTTGTATACGCGTCTTTATATCAGTGCATGGAGACATTTTACATCACATTTGGTCACAGTAGTGTATTGGCTACAAGCATGTGGGAGAAGGCTATAATCACTTATTCCTCAGAATATGCTTGCTGCCTGGCCAGGAAACATTTCCCCTTCAACTGCACAGATTCTTCTGGACATGTGGAAAATGGGATCTGCTTCTGTCAGTTTGTAGCACATGAACTACTTATGGAAAAATGATTTAAACTGTGAATTGCAGCTTCTTTCATCTTCATTTTTCAGTCTATTCATGTCCATCCTTCACCATGAGCAAGTTACACGCTATGCAATCATTTACGGAGCCATAATACTGACTTATTGGTAAAAGATAACATTTAAAAAGATAGAGATAAGTAAAAGATAACATTTGGGTCAGGAAGGTATTTTTGCTGCTAAAAAGCTCATGAGTCAGGGTAGAAAAGATGCAGTTTAGCTTGGGAAAAAACATTTCTGGAACCATTCTTTAGCAAAATGATCAAATTAGTATGTGGGTACATTTACATGTAAATTAAAAATAAGGAAACTTTCAGCATTTTAAACTGTACAGAATTTTGAACTCTACAGACTACTGTTTTTTGTAATGATGGAAATTAGTTTTTTCTTCTAAATGTGACTATGCTTAACCATTTTTAATTTTTATCAAAATAAACCTAAGTTTATATATATGTTTTCAGTTGTATACATTTTATTATGAACTTATAAATCTGACTTAATTTAAAGACTCTTTCAATTGTTTCGATTATTTCAACTAGGTATTAATGTGATTGTATTCCCTGTGTTGTTGGTTTGACTTACCTTGTAAAGATGGGCTCACATGTTGTGTCTGCAGTTTGTTTGTCAGAATTGATCAGTTTCCCTGTGCACATGTATTCATTCACCTAGCTTGTCCCTATTCGCCAAAGGAACAGGCAACTTCTTGCTCTCGGTCACATAGCATCCAGTGCATGCTTTTGCCATTTTTTCTGTGTTGTATCACAAACGAGGGAGTGGTAATGTGATGAAACAGCGATCTCTCCTTAAATTGCTCTGCTTGATTGGCTGTGTAAGATCTAGCTTTCACCTGCACAAGCACTAGACCGAGAGCCAGGGATTGTGGGATATGTAGTTACCTCACAGGAAGTGTTGATTCTTAGACTACAGACAGAAGTAATGTATTGACCTGTGCAGTGCTATGCCCCATGGTTCCAAAACCTCACACACAGGGATGTGAAGATTTACTCTTACTTCAAGCTGTGCAAGCAAGTAAACAAATGACAACATAAAACTACAAGATCAAAATACATCTTATGCAGGTGAAAACCACAAGGTAGGAATGTTTACCATAATAATAATTATTATTAATAATAATAATAATAATAATATAAAGAAGGTTTATAATGCCTTTAACATATTTAAATAGCACTAAGATATTACATAGTACTTTACAAAGTATATAGAAGCACATACATCAGTCCCTCCTCCCTGAAAATACTAACAATCTATTACACCCTCCACTTTTGAGCCAGTTTGTAGAAGGAAATCAGTTTGCCTGTGAAATTGTTTTTGACAGGAAACCTACACAGTTATGGCAAAAACATACATTCTCCAAGCAGATAATATACCAGGTTGTATTAACACCCAACAGGTAAGAGTAATATGGTTCCAACGATAAGACATTATCATTAACATGTCTTTCTTCTTAGTATTAGCATGTGTATAAATAACGCCCAACCTGTGAAGGCTGCCTCCTTAATCTGTGGGAAAGTCTCATTCAGTCACAATGTATTTTCCAAGCAGATCACTACTGATTCATCACCAGATACAGTATCTCACAAAAGCGAGTACACCCCTAACATTTTTGTATATTTTTTATATATTTTTTCATGTGACAACACTGAAGAAATTAGACTTTGCTACAATGTAATGTGAGTGAACAGCTTATATAACAGTGTAAATTTGCTGTCCCCTTAAAATAACTCAACACACAGCCAATAATGTCTAAACCGCTGGCAACAAAAGTGAATACAGTGAAAATGTCCAAATTGGGCCCAAAGTGTCAATATTTTGTGTGGCCACCATTATTTTTCAGCACTGCCTTCCAGCAATGCCTCTTGGGCATGGAGTTCACCAGAGCGTCACAGGTTGCCACTGGAGTACTCTTTCACTCATTCACAGAGCTGGTGAATGTAAGAGATCTTGCGCTCCTCCACCTTCCGTTTGAGAATGCCCCACAGATGCTCAATAGGGTTTAGGTCTGGAGACATGCTTGGCCAGTCCATCACCTTTACCCTCAGCTTCTTTAGCAAGGCCTGGCTGTCATGGTGCACGTTGGCACCAATGACAAAGTCAGAGGCAGAAGGAGTGTCCTAAAGAAACGGTTTTAGGGACTTAGGAGCTAAATTGAGGAAAAGGACCTCCAAGGTAGTATTCTCAGGGATACTACCTCTACATCGAGCCACACCAGAAAGTTAGAGGGAGATTAGGAAAGTAAACAAGTGGCTGAGGAGCTGGCATAGTAAGGACAGGTTTGGGTTCCTGGAGAACTGAGTCAACTTCTTAGTCTGTCACCAGTAGGGATGGGCCGAACACCCCCCCCCCCCCATTAGGTTCGCACCAGAACATGCGAACAGGCAAAGAACACCGTTAAAGTCTATGGGACACAAACATTAAAAATTAAAAAAATGTAAAGTGCTAATTTTAAAGGCTTATATGCATGTTATTGTCTTAAAAAGTGTTTGGGGACCTGGGTCCTGCCCCAGGGGACATGTATCAATACAAAATAAAGTTTTAAAAAACTTCCGAGCAGTGATTTTAATAATGCTTAAAGTGAAACAATAAAAGTGTAATATTCCTTTAAATTTCGTACCTGGGGGGTGTCTATAGTATGCCTGTAAAGTGGCACATGTTTCCCGTGTTTAGAACAGTCCGAGTGCAAAATAACATTTCTAAGGGAAAAAAGTACTATATTTAGTCAGAATCACTACTAGCTTTTTGGAGGCATAGTGGCGGAAAAAGCACCAACAACACTGAACACTGTCCTGCATCCTTCCCAGCTGCCAGCAGAGTTACCCAGTGCGCCGTGAAAGAAAAGGTAACGTCCCTGCCCATGCCTGCTGGACCATGAGTCAGCGGTAATATGAACCTTACTGCTGACCGCCCTGTCCAACGTGGCCAAAGCATTGCCTTCCACATGATGGTAGAAAGTCGAAATGGCCTTACCTGAACATAAATGCATTTTTGGAACCTGCCACTGTGGTACAGCACATTCCACAAATTCACGAAAGGGGGCAGTCTACCAGCTGAAAAGGCAGCAGCTGCAGTGCTAGCAATTTGGCCAAGCTAGCATTTAGACGCTGAGCATGTGGATGGCTGGGACCGAATTTCTTTTTACGGTTCAGCAACTGGGGTAGGGAAATTTGACTGCTAAAATCAACTAGTGGTGTACTGCTAGCAGATTGGCTGCAATTACTTGTGACACCTATTGCTACACCTTCATTCCTCTCAGTGCAGGTTTTTGAGAGGACTGGAGGTATAGTAGGGTTTGAGATCCCAGATGAGGAGCAAGGAGAAGTCTGCCTTTTTCTATGATGTGGGTCTTTCAAGTGCTGTTGCCAATGGACTGCATGGCAGGTCATCATATGGCTGATCAAGCATGTGGTGCCCAAGCAGCTGCTGTTCTGGCCATGCTTGATCCGCTTCAGACATAGGTTGCAAACAGCAATGGTGCAATCTGTTGCACATCGAATATATACTAGACTGTATTTATATATTGATACACTGCCTGCACTGACTGTATATAGAGTATATACTGAATATATAGTCTATGCTAAGTGCACAGTATGTATATATCAAATACACTGCCACTAACTAAATAACCTGCCTGCTTAATCTAACTCAAGCTATCTCGTCTCCGTCTACGCCAACAACACTACACGCTATGTAAGCAGCCTTATATAGTGTGGGGTGTGGACTTAGTACACCTGAGCCACAATAGGCCAAAGGCACCCTGCCTTTGGCCAATTATGGCTCTCTCAGCAGAGCACACTATGGTTGGCCAAAGCACACAGGTCAGGTGCATGCTTTGGCCAATCATCATACAGCAATGCACTGCGACCTCGCAGTACATTATGCGGCGATCCGCAGCGTTTCCCGTGAACGCCTCATAATATTCGCTGTTCTGTAAACGAGCGAACACCCGATGTTTGAGTCAAACTTACGTTCGATGATAAAAACACAGCATGTAAAGCCGACAATTGTGTTAGTTCCATAGGGCAGCAGCAGGTGACGTCATGCGTAGCTCCTTCCCCGTACGCGTTACGTTTAATCAGAACTTCAACGGACTCCTCCCCCTTCCCTTCGTTAGCAGACTGAGGCACTTGGGGAAGGGGGGGAGGAGTGCATTGACGTCGATGTCCGTGACGTCACCGGATCTCGACAGAACTCCCTGAAGACCCGGAAGCCAGCGGAGAGGTGAGTACCGATCAAAAGAATTTTGATCGATCAAAAAAATTAACAATTAATCAAGGAATTAATTTCCACAGCCCTACTTATTTTTAATAAACGAAAAAATGCAAGGCAGACTGTAACCCTAGCTATAACTGTAATTACACCTTGGTTTCTAGGTATAACATTTCCAGTTTCGTTGCATTTTATTTCATAAATCAGACCACCATACTGTTTAATTATATAACAAATCACAGTAGAGACTGATCACAAACTTTGCAAAAATTGTCAGAGACAAATCAGAATTGAGCTTTGAAAGTCTTTCATAAGTGATGAGCAAATTGTGGGGGACCTTTGCCAGAATCAAAGAAATAGAAAACAATACAGGTTAGGAGGGGCCTTACATACAGCTTTGAGGGTGGCATTAAAAATACACAAATGTTTTAAATGACAGGTTTTGGGGGGGCTTTAAACTGTACACAGTTTTTTTTTTTCACACACAGTATAGGCATACTTACAATTACACCCCAAAATGTATTCTGCACTACTCCTGGGTATGGGGATACCAAACGTGTGAGACTTTTTCACAGCCTAGAAGCATACAGGGCCCAACTCCAAGAAGAGTCTTTAGGTTTTCAGGTTCACACTGGTACAATAAACGTTCCAACATTGGGAGCTCTTGTCGCATGACGTGTGAAAATCAATGTTTCCCTATGGGAGCCGTCTTAACTGGTCCGACACAAGTCAGTCCCACTTTGAAAATGTTCCCTGTACTACTTTGGTCCGACTTTGATCCTACTTTATCCCATTGATTATCATTGAAGTTGGATCAAAGTCGGATCGCCGCCTTGCATGATCCGACTTTGGCATGCTCTGCGGCCCCCCCCCCACCCTAAAGCACCTTGTCCTAATGTTGATGAGGACAAGGGCCTCTTCCCGACAACCCTAGTCGTTGGTTGTTGGGGTCTGCGGGCGGGGGCTTATCGGAATCCGGGAGTCCCCTTTAATAAGGGGGCCCCCAGATCCCGGCCTCCCACCCTAATTGAATGAGTATGGGGTATCGTACCCCTACCCATTCACCTGAGCGGAAAAAAACACACTAGACAGTTTTTTAAAGTAATTTATTAGGCAGCTCCGGGGGTCATCTTCCGACTTGGGGGGCCTCTTCCAACTTCTCCGCGCTCTCCGGCCTCTTTTCCACGACCTCCGGCCTCTTTTGCCAGGCTCATACGCTATCTTCTTCCAGCTCTTTTACTAGCATTGGCCCGGTCTTCTCCGTCGTCGTCTTCTTGCCTCTTCTCTTCTTTCGGTGTTGACACAATGCTCTCTCCCGCTGTAATGCTATGTGCGCGGTGCGCACCGATTTATTTAGGCATGGGGCGTGGTCACCGGGTGATGTCTTCCGGTGACCCCACCCCTTATGACGTCACCACCCGGGGCATGATGGGGTGGTGGCGTCATAACATTCCAATGAGCCCCCCGCCCGCAGACCCCGTTAACCAACAGCCAGGGTTGTCATGAAGAGGCCCTTGTCCTCATCAACATGGGGACAAGGTGCTTTTGGGTGGGCAGGCCACAGGGCGCCCCCCTGCCCCAAAGCACCCACCCCCCATGTTGAGGGCATGCGGCCTGGTACGGTTCAAGAGGGGGGGCGCTTGCTCGTCCTCACCCCTTTTCCTGACCAGCTGGGTTGCGTGCTCTGATAAGTGTCTGGTATGGATTTTGGGGGGACCCCCACGCCGTTTTTTCGGCATACGTGGTTGCCCTTAAAATCCATACCAGACCCAAGGGCAGTGGCGGTGCGTGCATAGACGGCGCAGGAGCGCCGCCCCCTCTCTCCTGCACCGCTCTATTACCAATAGATAGATTCATGCATTGCATGAATCTATCTATTATCACTGCTGTCGCCCCCTATTCAGGTGTCCGGCCCCTTGTCGGGCGCCGGGCATCTTAATTACAGCGAGGGGGGTGTTTTTGGAAGTGCCCTATTAGAGCTGTAAGCCACCTGATTAGAGCGGTGGGCTCTAATAGGCTTCCATAAGTGTAAACAGCGGGCGCACTGCTGTGCGTTCGCTGTTTACACAGTATTGTGCTACAGAAGCGAATACATCGCTTCCCTAACACAGACCCGCCTCTCAGCCAATCAGGTTGCCGGGTCTGTTACCTGTCACCTGATTGGCTGAAGTCACAGGCGCTGTGATTGGACGCTAGGCGTCCAATCATAGCAGAAGACAGGAGGAGCGCGAGAGAAGACATCGGACGATGAGGAGACACCGATCGCCGCCTGACGCCGTCACCAGCTGCACACCGAGACAAGGTAAGTGCAGAGGGCAGGCAGGGGGCACAGTGGCAGCACTTGAGGGGCACAGTAGCAGCACTTGAAGGGCACAGTGGCAGCACTTGAGGGGCACAGTGGCAGCACTTGAGGGGCACAGTGGCAGCACTTGAAGGGTACAGTGGCAGCACTTGAGGGGCACAGTGGCAGCACTTGAGGGGCACAGTGGCAGCTCTTAAGGGGCACAGTGGCAGCTCTTAAGGGGCACAGTGGCAGCACTTGGGGCACAATGGCAGCACTTGGGGCACAATGGCAGCACTTGGGGCACAATGGCAGCATTTGATGGGCACAGTGGCAGCGTTTGATGGGCACAGTGGCAGCGTTTGATGGCACAGTGAGGCTGGTTGTTTGCGCCCCCCCCTAAAAATTTTGAGCACCAGCCGCCACTGCCCAAGGGCCTGGTATTCTCTTAGAGGGGAACCCATGCCGGTTTTTTATTTTAAATTTTGCGTGGAGTTCCCCATTAAGAACACATGGAAGTTCCGACGGGAAAACCATCAGAGCTTTTTCCGACGAGAATTCCGATCGTGTGTACACGGCATTAGAATTACTCCACAAAACACATTTTGCTACTCCTCCCAAGTGTGGTGATACCACACGTGTGACACTTTTTCAGTCTAGCCACAAGTTTATTATTCTTGACCCCACAGTACAGTGCAGCTAGCAATCCACTGGAGAGTTGGAAATAGTCTAATGCCACGTACACACGAGCGGAATTTTCGTCCGAAAAATCTTGGATGTTTTTTCCGACGGAATTACGCTCAAGCTTGGCTTGCATACACACGGTCACACAAAAGTTTGCTGAACTTTTGACCGCCAAGAACACGGTGACGTACAACACTACGACGAGCCGATAAAATTAAGTTCAATGATTCCGAGCATGCGTCGAATTGTTTCCGAGCATGTGTGTTTTTTTGCGCATCGGAATTGCATACAGACGAATGGAATTTCCGTCAAGAACTTTTTCCGTCGGAAAAATAGAGAACCTGCTCTCAATCTTTTGCTGGGGAAAATGCCGCCAGCAAAAGTCTGATGGAGCATACACACGGTCGCATTTTCCGACCAAAAGCTCACACCGGTCTTTTGCTGGCGGCATTTCCGATCGTGTGTACGCGGCATTAGAAGCTAAACAAAGCCCATATGTTGCACACTGCCAAATGGGGTGGGGGGGGGGGTTACACAGATTAAACAATGGTGAATAAATGATTGATAAATAGAACTTGCTTTCAGAAAATTTGTAACAGACGTTTATTGCATAGTCATGAGAATGAATTCACAGTCTTTTATAAAAACTAGGTCACAACCAGCCTCTGTACACTCAAAGGTATTCCAGAATTGGTGGTAGGAATGAAAATCTATGAACACATACCTTCCTGATTTGATAAGGAAGCTAGGAGCTTTAAAAGGCTTCATCCCATTGGTGAGAAAGCGCTCCTGGGTCCACTCCCCCTCTGACACAGCAGTTGTCCATGGCGCGGCCAATGACATAACTTTCAGTTCCTGGGTATTATACAGTGTGTGCCATCTTTTCAGTGTTTCCCTGACCGCTATGTATTGTAATAGAGCCAGACATCCTCGTGGTTATCAGTAGCCGCCACCTGGTGTGTTCTCTTTGGGTCCTTCCTGCTGGTATGTGTTCAAAGACTTTCATTCCTACCACCAATGTTGGGATATCTTTAAGTGTACAGGTTGTGACCTTGTTTTTATACAAGACTATGATTTTATTCTTATGACTATGAAATAAACATATGTTACGGATTTTCTTGGAAGCAAGTTCTATTTATCAATCATTCATTCACAATTGTTATATCCATGGACTCCCCCCATTTTCCAGTGCATATAGGCTTTGTTTTCCCAAATCCAAAAGGAGCATCTTCAGGTTTTCAATTGGCATAAATTACGCATCTAATTTCCTGACTGTCACAACTTTTTGGAGGCCCTGGAGCGTCAGGACAGAAGAAACACTCAAAAATGACCACATTTGGAGAGTAAACAAGGTATTTTTTAAGAGGCATGGTGAGTCTTTTGAAGACTTAATTTTGTGCCACATGTTTTTGGAACATGCGAAAAAGAAAATGATAATTCTTTTTTTTTACACAAAGTTATCAATTTAATAAGATATTTCTCACAGCATGGGCATCCTTAGAATTACACCCTAAAACACATTCTGCTACTCCTCCCAAGTGGTGGCCATACCACATGTGAAACTTTTTAATGTTTTGACTGAATATTTACCGTGTAAATATTGTGTATCCAAAAATTCACCAACTGTAGCAAAAACGGTGTACTGTAATGGTCGCCACAGTACAAGTGGTAAGGAAATATATCTTAGTGAAGTGTCACATATATATGTCCCTATTCCTATAAGCCAAGCAAACCTAGACTACTGGTACATGGCTGCCCCCAGGGATGCCATGTTCACACGACAGCAAGTACAGGAGGCTTAATAAAGGAAGAACAAAATAATTCTTGTGGTTCCAGGAGTGCAGTTATCCACAGGGGATAGCAGGGAATGGTGCCTCGCAGGAACATAGTCAGTTGGATGTGCAGATGGGTCAGTTCAGGTGGGAGGCATAGACATGATCAACAAACAGGCAAAGGATTAGTCCAGGCAGCAGGCAGAAACATGGTCAATAAACAGACCAGGGTAAGTACAGATGGCAGGGAGAGGCAAAACTGCACTGGTGTGGCGGTGATCAGGAACACTGTTTCTAGCTACACTGATCTGGCGACACTGTGATTGCTTGGCAGTGAGCACTGTAACTGGCTACACTATTAAAGCTTATTCACGTGTTAGGTTGGGGGTAAAACCTCACACTTGCAACCTCCCAAGCGCTACCCCCTTCAGCTGCCGAGGCAGAGGAAATTTTGTCCGAATTCGAATCAAGGCCAATCCCCCACCACGCTCAGTAAGTGCCGCTGCCAGAGGAGGACACACTGGCAGCAATAGTGGGGGTTTTCTCCCCCTCCTTCTCCTCCCCACGCTGCACACAGGAGTGCAGGGCAGATCAGGACAGCCACCCACTCGATTCCTGGTCCCATTGGCTACCAGGGATGACCAATCAGCTGCAGGGGGAGCGGAGGACCATGGGAAAAGCAGTCCCGATTGCAAGTGGCTCCATTGTGATCCCCTATGGGTAAAATACAGCCCCCAGCATGCCAGAGGAATGAGGAGAAGGTAGTGGAATCAAAATTGATAAGGGGGGCCACAAGGCTGCAGGGGCAGAGGACAGCAGAACACAAACGAGCTGAGAGAGACTGCAAACAGGAGAAGAGTCACTTATTCCTTGTCGGTTACCAGAGGAGGACATTACAGCCTGGACAGCATGATAGCTTCACCCACTGGCAGCTCCACGGCCAGGCACAGGTCAGCTAATGCAGGCATTGCTGTGTCACTGAGTAATTGGGTTGCCAGGCGGGCATCCATAATCAGCAAACCCTTCGAGAGCCTGTTCCAGGACTTTCCCTTGGGCTTTGGTGTCGCCAGGATTGGTGAGTGGGTGAAAGCCCACCTTGAGCACATACACTAAAAGAGACACTGCATGCAGACACCTTTACCTTATCTTTCATCAGAGTCTTCCCGAGAGACACTTTACACCAGTTGTCCTGTCAGGGAACAATCCGCATAGCTGGTAAAACCCAGCGGAATAACAGATTTGCGAACATAAATTAGTGAATTGTAAATAAGGTTGTTTTTGTATTTCGGCCTGCTTCTATCAAAACAACTCTCTGCGCTCAAGAAGGATAGACTGTCTTTAGTATAAGTTTGAGCATATAGTATATTAGTGAATGAATATAGATATGCTTGGTTAAGTGTGCAACCCAGAATCGGTGCACCAGTAGCAGCTGCTTAAAAAATGTCATATATGGATGTACAATAAACCACAAGTATCACGGAATGTATAATTGAATGAAACAATTAAATGCATCCAACCTGTACCAATATTGTAGCAGCGCTTAGGTATCAGAAACAAACTGATCAGGTGGAGAGAATATACATAAATAACTAGATAGATCTAGATATATGTGCCAATAAATAAATAAATAAATAAATAAATCGATCAATGAGTATAATAAATATAATAAATATAAGGTGCGGTGATGAGAACTAGAATAGAACAAGCAGTCCAATCCTGACTAATTAATCGGTGAGTAATAATCAACAAAGTCCCGCTTTTCTCCAAAAATGATTAAGTGTGCCACAAATCTGTTAGGTCCATCCACCAGTGCACTCCACCGC
This sequence comes from Lithobates sylvaticus, assembly GCA_028564925.1. NCBI lineage: Eukaryota > Metazoa > Chordata > Amphibia > Anura > Ranidae > Lithobates > Lithobates sylvaticus. Next base: position 176,829,736 of record CM053036.1, read on the forward strand.
GTGATAGGAAGATTCCCCTTTGGGGATGCACTCACCAGAAATCAATGAAAAATTGGCATATACACTGTCTCATCAAGGAGCTACTTTAATCCTTCTCCAAGTCTCCAACCATTTCTCCTCTGCCTCTGGTTCAAAAGCTCCCCAGGTCGGTCATGTATTGAGAAAGGAATTCACCACATAGCGTGATACTGCATAAAACAATTTATTTACCCCCCTACTAAAATCATATGAAAAAATCCCCTTTGTACAGTAAGCGTACCAGATCAATTAAATATACAAGCTTTTAGGATAAATGTAGGTCTGTGTACTCTGCCTGTAAGGAGCCTTCCGGTCACACTCTTGCTAGTTTCCGCTGTATGGAGCGGTGTATCCAGCGTTCTGAGGGCTTCCTGGTCGGCTGACACGCAGGCTGAGGCGCACACGTCACTTCCTGTGTTCTCTGGTCTCCGTCCCTGACGCACGTTTCGTCCTATCGGACTTCCTCACGAGGGCGTGACCAGAGAACCGGAAGTGTTGCTTTTATGTTGATGGATTGCTCATTAGCCAATAGGCGCGCGCGCATGGATGTCATAGGAACTCATACAGCGCAAGTCCGCTCTATCTGATTGTATGCAGGGAAGGTTATTACAGCGGGCTATTCCAAACTTCCTAGGCAATCCTTATATGTACTGTATGACAATAAAGCGTTTTAAAGAGATGGGTTGCCGTGCTTTTAACCTTACTTTTAAAAACTTTTTTAAAGGTTGACTTTTAAAAGATTGACTTTTAAAAGTTCCCTACATACATGCGCATGCCCCCTTACATTAACCCTTGAACGATCAGCTTTGTTAGTGACAGGTTCTGATAGAGAGTGTAGTTCCATAAAGAGGAGGGCTATGACTCAATTGTATTGCAATGACGGCTTAAGAGCATATATATACTGTGGAGCTATTAACAATAAATACATTTAATTTAATTTAATGTACTCCTTAGAGTTTTAGTTAAAATATGCGCATAGATAAAAATTGAAAAATATGTAATGCGAATTACCATGCATAAATCACTTAGTAATCGCCCAAAATATCACATATAAAAATCACATATAAAAGTCTCAAGAAACCAATCAATAAATTTATTGTATATATTGACGTCCACAAATTCATCAGAAAGATCAACATAAAGAAATATTTTTTAGGACGTGAATCTTCCAGAGAAGTTACATCAAGTAATCCAGCACGTCTTAAGAATATTCAATCCATCAACAGCGGATTAAAGAATAAATCGATATTCAACCCTCCGAACAACCCGAACCACCAGGTAGAAGTGTTCAAAGGACTCGTCTTACAGGACCTGGCAGGTCTACAACCAAAAAGGGATACCAATACCAGATACATTGAAGAAGGGATCGTGGCCTTGGAAAAACGCAAGAACATAATCATACGCCCAGCAGATAAAGAAGGAGGGGTGGTAATTTTATCGAAAAGATATCTACCACAATCAAATAATAGAGATGTTATCCGATACCACCACTTATTGCACTTTAAAGAAAGATCCAACTGCAGAATACAGGGATCATCTAGAGAAACTAGTCGACATGGGATCAAATAAGGGAGTCCTAACCACTAAGGAGAAGAGATACCTGGTGCCAACGAGCAGTAGAATACCAACTCTCTATACACTACCTAAGGTGCATAAGGACCCCATAAACCCTCCAGCAAGACCTATAGTCAACAGTATTGACTCAATCTCAGCCAGACTTGGACAATATCTTGACAAATTTCTCCAAAACAGTGTAAGAAGCACTAGGTCTTACATACGTGACACGAAAGATTTTCTAAACTCTCTTCAGAAGGTGGATCTATCTGAAAGAAACAACATTCTACTTGTCACGGCAGATGTATCCTCTCTTTATTCAGTCATTCAGCATGATGACGCCTTACTGGCCCTAAATTGGGCCCTAAGTAAGAGGGATGACCTACCAATGAACCAAAAGGTGTTTTTAAAGAATGCCCTTGATTTTTGTCTTAATCATAATTATTTCTGGTACGGTGGCAATTTTTACTCCCAACAAAGAGGCGTAGCCATGGGTGCGAAATTCGCACCAAGTATCGCAAATTTGTTCATGGCGGAATGGGAGGACAAAACTATTTTTAATAACCAACGGGCAGAATTATTGTTTTATCGACGTTTTATTGATGATTTATTTTTTATCTGGGCAGGGACAAGCGAAAGCTTGAACACCTTTTTATCCTTTTTAAACACAAACAACAACAACATCGTTTTAACATCAACAAGTAATAAAGAGGAGATTGACTTTCTGGATGTTACAATATATCGAAAATTAAACCAACTAGAAACCAAAGTTTATTTTAAAAAAACTGACAGAAACAGTTATTTACCTATAACAAGTGGTCATCACCCTATGTGGTTAAGAAATATACCAAAGGGTCAAATAATGAGGATAAGGAGAAATTGTTCAGAGGACATCAACTTTGCTAACCAATCGAAAGTTCTAACAGACAGATTTGAGACCCGCGGATACGACCCGACCAAATTAAGGAAAATTGTCGAAGAAGTAGGCGCAATACCTCGAGCCGCCACCCTAGAAGAGAAAGTGTTAGTTCAGCCAACCACTACCACCCAAAAAAATACCAACAAAGAATGGTCGTTCATCTCGGGATACCATGAACAGTATAAAGAAGTAGAAACCATTTTCAAAAAACATTGGCATGTGTTGTTACTAGATAAGAAATTAACCACGGCTTTACCTGATAATCCCCAATTCATTTATAGGAAGGCGACCAGTTTCGGTGATAGGGTGGTCAAAAAAATCATAGACCCCCCAAAAAAACCACCATCATTCTGGGACAAGAATGGCTTCTATGCCTGCCGAAAATGTAAGGCCTGCAGGGAAGTGAGGAAACCCATAAGGGCACTCGATAAATTCGAAGCAACAGCAAATCATACATCTTTTGATATTGAACAGTTTATCACGTGCAATACGATGTTTGTGGTCTACGCATTAAAATGTCCATGTGGCTTAATGTACATTGGCCGCACAAAAAGGCTCCTGCGCATAAGAATAGCTGAGCACATCAACAACATCAAACTAGGTTATAAAGACCACAACGTTTCCTTACACTTCAAATTAAAACACGACAGTGACCCTAGGGGTCTTGAATTTTGGGGTATCGAACATCTACAACCTCACTGGAGGGGCATCCATAGGGTAAGAGAATTGTCAAAAAAAGAAACCAAATGGATTTTTTTGACTGACGTTCTCGCCCCCAGAGGTTTAAATGTAGAGCTCGACATTAATTGTTTTATCAGTGATACTTAACCTTCTGCTATAATATTTTGGGTGTCGTATTAGATTTGTGTGTTTTTATATGGATTTTTATATGGATTTTATATTTTATCTATATATTTTATCTGTATAATTTATCTGTATAACCTGTTCCGCTGTTACAAAATTTGTTTATTTATTTATATATGTGGGGTGTATACCATCAAGGGAGATCTATGATTATAGTCCTCCCTCGGGACTGACTCTGAGTATGTCTCATCATCAGCTCCACAACACGGATATCACCGACCAACTATCCTTTGTTGAATTCAGCCAATTTCAAATACCTTCATATGAGTATATTGACATTTATTTAATATTTATAATATTTTAATATACTCAGACCCACTTATGGTTTTTAATTGGTATTTATTAATATGGTTTTTATTCTTAGGATGTAATGCGTTTTTTTCCCATTTATACACAATTAAATTTATATGCATTTTTATGCGTTTTTATATGCGTTTATATGCGTTTTATATATATATTTTAATATGTGATATTTGGGCGTTTTTGTGCAATGTAGGCATGAAAATTCGCACTGCATATATTTATACGTTTTTTATGCGTTTTTTATGCGGTTTTATATGCGGTTTATTCATATTTTTATATGTGATTTTTATATGTGATATTTTGGGCGATTACTAAGTGATTTATGCATGGTAATTCGCATTACATATTTTTCAATTTTTATCTATGCGCATATTTTAACTAAAACTCTAAGGAGTACATTAAATTAAATTAAATGTATTTATTGTTAATAGCTCCACAGTATATATATGCTCTTAAGCCGTCATTGCAATACAATTGAGTCATAGCCCTCCTCTTTATGGAACTACACTCTCTATCAGAACCTGTCACTAACAAAGCTGATCGTTCAAGGGTTAATGTAAGGGGGCATGCGCATGTATGTAGGGAACTTTTAAAAGTCAATCTTTTAAAAGTCAACCTTTAAAAAAGTTTTTAAAAGTAAGGTTAAAAGCACGGCAACCCATCTCTTTAAAACGCTTTATTGTCATACAGTACATATAAGGATTGCCTAGGAAGTTTGGAATAGCCCGCTGTAATAACCTTCCCTGCATACAATCAGATAGAGCGGACTTGCGCTGTATGAGTTCCTATGACATCCATGCGCGCGCGCCTATTGGCTAATGAGCAATCCATCAACATAAAAGCAACACTTCCGGTTCTCTGGTCACGCCCTCGTGAGGAAGTCCGATAGGACGAAACGTGCGTCAGGGACGGAGACCAGAGAACACAGGAAGTGACGTGTGCGCCTCAGCCTGCGTGTCAGCCGACCAGGAAGCCCTCAGAACGCTGGATACACCGCTCCATACAGCGGAAACTAGCAAGAGTGTGACCGGAAGGCTCCTTACAGGCAGAGTACACAGACCTACATTTATCCTAAAAGCTTGTATATTTAATTGATCTGGTACGCTTACTGTACAAAGGGGATTTTTTCATATGATTTTAGTAGGGGGGTAAATAAATTGTTTTATGCAGTATCACGCTATGTGGTGAATTCCTTTCTCAATACATGACCGACCTGGGGAGCTTTTGAACCAGAGGCAGAGGAGAAATGGTTGGAGACTTGGAGAAGGATTAAAGTAGCTCCTTGATGAGACAGTGTATATGCCAATTTTTCATTGATTTCTGGTGAGTGCATCCCCAAAGGGGAATCTTCCTATCACGCGGTGGAGTGCACTGGTGGATGGACCTAACAGATTTGTGGCACACTTAATCATTTTTGGAGAAAAGCGGGACTTTGTTGATTATTACTCACCGATTAATTAGTCAGGATTGGACTGCTTGTTCTATTCTAGTTCTCATCACCGCACCTTATATTTATTATATTTATTATACTCATTGATCGATTTATTTATTTATTTATTTATTTATTGGCACATATATCTAGATCTATCTAGTTATTTATGTATATTCTCTCCACCTGATCAGTTTGTTTCTGATACCTAAGCGCTGCTACAATATTGGTACAGGTTGGATGCATTTAATTGTTTCATTCAATTATACATTCCGTGATACTTGTGGTTTATTGTACATCCATATATAAATTAGTGAATGGTAATATGCATGTGCACACGGGCACAAACAGGCAAGAAGATATATTCGCCAGTGCGCATGCGTGACAGACTCTGGCGCCCAGTGGCCTATTTAAAGCCAGCAGTAGCAGCCACTAATTGCTGGATGATCTTCAGCTCTCCTGTGTGTTCCTGAGTTCTGTTCCTGTTGTTATTTAGATTTCCTGATTTGACCCTTGGCTTGTTCCTGTGACCCCACTCTTGCCTGCTGATCCGTGTATGACCTCTGGCTTGCTCTTCTGACTCTGCTTGCTGCTACTCCTGACTGATATCTCGTGCATGATTTCTGGCCTGGCTCCTGACTCTGCTCCTGGCTCTCCCTGCTGCCAAGTCTCAACTGGTACTTCTGAAGGACCTCTGCTCCTGCTCATCAGCCACCATCCAGTGGTCATTGCCTCATCACCTCAGCCTTTTGCAGCTGGAAACCCCTGCTTCTCTGAGCATAGGCCTCCATATTACCACCTTCAGGAGCGCTCTGAACTTAGCTGCAAGGGAAGCCCTCTCAGCAGTTCGGCATCCTACCAGGTATGTGACATATCCCATTAATGATTGTCATTGTATAGAGATCTCTTTGGGCCTTCTGAGCTAGCTGGAGATACTGGGCATCTCCACATTAAGGACTCCCATTTATATTCTTCTACCATGCCAAGGACTCAGTGAACAACACTGTTACACATTAAGGGGGGGACTCTCACTTTTAAAGTGTAAAGTCAACATTGCATATTGGGCATTTCACTGTACATTTGTGTTCTGGCCCCGTGATCTCAGGATTTTAGGGAAATAGATTGACCTGTGATAAGTCATCTTTTATTCCCCTTCATACCTGGGAACATAGGCCATATTTGGGGCTTGTGAATCGGTTAAAACTGTGCTTTCGCTACTAGGCATGTGCCTTTGTGTTATGTTGCCTAATATCAGAGTTTGCCATTGGTAACTACTTATTACAATTTATAACTTTTTGTTTGCTGCAAATGTCTTTCGGTAAAATTCTTTTGATTTAGTTTAGCTTGGTGCCTTTTTACCTCTGTGTCTGCAATATTTTCTGTTTACTAACTGTGCCAGAGGGGCTGAGACTGTTTTGGGGGTTGAAAAGCAGAACTTAAAACCTAACATTCCCAAACGGCTTCTTCGGGGGTGGCACTACATTTACATTATTTCTTCACACCTGCCTTAAACTTTTGTACAGTACTGTACATAGAGACAGCAAAATGTTGAAGTCTGATATTTCTTTTATAACTTAGAACACTTCACATATTCTGAATAAACCTTATTAATAAGAAGATGATTAACGTGCCAAAAATAAAACTAAATTTTTCTGGTGAATTAATAATTTTATCATCATTTAAGTCAACATATATGGGACTTTTATAACTTAGGACTCTTCTTTTTTTTTTGTTTCAATCCCTTTATTAAAGGTTTAGGTCAGCCATAAATGGTGTAATTTTTTTTTTTCTTCAACAATGGGTATGGGTAGGAAAGAAAATAGCTTAAATCCCACCCACAAAGCTATTGTGTACTCCCAGTGCGTGTGTGTGTGGGGACGGGGGGTTGCGGGGAGCCATCCCTACTGGGAAAACTTACAGTGATGGCAATAATTGCAATAAAAATTCAACGTGCTGGTTGTACCCATATTCAGTGCCGATCCTGACCTCCCTGGGGCCCTAAGAAAAATTCTGCTAAGGGGCCCTCTACCTGACCCGTGATGCTGTGAGCTATGTAAACCATTTGCCATTGCCACACAGTCACACCTGACACTTCAGCGCTCCCATTACAATACTCCCTCCTTTAAACAAAACAGTCAAAGAATAAGTACAACAATATAGAACAGACATTATATATTTATCTTTACATATCTGAGTGTGGATCCCCCACTTACATCAGGGTCCCCAGAGAGCCACCCCTTACATCAGGATCCCCAGAGAGCCCCCTTACACCAGGGTCCCCAGAGAGCTTCCCCTTACACCAGGGTCCCCAGAGAGCCCCCCCCCTTACACCAGGATCCCCAGAGAGCCCCCCCTTACACCAGGGTCCCCATAGAGCCCCCCTTACACCAGGGTCCCCATGGAGCACCTCCTTACACCATGGTCCCCAGAGAGACACCCCTTACATCAGGATCCCCAGAGAGCACCCCCCTTACATCAGGGTCCCCAGAGAGCCACCCTTACATCAGGATCCCCAGAGAGCACCCCCCATACATCAGGATCCCCAGAGAGCACCCCCCCTTACATCAGGGTCCCCAGAGAGCACCCCCCTTACATCAGGGTCCCCAGAGAGCACCCCCTTACATTAGGGTCCCCAGAGAGCACCCCCTTAAATCAGGGTCCCCAGGGAGCATCCCTATAAAGCCCCTCCTTACATCGGGGTCCCCAGAGAGCCCCCATACATCAGTGTCCTCAGAGAGCCTCCCTACTTACATCAGGATCTGCAGCATCTGCAGGCTGAAAGGGGGGGACAGGAGGTCAGAGGCTGCGATGGGGGGGGGGACAGGAGGTCAGAGGCTGCAAGGGGGGAGACAGGAGGTCAGAGGCTGCAAGGGGGGGACAGGAGGTCAGAGGCCGTAAGGGGGGGACAGGAGGTCAGAGGCTGCAGGGGGGGGCAGGAGGTCAGAGGCTGCAGGGGGGCAGGAGGTCCGAGGCTGCGAGGGGGGGGACAGGAGGTCCGAGGCTGCGAGGGGGGGACAGGAGGTCCGAGGCTGCGAGAGGGGGGACAGGAGGTCTGAGGCTGCGAGGGGGGGACAGGAGGTCCGAGGCTGCGAGGGGGGGACAGGAGGTCCGAGGCTGCGAGGGGGGGGGACAGGAGGTCCGAGGCTGCGAGGGAGGGGGACAGGAGGTCAGAGGCTGCGAAGGGGGGGGCAGGAGGTCAGAGGCTGAAAGGGGGGGACAGGAGGTCAGAGGCTGCGAGGGGGGGACAGGAGGTCAGAGGCTGCGAGGGGGGGGACAGGAGGTTAGAGGCTGCGAAGGGGGGGGACAGGAGGTCAGAGGCTGCGAGGGGGGGGGGGACAGGAGGTCAGAGGCTGCGAAGGGGGGGACAGGAGGTCAGAGGCTGCGAAGGGGGGGGGACAGGAGGTCAGAGGCTGCGAAGGGGGGGCAGGAGGTCCGAGGCTGCGAGGGAGGGGGACAGGAGGTCAGAGGCTGTGAAGGGGGGGGCAGGAGGTCAGAGGCTGAAAGGGGGGGACAGGAGGTCAGAGGCTGCGAGGGGGGGACAGGAGGTCAGAGGCTGCGAGGGGGACAGGAGGTCAGAGGCTGCGAGGGGGGGGACAGGAGGTCAGAGGCTGCGAGGGGGGGGACAGGAGGTCAGAGGCTGCGAGGGGGGGGGGGACAGGAGGTCAGGGGCAGCGAAGGGGGGGGCAGGAGGTCAGAGGCTGCGAAGGGGGGGGGCAGGAGGTTAGAGGCTGCGAAAGGGGGGGACAGGAGGTCAGAGGCTGCGAAGGGGGGGACAGGAAGTCAGAGGCTGCGAGGGGGGGGCAGGAGGTCCGAGGCTGCGAGGGGGGGGGGCAGGAGGTTAGAGGCTGCAAAGGGGGGGGGGACAGGAGGTCTGAGGCTGTGAGGGGGGGGAAAGGAGGTCCGAGGCTGCGAGTGGGGGGACAGGAGGACCGAGGCTGCGAAGGGGGGGACAGGAGATCCGAAGCTGCGAAGGGGGGGACAGGAGGTCCAAGGCTGCAGGGGGGGGGGGCAGGAGGTCAGAGGCTGCAAGGGGGGCAGGAGGTCAGAGGCTGCAAGGGGGGGCAGGAGGTCAGAGGCTGCAAGGGGGGGGACAGGAGGTCAGAGGCTGCAGGGGGGGGCAGGAGGTCAGAGGCTGTGAAGGGGGGGGGGCAGGACGTCAGAGGCTGCGAGGGGGGGGCAGGAGGTCAGAGGCTTTGAGGGGGGAGGGGGGACAGGAGGTCAGAGGCTGCGAGGGGAGGGGGCCCAGGAGGTCAGAGGCTGCGGAGGGGACGTTTAATTTTTTAAAAATGGCGCCACTCGGCGTGTCACTGCGCATGGGGGCGCTGCCGCCGCTGTGAGGGCAGCAGCGCCTGAAAAAAAGATGGCCGCGGGGCCGACATGCAACTGCGCATGCGCCAACGCTGTTGCCGCTGTTCGGCAAATTTCGGAAAGGCGGGCGCATGCGCAGTTGCATGTCGGCCCCACGGTCATCTTTTTTTCAGGCGCCGCTGCCCTCACAGCGGCTGCAGCGGCCCCAGGGGCCCCCTAGCAGAGCCGATCCGCCCTTGGGGTCCCGCACAGCGGCGGGGCCCTACACAGCTTGCGTAGTCCGCATATAGGGCGGATCGGCTGTGCCCATATTAATCGACAATCATACTGCCCAATCCCTGAACTTGCCAAGATTCAAACTATCTATGTCCAGCTTTTCTGTAAGTACAAATAGAAAACAGTACAGCCATAGAACTTTTATGGCAAATGTAGGTAGACCTTGCAAGCAACGCAGGTCAGACACAGTTTGAGAATAACAATCAAAAGTGGCATACATACATAGTAGGTACAGCAAACTCTTAAGGCTCAAACTAGACCATCAAAACCAACCAGAGATGGTCAAAAAACAAAAAAAATATAAAAATATTGGATGCTGGTCAAATAGGTTTGAATCTATTTTCTGCTCCATACTGCTCTGTAGGACAACAGAAACAAGAAGTCTAATATGTTGCCGCACGACTCTCATCACAATTAATAAAAGGACATTGGGGGTTATTTACGAAAGGCAAATCCACTTTGCACTACAAGTGCACTTGCAAGTGCAGTTGCTTTAGATCTGAGGGGTAGATCTGAAATGAGGTGAAGCTTTGCTGATTTTATCATCCAATCATGTGCAAGCTAAAATGCTGTTTTTTTTTTTCCTTGCATGTCCCCCTCGGATTTACAGCTACTGCACTTGTAGTGCAAAGTGGATTTGCCTTTCGTAAATAACCCCCATTGTGTCATACAATATATTTGTATACATTATTATATGCCTATGATATTTACTTTGTGGTTACAAATGGCTGTTCTTCAGGGTTGTATTTTTTTTTTTTTTTTTTGCGATCATGTGCAATATTTGTCATGTTATGTTTTACTGTACGAAACCAGTACACATTACACGAAAATCATAAGTTCTGTTCAGTAATGAGAAAAATTGTGCAGTTCTGTAATTTTCTTTTGGAAGGTCTGATTTGGCTCTTGAAATTTGTGTACACAATATATGCAAATCTTAAGATCGCTCCGATTTGGAAATTCCCAATTATCATATAATGTGTAGACCTCATTAGTGAGAACCAAATCTGTTACAGGGTAGACTTACCATTCCATAGATATGGTCATACACATGACCAGAATTTATACACAGTCAGGACCAAATTTTGCAGATTTGGGCCAAAAGTGACATTTCCAACTCCATCAAAAAATGTTTGTTCCCTTTTGGCCACAGAAGAGGGGACACTGTTAACCGACATGGTTTTCTCAGCTTTTGTATAATCACCAAAAACATTCTGTTTTTGGTAACATATCTGCATGTGGCAAAAAAAAAGGTATGATATACAAAATACAGTTAAAACACAAATTTATTTCAATGAATGTAATGAATGTGATTTGCCATGGGTTAGGGTTAATATTACTGCACCTTATGTGCTCATCTTATAATATATATATTATATATATATTTTATTGCTCTCCCCCCAACCCTAATTGTTATGCATGTGTGTCTTAAGGTATACAAAAAGATCTTCGATCACGTGAGTTTCATGTTTTCAACTAACTACAGGGGGTCCCCGGGTTACAAAAGAGATAGGGACTGTAGGCTTGTTCTTAAGTTGAATCTGTTTGTAAGTCGGAACAGGTACATTTTTTAAGTGTAGCTCCAGCCAAAAAATCTATTTTTAAGCTTTTTGGAGAACATTGGGAAGGGTTATCACCCCTGTAACATTTGTTTTGCTGTCTGTGCCCCTGTTCAGAAGATTTCACCTCACCTTCTGTCCCAATGAAAATTGGATTTTGAAAATTTTGGGTTGTTAGGGAAACATTGACTGGTGATAAAGCTTCAGTGGAGACACCTTTTTCCCATATTAACACTTACAGGAGTGAATTTCCCTTCCTAGGGGTAGATTTCCTCTCACTTCCTGTTGTCTCCCTCCGTTTGTAAGTAGGAGTCGTTTGTAAGTCAGGGACCCCCTGTATGTAACTATGTAACTATGTTAGCATTGCAATAGTATTTAAATGTTCAACGCATAACATTGCTGCCATATTTCCAATAGAAGAATTTAGTGATATTTTTATGAATAACATTAAGGTGTTTGGGGTCTAGCACATGTTGATGCTCTTGTTGTTCAACAACTTTTATATATTATAATCATGATAACTTACCTGTAATTTCATGTTAGCTATTCTGTTGGGCCCATAATGGAAGCTTTTATGTTGTGAAAACTTATTTTTATCTGATAAAATTACAAATATTTAAACAGTCTATGAACAAGTAGTACCTAAGTAATTTCTGAAACTTTGATTTGAATCAATGTCGATACGAATTAGAATAGAATTCGATTAGAATACGGACAAAAAATTTGAATTGAAATTGAAAAAAGGAAATGAAAACTAAATTTGAATCATTCTAACATAACTTAACGAATCCACTAAAACGGGTCTAGTGTCATTGTGATCAGAGACATACAGTGATATCAGAGCAGCCAGCCATGGTACATGATCACTGTCAAAAATAAAAATCTGACAGTGTTTCAGTTCTTATATAACTATGGGGCATGGCTATCAAGTGACGTCACCCTGAGACCCCACCTCCTTCTGATATCATGGACCCATCACATGGTTTGTGACTTCACCTCACCTCATCACCGCATGGCCACGCCCCTTAACTATATAAGAACTGTCAGACATCGAAGCTCACAGAACAGCTGGAGCATTTATTTTTTATTTTAATGGGTCGGCGATGGTGACAGTGGAGAAAGAAGAACAGTGGAGGAACCTGAGAACGAAGACATCGTGGAGGAACTGGAGAAACAAGACAGTGTGATTGACGTTGGAACTACGATGGGGGACATTCTTTATTTTTAATAAATGACTTGTCAAAAACTGCCTTTTGTTTTTAGTAAAACTACACTGCGTTTTTTTGGTGAATGGGTGAGCGTACAATGTACCCCATACCCATTCACATGCTGGGGGGGTGGGATCCAGGGCCCCCTTTCTTAAAGGGGGCTTCCAGATTCTGATAAGCCCCCTGCCTGCATACACATCCACAACCACCGGCCAGGGTTGTGGGGAAGAGCACCATTTTTTTTTGGCGTGGGGTTTACCATCAAAATCCATACCAGACCAAAGGGGGGGGGCACAGTGCAAGTGAAACATGCAAATTAATTATTCCTTTAAATATCGAGCCTGGGGTGTGTCTATAGTATGCCTGTAAAGTGGCACAGTTTTCCTGTGTTTAGAACAGTACCACAAAATGACAGTGAAAAAATGAAATTTCGAAAAGGAAAAAAGGCATTCAAAACTGCTTGCGGCTGTAATGCATTGTTGGGTCCCAGCAATATAGATAAAAATCATTGAGAGAAACGGCATGGGTCCCAGCCCATTACCAGGCCTTTTGGGTCTGGTATGGATATTAAGGGGAACCCCGCACCCAAATAAAAAAAAATGGCGTGGGGTGCCTTCAGGCACTATATACTTTGAACAGAAGTATATGTACTATACGGCCTGCCCTATATACTCTGCAGAAAATCGGGCCTTAGGTGTTGGTGGTACCAGAACACTGTAGGCACTCACAGTTACTCTTGGTGTGCACAGGAACGGTCCCTGCTGTGAAATATTAGCTCAAGAATTGTAATTACATGCCCCTGTTAAACAGGGGCAGAAAATTTGGGCCTTTGGTGGTGGTGGTGGTGATGCCACAACACTGTAAGCCCTCACAGTTACTCTTGGTGGGCGCAGGAAGAGGCCCTGCTGTGAAATATTAGATTAAAAACTGTAATTACATGCCCCTGTTAAACTGGGGCAGAAAAAGTGGGCATTTGGTGGTGGTGTGGTGGTGCCACAACACTGTAAAGCCCTCACAGTTACTCTTGGTGGGCGCAGAAACAAGCCCTGCTGTGAAATATTAGATCAAAAATTGTAATTACAATACAGTGCAGCCGTAGTGCAGTTGCGAATGTGGATCAAGAAGGGTTGCAACTGTACTACAGCTGCACTTTATTGTGTACTGTGTACACCACCAGAAGTGTAGTAGCAACTGCACTATGGCTGCACTGTATTGTGTACTGTGTACACCACCAAAAGTGTAGTAGAAACTGCACTACGGTTGCACTGCATTGTGTACTGTGAACACCACCAGAAAACTAGTAGCAACTGTACTAAGGCTGCACTGTATTGTGTACAACCAGCAGAAAAGTAGTAGCAACTGTTCTACAGCTGCACTGTATTGTGTACTGTGTAAACCACCAGAAAAGTAGTAGCAACTTCACTACAGTTGCACTGTATTGTGTACTGTGTACACCACCAGAAAAGTAGTAGCAATTGTACTACGGCTGCACTGTATTGTGTACTGTGTACACCACCAGAAGTGTAGTAGAAACAGTACACCACGGAATGCACTGTAGATATAGGCTACACTGGATGCAGAGTATATATATATATATATATATATACTAGACTGTATATTTATATATATATTAATACACCGCCTGAAGTATATAAGAAATAGTACACCACAGAATGAACTGTAGATATAGGATGCAGAGTACTGGATGCAGAGTATATATATATATTTAGAAAAAGTGGGCCTTTGGTGGTGGTAATGGTGGTGCCACAACACTGTAAGCCCTCACAGTTACTCTTGGTGGGCGCAGAAACAAGCCCTGCTGTGAAATATTAGATCAAAAATTGTAATTACAATACAGTGCAGCCGTAGTGCAGTTGCGAATGTGGATCAAGAAGGGTTGCAACTGTACTACAGATGCACTTTATTGTGTACTGTGTACACCACCAGAAGTGTAGTAGCAACTGCACTACTGCTGCACTGTATTGTGTACTGTAAACACCACAAGAAAAGTAGTAGCAACTATACTAAGGCTGCACTGTATTGTGTACTGTGTACAACCAGCAGAAAAGTAGTAGCAACTGTTCTACGGCTGCACTGTATTGTGTACTGTGTAAACCACCAGAAAAGTAGTAGCAACTTCACTACGGTTGCACTGTTTTGTGTACTGTGTACTCCACCAGAAGTGTAGTAGCAATTGCACTATGGCTGCACTGTATTGTGTAATGTGAACACCACCAGAAGTGTAGTAGAAACAGTACACCACGGAATGCACTGTAGATATAGGCTACACTGGATGCAGAGTATATATATATATATATTAATACACCGCCTGAAGTATATAAGAAATAGTACACCACAGAATGAACTGTAGATATAGGCTACACTGGATGCAGAGTATATATATATATATATATATATAATATATATATATATATTGTGGCGGTAGGACCCTGTGCTGCCTGGAGGATTGCTGGTTTACGCCAGATTTTGGAGAGAAAGGCACGCTGATTGCACAGCTGTGTGCTGGGCTATTTAGTCTTGACCTGGCTATGGCTCAGTGTTCCACCCAACAGACAGGAAGTCTGTGCATGGGAGCAGAGGCTGCTCTCTAATTAGGCAAATTAGGCGATCGCCTAAGGGCCCGCACTCACAGGGGCCTTGCGGCCGCCTAATTTGCCTGTGATCAATCATTGATGTTGTCAAGGTCTCATCACAGAGCGTCCCGGTCCGGTGGCAGCAGATGCGGGGAGCAGTAGAGGCTTCTAGGTGGCGGCAGCGGCTGAATGACAGCACACGGCTTCAAGGCATGCAGGCAGCATGTCCATGCGGGACCCGCAGCTGAGCTGCTCCTTCAGCCTGTGCCGCTCACCCGACCTCTCCTCACCTGCCTCCTATTTGGTTCAGAAGCTATCCAGCTGAGCTGTCCCATGATTGTAAAGAGGAAGGAGCTCTTATGCTGCCTGGCCGACCAGAGAGAAGGTGAGTGCCCGTGCAACCTCCCTGTGTGCCTGAATAGGAGCAGCGGTGGGGAGACTGAACATAGTGGAATAGATTTTTCCATATGCAGCCGCTGAATGCAGGAAAGAGGGGAGGAGAAGTGATCATTCCGCGGCTGCATCTAGGTATATGGAAAAATCAATTCCACTATGTTCAATTTCCCCACCGCTCCTCGTATCTAACTTTTTCTGCATCTCCCTGCTCTCCAGCCCCTCCGTGTGCTCCCTGACTCTGCCCCTCCTGCTCTCCTGCCCCCACCCCCAGCACTCTCTGGCCCTCACCCCCCCTTCACTCTCTGGCCCCCACCCCCAGCACTTTCCGGCCCCCACCCCCAGCACTCTCTGGCCCCCAGCACTTTCCGTCCCCCACCCCCCAGCACTATCTAACCCCCAGCTCTCTCCGGCCCCCACCCCCCAGCACTTTCCGGCCCCCACCCCCCAGAACTCTCTGCCCCCCAGCACTGTCCAGCTTCCACCCCCAGCACTTTCCACCCCCACCACTCTCCACCCCCCAACCTCCAGCACTCTCCGGCAACCACCCCCCAGCACTCTCCCTCCCACCCCCCAGCACTCTCTGGCCCCCAATGCTTCAGCTCCTCCATGGAGACATGGGGCACAGGAGGGGCTGCAGACAGGGATAGAGATCTCTCTCACCCCCTTTCCCTCACCCCCCTCTCTCTCTCTTACCCCCTCTCACCCCTCTCTCTCCGCCCTTCCTCTCTCCACCTCCCCCTCTCTCTCTCTCTCTCTCTTACCCCCTCTCACTCCCATTCTCTCTCTCCCCCCCTCTCTCTCTCACCACACTCTTCTCTCTTACCCCTTCCCACCACTCCCTCCCTCTCCATCTCCACCACTCCCTCCCTCTCCCCACCTCTCTCTCTCTCCCTCCTCTCTCTCTCTCTCCCATCCTCTCCCGCTCTCCCCAACTCATCAGAAGATCTGCAAAAAAAAAAAAGAAGTGAAATGGCTGTTAATAGTCCTCCCTCCCCCATCTCTCTCTCCCTCCCCCTCTCTCACTCCCTCCCCTCTCTCCCTTCCCAAGTTTCCTCTCCCCCCCCCCGCTCTCTCCCCAGTCTCTCTCTCCCTAACCCCTCTCTCACCCTATCGCTCCCACTGCATTAGAAACTATTTCTTGCTCAACTGCATTAGAAACCCCTTTTGCTCTCCTTTTCTCTTGCAGTTGAAATAATTTCAAACGGGGCAGGTCACGTGGCACTTGTGGTCGGTCACGTGGCACTCGTGGCCGGTCACGTGGCACTCATGGCAGGTGTCTTGGCACTTGTGGCAGGTGTTGTGGCAAGTGGACAGTGACATACAGCATATGTACTTGCCTTGCGATCGACATCCGTGACAGCCATTTCACATCTTTTTTTTTATGTGACAGATGTGTATAATAAATAAAC
This sequence comes from Lithobates sylvaticus, assembly GCA_028564925.1. Taxonomy (NCBI): domain Eukaryota; kingdom Metazoa; phylum Chordata; class Amphibia; order Anura; family Ranidae; genus Lithobates; species Lithobates sylvaticus. The sequence continues at coordinate 176,846,570 of CM053036.1, forward strand.
CATCTTCCAAAAATTTATAATTCAAATAGAAAAGATTAGAACAGAATAAAAAAACATATATAATTTAATAGCAGATCTCCTGTAGACTATTAACAGCCATTTCACTTCTTTTTCTTTTGCAGATCTTCTGCAGACTGTTAGAATCAATTTCATTTTTTTTTTCAAAGTCGGGTCGCAAAATATTTTCGAATCCGCTTGAAATAGTATTAACATGATTTGAAATGATTTCAACTGCATTTGAAATTTTTTCAACTGCATTTGAAATTTTTTCAACTGCATTTGAAATTTTTTCAACTGCATTTGAAATTTTTTCAACCGAATTCGAAAATATTTTGCGACCCGACTTTGGGTCCACGTATCTCGGGGTTTCTTGGTGATAGAAACACCAAATTTGGAGAGGTTGTAGTGCTAGTTCTACTGTGTTTGCATACCAAATTTGGGGTTTCTAGCTATAAGTGGCCCCGAGATACGTGGCCTCAAAGTCGGGTCACAAAATGTAATTTTCTGCTGTAGAAAAGTACTTGACATATCCCCCATATCTGGGGGTCACTTGGTGCTAGGAACCCCATAACTTGTGGCAGGTGACATGGCAAGTGGACAATCCACAACTTGGTCACGTGGCAGGTCACGTGGCACTTGTGGCAGGTGTTGTGGCAAGTGGACAGTGACATACAGCACATGTACTTGCCTTGCGATCGACATCCGTGACAGCCATTTCACATCTTTTTTTTTATGTGACAGATGTATATAAGTAAATAACCATCTTCGCAAAATGTATAATTCAAATAGAAAAGATTAGAACAGAATAGAAAAAAATATATAATTTAATAGCAGATCTCCTGTAGACTATTAACAGCCGTTTCACTTCTTTTTTTTTTTGCAGATCTTCTGCAGACTGTTAGAATCAATTTCATTTTTTTTTTTTCAAAGTCGGGTCGCAAAATATTTCCGAATCCGCTTGAAATAGTATCAACGTGATTTGAAATTATTTCAACTGCATATGAAATTTTTTCAACTGCATTTGAATTTTTTTCAACTGCATTTGAAATTTTTTCAACCAAATTCGAAAATATTTTGCGACCCGAAATTTGGGTCCATGTATCTCGGGGTTACTTGGTGATAGAAATTGTTTCTAATGCAGATGAAATATTTTCAAATCTGGTTGAAATAGTTTCTAATGCAGTTGAAATAGTTTCTAATGCAGATGAAATATTTTCAAATCTGGTTGAAATAGTTTCCAATGCAGTTGAAATATTTTCAAATCTGGTTGAAATAGTTTCTAATGCAGTTGAAATAGTTTCTAATGCAGTTGAAATAATTTCAACCAGATTTGAAAATATTTCAACTGCATTTGAAAATATTTCAACTGCATTTGAAAATATTTCAACTGCATTTGAAAATATTTCAACTGCATTTGAAATTATTTCAACCGAATTCGAATATATTTTGCGACCCGACTTTGGGTCCACGTATCTCGGGGTCACTTGGTGATATAAACCAATATGTAGTGCTAGTTCTACTGTGTTTGCATACAAATTTGGGGTTTCTAGCTATAAGTGGCCCCGAGATACGTGGCCCCAAAGTCGGGTCACAAAATGTAATTCTCTGCTGTAGAAAAGTACTTGACATATGCCCCATATCTGGGGCTCACTTGGTGCTAGGAACCCCATAACTTGTGGCAGGTGACATGGCAAGTGGACAATCCACAACTTGGTCACGGGGCAGGTCACGTGGCACTTGTGGTCGGTCACGTGGCACTCGTGGCCGGTCACGTGGCACTCATGGCAGGTGTCGTGGCAAGTGGACAGTGACATACAGCATATGTACTTGCCTTGCGATCGACATCCGTGACAGCCATTTCACATCTTTTTTTTTATGTGACAGATGTGTATAATAAATAACCATCTTCCAAAATTTATAATTCAAATAGAAAAGATTAGAACAGAATTAAAAAACACATATAATTTAATAGCAGATCTCCTGTAGACTATTAACAGCCATTTCACTTCTTTTTTTTTTGCAGATCTTCTGCAGACTGTTAGAATCAAATTTCATTTTTTTTTTCAAAGTCGGGTCGCAAAATATTTTCGAATCCGCTTGAAATAGTATTAACATGATTTGAAATGATTTCAACTGCATTTGAAATTTTTTCAACCGAATTCGAAAATATTTTGCGACCCGACTTTGGGTCCACGTATCTCGGGGTTACTTGGTGATAGAAACACTATAGTGCTAGTTCTACTGTGTTTGCATACCAAATTTGGGGTTTCTAGCTATAAGTGGCCCCGAGATACGTGGCCCCAAATTCGGGTCGCAAAATGTCAAGCACTTTTCTGCAGCAGAGAATGACATTTTTCGACCCGACTTTGGGGCCACATATCTCAGGGCCACTTGTAGCTAGAAACCCCAAATTTGGTATGCAAACACAGTAGAACTAGCACTACAACATATCCATATTTGGTGTTTCTATCACCAAGTAACCCCGAGATACGTGGACCCAAAGTCGGGTCGCAAAATATTTTCGAATTCGAAAATCAGTTGAAAACTAAACGAAATCCGAAAACGAATTTAACAAATGTAACGAATCTAACTAAACGAAATTAATTAATTAACGAATTAAAACGAAACTAAACGAAACGAATTTTTTCCTTTTGCACATGTCTACTCTCCCCATCCTCTCCGCTCTCCCCCTCCTCTCCTCTCTCTCCCCCTCGCTCACCCTCTCTCTTACCCAATCTCTTGCTCCTCCTCTCCCCCCTCTCTCCCTTTCCCTCCCCCCTCTCTCCCCTTTCCCTCCCCTCTCTCCCTTTCCCCTCTCTCCCCCCTCCTCTCTCCCTCCCTCCCACATCTCTCTCTCTCCCCCTCTCTCTCACTCCCTCCCCTCTCTCCCTTCCCTTTCTCCCCCCCCGCTCTCTCCCCCTCTCTCTCTCCCTCCTCTCTCACCCTATCGCTCCCAATCTCTTGCTCCCCCTTTTGCTCTCCCTTTCTCTTCCCCTTTTTCTCTCCCCCTCTCTCTCTCTCTCCCTCCCCCTTTCTCTCTTCCCCCTCCCCCCCCTCTCTCTCTCCCTCCCTTTGCCTCCCCCCTCTCTCTCTCTCTCCCTCCCCCTCTCTCTCCCCCTGTGCTGTGCTGGGATCCCCCCACTCTACTTTCTCTGTGGATGTGGAATGACTCAGTGACATCCCCTCCCCATTCTCCCAAGACACTGGAAATTCTTAGAGGGGTTGCCACCTTGCTGGTCCCAGATGTTTTATTGGCTGCATATGTCTGATTGGTGAAGAGGATGCCCTGGAAGTGGTGCTGATGAACTGTGTGCTAGATCTGTGCATCTTTTTGCAGCCATTTTTATTGCTTAAATTTTTTTTCCCATTATGGGCGTGATTGGGGCCTCATGTGTAAGTTTCGCCTAAGGCCTCACAAAGCCTAGAGCCGCCTCTGCATGTAAATTGCTAAATGTTGTACCTTTATTAAATGTAACCATATTGCTACACTTAGAGGCGCCTCTCTTCTCTTTTATACTCAGTTGTCACATGACGCTACTTGTATATCAAGACATCGCTTGTTTACCAAGCCAAAATGTATTAAAAATGTTGCTTGTCTTGCAAAACGCTCTCAAACTAAGTTACTCTCAAAGCAAGGTTTTACTTTATTTGGAACTGCCTCCTCCCAGCCATGTACTACTCCCAAGGTTTCTGGGGACTGAAAACTATCTCTTAAGGTTTGATGTATGCCTTCCTCTGCTTCAATGTCTCCAAAACTGCCAGAATTCTCCTCCTCCCTCTCCTCTTGTGTGTTCTGTGGCATCATAAGAATGGTGTCTGCATTATGCAGGCTTCGAGAGGAAAGGATGTCCTTCTCCCACTGCTGTGCCTCGAGTGCCCTGTCCATAATGCTATGCAGAGTATGCTCCAGAAGGAACACAAGAGGAATTGTATCACTGATGCATGCATTGTCATGGATCACCATCCTTGTTGCCTCCTCAAATGGTGACAGTACAGTGCAAGCATCCTTTATCAGCAGCCATTGGCGTGGGGACAAAAAGCAGAACTCCACTGAGCCTGTTCTTGTGCCATACTCATACAGCTACTCGTTGATGACCCTCTGCTGCATGTGCAGCCACTGCAGCATTGCCAAAGTTGAGTTCCATCTGGTGGGCATGTCACAAATCAGACGGTTTACGGGCAGGAGGAATTCCTGCTGAACTTCTGCCAACCAAACACTGGCCATGGAAGATCTTACAACCCTGGGTACCTGTTTAAGAAAAGCTGCACCACCAAATTGAGCACATGTGCCAGGCATGGTACATGTGTCAACATTCCCTGTCGAAGGGCAGACAGAAAGTTAGTGCCATTATCGCACACCACCATTGCTGGCTCAAGCTGCTATGGCATGAACCACTTATGGGCCTGCCGTACAGAGCTGAAAAAATCTGCTCTGGTGTGTCTCCTGTTCCCCAGACAAATTAGCTGAAGCACTGAATGGCATCTTCCCTGTCGAAGGGCAGACAGAAAGTTAGTGCCATTATCGCACACCACCATTGCTGGCTCAAGCTGCTATGGCATGAACCACTTATGGGCCTGCCGTACAGAGCTGAAAAAATCTGCTCTGGTGTGTCTCCTGTTCCCCAGACAAATTAGCTGAAGCACTGAATGGCATCTTTTAGCCTGACTTGTTGAATAGCCCCTTGAACGCTTGAAAGCCAACAATTTGGTCAAGCTGGAATTTAGACGCTGGGCATGTGGGTGGCAGGAAGTGTATTTATTTTTTTCGCTGCAGCAGCTGGGGCAAACAAATTTGCCTGCTATACTCTACATCTGGTGGTGTGCTGCTGGCAGAAGTGTTGGAAGGACCTGTGATGACACTCTTTGCTATACCATCATCTTATAGCGGGGTAGACATGGAAGGTAAGGAGTGAAGAGGAGAATAATTGTGTCCCTTATGTGTGGCTTTTGGGTGCTCTTGCCAACAGTCTGAGTAGTGAGAGGTTAAATGCTTTTGCAAGCATGTGGTACCCAAAGGGCTGGTGTTTTTGCCATGCTTTATCTGCTGGCAGTAGAGATTGCAAATTGCAACATTGCAATCGGCTGTACATGTGCTAAAAATGTCCCACACAGCTGAGCTGTTGGAATTGGTCCAAGAGATAACAGTTCCACAATCTGATGGTATACGGTGGCTGCTCTCTATTCTTCCATGATAGCTGTCTCGTTGGGGTGGAGCCTCACAGTCACTTTCCTGTCATATCAATAACCTCATTATCATTATCCCCTCCATCTTCATCATCACTGGGGCCAACTTGGCTGCGGCTGGGGGAACATGGATGCTAATTTTTTGTTTATCAGTGTCTCTCTCTAGGCTCATATTACTCCTTTCCTCTACTTTACTTTAGTAAGCCAGTCCACCACCTCCTCGGCATGCTGTGACTGGATAGCATGGACAACATCACTAAACAGAGACAAAGGTTCCCTGCCTGAGGACGGAGCACTTTTTAAATTGGCCTGTGGACAGAAACGCTGCTGGCCCCCTCATAGTGGCATGGGAATGTCTGCCTCTCCTTGTTGGCCTTCCAAACATGATGGGGGGGGGGGGGGGGCTTATTACCCAAATTTAATAGAAACTGGAAAATGTATGATTGGATGAACTTTATTGAATGCAAAGTGGTGTTTGGTGCACTTTACATTGAGAACTGATGCTGACAGAAATGTAAAACTATAAAAATAAAAAAAAAGGGGGAACACCAGCTTCGCAGTCAGAAACACTGCGGCTGACAATTTTAAAAAAAGGGGGCAGACTTAAACACTGCACTACACTAACACCACTACACTATACTCACACTATACTGACACACTACACTATACTCACACACTACACTATACTGACACACTATACTGTCACATTATACTCACACTATACTAACACTACACTATACTGACACACTATACTCACACTATACTAACAATACACTCAGAGTCACAATAAGTGAACACACTAACTCAGTAGTAGCAAACTGAGCCCTGCTCTATCTGTCTCCATTCCAACAACACACTGCAAAAGCTTCCTGTGGGAAGCAACCTTTTATACTATGAGCACTGAGCCATGATTGGACAAAGTCTTTATCACTTTGTCCAATCAGGGCTCTGACAATGCTTTGTGTCCTAATTGGCAAAGCCATCCAATTAGGGCCCTAGAATGCACTGTGCAGTATGCAGCGCATTGCAGGGCGTTCGGCGGATGAACATCCTGCCGAGCGCCTCGCAAATTCAGGTGTTCGCTGAATGGGCGAACAGGCAATGTTCGGGCCAAACTATTCCACAAGATCCAGAAAAGGACAACCATCACTGCAGCCCTCCGCCGATCTAGGCTTTATGGCATAGTGGTTACATGGAAGCCTCTCCTTGCCTCTGCAAAACACATGAAAGCCTGCTTGAAGTTTGCAAAAAAGCACCTGAAGGACTATCAAACTGTGAGGAGCAAGATTCTCTGGTCTGATTAAACCAACGTTGAACTGTTTGGCCTCAATTCAAAACATTTTGTCTGGAGGAAACCAGACACTGCTCACCATCCTAAAAGTGAAGCATGATGGTGGCAGCATAATGCTGCAGGTTTTTTTTTTTTCAGCCGCAGGGACTGTGAGACTGTTCAGGATTGAGGAAAAGCTGAATGGAGCAAAGTACAGAGATATTCTCCATAAAAACCTGTTCCCCAGCACTCAGGACCTCAGACTTGGCTGAAGGTTCCTGCTCCAACATGACAACAATCCTAAGCACACAGGAGTGGCTTGGGGACAATTCTGTGAATGTTCTACAGTGGCCCAACCAGAGCCCTGACTTGAACCCTATTGAACATCTCTGGAGAGACCTAAACATGGCTGTCCACCGACGGCCCCATCCAACTTGACTGGCCTTTAGAAGATTTGCACAGAAGAATGGCAGAAAAAAAACAATCCAGGTGTGCAGAGCTTGTTGTGTCTTACCCAAAAAGGCTCAAGGCTGTAATTGCTGCCAGAGGTGCTTTAACAAAGTACTGAGTATACAGGGGGTCCCCGGGTTACAAACAAGATAGGGACTGTAGGTTTGTTCTTAAGTTGAATCTGTTTGTAAGTCGGAACAGGTACATTTTTTAAGTGTAGCTCCAGCCAAAAAATAAATGTTTACTTTTTTTAGATAACATAGAGAAGGGTTATCACCCCTGTAACATTTGTTTTGCTGTCTGTGCCCCTGTTCAGAAGATTTCACCTCACCTTCTGTCCCAATGACAATTGGATTTTGAAAATTTTGGGTTGTTAGGGAAACATGGACTGGTGATAAAGCATCAATGGAGACACCTTTTTCCCATATTAACTCTTACAGGGGTGAATTTCCCTTCCTAGGGGTGGATTTCCTCTCACTTCCTGTTGTCTCCCCCTGTTTGTAAGTAGGAGTCGTTTGTAAGTCGGATGTTTGTAAGTAGGGGACCCCCTGTAATTTACTTATACTTAAAGTGGAGTTCCACCCAAAAGTGGAACTTCCGCTCATCTGCTTCCGCTCATCTGATTCCTCCCTTTCACAGTTATCCTGTTCCCACTTATGAGAGTCCAGCTGCGGCCCGCAATTCCACCACGGGGCTCCCTCCTCCTCTCTCCTCCTCTCCCTGTCGCCGGGCCAGTAGGAGAGAGGAGCAGGGCCTCGCGCATGCGCAGTAGGGTTCCCGGCGTGAAGCTGTAAGGCTACACTGCCGGGTTTCCTTACCTGCAATGTGGGCGGAAGCACCCGACAGCTGAAGGAAACATCAGCTGCGATGTTGACATCGCAGGACTCCAGGACAGGTAAGTGTCCTATTGTTAAAAGCCAGCAGCTGCAGTATGTTTAGCTGCTGGCTTTTAATTATTTATTTTTTTGACGGAACACCGATTTAAGAACATGTGATATTTAAATTTTGAAAGGCTTGTACTGTATCACCTAGGAGTCTAGGACGGACGAGAAGAGAGGAGGGGCCGGCGGGGAGCAACGCACCACTAGCAGTGTTATTACAGGCATCGGGTGAGTGAAATTTTTTTTTTACTGGAGGGTCGCCATCGGAGGTAGGGGGCAGTACAGATGTATGGGGCCGGGCCACACTTCAGTGTGCTCTCCCTCCTCCCCACACCGTCCCCCCTGTATGCTCTCCCCCCACACTGTAACCCCTGTATGCTCTCCCCCTACACTGCCCCCCCTGTCTGCTCTCCCTCCCCACACTGTCCCCCCTGTGTGCTCTCCCCCCACACTGCCCCCCTGTATGCTCTCCCCCCACACTGTCCCCCCCTGTGTGCTCTCCCCCCACACTGTCCCACACGTGTGCTCTCCCCCCCACATTGTCCCCCTGTATGCTCTCCCCCCACAGTGTCTCCCTGTGTGCCCCCCCCCACAGTGTCCCCCCTGTATGCTCTCCCCCCCACAGTGTCCCCCTTGTATGCTCTCCCCCCACAGTGTCCCCCCTGTATGCTCTCCTCCCACACTGTCCCCCCTGTGTGCTCTCCCCCACACTGTCCCCCCCTGTGTGCTCTTCCCCACACTGCCCCCCTCTGTGTGCTCTACCCCACACTGCCCCCCCTGTGTGCTCCCCCCACACTGTCCCCCCTGTGTGCTCTCCCCCCACACTGTCCCCCCTGTGTGCTCTCCCCCCACACTGTCCCCCTGTGTGCTCTCCCCCCACACTGTCCCCCCTGTGTGCTCTCCCCCCACACTGTCCCCCCTGTGGGCTCTCCCTCCCCACTGTCCCCCCTGTATGCTCCCCCCCACACTGCCCCCCCGTATGCTCTCCCCCCACAGTGTCCCCCTGTGTGCTCTCCCCTCCACAATGTCCCCCTGTGTGCTCTCCCCCCCACAGTGTCCCCCTGTGTGCTCCCCCCCCCCCCCAGTGTCCCCCTGTGTGCTCTCCCCCCCCACACTGTCCCCCTGTGTGCTCTCCCCCCCCACAGTGTCCCCTGTGTGCTCTCCCCCCCCCACAGTGTCCCTCTGTGTGCTCTCCCCCCCCCAGTGTCCCCCTGTGTGCTCTCCCCCACCCCACAGTGACCCCCTGTGTGCTCTCCCCCCCCCCCACAGTGTCCCCCTGTGTGGTCCCCCCCACAGTGTCCCCTGTGTGGTCTCCCCCCACAGTGTCCCCCTGTTGGGTCCCCCCCCACAGTGTCCCCCTGTGTGCTCTCCCACCACCCACAGTGTCCCCCTGTGTGCCCCCCTGACAGTGTCCCCCTGTGTGCCCTCTCCCCCTCCCCCAGTGTGCCCTCTCTATTTCCCCCAGTGTCCCCCTGTTTGCCCTCTCTCTCCCCCAGTGTCCCCCTGTGTGCCCTCCCCCTCCCCCAGTGTCCCCCTATGCGCTCTCTCCCCCTCCACAGTGTCCCCCTGGGTGTCCCCCCCCCCAGTGTCTCCCCCCAATGTCCCCCTGTGCAGGTGTGGCTTGGGAGGCAGGGGGCCCCATGATCTTCTATTGCCTGGGGGCCCCATCAGTTGTCAGTCCGCCCCTGGCTGTAACATAACAAAATTGAAAAAAGTGAAGAGGGTCTGAATACTTTGTAAATGCATGCATACATGTATGTTCAATGTGCATAAGTGACTTGTAAAAGTTTTTTTGTAAGAGAATTGCATTATATTTTCCACTGATGATTACTCGACAAAGTAAAAGAAGTTTTAAGGAAAAGCTTGTATCACCTGATTGCTATACGCCCTAGCCACATGTAAGCTAAGGTGTGAATTAGGGTTATAGGCTCGTTCACACCATGTGACATTATTTTTTCTGCACTTTCTGCTTTACTTTTTCAATGTGCTCTGTTCATACCATAACTGGGCAGACATGTGCAGAGCATAGAGATAAAGAAAAATGCAGCACATCTCCAATTTTCTGCGCCTCACTGAAGCTTATCTGAAGCCTCTATTTCTCTGCACAGCAGAGAAATGTAATGCATTAAAATTAATGAAATTTAACGCATTAAAATGATTATAATATTTTAATATAATATTATAAAAATAAAAAAATATTTTGAATATTTATAATATTATATTTTATATATAATATTATAATATAATAATTAATGAAATGTTACTTTTAATGCAAAGAAAAAAAAAAGGTAAACAGACAAGGCACTTCCTCCAACTGCCAGTACAGAACTGACACCAGCCCAACAGGAAAACAGATCACTTGATGATGTAATATTTTCTCTCCGGAAAGTGAAAGTGTTAGCTCTTACTCGTGTAGGTAGGAGAAACGAAAGTACCTGCTTCTTAACAAATATTGGTAAGCATTTATGTTTAATTCTGTGCTGTTCAAGGAATGGGTCTTTTTCGGGAAAATTATAATCTGTCTTTGCCGTCTCTGCGGTCATACCACATCTCAAAATTATAATAATAGTAATAATTACAAACCAAATTTTTCTATTCAACTATCCTCAGCAGACCTTATAATTATGTGTTCGTTAACTACGAAGTGTCAACCAGAACAAAAGTATTAGTATTGCATTTGTAGTATTGCATTCTTTATTTTGAAAAGCCGGTATAAAGAAAGAAATGTAGTTTTAAAAAAAACAAATCACTTGTGGGTTTAACAATTTGCATGTTTTAATTCTTCATAGGCATGTAAGGAGGGTCTGGCAGGGATGTATGCTTTGTCTGCATAGTTTTTGCTTAACCACTTCTACACTGGAGAATTTTTTTCATTTATCACATATATTAAAATCAGAATTTTGTTCCTGTAAATTTACTTAAAACCACCAGACATTTTATATTTTCTGAATTCAGAGGCCCTGTAGAATTAAAAGTAGTTGCAATTTTTTTAACTACTTGCTTACTGGGCACCTAAACCCCCCTCCTGCCCAGGCCAATTTTCTGTCACTCTTTGAATGACAATTTGCGGTCATACATCACTGTACCCACATGACATTTTTATATTTTTTTCCCACAAATGGAGCTTTTCTTTTGGTGGTATTTGATCACCTCTGGGGTTTTTTTTATTTTTTGTTAAAAAAGAAAAAATACAAAATTGTTTTAGATTTTGTTAATAAATTTTGCAAACAGGTAATTTTTCTCCTTTTCTCTGGTGGGCACTGATAGGTGGTACTGATGGGTGGCACTGATGGGCGGCACTGAAGGGCATTGATAGGTGGCACTGAAGGGCACTAATAGGTGGCACTGATATCAGGCAGTGATGGGAACTGATAGGTGGCAGTGATGGGCAATGATGGGTGGCAGTGATGGGCACTGATCGGCACTGGTAGGTGACACTGATAGGTAGCACTGGTAGGTGGCACTGATTGGCACCACTGGTGGGCATTGATAGGTGGCACTCGTGGGCATTGATAGGCGGCACTGATTGCTGGCACATATGCACTGGTGGGCACTGATTTGTGGCACTGTGGGCACTGGCAGGCGGTACTGGTGGGCACAGATGAGGTGGCTTTGTCTCTTCCTCTCCAGGACGGATGTCCCTTGCACAGAAGCCGGTGATCAGCTTTTTTTCTCCTCACGCTGTCAGCGTGAGAAGAAAAAAAAACGATTACCGATCTTCTGTTTACAACACGTGATCAGCTGTCATTGGCTGACAGCTGATCACGTGGTAAGGGTCCAAGATCGGCCCCTTACTCCGATCTGTGATCACCCGAGTCTCATTGACTCAGTGATCACATCGCGCGCAAGGGGAGCGTGCAAAGAGAAGGAAATCTATTGATGGCCTGCTGGTCTAAATGGAGATCCGTGCTGTAACAGTCATTCGGTTATAACACGGATCTGAAGGGGTTGAGATGCTTGGTATTTGCGCAGCTGTTTAGCAAATCTATATTTTCTGTAACAAATACAAATACATTTTAGTACAGAAAAGCACAATGGAATCCACAATTTCTGTGTGCAAATATGTCAGGCCTTAAAAATGCATGCGTACCGAAAAACTATGATACTCCAAATTTTCAGTAGGGGACACCTTGCATACGTTCACAGCTCATCAGCTTATGTACACGGGACATATTTACAACCTCTCCTGAATGATTTAACTTGACAGATAGTAACCCACGTTTAAACCGATTTGCCACGTTTACGTGCCACGTTTAGCAGCGTTTTGCCGCGTTTGCGGGGTTTGCGTTTAGAAGCGTTTGAAAACAAAATTATTATTATATATTTTTTTTCAAAATAGCCAAAAATGAAAAACACCTGTAAATGAAATGCATTTAGAAGTGTTTGGCGCTTGAAATGCATCTAAACTCATCGTCTGAACTAATTTTTTTGCTTTCCAAAAAAGGCCTCTAAACTCAACTGCCTAGAAACGTCTATAAACGACCCTGTGTACATGTACTAATAATATAACATAGAGGAGAGTTCAGGGGCAGTTGAAAAAAATGCCCAACTGCTCCCCTTGCCGACCGCTGAACGCTTATATACGTCTTTACTTTTCAGGACGGATATCGTTGTTACGGCAGCAGCTAGCTGTCATAACCTCGGTATCCTCATGTTTAGCCGGCTACAAGATAAAAGTGGTCTCTGTGGTGGATTTGCCGCAATATCACTTTTATCGGCAGTGGGAGAGGGCGCCCCCCCCTCCCGCCGTGCTCCGGAGCCCTCGCAGCGGCGGAGGCGATCCGTTCCTTCTCCTGGATAGACATGGAGACGAGTGAGGGGAAGATGGCCCCCACCCGTCTCCATGACCTTGCAGGGTGGAAGCGACGTCAAAACGTCACTTCCGCCCATAGCTCTTAAAGGGCCATTTTTTTTTTAATAATTTTTTTAAATGACACATTTATTTATTTTTGATTTCATTTTAGTGTAAATATGAGATCTGAGGTCTTTTTGACTCCAAATCTCATCTTTAAGAGGTTCTGTCATGCTTTTTTTCTATTACAAGGGATGTTTACATCACTTGTAATAGGAATAAAAGTGACACAATTTTTTTTTTTTTAAACGCGCTCCCGTCTCGCCAAGCTCGCGTGCAGAAGTGCATGCATATGTGAGTAGCGCTCGCATATGAAAACGGTGTTCAAACTACACATGTGAGGTATCGCCGCGATTGGTAGAGCAAGAGCAATAATTCTAGCCCAATATCTCCTCTGTAACTCAAAAGATGCAACCTGTAGAATTTTTAAAAAGTTGCCTATGGAGATTTTTAAAGGTAAAAGTTTGTCGCCATTCCATGAGCGGGCACAATTTTAAAGCATGACATGTTGGGTATCAATTTACTTGCCGTAACATTATCTTTCACAATATAAAAAACCAATTGTGCTAACTTTACTGTTGTCTTATTTTTTTAATTCAAAAAAGTGTATTTTTTTCAAAAAAAGTGTGCTTGTAAGACCTCTGCGCAAATACGTTGTGACAGAAAGTATTGCAATGGCCGCCATTTTATTCTCTAGGGTGTTAGACATTTTTTTTTCAAATTTTTTGGGTTCTAAGTAATTTTCTAGCAAAAAAAAATGTTTTTAACTTGTAAACAACACATCTAAAAAAGATGGCCGGTCCTTAATTGGTTAACATCCGTTTAGCAGCAGCAGTGTATAAGAGGCCTTATTAGGGTAACCATAAAGGAGGAGCCTACAATTGTTGCTCTCACCCCATAAGCACGTAAAAGTGATCATAGTTATAGTCAGGTTGAAAAAAGACACACGTCCATCTAGTTCAACCATAAAAATAAATAAATAAAAAATAATGATCAGGCAGCTCTATAGTCATCCAGGTTATTTTACATAAAAGTCCAGAGCCTACTGAGAAAATCTGAAACTAGTTCATGCTGCTACTGCAGCTGTGAGCTTGTTTAACTTCTTCAGACTTTGAAATATTAGATTAAGGGCGAAACAAGAGGGTACCACATCCCACGTGACTACATGGTCATAACAGAAGATACAGTATGCTATGCACATGATGCTCAATCATCTACACTTTAAGTGGTAACTCATTTGCCTCTTTGTGATCATTTTTATTTTTGTGCTGCCCTTTGACCTTCCTCAGCCAGCATCTTTTTAATTGTTTGTATAGTGTGACACCATTACTTAGTGGGTGTTTTGGGGGAGAGAATTAGAACACCTCTTGTTTTGGACGTATACCCCTGCTTAATACAGGTAAGTGCCTCTATTACTTTCTGTATTGGTCTTCAACAGTTTGACATAAATATTGATCTGCAGCTCCCAAACAGTTTCATTAGAAATGTCTTAAGTCTATTTACCTGATAATAAAGATAAATAGACTTAAGACAAAAATAGGCATCAGTCACGTTAATTAGCTTTGAAATAGAGTTTAAATAAGTGTATTAGTAGATTAAAAAAATTAGACTAGGCCTCAATTGTCCCTAGATCTTTCTCAGAGTCTCTTTCTATTTCCTCTAAGTCACAGATTGCACTGGCTTGACTCCTACGAAGCTGGGACTCTTCGGCAGTTGATTTTCAAATGGCATCTCAGTCTTCAACTTCAGAGGAAAGACAGTATGGTAAGGTCCCTGTGTACAGTATTCTTGTTCACATCAAATTTTGATCTAGTTTTAGTCATAGTCTTTTGACTTAAATGCAATTTTGGTTTTGGTTGTATTTTAGTCATCTGAATTGTTTTAGTTTTAGTCGTATGTTAGTCAACTAAAATCTCCAGTCCATTTTAGTTAACTAAAATCTCCAGTAAATTTTAGTCAACTAAAATCATTCTAGTCGACTAAAATCGAATAGGTTTAGATAAATTGTAATGCATTATTTGAGCATTTCTCTATAATTTCCAAACTCATTATATACTACTGGAGTAAAAATCTAATAACGTTATTATTTATTGTGTTAAGGGTTGAACACACTACAGACAAAGAGTTAGTTGTTATATAACGTCTTTATAAAAAAAAACATGTTTCGTTACAAGAATATTGCTTTTTTTACAAAAGTACAACTTTAAAATAAAAAATAAAAAAAGGAAAAGTATTGCCTTTAATGCTATTGCACATATTACATGAACTTTAACAGTTCAAGTAACTGAACACAACAAAACATTTCTGCAGCTACAACTACAAACACAAGCACAGCATAACTGGACCAATACTCGAGGCCCAAGGGATGACGCTTATTTCTATAATAAGTGTAGCACCCTCTAGTGTGCTAGATGTGAGATAGGTTTGTTAGTATAGTAAAAATATAGTTTAGCTCAGGGCTAAGCCAGAGCTGTGAATCTGGGTCAGGGTTCAGTGATTTAGGGCTGGATGACTCATCCTAGCAGCTGCTCTGGTGCCTCCCCCTGTTTTCTGGGACATTGGAGAATGTTCTAGACATAGTGGGTGGAGGTTAGGAGGAGCTGCTTGACATATTTATGAGGGCCTCACCCAATCCCCATTAAAGGGCTGACAGGGGGCAGCCCACCTCATAAATAGGCATGAGTCATGCCAGCAGTGGCAGTCGGTGGAAAATGGAGATGGAGTGCTGAGGAGGCTGTTGATGGCCCTTGGGGGGGGGGGGTGACTTTGGCCAGAGGCATGGGTGCTGGAAGGCTCCTGCCAAAACACACAGAGGGACCCTTTCTGGAGGCATGAGAGCAAGGAGAAAGGATGGCAGGAGCAGGTCAGCACTATAGGGAGATCTTCTGAGAGTCAGCTGGGTGGGCTGGTGAGTGTCAGTCTGGAGGACTGTTTTGGAGAGGTCAGCCTGGAGGGGTAGTAAGGGGGCAGCTGCAGCCAAGTGGGTTGGCAGTGCCTGAAGCGGGGGTGCTGGTATCAGTAGCCACAGGAGTGACACAAGCTGGACATTGTAATTTGATACACAAACCAAAGGGGCCTCAGGTTCCTGCCTGTAATGGGCCATTGCTTTAATCTGACTGAGTGATCTGATGAGTTATTGTCAGATTCTCACAGTGATCCAGCTGGGTTCTGCAAGCAAGTGAGTGCTAGAAGAAGGTGAGGAGTTGTAAATAGAGACTGTATTAGGGGCATTAGTGGTAGGGTAACCAAAGCACAAAAACCCAAGGCAAGTATAGTAGCAAGTCCTAGTTGTAATCTCGGAACATCCAAGAGGATAGTATGTGACTGGTCAAAATATATTAATGCATTAAAGTGTTTTTTCACTAATGCCAGAAGTCTGCCAAGCAAAATAGGTGAGTTGGAAGCTCTGGTGCATCAGGAGAGCTATGATGTAATCGGTATTGCTGAAACGGCTTCATTCTTCACATGACTGGGCTATTAATATGTCTGGCTATACACTCTTTTGGAAAGACAGAGTAAAAAGGAAAGGTGGAGGGGTCTGTCTGTATGTGAGAAGTGATCTCAAAGCGAGTTTGAAAGAGGACCTGGTGGATGGAGAGTGTGATGAGTCTGAAGCATTATGGGTGGAACTGCATACAGATGTGCATAGTTCAAAGTTAATCATTGGAGTTTGTTATAGACCACTAAATGTTAATGAGGAGGCGAAGACTCAGCTCCTTGCACAGATGGAAAGGGCTGCAAGGGCTGGGACTGTGATAATAATGGGGGTTTTTAACTACCCAGAAATTGACTGGAGTAATGGCACTGCTGGGACAGTTAAAGGGCAAAAATGTATAAACCTATTAGAGGACAATTTTATGGTCCAGTTTATTGAGGCCCCAACTAGGAAGGGTGCTCTGTTGGACCTGGTAATCTCAAATCATGCAGAGCGTATTACTAATGTTCAGATAAAGGAACACCTGGGTAGCAGTGACCATAACATGATTTCATTTGATGTTAGCTGTAAGCAAAAATCACATACGGGAAAGATAAAAACACTTAATTTCAAGAGAGAAAATTTTCCAAGGATGAGGGCTGCTCTCCAGGACTTAGACTGGGAGAGAATATTGGCATCAATGGACACAGAACAGAAATGGGAATTCTTCAAAAAGACTGTTTGTGAACTCACTGCAAAGTATATTCCCATGGGCAATAAGTTTAAAAGGCTAAAATTAAAAAAGCTATAAAGAATATAAGAAAATAAGAAAAGATCTTTTAAAAAATATAAAAATGAAGGAACACTAGTGTAATTTAAATGCTACAAAGAATATAACAGAATATGTAAAAAGGAAATCAAGGATGCAAAAATTCAAAACGAAAGACAGATTGCAAAAGATAGTAGGACAAACCCCCAAAAATTCTTCAAATATTTTAATAGTAAAAAGGTCAAATCTGAGCATGTAGGCCCTTTACAAAATAATCTAGAGTGGGTGACTGGAGACAAAGAGAAGGCTAATTTATTAAATACTTTCTTCAGCTCTGTGTATACAAAGGAGCATGGGGGAGCTCATGTCCATAATGGGGGTGGTAGTGATACAGCCCCAAATCCACAATGGCTCAAAAGTGAGATGGTCCAGAAATATTTAGACAGAATAAAGGTGGATAAAGCACCAGGACCTGATGGCATCCACCCACGAATCCTAAAAGAATTGAGATCTGTCATTTCAAAGCCATTATATCAAATTTTTAGGGACTCCCGCGTCCAGGGGCTCAGCTCCGAGAAATCGCTGCTGACCTCTTTTCTATATAACCCTGAGTTGCCTGCTGATCTCACTCGCCAGATGTCCTTACCCTGGGCAACACGGAACATGTTCCACTTTGGCCACCTGGTGGACCCTAGGTCACGCAAACTACTATCATTTACTGAGCTTCAGAGAAAACATGACCTACCCCGCCAGGTGTTTTATGGATATCTGCAAATACGGCATTATGCCCAGTCTATTACCTCAGGTCTCCAATTTTCAGCACCATCTCCCTTTGAGAACATAATTCTGGAGGGATCAGTGCGCCGAGGCCTGAACCAGGGCAAGCATGTATACATGCTTTGCTGGGAGAAAGCACTGGGAGAAAACATTTCGGAGGCAGCGTGGTGGACAATCTGGTCTCAGGCGGCTAAAAGCTCCTTTTGCACGCTCTACAAGGAGAATGCATACAAAATTCTCTACCACTGGTACCTGACGCCGGATGTCCTCCACGCTATCTTTCCCTCCAGCTCAGATAGGTGCTGGCGCTGCCTGAGAGACAAAGGTACCCTGTACCACATTTACTGGAAATGCCCCAAGATTGCTCCATACTGGACAGAGACACAGTCCCTACTGTCTTGCCTCCTGTGGATGCAGGTCCCTATGTCCCCAAAACTATTCCTCCTAGGGGTTTCAACCCTACAAATCTCCAAATCATCAAAAGAATTGCTCAGACATGTCCAAACAGCCGCAAGGTGTCTGGTGGCCCTTCATTGGAAACTGCACTCTCCACCTTCCCAAGAAGATCTGTATGCCAGAATCAAAGATGTAGAACTTATGGAAAACATGACAGCTAGACTACAAAACAGACTAGAAATGCACGATAAGGTCTGGGAGGAATGGCCCCCAACCGAAGCCCCCCATCCTTATCTCCCACACCCTCCCTCTTGTCCTATCTCCTTAACCCCTTCTTCCCCCTCTCTGCTTCTCTTCTCCCTCTTCTTCTCCTCCAATCATTCCTAAGCCTAATAAAGGTCTATGGCAGACGGTATCTACTGTTTGACAGCTCAAATAATGTGCCCATTGCATATACCTACAACAATATTTTGTTCATTGCTCTTATAAATGCACCGGCTCTTTTCTTTTAATGCAACCTGCACATTACAGCATTTGACTTATGTTTATTTACCTGTTGATTTTATCAATAAAAACTGTTATTTGAAAAAGATACAAGCCAGGTTTTGGGCATCCCCTGTGCTACAAAAATATCCTTTTTGGTGAGTTACTAAGGGAAAGCATATCTAAAGGGATGCAAACCCTGCAATTGTCCTCATTAGAGCCCTACAGGTACAGCAGCTACTAGATAATTATAACTCCCATACAGATTCGGTGACTGCACATGGACACGTGGAGCTTCCTGTCAAGTGGATACTGCAGAGAAGCCTGTGACCGAATTCCACAACCCCATGGCCGAGGGAACGTTACCGGAGCCCGCAGAGCGGCTTCAGAGTACCCCAGGACACCCTCATCCCTGATAGGCATTAGGGATGAGCTTCGTGTTCATGTCGAGCCCATGTTCGACTCGAACATCGTCTGTTCGCCCGTTCGGCGAATCCCGAACGTTATGGTCCGTTCGTGCCAAATTTGAGTGGCGCGTGATGGCCCAAAATTCACTGCGGCATCGCAGTGCATTGCTGGCTGATGATTGGCCAAGCATGCACTATGACCCGCATGCTTGGCCAATCACCGCGCTGTCTGTCTAGCGAGCCGTAATTGGCCAAAGCCAGGGTGGCTTTGGCCAATTATGGCTCAGGGAGTTTAGTACACGCCCCACACTATATAAGGCCGCCTGCGCGGCGGCCTTGTGTAGTGTGTTGCAGCGGCGGAGAGAGATACACAGAGAGACAGTGTGATTTCATTTCATTTTGAAGCTGTTGCAAATACAGTGGGTGTATTGTGCCATCTGCACAGTGTACACCTGAAGCTATCCCAATTTCTGGTGTTCTGCGCATCCTATCCGTAGGCAGCTGTTGCAAATACAGTGGGTGTATTGTGCCATCTGCACAGTGTACACCTGAAGCAACCCAATTGCTGTTCTGCGCATCCTATTCATAGGGAGCTGTTGCAAATACAGTGTGTGTACTGTGCCATCTGCACAGTGTACACCTGAAGCAACCCCAATTGCTGTTGTTCTGCGCATCCTATCCGAAGGCAGCTGTAGCAATTACAGTCGGCGTATTGTGCCATCTGCACAGTGTACATGCCTGAAGCTACCCCAATTGCTGTTGTTCTGCGCATACTATCCATAGGCAGCTGTTGCAAATACAGTGGGTGTATTGTGCCATCTGCACAGTGTATGCCTGAAGCTACCCCAATTGCAGGTGTTCTGATAATAATAATACTACAGGCAGGCAGTTGATTCTGCTAGTTGCAGTATATACGTCCCAGCTTTGTTCAGCTACATCTCCCTGCAGGCCAGTAGTATGTCTGGAAGGCCAACAAGGAGAGGCAGACAGTCACGGAGCAATAAAAGAGCAGGCTCTGTGTCTAGAGGCAACAGTGCTGGTCATGGACATGGTGCATCCTCACCAGCATGCTCGTCCTTTTTTTCAGCAGCTGGACGTGTTGAGCTGCAACATGCCAAAGAATTGGTAGAGTGGATGACCAAGCCTTCCTCATCCTCCTCATCCTCTCTCACCCAGGCTCAGGGTACTGGAAAAGCAGCTGCCAACACAGCCTCTTCCCTAGGCTCAATGGCATCAGTCACTCCTTCCCTAGCCCCACCATGTCCTCCTGGGGAGTCCCCCAAACTGTTTGAGCACAGTGTTGGGTACATGCTCCATGAGGATGCCCAGCGTTTTGAAGGCTCTGATGATGATACCCAGCTAGAGGAAGGCAGTGGCGTGAGCCCAGAGAGAGGGGATGCTCAAGAAGGACAGCAATCTGGCAGTCATGTTCCCCCAGCTGCAGCATACTGCCAGGTTTGCTCCAGTGTTGAGGAGGGAGGGGATGATGAGGTCACTGACTCCACGTGGGTGCCCGATAGGAGAGAGGAGGGGGCACATCTCCAACGAGGCAGGATGCCCTCCGGCAGTTTAAGGGCAGCATACCGACTGCATCACACTGCACACCTCCGAATGTGCAGGGGGCTGCCTCTGCACGTTATTCCAAAGGCTCTTTGGTGTGGGCCTTTTTTGAGACGAGTGCATCAGATCGCACCGCTGCTATTTGCAACATATGTCTCAAGCGTATTTCGCGTGGCCAAAACATCAGCCGCTTGGGCACCACATGCTTGACCAGACATATGTCGACCTGCCATGCAGTTCGTTGGCAAGCGTACCTAAAAGACCCACACCAAAGAACAAAGCGGACCTCTCCTTGATACTTATCAGCTGGGATCTTCAACCCCACTATACCTTCAGTCCTCTCTGAAACCTGCGCTGAGAGGAATGAAGGTGTAGAATTAGGTGTGTCACAGCCAAGTACTTGCGGGAAATCTGCTATCGGTACACCGACGTCCGATTGTACCAGGCAAATTTCCCTGCCTCAGCTGCTGCACCGTCAAAAAAAGTTCACTCCCAGCCATCCACATGCCCAGCGGTTGAATGCTAGCTTGGCTAAATTGCTAGCACTTCAACTGCTGCCTTTTCAGTTGGTAGACTCTGCCCCCTTCCGTGAGTTTATGGAATGTGCGGTTCCTCAGTGGCAGGTTCCCAAACGCCACTTTTTCTCACGGAAGGCGATTCCGGCTCTCTACCGGCATGTTGAAGGAAAGGTCTTGGCCTCGCTGGACAGGGCGGTCAGCGGTAAGGTGCATATTACCGCTGACTCATGGTCCAGCAGGCATGGACAGGGACGTTACCTATCTTTCACGGCGCATTGGGTGACTCTTCTGGCAGCTGGGAAGGATGCATGACAAGGTGCAGTAGTGTTGGAGGTTGTGCTACTACTGGTGATTCTGACACACCTCTCTCCTCCACCCCCTCCTCTTCTTCTTCCTCCATGGCCTCTTCCTGTTCTTTGTCCTCAGAACCAGCGGTGCTCCATAGGCGTTCAAGGGGCTACGCAAGTATGCAGGCAAAAAGATGCCATGCGGTGCTTGTGCTGGTTTGCTTGGGGGACAAGAGCCACACTGGGGCAGAGGTTCTGTCAACTCTGCAGGGGTAGGCTGAGAGGTGGTTGACGCCACGCCAGCTTAAGCCAGGAATGGTGGTTTGCGATAATGGCACCAAACTCCTCTCCGCCCTCCGACAGGGACAACTGACCCATGTGCCCTGTGTGGCTCACGTCCTTAACTCAGTGGTGCAGCGGTTCTTGGGCAGGTACCCGGGCTTACAGGATTTCCTGAGGCAGGCCAGGAAAATCTGTGTGCATTTCCAACGGTCATATAATGCCAGTGCTCAGCTGGCTGACCTCCAAAATTAATTTAACCTGCCCAAGAACCGCCTAATCTGTGACATGCCCACCAGGTGGAACTCAATGTTGGCCATGCTGCAGCGGCTGCACACAGGGCCATCAATGAGTACCTGTACGACTACGGCACCAGGACACGGTCAGGGGAGCTTGTTTTTTTTCCCCATGCCAGTGGGCCATGATCAGGGATGCATGCACTGTTCTGTCACCATTTAATGAGGCCACGAGGATGGTGAGAAGTGACAGTGCACGCATCAGTAACACTGTCCCTCTTGTCCACCTGTTGGAGAACACGCTGCATGGGATAATGGACAGGGCACTTGAGGCAGAACAGAGACAGGAAAAGGAGGACTTCCTTACCTCTCAAGGCCCCCTTTATCCAGACAGTGTTCCTGCTGGCCCGCCGATCACACAGTAAGACGACAAGGAGGAGGAGGAGGATTGTGTCAGCATGGAGGTGGAGCCTGGCACTCAGCATCAGCAGCAGTCTTTTAGGGATCATTCACAGTCCCAAGAAACCCGTGGACTTGTACGTGGCTGGGAGGAGGTGGCTGCGAATCATGTCATCCTTAGTGACCCACTCTGGTTCGAATGCCTCAGCTAACCTACGCTGCATGGCCTCCCTGATCCTGCAAAGCCTCGTATTCGTCGGATCAAGGAGGGGGATCATTATTGGCTGGCAACCCTCCTTGATCCATGTTACAAGGATAAGGTCATTACAAGCAGAGGATGAAACATCTTCGGGAGGCCTTGCAGAAAGGTCTGTGCAACGCTTTAACAGAGACTGGGAGGTTCCAAATTCCTGGTCCTGGACAATGTGTTGCTGAGGCTTCGGTCAGTCACAGAAGGAGCGGTGGAGAAGGTGGCCGTCTGACCGATGCGTTCAGACAGTTTTTTAGTCCGCAGCCCCAAGGTATGATCGGTTACAGAAACCATCGCCAGCGTCTGATTTTTATGGTCCAGGAATACCGGGCAAGGTCAGACTTGGACACCTTTCCCAATAAAAATCGTCTGAGTTACTGGGTCTTGAGGATGGATCACTGGCCAGAGCTTGCACAGTATGCAATTGAGCTACTGGCCTGTCCTACATCCAGCATTCTTTTGGAACGCACATTCAGTGATGCTGGAGGCTTTGTAACCGATCACAGGGTGCGCCTGTCCACCGACTCGGTTGATCGAGTGACCTTCATAAAAATTAATCAGTCTTGGCTCACCACCAGCTACCAAGCACCTGATGCTGATGTAACCGAATATTTTTTTTGAAATGTCAGATCCCTTCAAGACTGCCTATGCTGATGCTGAGTGACTATGCTGTTATGCTGAGTGACTATCCTCTTCATCCTCAATGATCATGTTGATAGCTTGTAAGAACTACGGTTGAGCGAACCCGAACTGTAAAGTTTGGGTTCATACCGGACTTGTGGGTTTTTGGTACCTGGACCCGAACCCGAACAATTAACTGTATGTTCGGTTTTGAGTTCGGTGATCGGCAATGTAATGGCGCATTTTAAAAAGCTGCAGGGCAGCCAATCAACATTCCTTTAACTCGTGTGCCCTTAGAAGCCATCACAGCCATGCCTACTAGTGGCATGGCTGTGATTGGCCAGTGCAGCATGTGACCCAGCCTCTATATAAGCTAGAGGCACATAGCACAGCACGTCACTCTGCTTTAGATAGTGTAGGGAAAGGTTGCTGCTGCTGCTTTGAGGGAGAGAATTAGATAGGAGTTCTGATTCAGAAATCAAATTACTCAGTGATCTACTTTGATTTTGTTGTGTGGGTGCAGTGCACAATCTTTTTACCCTGCCCTGAGCCCAGTGCCAGAGAAAAGATAACTTTTATCCGTCTGTTAGTTAGGTTGGCGTCGGCGGGCATTTTATGCAAGCTCAGCGCACCAGCACTGCATATGTTACTATGAGATACACCCTTTAGATACTGTTGGTCTATTCTGCTATTCTAAAAACACCCATTTACGGCAAAAAAAATGATATTTTGCAGTGTTTCCTGCATATCTGTACGTGTGAGATACACATTTTAGATACTGTTCTTCTATTCTGCTATTCAAAAAGAAAACAATTTAGGGCAAAATCATTTTTTTTGGTGCGTTTTCTGCATATCTGTACTTGTGAGATACACACTTTAGATACTGTTGCTCTATTCTGCTATTCTAAAAACACCCATTTAAAGCAAAAAAAATCATATTTTGCAGTGTTTCCTGCCTACACACTTTAGATACTGTTCTTCTATTCTGCTATTCAAAATAAAAAAAATTTAGGGGAAAAATCTTAAATTGCGGCCTAGTCTGTATCTGTACGTGTGAGGTACACCCTTTAGATACTGTTATTATATTCTGGTATTAAAAAAAAAACACATTTAGGGCAAAAAAAAAATAATTTGCAGCGTTTCCTGCATATCTATACGTGTGAGATACACACTTTAGATACTGTTGCTCTATTTTGCTTTTCAAAAAAACAGGTGAAAATTGCGGCCTAGTCTGTATCTGTACGCGTGAGATACACCCTTTAGATACTGTTGTTCTATTCTGCTATTCTAAAAACACCCATTTAGGGCAAAAAAAATAAAAATTTGCAGCGTTTGCTGCATATCTGTACGTTCGAACGTTCGAGTCCCATAGACTTTAATGGGGCTCTAAAGTTTGCGCAAATTTTCGGTCTGTTCGCAGGTTCTGGTGCGAACCGAAGGGGGGGGGGGGGGGTGTTTGGCTCATCCCTAATGGGCATCTTCACCTTGTGAACCTGTAAGTTTATATATTACACTAATATTCTACAAACAGTAGGACTATCTCAGTTGGCGCCTCCCCCTCTTCTTGCACTCCTTTCTTGCTGAAAAAGGTAATAGACACCTTCTGAGAATGGCTGCCTCATTTTCACCATAGATTCTATTGATTGACTAAGATGTGCTATAAACCGCTTGCCGACCAGCACACGACGATGTACGTCAGCACAATAGCACAACTGCGCAAATGGGCATACCTGTACTTCCCCATTAGTACCCGCCACGTACTCCGTGACCGCGCTCGCCGCAGACTCAATGTCCGCCAGTGTCCTGCGATCGTGTCACGGAGCACAGAACAGGGAAATGCCTAGGTAAACAAGGCATTTCCTTGTTCTGCCTAGCAACATGACAGGGATCTACTGCTTCCTGTCATCGGTAGCAGTGATCGCTGTCATGTTGTAGTGAGCCCATCCACCCTACAGTTAGAATCACTCCTTAGGACACACTTAACCCCTTCCCTGCCAGTGTCATTTACACAGTAATCAGTGCATTTTTATAGCACTGATCACTGTATAAATGACAATGGTCCAAAAATAGTGTCAAAAGTGTCCGATGTGTCCGCCATAATGTTGCAGTTACGATAAAAATCGCAGATCGCCGCCATTACTTTTACCAAAAATATGTAGAAGAAAACATATCGGCCTAAACTGAGAAAGTAATTTTTTTTTTGATTTATTATAGCAAAAAGTAAAAAATATTTTTTTCAAAATTGACTCTCTTTTTTTGTTTATAGAGCAAAAAATAAAAAATGCAGAGGTGAATACCGCCAAAAGAAAGCTCTATTTGTGGGAAAAAAGGACGTAAATTTTGTTTGGGTGCAACGTCGCACGACCGCGCAAATCTCAGTTAAAGTGACACAGTGCCGTATCGCAAAAAGTGCTCTGGTCAGGAAGGGGGTAAATTCTTCCCGGGTCTGAAGTGGTTAAAGCCACCATTACATCATTGTTTACAAGGGCATCACACTATTTGGAGCACCAGAATCCTCTCCTTTTTATTGATGTCTGGATGGTCTGAGGAGGCCTGTAATGCACAGTGAGGAGTGCTCTGGATCATCTGATGATGCCTGTAATGCACAGTGAGTGCTCTGGACGGTTTGAGGAGGCCTGTAAAGCACAGTGCTCTGAATGGTCTGAGGAGGCCTGTAATGCACAGTGAGTGCTCTGGACAATCTGAGGAGGTCTTTAATGCATAGTGAGTGCTCTGAACCGTCTGTGGAACTTGTAATGCATAGTGAGTGCTCTGGACAATCTGAGGAGGCTTGTCATGCACACAGTGCTCTGGACGGCCATCTGAGGAGGCCTGTAATGGCAAACACAGTGCTCTGGATGGTCGTCTGAGGAGGAGGAGGCGGCCTGTAAATGCTGCACAGTCCTCTGGAGGGTCATCTGAGGCAGCCTGTAATGCACAGTGTAATGCACAGTGTAATGCACAGTGAGTGCTCTGTATGGTTAGAGGAGGCCTGTAAAGCACAGTGCTCTGAACGGTCTGAGGAGGCCTGTAATGGCAAACACAGTGCTCTGAATGGTCGTCTGAGGAGGAGGAGGTGGCCTGTAATTGCTGCATAGTCCTCTGGACAGTCATCTGAGGCAGCCTGTAAAGCTGCACAGTGCTAGAATGCCACACCACTAAGCTTGGTGGGAGGGAACACCAACAGGCTTTACCGGTGGAGCTCCGAGGAAAGCGGAAGTTTGCGTGGTTAAATGTCCCTCTCTCACATTTTCATTCCGTTTTTGTTCGTTGATGAAATGTGGAATTTTTTTTCGTCATAAGTTCAATTGATGAAAATTCTAATTGATTTTTGTTTAGTTTTCATCACTGGAAACATGCCACTGACGAAAATTATGAGAAAAGTATTTTTCGCCAATGAAATTAACACTTCCTGTGTGTGTATACTTCACACTCAAGCAGTCATTCAGCACATGTCTACATGTAAGGGACAATCGCAATATATTGTCTCTGTCCTTCCCATCATTAATAATTGTTCTCCTATTGCTGCAATATCTCCATTTTAAGCATACAGAGAGCTTTGGTTCTGTTAAAATGGCTGTAGTAAATATGCAGATCCAGGAACTAATGTTCAAAAACCACTCATCCCACACTGTGATCTCCTTTAAATTATGTAAAGTCATATACTAGTTTTAGGTATTGAACTAGGCAGAGAGAGTAATTAAACAAAATTGAAACCGATTATTTAACCATTCTGTATACTAATTTCTGATCCTTCTTACAGTTTGCACATCCAAACAAGACAACCTCACTATCACCTGTGAAAAGCCACCTGAAAGAGGACTAAAGTACAGCAACCAAAATATGAGCTGTGACACGATGCCTTCCATTCCGGCTCTGAGAAAGGGTGACAAGTACCATGTCTTTATCAGCTACAGCACTGGGGATTCTATCTGGGTTTCTGGACTTATTCATAAACTGGAGGATGCATTTCCAGACCTGAAGATCTGTTTTCATGAAAGAGACTTTGTCCCAGGGAAAACAATTATAGATAATATGGTTGAGTGTATCCAGAGCAGCCAAAAGACTGTGATGGTGCTGAGTCCAGACTTTGTACGCAGCCGCTGGTGTTTGTTTGAAGCCAACCTGTCTATGTTCCAGGACTGCATGCTGCAAAAAGCCATTGTTCCTATTATGCTGAAGCCATGTCAAATACCCCTTCACCTCAGCCATTTTACTTACCTAGAAGCTGATGATGAGCAATTCTTTGATAAACTTACCCAAGTTCTTCTGAGCAATAATAGCCAGCTGGCTCATTCTACTTTAATCCATTATCAGCCATCATTCTTGTACACTGGGAAGAGCCTACTTACCTTGCCGTCTCTCAACGAGAAAGGGGAAAGTTGGCAACCTGGGGTCTTTGCTTCTGATTCTATCCCTGATTCACTTAGGGCAGTTTTGGATGATGCTAGAATTTATAAGGAAGCTATTGATATTATTAATGATATTTCTCCTTCCAATTCTTTATTACGTTCTAAAGTCTGCCAAATAGTGTTGCTTCTTTTATTAGTTTGTCCAATATGTTTTCTTATAGGCCTTTATGTGATCCCTTATCTAATCACATCAAAAAATATTGATCCCTTTGATATATTACCATTTTTGCCCATTGCAATGGCTGTTGTGTTGCTGATGCCAACTTTGTGTTTTAAAGTTTGTTACTGGAAAGTCAGACAGACTAATCTAGTGACCAGAAAAATGGTGATGAAGACTGGCCAGGCAAACCTTATCTTAAGTAAAAATTCTGTTCTTGCAGGTTGCTCATCCAGAGAGCAGTTGCACTTTGTCTATGTATCTTTGTGTCAGTGCATGGAGACATTTTACACTACATTTGGTCACGGTAGTACATTGGCCACAAACATGTGGGAGAAGGCCATTATCACTTGTTCCTCTGATTATGCTTGCTGCTTGGCCAGGAAACATTTCCCCTTCAGCTGCAAAGATTTTCCTGGACATATAGAAGATGGGATCTGCTTCTGCCAGTATGTATCCACCCAGCAATATATTGAAAAATGATTTACATTTGTGAATTCCAATGTCTATAATTTCTATTTCCAACAATAAAGACATGTAAAAATTACCACTTTCTAAAATTTCAAATAGAGATGTACGAAGATATACAGTATTACTGATGACTTTCAGCAATTTTAACTGTACAAAGTTACATTTTTTGAATGATGGGAAGGAAAGATTTTTCTTTCCCCTCTGTTCAATAAAGTTTCATTGACATTTTCCATGCAATAAACATGTATCGATAATGTAGCCGAAATTTTCACTGCAAAAAAAAATAATAATAAATAAATAAATATAGAAAGAGGAATACCAACTCTTTTTCAACTCCTATCAAGAGTTATGTGTACAGTATCTCACAAAAGTGAGTACACTCCTCACATTTTTGTAAATATTTTATTATATCTTTTCATGTGACAACACTGAAGAAATTACACTTTGCTACAATGTAAAGTAGTGAGCATACAGCTTGTATAACAGTGTAAATTTGCTGTCCCCTCAAAATAACTCAACACACAGCCATTAATGTCTAAACCGATGGCAACGAAAGTGAGTACACCCCTAATTGAAAATGTTCAAATTGGGCCCAATTAGCCATTTTCTCTCCCCGGTGCCATGTGACTCGCTAGTGTTACAAGGTCTCAAGTGTGAATGGGAAGCAGGTGTGTTAAATTTGGTGTTATCTCTCTCACTCTCTCATAATGGTCACTGGAAGTTCAACATGACACCTCATGGCAAAGAACTCTCTGAGGATCTTAAAAAAAGAATTGTTGCTCTACAAAAGATGGCCTAGGCTATAAGATGATTGCCAAGACCCTGAAACTGAGTTGCATACAGCAGTTTAACAGGACAGATTATATTTCGAACAGGCCTCGCCATGGTCGACCAAAGAATTTTAGTGTACGTGCTCAGCGCTATATCCAGAGGTTGTCTTTGGGAAATAGACGTATGAGTGCCGCCAGCATTGCTGCAGAGGTTGATGGGGTGGGGGGTCAGCCTGTCAGCGCTCAGACCATACACCGCACACTGCATTAAATTGGTCTGTATGGCTGTCGTCCCAGAAGGAAGCCTCTTTTAAAGATGATGCACAAGAAACCCCAAAAACAGTTTGCTGAAGACAAGCAGACTAAGGACATGGATTACTGGAACCATGTCTTGTGGTCTGATGAGACCAAGATAAACTTATTTGGTTCAGATGGTGTCAAGCGTGTGTGGCGGCAACCAGGTGAGGAGTACAAAGACAAGTGTGTCTTGCCTACAGTCAAGCATGGTGGTGGGAGTGTTATGGTCTGGGGCTGCATGAGTGCTGCCGGCACTGGGGAGCTACAGTTCATAGAGGGAACCATGAATGCCAACATGTATTGTGACATACTGATGCCGAGCATGATCCCCCTCCCTTTGTAGAGTGGGCCGCAGGGCAGTATTCCAACATGATAATGACCCCAAACACACCTCCAAGACGACCACTACCTTGCTAAAGAAGCTGAGGGTAAAGGTGATGGACTGGCCAAGCATGTCTTCAGACATAAACCCTATTGAGTGTAGCACTTACCCCCGAAGTAGGAGGGACAATTGTTTTCCTTCAAAAGAACCAATGACACACATGCATATATTCAAATAGACTAGCAGTGATGTCCAAACTGTCTAACTGCTTTCAATGACAACGAACGATATAAATCCATGGCTCAGTGAGCCATAATATTTATATCGTTATGCTACAGTTCCAATGTACACAGACATGTTCGCTTGAAGTCATTAATGCAGTCACCAGGAAGTGGCCAGTCTCCCGGTGAGGCACAAATGAACCTCCTTAAAAAGACAACACATCTTCAGTGTCCAAGGGAAGGTTTCCGCAGCCAATGGTCTTCCGCCAATGTCTGTATGTGCGAATACGCTCACATGAGCGCATTACAGCAAAGCCGACACTGGGGGGCATCTGACAACATACATTAATAAAATTTTCCACAACAAAAGCTATACGTGAGATCTCACTTAAAGTACTTAGTCCGTGATCTTCTTGTCTTCGCTAGCTAGGGTAACTCCTTATGATTTGTAATCCACAGTTTATGGTAAGTTAAATTGAGGTGAAAATGCTCCTGGTTAACTCCAATAACTATTTTACAAATGCTTGAGTTGTCAGAGTAGATAGGCCTCAACAACAAGGCCTGGGGAATGCCCAGGAAAAAACCAAGCCTACTTACCACCAGCTCGCAGACAACCAAATTAACCTGTCTAACAGTATGCGTTAAAAACAGGGGTTTAGTCCGCACGCATTTGCAAGCGCATGCGTAAGCCACAGAGCCTTGTCAAGGCACCCTGATATCTGTGTTCCTAACACTAAACTAAGAGTATCCCCACAGTGGAGGCACATGCATTCTAATGGGTAGATGAGGGCAGGTGGACTGAAGGGGAGCCATCCCTTCTTAAAGGTACAGTAGCACACCAAACCACCAGCAGATTGCACAGCGGCTGCAAAGGTGTTGGTGCGTTGCTGGACCAATACAAACACTATGTGTTAACAAAAACTTGCCACCGCCCCATCTACAGCTGGCTATCGCAGTAAGAGGCATTGGAAGGCTAAAGCAGATAACAACAAGGCCTGGGGCGTGCCCAGGAAAAAACCAAGCCTACTTACCACCAGCTCGCAGACAACCAAATTAACCTGTCTAACAGTATGCATTAAAAACAGGGGTATAGTCCGCACGCATTTGCAAACGCATGCGTAAGCCACAGAGCCTCGTCAAGGCACCCTAATATCTGTGGTCCTAACACTAAACTAAGAGTATCCCCACAGTGGAGGCACATGCATTCTAATGGGTAGATGAGGGCAGGTGGACTGAAGGGGAGCCACCCCTTCTTAAAGGTACAGGAGCACACCAAACCCCCAGCAGATTGCACAATGTGCCTCCACTGTGGGCATACTCTTAGTTTAGTCTTAGGACCACAGATATCAGGGTGCCTTGACGAGGCTCTGTGGCTTACGCATGCGTTTGCAAATGCGTGCGGACTAAACCCCTGTTTTTAACGCATACTGTTAGACAGGTTAATTTGGTTGTCTGCGAGCTGGTGGTAAGTAGGCTTGGTTTTTTCCTGGGCATTCCCCAGGCCTTGTTGTTATCTGCTTTAGCCTTCCAATGCCTCTTACTGCGATAGCCAGCTGTAGATGGGGGCGGTGGCAAGTTTTTGTTAACACATAGATAGGCCTCAAGCCTGCTTAGTGTCAGTTGCTCTGTTTGTCCTCAGTGGAACTACAAATTCCAGTGAGGCCTGTATGTGAGTCTAACTGCGTGTGAAAGTTAGCAAACTGTGGGTTGTGACCCGCTCACCAACAGGATCGGAGCTCCGTGTAGTGGATTTGGTCCGGTGGCTGCAGCTTGCTTCCAGTCGGTTGGCTCCATCACTCTGCTCCTCTATGCTCGGTGAATCCGGTCCTCATCCAATGCTCAAAACGAGTGTCAATGGATTTCTCCAATCTGGTCACTGTCTCTCTGGCTCCATCAGGTCACTCAAACAAGCAGGGTTGCGCTCCGCTATGGCTGTAAGCCGATGTCTCCGGAAAACCTCCACACAGATCCTCACAGGCAGGCCACGCGATCCCAAGAGACCTAAGATGGCCGCTTCGGGTACTACCCAGCATGCACTGTCAGAGAGGGTGTCCATGGGTAGGTCACCCGGCATCCTGGGTAAAAAGGTTACCTCTCTAAGGTAAATAGCAGTCACTTCCTGTAATTAGCTTTTTCCTTTGTGAAAGAAAAATCATTAAGTCAACTTTCCGTGTTTGGCCGCTAGATGGCACCAAATACTAAACCAAAAAAAAAAAACATCCACAGACTTGTGATTATAGCATGGAAACACACATTAATAGGGAAAAATATGTCAGCGCCACATGAGCATCTGTGGGGCATCCTCAAACGGAAGGTGGAGGAGCACACGGTCTCTAACATCTACCAGCTCTGTGATGTCGTCATGGAGGAGTGGAAGAGGACTCCAGTGGCAACCTGTGAAGCTCTGGTGAACTCCATGCACAAGAGGGTTAAGGCAGTGCTGGAAAATAATGGTGGCCACATAAAATATTGACACTTTGGGCTCAATTTGGACATTTTTACTTAGGGTTGTACTCACTTTTGTTGCCAGCAGTTTAGACATTAATGGCTGTGTGTTGAGTTATTTTGAGGGGACAGCAAATTTACACTGTTATGCAAGCTGGACACTCAATACTTTACATTGTACCAAAGTGTAAGTGTGTTGTCACTTGAAAAGATATAATAAAATATTTACAAAAATGTGAGGGGTGTACTCACTTTTGTGAGATACTGTATTTGGAAATGTGTGAGAGAGATGGTATCACGCTGGTACGTACCTGACTGGCGAGTCCACTTGGGCAGAGGGGAGGTCTCCCGTACGGATCCCACTCACGTCCCCTGGAGATGGGTACAGGAGGCACGAGAGTTAGGAAGGGTATGAGAGCCTGGTGCAGGGTGTCCGGGTGTTGGTGAGGAGAGTCCACTGGAGACAAGATGGGGTGTAGGTATGCGGAATACACAGATGGAGGTTCCACTGGTGGGTGAGGTGAGTAAGGGTATGCAGGGTATCCAGAGGATGTGGTAAGTCCGGGTATAAGCCCCACTGATGACAAGATGGAGTGCAGGTATGCGGGATACACAGATGGAGGGAGGTGCGGAATAGGAAGCAGGCACAAGTCTCTCAATAGAAAGTGAGATAATCCAGATACCTTCAGGGTTTGGCGGTGTTCCGATGGCGAGGTACAAAAGGGACAAGCAGAAGAATCGTTAGTCAGGCAGAGGTCATCAGGCAGGCGGAGGTCAAGGAATTCCAAAGGGACAAGCCGGGTCACAGGATCAAACAAGGTATTGCAGGATACAAACACAGGAACAAGGTCTCTGAGAAGCTGAAGATCAGGCGGCACTGGCCAACAGGTGCTGCCTGATTAAGTAGGCTGGTTGGCGCCAACAGCGCACACAGGTGTATTCAAAGTACTGCGCGCGCGCCCGGACGCGTGCATGCACGCGCGCACGCGCGCGCGCGCACGCAAGCCCGCACCCGCAGGAACGCGCACAGGAGCGCGCGCACTAGCGTGCGCCGGCGCGCGGCGGCGCGCGCCACCAGGCTGCCTGGCATAACGGTTTTTATGACAGATGGTCTGCCAGCAGATTCAACTTTCCCAGGGATATAGACTGCCCTTAGAGCCTGAACATGATTCTCTGCCCAGGACTTTATGGGCTCAACCTCCTTCAGCAAGACGCTGCTGTGGGTTCCTCCCTGGCATTGTATATAAGCAACCACCGCCCTGTTGTCCATCTGCATTGTGACCGGTTTGCCCTGGATCTTGTGTTCTAAGGCCTTGAGAGCCAAAAATGCTGCTCAAATTTCTAATACATTCGAGACTATGCCTTTGGTTGGGAATCTCCACCTGCCCTGGACAGACTGTCCTTCACAGTGTCCCCCCCAGCCGAGCTTGCTGGCGTCTGTTGTAACAATGGTCCCGTCTCATGGACCTAAGGGGCGCAAGTTCTTCAGGGTCTCCTTCTTGAGCCACCACTGCAGGCTCCTCCTCATGCTGAAAGATACTGTTATCAGTTGTGTCAGGTTCTGTTTCCTACACTGTGCAAGGAACCCTTGCTGGAACTGCCGCATGTGCTAATGTGCCCAAGGGAGCATAGGAATGCACAAAGACATGGTGCCCAACATGCTGAGACACTGGGATGCTGACAGGTGGGTGGATGTTGCCGCTCAACACCTTTGCTGGCAGGATTTAGACTGAAGCATTCGTCGTATTGAAGAGTGCCCCCAGGTATACCAATTGCTGAGGCTGTGTAAGAGAGAGGCTTTCTGGATCTTCACCCTTGGTTCCTTGGCTCCTGTTGGAATGAACGAAGACCTTGAGGTCCATGGGGTAGTATAATGCAAAACACCATGCATACAGGTCTTTTCCATAACCCCCTCCATTCAGCTTGCTATAAGCCTAGTTCTGTCTGTTTCATCTATACATATATCTATGGATCATCATTGTTCCTCTACAATCATGTTCCTATTTGGCTTGACACATCCCTTGCGTCACTTTCACTTGTAGTGTCGCTGATAGCAATCACCATCATCATCAGCATTAGTGGTTTTGCGATTTTTACTAGCACTAATGCGACTAACCTAGATAAATAGTCCAGCATTAGACCCTATATACAATTAGGCTCTTGTGTATTGTCTTTACATTTACTGTAGTTCTGATTTAAAATCATCCTATTTTTATTTCCTCTCTCCTTGCACTGTCTTTTACAGCCATCAGTTGTTTGGCCTTCTGTAGGTCACCGTTCAGGCAGCCCAACCCCTGTGCTGGGTACTGGAGATTAGGGATGAGCTTCGCGTTCATGTCGAACTCATGTTCGTGTCGAACTCATGTTCGACTCAAAATTGCCTGTTCGCCTGTTCACGGAACAGCGAACAATTTGGGGTGTTCGCGGCAAATGCGAAAAGCCGCGAGCACCCTGTAAAAGTCTATCGGAGAAAGTGCTAATTTTAAAAGTCTATATGCAAGTTATTGTCATAAAAAGTGTTTGGGTACTCGGGTCCTGCCCCAGGGGACATGTATCAATGCAAAAAAAAGTTTTAAAAACTGCCTTTTTCTTCAGGAGCAGTGATTTTAATAATGCTTAAAGTGAAACAATAAAAGTGTAATATTCCTTTAAATTTCGTACCTGGGGGGTGTGTATAGTATGCCTGTAAAGGGGCACATGTTTCTCGTGCTTAGAACTGTCCCTGCACAAAGTGTCATTTTTGCAGGAAAAAAAGCTATTTAAAATCACTCGTAGCTATAATAAATTGTCGGCTCCCGTAATACAGAGAACAGTCATTGATAAAAAATAAAGCGTGGGGTTCCCCCCAAATTCAATTACCAGGCCCTTCAGGTCTGGTATGGATATTAAGGGGAACCCCGGGTCAAATAAAAAAAAAAATTACATGGGGTTCCCTCTAAATATCCATACCAGACCCTGCAGGCAGGGGGCTTATCAGAATCTGGAAGCCTCCTTTAACAAGGGGACCCCCGGATCCCACCCCCCCCCCTGTTTGAAGTGGTAAGGGGGTACAAAATTACCCCTACCATTTCACAAAGAAAGTGTAAAAAATAGTTAAAATACACACAGACACCGTTGGGAAAAGTCCTTCATGTGGCCTGGTACGGTTCAGGAGGGGGGGTGGTCTCTCGTCCCCCCCTCTTTTCCTGTGGCCTGCCAGGTTGCGTGCTCGTATAAGGGTCTGGTATTTTTTTTTTTTTTATTTGGCGTTGAGGGGTCTGGTATGGATATTTAGGGGGAACCCCACGTATTTTTTTTTTTAATTTGACCCGGGGTTCCCCTTAATATCCATACCAGACCTGAAGGGCCTGGTAATTAAATTTGGGGGGAACCCCACGCGAGTTTTTTTTTTTTTATCAATGACTTTCAATGACTGTTCTCTGTATTACGGGAGCCGTCAATTCCTTATAGCCGCGAGTGATTTTAAATAGCTTTTTTTCCTTCAAAAATGACACTTTGTGCAGGGACAGTTCTAAGCACGGGAAACATGCGCCCCTTT
Organism: Lithobates sylvaticus; assembly: GCA_028564925.1. Lineage (NCBI taxonomy): Eukaryota > Metazoa > Chordata > Amphibia > Anura > Ranidae > Lithobates > Lithobates sylvaticus. The sequence goes on from CM053036.1 coordinate 176,882,237, forward strand.
ACAGGCATACTATAGACACCCCCCAGGTACGAAATTTAAAGGAATATTACACTTTTATTGTTTCACTTTAAGCATTATTAAAATCACTGCCCCTGAAAAAACTGCCATTTTTTTAACTTTTTTTTGCATTGATACATGTCCCCTGGGGCAGGACCCAGGTCCCTAAACACTTTTTATGACAATAACTTGCATATTAGCCTTTAAAATTAGCACTTTTGATTTTTAACGTTCGAGTCCCATAGACTTTAATAGGGTTCTAAAGTTCACACGAACTTTAAGTTTGTTCGCAGGTTCTGGTGCGAACCGAACAGGGGGGTGTTCGGCTCATCCCTAGTGTCCAGTATTACACATCTACAGCTGTGTCAATACTAAGTAGACTAGCTCTCTGTATTTGTGCATATGACCACTGTCACCTGAACTGAAAGCCAGGGAAAATCCAAAAATGTTAGTTGTCATAGGAACAGGATTAAATGGGGGGGAATTACTAAAACTGGTGCACTCAGAATCCGGTGCAGATGTGCATGGTAGACAATCAGCTTCTAACTTCTGCTTGTTCAATTAGGCTTTGACAATAAGGGCTCTTTCACATGTGGCGGATCAGTGCAGATCCGCCCCGTGGATAGCCGCTTGCTCAGCGGGGATCGCCGGTGCGATCTCCGCTGAGCAGGAAGATGACAGGTCTGTCTCTGCACTCCGTGCAGGGATGGACCTGTCAGAGCGCCGCTCTCCCCTATGGGAGATCGGGTGACGACGGACCGTATAGTCCGTCGTCATCCGATCCGCTCTGCAGACGGATGAAAAAATGGGGTTTTCCTCCGTCTGCAGAAACGGAGCTTAGCGGACACGGACGAGAGCGGGTGTCAGCGGATGCTCATCCGCTGACACCCGCTATCCCATAGGGATACATGTATGTCCGTTTCTCATCCGAAAACGGAAGGATGAAAAACGGACATACGGACCGTCCGTGTGAAAGAGCCCTAAAACCTAGAAGGGTCTGGTATTTTTTTTTTTATTTGGCGTTGAGGGGTCTGGTATGGATATTTAGGGGGAACCCCACGTAATTTTTTTTTTATTTGACCCGGGGTTCCCCTTAATATCCATACCAGACCTGAAGGGCCTGGTAATTAAATTTGGAGGGAACCCCACGCTTTTTTTTTTTTGTTTATCAATGACTTTCAATGACTGTTCTCTGTATTACGGGAGCCGACAATTCCTTATAGTCGCGAGTGATTTTAAATAGTTTTTTTTTTTCCTGCAAAAATGACACTTTGTGCAGGGACAGTTCTAAGCACAGGAAACATGCGCCCCTTTACAGGCATACTATAGACACCCCCCAGGTACAAAATATAAAGGAATATTACACTTTTATTGTTTCACTTTAAGCATTATTAAAATCACTGCCCCTGAAAAAAACAGAAGTTTTTTAAACTTTTTTTTGCATTGATACATGTCCCCTGGGGCAGGACCCAGGTCCCCAAACACTTTTTATGACAATAACTTGCATATTAGCCTTTAAAATTAGCACTTTTGATTTTGAACGTTCGAGTCCCATAGACTTTAATAGGGTTCTAAAGTTCACACGAACTTTAAGTTTGTTCGCAGGTTCTGGTGCGAACCGAACAGGGGGGGTGTTCGGCTCATCCCTAGTGTCCAGTACTACACATCTACAGATGTGTCAATACTAAGTAGACTAGCTCTCTGTATTTGTGCATATGACCACTGTCACCTGAACTGAAAGCCAGGGAAAATCCAAAAATGTTAGTTGTCATAGGAACAGGATTAAATGGGGGGGAATTACTAAAACTGGTGCACTCAGAATCTGGTGCAGATGTGCATGGTAGACAATCAGCTTCTAACTTCTGCTTGTTCAATTAGGCTTTGACAATAAGGGCTCTTTCACATGGGGCAGATCAGTGCAGATCCGCCCCGTGGATAGCCGCTTGCTCAGCGGGGATCGCCGGTGCGATCTCCGCTGAGCAGGAAGATGACAGGTCCGTCTCTGCACTCTGTGCAGGGACGGACCTGTCAGAGCGCCGCTCTCCCCTTTGGGAGATCGGGTGACGACGGACCGTATAGTCCATCGTCATCCGATCCGCTCTGCAGACGGATGAAAAAATGGGTTTTCCTCCGTCTGCAGAAACGGAGCATAGCGGACACGGACACGGACACGGACGAGAGCAGGTGTCAGCGGATGCTCATCCGCTGACACCCGCTATCCCATAGGGATACATTTATGTCCGTTTTTCATCCGAAAACGGAAGGATGAAAAACGGACATACGGACCGTCCGTGTGAAAGAGCCCTAAAACCTAGAAGCTGATTGGTTTTTATGCTGAACTGCACCCGATTTTGCACCATGTAGTTTTAGTAAATAACCCCCAATGTGAGGACTTCCAAAGAGGACCCTTTGGAGGGATATGTATCATCTCACTTGCTGTTATTTTTATGGGTTGGGTTGGGAAGTGAAATTCTGTCAATGGGACACATTAAAAAAGCTGATGGTGTTTTAACCATTTTCTACTCTAGCCAAAACCAAAAGCATGCCTTGGCTTTAGATATTCTTTAAAATGATTATAGTACTGCACAGTGGCGGCCCGTCCATAGGGGGCGCCCGGGGGCGCCGCCCCCCCCCCCCCTCCTTGCAGTTAAAAAAAATAAAAAAAAAATAAAAAAAAAAAAGTTCAAAAAAAAAAAAACATTTATTTAAACATGTCCCTTTAAGGGCGCCTTGCACAGTGCACTGCAGTATGCACCGCTCTATCACCAATAGATAGATTCATGCATTGCATGAATCTATCTATTGTCACCTCTGCCGCCCCCTATTCAGGTGTCCGGCCCCTGATCGGGCGCCGGGCATCTGAATTACAGTGGGGGGGGTGTTGCGGGAAGCTCTAATAGGCTTCCCTAAGTGTAAACAGCGGGCGCACGGCTGTGCGTTCGCTGATTACACAGTATTGTGTTAGGAAAGCGAATACATCGCTTCCCTAACACAGACCCGCCTCTCAGCCAATCAGGTTGCCAGGTCTGTTACCTGTCACCTGATTGGCTGAAGTCACAGGCGCTGTGATTGGACGCTAGGCGTCCAATCACCTAGCGTCCAATCACAGCAGAAGAAGACAGGAGGAGCGCGGGAGAAGACATCCGACGGAGACACCGCTCGACGCCTGACGCCGTCACCAGCTGCACACCGGGACAAGGTAAGTGCAGAGGGCAGGCAGGGGGCACAGTGGCAGCACTTAAGGGGCACAGTGGCAGAACTTGGGGCACAGTGGCAGCATTTAAGGGGCACAATGGCAGAACTTGGGGCACAATGGCAGAACTTAAGGGGCACAATGGCAGAACTTGGGGCACAATGGCAGAACTTGGGGCACAATGGCAGAACTTGGGGCACAATGGCAGCACTTGGGGCACAATGGCAGCACTTAAGGGGCACAATGGCAGAACTTAAGGGGCACAATGGCAGAACTTGGGGCACAATGGCAGAACTTGGGGCACAGTGGCAGCACTTAAGGGGCACAGTGGCAGAACTTGGGGCACAGTGGCAGAACTTGGGGCACAATGGCAGAACTTGGGGCACAGTGGCAGAACTTGGGGCACAGTGGCAGCACTTGGGGCACAGTGGCAGCGTTTGATGGGCACAGTGGCAGTGTTTGATGGGCACAGTGGCAGTGTTTGATGGGCACAGTGGCAGCGTTTGATGGGCACAGTGGCAGCGTTTGATGGGCACAGTGGCAGCGTTTAATGGGCACAGTGGCAGCGTTTGATGGCACAGTGAGGCTGTTTGTTTGCGCCCCCCCAAAAATTTTGAGCACCAGCCGCCACTGGTACTGCATAAAACAAGAGAGTCAGGAGTTAGTAGAATATTGGATCTTAATTGCAAAGAATAGTCAGCATACTCTGGAGACTTGTAATGACTTGTAACCTGTACTTATAAGCATAAGCATAGAGCTTTAAAGCCTGATGTGTATCATGTTTTGTACTGTTTTTCTTTGTTCTTCTTCTCCCTGCTTATGAATAGACTTTGCTGGGGTGTGCAGTATTTTGTAGGAAGTATTACAACTAAAATCTGCTGACTAGAAAGCAGAAAAGAAGAAGTGAAAATAAATGTCTTCACTTCTAGAAGAACTTTATATTATATGTGTGTAAACTCTAACAATTAACTTCTAATATCAGTCAATTTTTGTTGGCCTAATAAAGGACAACTGTGCCTAGTTGTCGTTGTCCTTTAAAGCAGATAACTGTATCTGAGCTCCGCAAACTGAAAACTCTATTTAATTCATTTATAATATTTAACGCAAACTCACCCATCTATCCATGCTTCCATGCTTTATTTTGCTGAGAAATTGGCAATCTTGAGTAAGGGCAGATGATTCATGTAGCATTTAGTTCCTGGATTCCATCTGCCCTTAGCTCAGGCATGTAGGCAGGAAGGTGTGCTTAGCTTCGAAAGCCCATTCTCCCTTCCTCTAGACGAAAGAAGAAAAAAGCAATGAAGACTCTTGGAATGAATTACATCATTTTTGCCTAGGCCAAAACCAGTAAGCAACTGAAGAAACGTGAAATAAAGTTTGAAACAAGTAAATATATTATACCTTCCTATTGATTTACTAATCCTAGCACCATAAGGAATAATAAAAAAAATTTTTGATTGAGAAAGTTAAGTTTAAGGCATGATCTCACTGACTAAGGGGTGGATTAGTTTAAGTCTGGAATGTCAGTGGGTGGGTAGGTGTCAGTGGCATTAGCATGGGCGTCCGCAGGTAGGGGCAAGGGGGGGAGAGTAACCCCCCCTGGAATTGGCAAGGATCTGCCATGGCCGCACCTGTAGCTGTGCTGGCTCTCTGGGTTTGTGCGAGTCAGCTCCACAGCTGCTTCAGATCAGTGTCACTGAGCTTACAGAGCTCTTTACTGCCACCTCTGGCAGCTTCCTGTATGTGCGCCCCGCGTGTTTGCTTTGCAGCCTGTTGTATTTTCACAGGGACGTGTGGAAACAGGACTTGGGAGAAGGAAGACCACCTAAAAAAGTGAGGGCTGTGAGTACAAGTGAAGGGAGGAGGCTGTTTGTGTATGGGGGGGGGGCAGAGCTGTGTGTGTGTGCTTACAGATGTGTGTGTGGGGGGGGGGGCTGACATATATACAGATGAGGGGGGCAGCTGAGTGAATACAGGTATGATCAGTAAAGGGGGTGCTAGATTCTTTATAGGAAAAATGATATCATCTGTCCTGTCCTGTATACACCCATCTTCCTCCCTGTATTCCTCCATCACTGACTGCAGATATACATCATCTGTCCTGTATATATACAGTGGTGTGAAAAAGTGTTTGCCCCCTTCCTCATTTCCTGTTCCTTTGCATGTTTGTCACACTTAAGTGTTTCGGAACATCAAACCAATTTAAACAATAGTCAAGGACAACACAAGTAAACACAAAATGCAATTTGTAAATGAAGGTGTTTATTATTAAAGGTGAAAAAAAAATCCAAACCATCATGGCCCTGTGTGAAAAAAGTGATTGCCCCCCTTGTTAAAACATACTATAACTGTGGTTGTCCACACCTGAGTTCAATTTCTCTAGCCACACCCAGGCCTGATTATTGCCACACCTGTTCACAATCAAGGCATCACTTAAATAGGAGCTGCTTGACACAGTATGGTCCACCAGAAGATCCTTAAAAGCTACACATCATGCCGAGACCCAAAGAAATTCAGGAACAATTGAGAAAGAAAGTAATTGAGATCTATCAGTCTGGAAAGGGTTATAAAGCCATTTCCAAAGCTTTGGGAATCCAGCGAACCACAGTGAGAGCCATTATCCACAAATGGCGAAGACATGGAACAGTGGTGAACCTTCCCAGGAGTGGCCGGCCGCCCAAAATTACCCCAAGAGCGCAGCGACGACTCATCCAAGAGGTCACAAAAGACCCCACAACAACGTCCAAGGAACTGCAGGCCTCACTTGCCTCAGTTAAGGTCAGCGTTCATGCCTCCACCATCAGGAAAAGACTGGGCAAAAATGGCCTGCATGGCAGAGTTCCAAGGAGAAAACCACTGCTGAGCAAAAAGAACATCAAAGCTCGTCTCAGTTTCTCCACAACACATCTTGATGATCCCCAAGACTTTTGGGACAACATTCTGTGGACCGATGAGACAAAAGTGGAACTCTTTGGAAGGTGTGTGTCCAAGTATATCTGGCGTAGAAGGAACACTGCATTTCAGAAAAAGAACATTATACCAACAGTAAAATATGGTGGTGGTAGTGTGATGGTCTGGGGCTGTTTTGCTGCTTCAGGACCTGGAAGACTTGCCGTGATAAAAGGAACTATGAATTCTGCTGTCTACCAAGAGATCCTGAAGGAGAATGTCCGACCATCTGTTTGTGTACTCAAGCTGAAACGAACTTGGGTTCTGCAGCAGGACAATGATCCTAAACACACCAGCAAGTCCACCACCGAATGGCTGAAGAAAAACAAAATGAAGACTTTGGAGTGGCCTAGCCAAAGTCCAGACCTGAATCCTATTGAGATGTTGTGGTATGACCTTAAAAAGGCCGTTCATGCTCGAAAACCCTCTAATGTAACTGAATTAGGACAATTCTGCAAAGATGAGTGGGCCAAAATTCCTCCAGGATGCTGTAAAAGCCTCATTGCACGTTATCGCAAACGCTTGGTTGCAGTTGTTGCTGCTAAGGGTGGCCCAACCAGTTATTAGGTTTAGGGGGCAATCACTTTTTCACACAGGGCCATGATGGTTTGGATTTTTTTTCACCTTTAATAATAAACACCTTCATTTACAAATTGCATTTTGTGTTTACTTGTGTTGTCCTTGACTATTGTTTAAATTGGTTTGATGTTCCGAAACACTTAAGTGTGACAAACATGCAAAGGAACAGGAAATGAGGAAGGGGGCAAACACTTTTTCACACCACTGTAGCTGTATACAGGACAGATGATGTATATCTGCACAGTGATGATGGAGGAAGGTCTCTATATACAGGAAGGAAGGTGGGTATATATAGGTAGCTGTATATACCCACCTTCCTTCCTGTACATAGAGATCTTCCTCTATCATCACTGACTGCAGATATACATCATCTGTCCTGTATACAGCTATATACACACACCTTCCTTCCTGTATATATTATTACGATCCCCCCCCCCTCCTATATATACACGTACTGTACAGGCCACATTTGATGGGCACAATGAGACTGTAATTGATGGGCACATGCCTGCATTTTATGTGATAATGACTAAGCCCCTCCCCTTCATGACATTGTCAAAAAGTGGTGGAGCAAGGGTGATATAAAATGATCCCCCCCCCCCCCACCGAAAAAAGTTCTGCGGACGCCCATGGGCATTGGTTAGGCTTTTGTGGGTGTCAGTGGTTGGGGGTAGGCACGTGCCAGTCTGTTTGTGGATGTGGTTGGCTGGTTCTTCAATACTATATGACTGACCTGGTGTAAGTACAGTATGCAGATTAGGATTTGGAACATCGAATTAGGAATTGGAATGGCAAATTTTCAAGCTTATCATTTCTCAGCTAATTTTTACTGAGGTCTGATAAGGCACAGTATATATGAATTGTTTGTGCTTGGGCTTAGATATAATTGAAATTCTTTTATTAATTTCTGGTCTAATTAAGGTGAATCAAAGAAGCACATTCAGTTAAAACGAGTTTTTGAGCCTGAGGAGCCTATTTTATTCATTTTTTTTCTTACTGGAGAAAGGAAAATGTTAATAACTGTCAACCATAGTAACCAGTCAGATTGTTATTTTTCATTGTCCTACATATTAAAAATGAAATATGATAATTGATCACCATAGACAATAATCCCACTTTTGTTCCAATTTTCTTTTATGTATTAAAATACCATAAATGTGTAGTGAGTATAGTGGTATTCTTTTTATTAATTTTTCCAAAACATAAACAAAAATTATACAGATACATCCTCTAGCTTCTGCATCTCTAGGATGACTGGATCAGTTTCATACGAATAAATTCTCTAACATATATTGTTATTATCATGAAACAATGATAGTATAAATCCTTATTCAAGTGGATAAACTCCTAGAAACAGGAAAAACACCAAGATAAGAAGATAAATAACTCCCTGTTTACCCCTATCGGGATTATGCTGTAAACATGGGATAATGTTTCAAAGTAATCCTTACAAGTGGGGAGGATCAGAAAGAGGAAGACAAGAAAGGGGGGGAGAGGAGGGGATTGTTGTATGGAAGTTGATATATACATCCGACCATCTGTAATAAAGCATAGGGAAAACATAGAATCATCTTTCAGGGGCTCACTTAGTAGTTCTTAGGGTCTTTCAGAAAGTTGGAAGCTCTAGGGTGTCGTATCCATTCGTTCCAATTTTTGAGGAAATTACTTGTGGATCCTTTTTTATGCGCTAACATTAATTCGTAGTGCGCCTGATTATTTAGTCTCAGTATAACATCAGATAGGTTAGGTGCTAGGGTAGCTTTCCATAGTTTAGCTATGGTGAGCCTTGCTGCTATGAGGATATTAGCAATTATGGTTCTATGCTGTGAAGGGTAGATGTCAAGGTTTATACTTAACAAAGCCATAACAAGTGTAAGTCTCCTTAGATTACCAGTGAGAGACGCTATGAAGGAGGAGACAGATTTCCAAAAGCTAGAGAGAGTTTTACAACTCCATAATGTGTGTATTAGGTTACCTATGTGAGTATCGCATCTCCAACATATAGAGGATGCAGTGGGGAATATTTTACTGAGTCTATATGGAGTTAAATACCAACGGTTCAGGATTTTTTGGGCATTTTCCCAATGTTCAATACATGCTGTTGCTGTGCTATTAACCCGTATGGCTTTCTGCCACTTTTCCCATGAGAAAGTTTGAGAAAGATCTTTTTCCCACTTAAGCATGTTTGAGGCCTTGGTATGGGGTGGGAAGGATGAAAGTAATTTATAAATATAGGATATACCCTTTTTCCCAGTGCTCTCGTGGGAGAGGAAAAATTCCCATAGTGCGCTAGGGATTTCTATGCTTTTCCCTGGGTTAAAATTCTTGGTAAAGGGTTTGGTGGAAAGTTTATCTATTATCCTATGTCTGTGATTATCCGGCAAATGTATAAAGAAGTTGAATCCCTGTTCAGACCAGGATGATGTATTTATACGTACTTTACAATAATCCATTACTCTTATTGGTATTGGTACAAGAGTTTGGGCGTTCATTGATTGCAATTTTGTTAGAGCAAATTTCCAGGCTGTCAAAGTGTATTTAACTGTCAGGAAGTTTGGTGCATTTATTTTCCCTTAAATGTGACTGGCCATTGATAAGGAGATAAGGTTGTTTCCTTTAGTTATTTTCCTTTCAATATTCAGCCACATTTTATCATTAGAGTGTTTGAACCAGAATTTCATTTGATCTAGGAGCGTGGCGTAATAATAAAGGCATATATCTGGAAGATTCAGTCCTCCTTTAGTTTTCGGGGGTTGACATAATAGATAGTGCGATCCTAGGTTTTTTCCCCATCCAGATCAAGTTGCTAAGCTTTGAGTTGATTTGGGTGAAGAGTTTCGATGGTAACGGAATTGGGAGGGACCGGAAATAATATAGGATCTTCGGTAGGGTCTTCATTTTAAAAGCTGCTATTCTTCCTAACCAGGATAGTTGCGTTTTTTTTATTGATTGTATATCCTGATTTATTTGGGTTAGCAGGGAAGGGTAATTGGCTTCATACAGTTTAGTTGGAGGGTAAGCAAGTTGAATGCCTAAATAGGTAATAGAGGGGTTGTCCCAGTTGTAATTAGACTGTTGTCTTAGTCTAACAACTTGATCTGGTGGGATGTTCATGGGGAGGACATAACATTTGTCGGGATTAACCTTATAATAAGAAATAGAAGCAAATGCTTCTAGAGTGTTAGTCACTTCACTTAATACATTGTCAGTCGCAGATAGGGATAGGAGGACATCATCTGCAAATAGACCTAGTTTATGTTCTACCTGATCTATTTTAATCCCCGTAACGTTGGGGTTGGATCTAAAGGATATTGCGAGGGGTTCAATTGCTAACGAAAATATGATGGGTGATAAGGGGCACCCCTGTCTGGTACCGTTCGTTAGGTTAAATCTTTTAGATATATTTCCTGCTGTGTATACTCTGGCAGAAGGGGTAGTGTAGAGTGACATTATAGCTTCAAAAATAAATCCAGAAAAAAAATCATTTTTTAAGAGTTTCTGCTATATATCCCCAATGCACTCTGTCGAATGCCTTCTCTGCGTCCAAACCAAGAAGCAGGGAAGGCATTCGACCACGGTCTATAAGATTAAGCAGATTAATCATGCGTCTAGTGCTATCTGGGCCTTGTCTACCTCTAACAAATCCAACCTGGTCTGGTTCAATGAGATAGGGTGTGATTTCTAATAAGCGGTTGACAATGACCTTAGCAAAGATTTTTAAATCCAAATTTAGTAGTGATATGGGTCTGTAGTTAATTGGTGATGTCGGGTCTTTTCCTTGTTTCGGGATAGTGACAATAATTGCTTCAAGCATTTCTTTGGGGAATGAGTGGTTTATAACTGCATGGTTGAATATTTTAGCTAGAAACGGGGTGAGTATTGTGTCAAACGCTTTATAGTACTCACTGGATAAACCGTCTGCACCGGGGGTTTTATTTGCTGGCAGCTTTTGAATGATTTTCTTAATTTCTTCCGTAGTTATTGGGTCCTTTAGTTTTCCTAGGGCACTATGATCTACCACAGGGACATTAATCTTACTTAGGAATTGGCCTATTTCTATTGGTGTTGGCTGGGTAGTATTGTGATCATCTTTTAAATTGTATAAGCTTTCATAATAGTCAGCAAATGCGTCAGCTATACTTTGTGGGTTGTATAATACTTTCCCTGATTTATGGTGAACTATTTTATCTATTTTCTGTTTGTTTTGTCTATGACGTAATTGGGAGGCCAATAGTTTGCCTGCTTTATTTCCCTGTGAATAATAGGTTATTTTTAATTTTTTTAGATATTTTTCATGGTTGGAGATCAGTATTGCTCTAAGCTCATTTCTGGTTTCGTTTAACCGTTGAAGAAGAATGTGGTTAGTGGGGGATGTTTTGTGTTCTTTTTCAAACTCAGTTATTTTAAGTAGTAGTTTGGCTATTGACTGTGTGCGTCTTTTTTTTTCCCTCGAGGCTAGTTGGATCAATATTCCTCTGATAAACGCCTTATGGGCACACCAAATACTAGAGACAGATACCATATCATTATCATTTACCTTGAAGAATTCTTCCAATCTTTCCTTCATCACTGCCAGAGCCTCCCTTTGAGACAAAATATAGGTATTATTTCTCCAGAGGGTATGATTTGAATTTAGTTGTCTTAAATTTATACTTAATGATATTGGAGCATGGTCGGACCATGTTATATTAGAAATGCGGGCATCCGATATTTTTTGGAGGAGGACTCTGTCAGTGATGAAGAAATCGATTCTGGAGTAGGATTTATGTACATTTGAGAAAAAAGTGAAGTCCTTTTCTGTTGCGTGGAGACATCTCCATGGATCATGAAGATCTTCTTGTGAGAAGATGTCATTTATACCTTTCCTTTTGGAGAGAGTTCCTTTGGTGGAATCAAGAAGTGGATCCATCGTTGCATTAAAGTCTCCACAGTAGATGACATTACCCTTCTGAATCTTCTTCACCACTTTGATTACTTTTTGGAGGAATTGATGGGGATTTTTGTTCGGTGCGTATATGTTGGCAATTATTAGAACTAAGTTTTCAATTTTTGCGACTAGAATAACATATCTTCCTTGACGATCAATTTTGGAGTCGAGGAGTTGAAAAGAGATTGAGTCTTTGATGATCGTTAGGACTCCTTTTTTCTTCATGCTGTTGTAAGATGCAAAGATGTGTGGGAATTTCGGGTGAGCAAAATGAGGGGGGTTGTCCCTTGCAAAGTGTGACTCTTGAATGCACAGGATGTCGCTTCCAAATTTCAAGGCATCAGTCCATAGGGCTTTCCTTTTGAATGGGCTGTTGAGACCCTTCACATTTAGTGATAGCAAGTTCAAAGTAGTCATGGTGGGAATTGGTATCTTGCGACTGTACTGCTTCCATACATAATGGGGATTGTTAGAGTTGAGATGCGGGGGAAGGGTGAGGGGGGGAGAAAGGATTTAGACTCACAAATATAAAGAAACAAATAAGAACTAGTGAGTTGGTGCACAACTCTCGTGCGCAATTCAACTTGCACTGTTGACATAGGGACTAAAAGTCGAATGCGATTAAGACAAAGTCTCCCTGTGTATCATAAACCTGAGGCACTTGGGCTTTGGCGACTTGCAGGAAAGGAGAGCGAGGGGAGTCTCACTCCAGTACTAATTATCCAGCGGATAGGTCAACCGTGACTAATATTCCATGGAGGTGTCAATTTCTCTATTGTGGCCTTAATAGACGAGGTGGTTTCTTCATTTATCAGCAGGCCCCATTTCCTTAGTGTTTTGAGTCCTTCTTCCAGTGTATGGATTGTATGTGACACATTGTTTCTCTCTACAATCAATTTGGTCGGGAAACCCCATTTGTAAATTATCTTGTGATTGCGTAACATTTTTGTGATTGAATTTAGATTTTTACGCGCCAGGATAGTAGCTTGGGATAGGTCGGAGTACAGAGTGATTCCTGCATAGGGATCTGGCAGAGGAGCATGATGTCTCGCGAATTGCATCACGATATCTTTTGTCTGGAAAAAGTGGATTTTGGCGATCACATCTCTTGGGAGTTTTTCTGGGATATGCGATGGTTTGGGAAGTCTGTGAGCTCTGTCGATCACTAATTCTTCGTTTTGTAGTGCGGGGATAAGATCTGTGAAAATTTTTGGTAGAAATTTCCTCAGGTCAATATTTTTGAAATTTTCCGGAATACCTCGGAATTTGATATCATTTCTTCTGGACCTGTCTTCGAGGTCTGTGACTTTAAGTTTTAGCTGTCTGACTTCATCTTCCAGTGTAAAGTGATCGTCTACTAGCTCATTATGGGCATCAGTGAAATCCGTCAATTTGTTTTCAATGTAATCCACACGTTCTCCTAAGTCGTCTATCTACCTTTTGGATTTTTGCATAAATGATTTCATATCATGTTGAATTGCTCCTCTTAGTGATTTTAACATTTCTTTCATGTCAGAATCAATTAAAGCCTTCCCTGTAGTTGGGAAGGAATCCAGCTTTTCATCAAAAGGGTTAAATTCGGCTTCTGTTTCTGTTTCCTCATCTATGTCAATGTCACTTACTTTGTCTTCTTCAGTATCTATTTTCCTCTTCTGCTTAGGAGGGCTGGTGACATCAGGTTGGAATGCCTCTTGTTCCAATGATGATGGCTGTGGCTGCGGTTCTAGTGTCTCCCTCCTCACAGCGCGCGCTGCCTGCTTTTCTGTATGTGTGAGGGAGGAAGGGACAGCGCCAATTTTCCTCCTCAGAGCGCCGTTCTGCTTGGTGAAGGTATCTAATTTGCGGGGTTTTTCCCGCAGAATACGTTTCTCCGTGACTGGGGTAAGGGTCTCTATTCGTTCCGCTGTGTCCCTGAGTCCTCAGGTTCGTTTTTCGTCGCCGCTAGCCGCTTAGGGAGATAAGGAGAGCAGGAGCTCTAGCAATAGATGGCCATTCAGCTCCGCTGCCGGCCACCCCCCCCCCTATAGTGGTATTCTTTTAAATCCGGGAGCAGACCCTTTTTTATTTTGGCACCTTTGCTGCTCATTTTGGCTGTGGTCAGCAGACCTCTTTAAAGTCTACAGCTGGCCATAGATGGATCAAAAATCAGCCGGTTCAGCAGGGACTGGCCAAATTTTGTTTGCCAATGTGGCCAATGTGTGACCATTCTTGCTTGACAGAAGTCCATCTAATGCCCCGTACACACGGTCGGAAAATCCGACCACAAAATCCATCTGATTTTTTCCGACGGATTTTGTCCGACACTGGTGTTGCATACACACGGTCGGACAAAGTTGTCGGAAAATCCGATCATTCTGAACGTGGTGACGTTTGTTGCCTACGACGGGACTACGTAGAGGCTAGTAGCCAATAGCTTTGGTCTTGTAATGTGATCTAAACATGCGTGGCACTTTGTCCGTCGGAATTCGCTTCACACGATCGGAAAAAGTCTGATAGGACTTTGTTGTCGGAAAATTTGAGAGCAGGAGATAAAACTTTGTCCATCTGAAAATCTGACGGAAAAAGTCCGATGGAGCCTACACACGGTCGGAATTTCCGACAACATTGTCCGATAGGACATTTTCCGTCGGAAAATACGACCGTGTGTACGGGGCATAAGGATCAACTTCTGTTGAATGGGTCAGCTGCTGATCATTTTATTCCAACAGCAGAAAATCCATACTGTCAAAAATACAATGTCTCAGCAGGGAGGATTCCTTCTTCTGTCTCGCTTGTGTGGATGGGGAAATCCACTCTTTTTTGTTTTAAATAGCCCCCTGGCTGAGTAGAGAAAAATGTCTCCTCTATGGCCAGCCACTCAGGAAAATTTGTTTTGAAACTAATTAGGCCCCCACCCGCCCAGGCAGACTGCAAATAAAAAATAATATATACATAAAACCTGTTGTGCTTCTTCCCCTTTAACCACTTGCCGACCGGGCCATAGCCGAATGATGGCTACAGCACAGTCGGCTAGTTCTGGCTCTAGGGCATACATTGACGTTCTCCCGAATTCGCACTTCCTGAGAGCCCCCTGGGGGGTGCACCCAGAATTGTCCATGATCGCCAAGTCCTCTGGACCCAGCGCATCACAGATCGGGGTAAAGGGCCAATGACAGCGGCCCTTTACCACAGGATTGTTCTGTCCAAAGACGAGCGATCACTTCTCAACAAAACAGCGCATGTCCATTTCAGCTCTCTCCTCTCCAATTTGGTACAGCGTATGAGGAGAGGAGGGAGCCAGTGCAGCTGCACAAGTGGGCTGGATCTGAAGTGCCCACAGTACTGATCCGTGCCTCATCAGTACTCATCCATGCCTCATCTGTGACTATGCATGACTCATCCATATCTTATCTATGCTAATTCATGCCACATTAGTGCTTATCCGTGCCCATCCATGCTCATCCATACCTCATCCGTGCCTCATCCATGCCACATCAGTGCTCATCCATGCCTCATCCATAGCACATCCGTGCCCATCCTTGCCTCATCCGTGCTCATCCATACTTCAACTGTGCCTCATCCATGCCACATCTGTGCCCATCCATACCTCATCTGTGCTCATCCATACTTCATCCATGCCACATCCGTGTTCATCCATGCCTCATCTGTGCTCATCCATGCCACATCAGTGCTCATCCATGCCTAATTCATGCCACATCAGTGCTCATCCATATCTCATCCATGCCCATCCATGCCTCATCCATGCCACATCAGTGCTACATCCATGCTCATCAGTGCCCATCCATGCCACATCAGTGCTCATCCTTGCTTCATCTATGCTACATCAGTGCTCATCAGTGCCTATCCATGCCATATCAGTGCTCATCCGTGCCACATCAGTGCTCATCCTTGCTTCATCCATGCCACAGCAGTGCTCATCCATGCCTAATTCATGCCACATCTGTGCTCATCTGTGCTCATCCATGCCACATCAGTGCTCATCCATGCCTAATCCATGCCACATCTGTGTTTATCCGTGCCTCATCCATACCCATCCATGCCACATCAGTGCTCACCCATGCATCATCCGTGCCTATCCATGCGTCATCCATGCCACATCAGTTCTCATCTGTCCCACATCCATGCCTCATCCATGCCACATCAGTGCATATCTGGGCCTCATCCGTGCCACACCAGTGCTCATCGGTGCAACATCAGTGCTCATCAGTGCCACATCAGTGCTCATCTGTGCCACATCAGTGCTCATGCTTGCCTCATCCATGTCACTTCCTTGCCTCATCCATGCCACATCAGTGCTCATCCATGCCACATCAGTGCCTATCCATGCCTAATCCATGCCACATCTGTGCTCATCCGTGCCTCATCCATGCCCATCCATGCCACATCAGTGATCATCTGTGCCACATCCATGTCACATCCTTGCCTCATCCATGCCACATCAGTGCTCATCCATGCCACATCAGTGCCTATCCATGCCTAATCCATGCCACATCCGTGCTCATCTGTGCCTCATCCATGCCCATCCATGCCACATCAGTGATCATCCGTGCCTCATCCATGCCCATCCATGCCACATCAGTGCTCATTTGTGCCACATCCATGCCTTATCCATGCCACATCAGTGCTCATTCGTGCCACATCAGTGCTCATTCTTGCCTCACCAGTGCTCATCCGTGCCTCATCTATGCCCATCCATGCCTCATCCATGCCACATCAGTGCTCATCTGTGCCACATCCATGCCTCATCCATGCCACATCAGTGCTCATCCGTGCCACATCAGTGCTCATTCTTGCCTCACCAGTGCCACATCTATGCTCATTCTTGCCTCACCAGTGCTCAGTGCCTTATCCATGCTCACCTCTGCCACATCCATGCCACATCTGTGCTCATCTGTGCCCCATCAGTGCTCATCCATGCCTCATCTGTGCCACATCTATGCTCATCCATGCCACATCCGTGCTTATCCGTGCCTCATCCGTGCTCATGCTTGCCACAGTAGTGCTCAACCATGCCTAATTCATGCCACATCCATGCCCATCCATGCCACATCAGTGCTCATCCATGCCACATACGTGCTTATCTGTGCCTCATCCATGCCACAGTAGTGCTCATCCATGCCTAATTCATGCCACATCTGTGCTCATCTGTGCCCATCCAGTGCTCATCCATGCCACAGCAGTGCTTATCCATGCCTAATCCATGCCACATCCATGCTCATCCATGCCACATCAGTGCTTATCTATGTCTAATGCATGCCACATCCATGCTCATCTGTGCCCATCCATGCCACATCAGTGCTCATCCGTGCCACATCAGTGCTCATCCATGCCACATCAGTGCCTATCCATGCCTAATCCATGTCACATCCATGCTCATCCATGCCTCATCCATGCCCATCCATGCCTCATCCATGTCACATCAGTGCTCATCTGTGCCACATCCATGCCTCATCCATGTCACATCAGTGCTCATTTTTGCCTCACCAGTGCCACATCTATGCTCATTCTTGCCTCACCAGTGCTCATCCATGCCTCATCCATGCTCACCTCTGCCACATCCTTGCCACAGTAGTGCTCATCCATGCCTAATTCATGCCACATCCGTGCTCATCTGTGCCCACCCATGCCAAATCAGTACTCATCCATGCCACATACGTGCTTATCCGTGCCTCATAAATGCCACAGCAGTACTCATCCGTGCCTAATCCATGCCAAATCAGTGCTCATCCATCCCACATCAGTGCCTATCCATGCCTAATCCATGCCACATCCGTGCTCATCCGTGCATCATCCATGCCCATCCATGCCACATCAGTGATCATCCGTGCCTCATCCATGCCCATCCATGCCACATCAGTGCTCATCTGTGCCACATCCATGCCTCATCCATGCCACATCAGTGCTCATTCGTTCCACATCAGTGATCATTCTTGCCTCACCAGTGCTCATCCGTGCCTCATCTATGCCCATCCATGCCTCATTCATGCCACATCAGTGCTCATCTGTGCCACATCCATTCCTCATCCATGCCACATCAGTGCTCATCTGTGCCACATCCATTCCTCATCCATGCCACATCAGTGCTCATCCGTGCCATATCAGTGCTTATCCATGCCTCATCCATGCCACAGCTGTGCTCATCCATGCCTAATTCATGCCACATCTGTGCTCATCTGTGCCCATCCAGTGCTCATCCATGCCTAATCCATGCCACATCCATGCTCATCCATGCCACATCAGTGCTTATCCATGTCTAATCCATGCCACATCCATGCTCATCTGTGCCCAACCATGCCACATCAGTGCTCATCCATGCCACATCAGTGCTTATCCATGTCTAATCCATACCACATCCATGCTCATCTGTGCCCATCCATGCCACATCCGTGCCTCATCCATGCCACAGCAGTGCTCATCCATGCCTAATTCATGCCACATCTGTGCTCATCTGTGCCCATCCAGTGCTCATCCATGCCACAGCAGTGCTTATCCATGCCTAATCCATGCCACATCCAGGCTCATACATGTCACATCAGTGCTTATCCATGTCTAATCCATGCCACATCCATGCTCATCTGTGCCCATCCCTGCCACATCAGTGCTCATCCATGCCACATCAGTGCTCATCTATGCCACATACGTGCTTATCCGTGCCTCATCCATGCCACAGCAGTGCTCATCCATGCCTAATTCATGCCACATCTGTGCTCATCTGTGCCCATCCAGTGCTCATCCATGCCACAGCAGTGCTTATCCATGTCTAATCCATGCCACATCCATGCTCATCCGTGCCTCATTCATGCCACATCAGTGCTCATCCGTGCCACATCCATGCCTCATCCATGCCACATCAGTGCTCATCCGTGCCACATCAGTGCTCATTCTTGCCTCACCAGTGCCACATCTATGCTCATTCTTGCCTCACCAGTGCTCATCCATGCTCACCTCTGCCACATCCATGCCACATCTGTGCTCATCCATGCCCCATCAGTGCTTATTCATGCCTCATCCGTGCCACATCTATGCTCATCCATGCCACATCCGTGCTTATCCGTGCCTCATCCGTGCTCATCCATGCCTAATTCATGCCACATCCATGCTCATCTGTGCCCATCCATGCCACATCAGTGCTCATCCATGCCACATCAGTGCTCATCTGTGCCACATCCATGCCTCAACCATGCCACATTAGTGCTCGTCCCTGCCACATCAGTGCTCACCCGTGCCTCATCCATGCCACATCAGTGCTCATCTGTGCCACATCCATGCCACATCCGTGCTCATCTGTACCTCATCAGTGCTCATTCTTGCCTCACCAGTGCTCATCCATGCCACATCAGTGCTTATCCATGTCTAATCCATGCCACATCCATGCTCATCTGTGCCCATCCATGCCACATCAGTGCTCATCCATGCCACATC
This sequence comes from Lithobates sylvaticus, assembly GCA_028564925.1. NCBI lineage: Eukaryota > Metazoa > Chordata > Amphibia > Anura > Ranidae > Lithobates > Lithobates sylvaticus. The sequence goes on from CM053036.1 coordinate 176,901,304, forward strand.
AGTGCTCATCTATGCCACATACGTGCTTATCCGTGCCTCATCCATGCCACAGCAGTGCTCATCCATGCCTAATTCATGCCACATCTGTGCTCATCTGTGCCCATCCAGTGCTCATCCATGCCACAGCAATGCTTATCCATGCCTAATCCATGCCACATCCATGCTCATCCATGCCACATCAGTGCTTATCCATGTCTAATCCATGCCACATCCATGCTCATCTGTGCCCATCCCTGCCACATCAGTGCTCATCCATGCCACATCAGTGCTCATCTATGCCACATACGTGCTTATCCGTGCCTCATCCATGCCACAGCAGTGCTCATCCATGCCTAATTCATGCCACATCTGTGCTCATCTGTGCCCATCCAGTGCTCATCCATGCCACAGGAGTGCTTATCCATGTCTAATCAATGCCACATCCATGCTCATCCGTGCCTCATCCATTCCACATCAGTGCTCATCCGTGCCACATCTATGCTCATTCTTGCCTCACCTGTGCTCAGTGCCTTATCCATGCTCACCTCTGCCACATCCATGCCACATCTGTGCTCATCTGTGCCCCATCAGTGCTCATCCATGCCTCATCCATGCCACATCTATGCTCATCCATGCCACATCCGTGCTTATCCGTGCCTCACCCGTGCTCATCCTTGCCACAGTAGTGCTCATCCATGCCTAATTCATGCCCCATCCATGCCCATCCATGCCACATCAGTGCTCATCCATGCCACATACGTGCTTATCCGTGCCTCATCCATGCCACAGCAGTGCTCATCCATGCCTAATTCATGCCACATCTGTGCTCATCTGTGCCCATCCAGTGCTCATCCATGCCACAGCAGTGCTTATCCATGTCTAATCCATGCCACATCCATGCTCATCCGTGCCTCATCCATGCCACATCAGTGCTCATCTGTGCCACATCCATGCCTCATCCATGCCACATCAGTGCTCATCCGTGCCACATCAGTGCTCATTCTTGCCTCACCAGTGCCACATCTATGCTCATTCTTGCCTCACCAGTGCTCATCCATGCTCACCTCTGCCACATCCATGCCACATCTGTGCTCATTCATGCCCCATCAGTGCTTATCCATGCCTCATCCGTGCCACATCTATGCTCATCCATGCCACATCCGTGCTTATCCGTGCCTCATCCGTGCTCATCCATGCCTAATTCATGCCACATCCGTGCTCATCTGTGCCCATCCATGCCACATCAGTGCTCATCCATGCCACATCAGTGCTCATCTGTGCCACATCAGTGCTCATCTGTGGCACATCCATGCCTCAACCATGCCACATTAGTGCTCATCCCTGCCACATCAGTGCTCACCCGTGCCTCATCCATGCCACATCAGTGCTCATCTGTGCCACATCCATGCCACATCCGTGCTCATCTGTACCTCATCAGTGCTCATTCTTGCCTCACCAGTGCTCATCCGTGCCTCATCTATGCCCATCCATGCCTCATCCATGCCACAGCAGTGCTCATCTGTCCCACATCCATGCCTCATCCATGCCACATCAGTGCTCATCCGTCCCACATCAGTGCTCATTCTTGCCTCACCAGTGCCACATCTATGATCATTCTTGCCTCACCTGTGCTCAGTGCCTTATCCATGCTCACCTCTGCCACATCCATGCCACATCTGTGCTCATCTGTGCCCCATCAGTGCTCATCCATGCCTCATCCATGCCAAATCTATGCTCATCCATGCCACATCCATGCTTATCCGTGCCTCACCCGTGCTCATCCTTGCCACAGTAGTGCTCATCCATGCCTAATTCATGCCACATCCATGCCCATCCATGCCACATCAGTGCTCATCCATGCCACATACGTGCTTATCCGTGCCTCATCCATGCCACAGCAGTGCTCATCCATGCCTAATTCATGCCACATCTGTGCTCATCTGTGCCCATCCAGTGCTCATCCATGCCACAGCAGTGCTTATCCATACCTAATCCATGCCACATCCATGCTCATCCATGCCACATCAGTGCTTATCCATGTCTAATGCATAGTTACATAGTTACATAGTTACATAGTTAGTTAGGTTGAAAAAAGACACAAGTCCATCCAGTTCAACCACAAACAAAAAAATATATATATATATATATATATATATCATACAATCCCATATACCCCATTCTATACCCACAGTTGATCCAGAGGAAGGCAAAAAAAAACCCCCAGCAGAGCATTCTCCAATTTGCTAAAGCAGGGGAAAAAAATTCCTTCCTGATCCCCCGAGAGGCAATCGGATTTTCCCTGGATCAACTTTACCTATAAATGTCAGTACCCAGTTATATTATGTACATTTAGGAAAGTATCCAGGCCTTTCTTAAAGCAATCTACTGAGCTGACCAGAACCACCTCTGCAGGGAGTCTATTCCACATTTTCACAGCTCTTACTGTGAAGAAACCTTTCCTTATTTGGAGATGAAATCTCTTCTCCTCTAGACGTAAAGAGTGCCCCCTTGTCCTCTTTGTTGACCGTAAAGTGAATAACTCAACACCAAGTTCACTATATGGGCCCCTTATATATTTATACATGTTGATCATATCCCCCCTTAATCTCCTCTTATCAAGGGTGAATAAATTAAGTTCCTCTAATCTTTCCTCATAGCTGAGCTCCTCCATGCCTCTTATCAGTTTGGTTGCCCTTCTCTGCACTTTCTCCAGTTCCCCAATATCCTTTTTGAGAACTGGTGCCCAAAACTGAACTGCATATTCCAGATGAGGTCTTACTAATGATTTGAACAGGGGCAAAATGATATCTCTCTCTCTGGAGTCCATACCTCTCTTAATACAAGAAAGGACTTTGCTCGCTTTGGAAACCGCAGCTTGGCATTGCATGCTATTATTGAGTTTATGATCTACCAAAACCCCCAGATCCTTCTCCACTACGGATTCCCCCAGTTGTACTCCCCCTAGTATGTATGATGCATGCATATTCTTAGCCCCCAAGTGCATAACTTTACATTTATCAACATTAAACCTCATCTGCCACATAGTCGCCCAATTTGACAGAGCATTGAGGTCAGCTTGTAAATTGGAGACCTCCTGTAAGGACGTTATTCCACTGCATAGCTTGGTGTCATCTGCAAAGACAGAAATGTTACTTTTGATCCCAGACCCAATATCATTTATAAAGATATTAGAAAGTAAGGGTCCCAGCACTGAACCTTGGGGTACACCACTGATAACCTTAGCCCATTCAGAGTAAGAATCATTAACCACTACTCTCTGAATTCTGTCTTTTAGCCAGTTTTCTATCCATTTACAAACCGATATTTCCAAACCTGTAGACCTTACCTTACACATGAGCCGTGTGTGGGGAACTGTATCGAACGCTTTTGCAAAATCCAAGTATACCACGTCCACAGCCACGCCTCTGTCCAAGGTTTTACTTACCACCTCATAAAAAGAAATGAGGTTTGTCTGACAACTTCTGTCTTTCATGAATCCATGTTGTCTGTTGCTTAAAATATTTTTTTCCTGCAAGAACTCGTCTATGTGGTCTTTTAATAATCTCTCCAGTATCTTCCCAACTATAGAAGTTAAACTAACAGGTCTATAGTTACTTGGTAAATACTTTGTTCCCTTTTTAAATATAGGCACCACGTTCGCCCTGCGCCAATCCAGTGGTACTATTCCTGTCATTAATGATTCCCTAAAAATTAGATACAATGGCTTTGAAATTACAGAGCTCAATTCTTTTAGGATCCGTGGGTGGATGCCATCAGGTCCAGGTGCTTTATCCACCTTTATTCTGTCTAAATATTTCTGAACCATATCACTTTTGAGCCATTGTGGATTTAGGGCTGTGTCACTACCACCCTCATTGTGGACATGAGCTCCCCAATGCTCCTTTGTATACACAGAGCTGAAGAAAGTATTTAATAAATTAGCCTTCTCTTTGTCCCCAGTCACCCACTCTAGATTATTTTGTAAAGGGCCTACATGCTCAGACTTGACCTTTTTACTATTAATATATTTGAAGAATTTTTTTGGGTTTGTCCTACTATCTTTTGCAATCTGTCTTTTGTTTTGAATTTTTGCATCCTTGATTTCCTTTTTACATATTCTGTTATGTTCTTTGTAACATTTAAATGACACTAGTGATCCTTCATTTTTATATTTTTTAAAAGCTCTTTTCTTATAGTTTATAGCTTTTTTAACTTTGGCCGTGAGCCACATAGGTTTTATTTTTAGCCTTTTAAATTTATTGCCCATGGGAATATACTTTGCAGTGAGTTCACAAACAGTCTTTTTGAAGAATCCCCATTTCTGTTCTGTGCCCATTGTTGCCAATATTCTCTCCCAGTCTAAGTTCTGGAGAGCAGCCCTCATCCTTGGAAAATTTGCCCTCTTGAAATTAAGTGTTTTTATCTTTCCTGTATGTGATTTTTGCTTACAGCTAACATCAACTGAAATCATGTTATGGTCACTGCTACCCAGATGCTCCTTTATCTGAACATTAGTAATATGCTCTGCATGGTTTGAGATTACCAGATCCAGCAGAGCATCATTCCTGGTTGGGGCCTCAATGAACTGGACCATAAAATTGTCCTGTAATAGGTTTATAAATTTTTATCCTTTAACTGTCCCAGCAGTGCCATTATTCCAGTCAATTTCTGGGTAGTTAAAATCCCCCATTATTATCACTGTCCCAGCCCTTGCAGCCCTTTCTATTTGAGCAAGGAGCTGAGTCTCCACCTCCTCATTAACATTGGGTGGTCTATAACAAACTCCAATGATTAACTTTGAACTACGCACATCTGTATGCAGTTCCACCCATAATGCTTCAGACTCATCACACTCTCCATCCCCCAGGTCCTCTTTCACACTCGCTTTGAGATCACTTCTCACATACAGACAGACCCCTCCACCTTTCCTTTTAACTCTGTCTTTCCGAAAGAGTGCAAAGCCAGGAATATTTATAGCCCAGTCATGTGAGGACTGCAGCCAAGTTTCAGCAATACCGATTACATCATAGCTCTCCTGATGCACCAGAGCTTCCAACTCACCTATTTTGTTTGGCAGACTTCTGGCATTGGTGAACAAACACTTTAATGCATTACTATATTTTGACCAGTCACATACTACCCTCTTGGGTGTTCCGAGATTGCAACTAGGACTTGCTACTATATTTACCTTGGGTTTATGTGCTTTAGTTACCCTACCACTAATGCCCCTAATATTACCCTCTGGAATATGTTCCACGCTGACTATTCCTATCTCTGGCCCCTCCCCCCCATCGCCTAGTTTAAAAACCCCTCTAACTTTTTGGCCATCCTTATTCCCAGCTGATCTGCACCCTCCTCATTTAGGTGCAGTCCGTCCCTTCTATAGTACCGGTTATCGACTGAGAAGTCGTCCCAGTCCTCCAGGAACCCAAACCCCTCCTTTCTACACCAGCTCTTCAGCCACCTGTTTACTTCCCTAATCTCCCTCTGCCTTTCTGGTGTGGCTCGATGTACCGGTAGTATTCCTGAGAATACTACCTTGGAGGTCCTTTTCCTCAATTTAGCTCCCAATTCCCTAAAATCGTTTATTAGGACACTCCATCTGCCTCTGACTTTGTCATTGGTGCCAACGTGCACCATGACAGCCGGGTCTTCCCCAGCCCCTCCCAGTAATCTGTCCACCAGATCCGTGATGTGCCGAACCCGAGCGCCCGGTAGACAACATACAGTTCGGTGCTTCAGGTCTTTGTTACAGATTGCCCTCTCTGTCCTTCTAAGAATTGAGTCCCCTATCACCAGAATCTGTCTTTCCTTTCCCTTTGCTCCTCCCCCAATCTCACTGGAGGAGTTCTTCCCCTGGCAGCTAGGAGAGTCCCTCAGCTCCAGCAGTGCTGGTCCCTGACTGGTATCACCAATGTCACTCAATGGAGCATACTTATTGGGATGATCCAGCCCTGGATCGGCCTCCCTGGCCCTTCCCCCTCTACCCTTCCTGACTGTCACCCATCTACTATTTTCTAGTGCCTGCACCTCTTTTTCTCCACCCATCTCTGTGCTGGCCCCTGCCGGCACCTGCCATGTACGTTCCCGACTCTCCTTTAGTATGGAGGGACTTCTCAGTGCTGACAGTTGCTTCCCCAGATTCAGAACCTGGGCTTCCAGGGAAACAATGTGCTTACATTTTGCACAGCAGTATTCACCCTCGATCAGATGATCAAGGAATGCATACATGCCGCAAGATGTACACCGAGTTGCCTCTCCACACCCGCCGGGCATCGTACCTATAAATTTAATGAGGATTAGAATTTATACCCAGTCCAAATTACCTAACAACTAGCTTCCTGACACTAATACTCAACAAGACAATACACAGGTACTAACAATCCACACACACTACTCAGACCACACTCAGGTACTTACCCTGCACAGGTACTATGACCCCTGTTACAACCTCCTGTTATAAACTCCTGGTTTTAGCTCACCACTTAGACAAGTTCCACTTGGACAGAGTTCAACCAGTCTCAAGGATGAGCAGGCTCACGATGAGCCACATCCATGCTCATCTGTGCCCATCCATGCCACATCAGTGCTCATCCGTGCCACATCAATGCTCATCCATGCCACATCAGTGCCTATCCATGCCTAATCCATGTCACATCCATGCTCATCCGTGCCTCATCCATGCCCATCCTTGCCTCATCCATGTCACATCAGTGCTCATCTGTGCCACATCCATGCCTCATCCATGCCACATCAGTGCTCATCCGTGCCACATCAGTGCTCATTCTTGCCTTACCAGTGCCACATCTATGCTCATTCTTGCCTCACCAGTGCTCATCCGTGCCTCATCCATTCTCACCTCTGCCACATCCTTGCCACAGTAGTGCTCATCCATGCCTAATTCATGCCACATTCGTGCTCATCTGTGCCCATCCATGCCACATCAGTGCTCATCCATGCCACATACATGCTTATACGTGCCTCATCCATGCCACAGCAGTGCTCATCCATGCCTAATTCATGCCACATCTGTGCTCATCTGTGCCCATCCAGTGCTCATCCATGCCACAGCAGTGCTTATCCATGCCTAATCCATGCCACATCCATGCCACAGCAGTGCTCATCCATGCCTAATTCATGCCACATCTGTGCTCATCTGTGCCCATCCAGTGCTCATCCATGCCACAGCAGTGCTTATCCATGTCTAATCCATGCCACATCCATGCTCATCCGTGCCTCATCCATGCCACATCAGTGCTCATCTGTGCCACATCCATGCCTCATCCATGCCACATCAGTGCTCATCCGTGCCACATCAGTGCTCATTCTTGCCTCACCAGTGCCACATCTATGCTCATTCTTGCCTCACCAGTGCTCATCCATGCTCACCTCTGCCACATCCATGCCACATCTGTGCTCATTCATGCCCCATCAGTGCTTATCCATGCCTCATCCGTGCCACATCTATGCTCATCCATGCCACATCCGTGCTTATCCGTGCCTCATCCGTGCTCATCCATGCCTAATTCATGCCACATCCGTGCTCATCTGTGCCCATCCATGCCACATCAGTGCTAATCCATGCCACATCTGTGCTCATCTGTGCCACATCAGTGCTCATCTGTGCCACATCCATGCCTCAACCATGCCACATTAGTGCTCATCCCTGCCACATCAGTGCTCACCCGTGCCTCATCCATGCCACATCAGTGCTCATCTGTGCCACATCCATGCCACATCCATGCTCATCTGTACCTCATCAGTGCTCATTCTTGCCTCACCAGTGCTCATCCGTGCCTCATCTATGCCCATCCATGCCTCATCCATGCCACAGCAGTGCTCATCTGTCCCACATCCATGCCTCATCCATGCCACATCAGTGCTCATCCGTCCCACATCAGTGCTCATTCTTGCCTCACCAGTGCCACATCTATGATCATTCTTGCCTCACCTGTGCTCAGTGCCTTATCCATGCTCACCTCTGCCACATCCATGCCACATCTGTGCTCATCTGTGCCCCATCAGTGCTCATCCATGCCTCATCCATGCCAAATCTATGCTCATCCATGCCACATCCGTGCTTATCCGTGCCTCACCCGTGCTCATCCTTGCCACAGTAGTGCTCATCCATGCCTAATTCATGCCACATCCATGCCCATCCATGCCACATCAGTGCTCATCCATGCCACATACGTGCTTATCCGTGCCTCATCCATGCCACAGCAGTGCTCATCCATGCCTAATTCATGCCACATCTGTGCTCATCTGTGCCCATCCAGTGCTCATCCATGCCACAGCAGTGCTTATCCATGTCTAATCCATGCCACATCCATGCTCATCCGTGCCTCATCCATGCCACATCAGTGCTCATCTGTGCCACATCCATGCCTCATCCATGCCACATCAGTGCTCATCCGTGCCACATCAGTGCTCATTCTTGCCTCACCAGTGCCACATCTATGCTCATTCTTGCCTCACCAGTGCTCATCCATGCTCACCTCTGCCACATCCATGCCACATCTGTGCTCATTCATGCCCCATCAGTGCTTATCCATGCCTCATCCGTGCCACATCTATGCTCATCCATGCCACATCCGTGCTTATCCGTGCCTCATCCGTGCTCATCCATGCCTAATTCATGCCACATCCGTGCTCATCTGTGCCCATCCATGCCACATCAGTGCTAATCCATGCCACATCTGTGCTCATCTGTGCCACATCAGTGCTCATCTGTGCCACATCCATGCCTCAACCATGCCACATTAGTGCTCATCCCTGCCACATCAGTGCTCACCCGTGCCTCATCCATGCCACATCAGTGCTCATCTGTGCCACATCCATGCTCATCTGTACCTCATCAGTGCTCATTCTTGCCTCACCAGTGCTCATCCGTGCCTCATCTATGCCCATCCATGCCTCATCCATGCCACAGCAGTGCTCATCTGTCCCACATCCATGCCTCATCCATGCCACATCAGTGCTCATCCGTCCCACATCAGTGCTCATTCTTGCCTCACCAGTGCCACATTTATGATCATTCTTGCCTCACCTGTGCTCAGTGCCTTATCCATGCTCACCTCTGCCACATCCATGCCACATCTGTGCTCATCTGTGCCCCATCAGTGCTCACCCATGCCTCATCCATGCCAAATCTATGCTCATCCATGCCACATCCGTGCTTATCCGTGCCTCACCCGTGCTCATCCTTGCCACAGTAGTGCTCATCCATGCCTAATTCATGCCACATCAGTGCTCATCCATGCCACATACGTGCTTATCCGTGCCTCATCCATGCCACAGCAGTGCTCATCCATGCCTAATTCATGCCACATCTGTGCTCATCTGTGCCCATCCAGTGCTCATCCATGCCACAGCAGTGCTTATCCATACCTAATCCATGCCACATCCATGCTCATCCATGCCACATCAGTGCTTATCCATGTCTAATGCATGCCACATCCATGCTCATCTGTGCCCATCCATGCCACATCAGTGCTCATCCGTGCCACATCAATGCTCATCCATGCCACATCAGGGCCTATCCATGCCTAATCCATGTCACATCCATGCTCATCCGTGCCTCATCCATGCCCATCCTTGCCTCATCCATGTCACATCAGTGCTCATCTGTGCCACATCCATGCCTCATCCATGCCACATCAGTGCTCATCCGTGCCACATCAGTGCTCATTCTTGCCTTACCAGTGCCACATCTATGCTCATTCTTGCCTCACCAGTGCTCATCCGTGCCTCATCCATTCTCACCTCTGCCACATCCTTGCCACAGTAGTGCTCATCCATGCCTAATTCATGCCACATTCGTGCTCATCTGTGCCCATCCATGCCACATCAGTGCTCATCCATGCCACATACATGCTTATACGTGCCTCATCCATGCCACAGCAGTGCTCATCCATGCCTAATTCATGCCACATCTGTGCTCATCTGTGCCCATCCAGTGCTCATCCATGCCACAGCAGTGCTTATCCATGCCTAATCCATGCCACATCCATGCCACAGCAGTGCTCATCCATGCCTAATTCATGCCACATCTGTGCTCATCTGTACCCATCCAGTGCTCATCCATGCCACAGCAGTGCTTATCCATGTCTAATCCATGCCACATCCATGCTCATCCGTGCCTCATCCATGCCACATCAGTGCTCATCTGTGCCACATCCATGCCTCATCCATGCCACATCAGTGCTCATCCGTGCCACATCAGTGCTCATTCTTGCCTCACCAGTGCCACATCTATGCTCATTCTTGCCTCACCAGTGCTCATCCATGCTCACCTCTGCCACATCCATGCCACATCTGTGCTCATTCATGCCCCATCAGTGCTTATCCATGCCTCATCCGTGCCACATCTATGCTCATCCATGCCACATCCGTGCTTATCCGTGCCTCATCCGTGCTCATCCATGCCTAATTCATGCCACATCCGTGCTCATCTGTGCCCATCCATGCCACATCAGTGCTAATCCATGCCACATCTGTGCTCATCTGTGCCACATCAGTGCTCATCTGTGCCCCATCAGTGCTCATCCATGCCTCATCCATGCCAAATCTATGCTCATCCATGCCACATCCGTGCTTATCCGTGCCTCACCCGTGCTCATCCTTGCCACAGTAGTGCTCATCCATGCCTAATTCATGCCACATCCATGCCCATCCATGCCACATCAGTGCTCATCCATGCCACATACGTGCTTATCCGTGCCTCATCCATGCCACAGCAGTGCTCATCCATGCCTAATTCATGCCACATCTGTGCTCATCTGTGCCCATCCAGTGCTCATCCATGCCACAGCAGTGCTTATCCATACCTAATCCATGCCACATCCATGCTCATCCATGCCACATCAGTGCTTATCCATGTCTAATGCATGCCACATCCATGCTTATCTGTGCCCATCCATGCCACATCAGTGCTCATCCGTGCCACATCAATGCTCATCCATGCCACATCAGTGCCTATCCATGCCTAATCCATGTCACATCCATGCTCATCCGTGCTCATCCATGCCCATCCTTGCCTCATCCATGTCACATCAGTGCTCATCTGTGCCACATCCATGCCTCATCCATGCCACATCAGTGCTCATCCGTGCCACATCAGTGCTCATTCTTGCCTTACCAGTGCCACATCTATGCTCATTCTTGCCTCACCAGTGCTCATCCGTGCCTCATCCATTCTCACCTCTGCCACATCCTTGCCACAGTAGTGCTCATCCATGCCTAATTCATGCCACATTCGTGCTCATCTGTGCCCATCCATGCCACATCAGTGCTCATCCATGCCACATACATGCTTATACGTGCCTCATCCATGCCACAGCAGTGCTCATCCATGCCTAATTCATGCCACATCTGTGCTCATCTTTGCCCATCAGTGCTCATCCATGCCACAGCAGTGCTTATCCATGCCTAATCCATGCCACATCCATGCCACAGCAGTGCTCATCCATGCCTAATTCATGCCACATCTGTGCTCATCTGTGCCCATCCGGTGCTCATCCATGCCACAGCAGTGCTTATCCATGTCTAATCCATGCCACATCCATGCTCATCCGTGCCTCATCCATGCCACATCAGTGCTCATCTGTGCCACATCCATGCCTCATCCATGCCACATCAGTGCTCATCCGTGCCACATCAGTGCTCATTCTTGCCTCACCAGTGCCACATCTATGCTCATTCTTGCCTCACCAGTGCTCATCCATGCTCACCTCTGCCACATCCATGCCACATCTGTGCTCATTCATGCCCCATCAGTGCTTATCCATGCCTCATCCGTGCCACATCTATGCTCATCCATGCCACATCCGTGCTTATCCGTGCCTCATCCGTGCTCATCCATGCCTAATTCATGCCACATCCGTGCTCATCTGTGCCCATCCATGCCACATCAGTGCTCATCCATGCCACATCTGTGCTCATCTGTGCCACATCAGTGCTCATCTGTGCCACATCCATGCCTCAACCATGCCACATTAGTGCTCATCCCTGCCACATCAGTTCTCACCCGTGCCTCATCCATGCCACATCAGTGCTCATCTGTGCCACATCCATGCCACATCCATGCTCATCTGTACCTCATCAGTGCTCATTCTTGCCTCACCAGTGCTCATCCGTGCCTCATCTATGCCCATCCATGCCTCATCCATGCCACAGCAGTGCTCATCTGTCCCACATCCATGCCTCATCCATGCCACATCAGTGCTCATCCGTCCCACATCAGTGCTCATTCTTGCCTCACCAGTGCCACATCTATGATCATTCTTGCCTCACCTGTGCTCAGTGCCTTATCCATGCTCACCTCTGCCACATCCATGCCACATCTGTGCTCATCTGTGCCCCATCAGTGCTCATCCATGCCTCATCCATGCCAAATCTATGCTCATCCATGCCACATCCGTGCTTATCCGTGCCTCACCCGTGCTCATCCTTGCCACAGTAGTGCTCATCCATGCCTAATTCATGCCACATCCATGCCCATCCATGCCACATCAGTGCTCATCCATGCCACATACGTGCTTATCCGTGCCTCATCCATGCCACAGCAGTGCTCATCCATGCCTAATTCATGCCACATCTGTGCTCATCTGTGCCCATCCAGTGCTCATCCATGCGACAGCAGTGCTTATCCATACCTAATCCATGCCACATCCATGCTCATCCATGCCACATCAGTGCTTATCCATGTCTAATGCATGCCACATCCATGCTCATCTGTGCCCATCCATGCCACATCAGTGCTCATCCGTGCCACATCAATGCTCATCCATGCCACATCAGTGCCTATCCATGCCTAATCCATGTCACATCCATGCTTATCCGTGCCTCATCCATGCCCATCCTTGCCTCATCCATGTCACATCAGTGCTCATCTGTGCCACATCCATGCCTCATCCATGCCACATCAGTGCTCATCCGTGCCACATCAGTGCTCATTCTTGCCTTACCAGTGCCACATCTATGCTCATTCTTGCCTCACCAGTGCTCATCCGTGCCTCATCCATTCTCACCTCTGCCACATTCTTGCCACAGTAGTGCTCATCCATGCCTAATTCATGCCACATTCGTGCTCATCTGTGCCCATCCATGCCACATCAGTGCTCATCCATGCCACATACATGCTTATACGTGCCTCATCCATGCCACAGCAGTGCTCATCCATGCCTAATTCATGCCACATCTGTGCTCATCTGTGCCCATCCAGTGCTCATCCATGCCACAGCAGTGCTTATCCATGCCTAATCCATGCCACACCCATGCTCATCCATGCCACATCAGTGCTTATCCATGTCTAATCCATGCCACATCCATGCTTATCTGTGCCCATCCATGCCACATCAGTGCTCATCCGTGCCTCATCGGTGCTCATCCGTGCCTCATCCATGCCACATCAGTGCTCATCTGTGCCACATCCATGCCTCATCCATGCCACATCAGTGCTCATGTGTGCCACATCAGTGCTCATTCTTGCCTCACCAGTGCCACATCTATGCTCATTCTTGCCTCACCAGTGCTCATCCGTGCCTCATTCATGCTCACCTCTGCCACATCCATGCCACATCTGTGCTCATCCATGCCCCATCAGTGCTTATCCATGCCTCATCTGTGCCACATCTATGCTAATCCATGCCACATCCGTGCTTATCCATGCCTCATCCGTGCTCATCCTTGCCACAGTAGTGCTCATCCATGCCTAATTCATGCCACATCCGTGCTTATCTGTGCCCATCCATGCCACATCAGTGCTCATCCATGCCACATTAGTGCTCATCTGTGCCACATCCATGCCTTAACCATGCCACATCAGTGCTCATCCCTGCCACATCAGTGCTCATCTGAGCCACATCAGTGCTCATCCATGCCTCATCCATGCCACATCAGTGCTCATCTGTGCCACATCCATGCCACATCCGTGCTCATCTGTACCTCATCAGTGGTCATCCTTGCCTCATACATGCCCCATCAGTGCTCATCCATGCCACATCAGTGCTTATCCATGCCTAATCCATGCCACATCCGTGCTCATCCGTGCCTCATCCATGCCACATCAGTGCTCATCCATGCCACAGCAGTGCTCATCCGTGCCTCATCTGTGCCTATCCATGCCTCATCCATGCCATATCAGTGCTCATCTATGCCACATCCATGCCACATCTGTGCTCATCAGTGCCTTTGCTGTGCCACATCAGTGCTCATCCTTGCCTCATCCATGCCACATCAGTGCTTATCCATGCCTCACCCATGCCAGGGTGAATGACCAAATTCTTTTTAATGATGATGCCATTATTCTTTATCAGGACCTTTCCCCCATCACTCTCATAAACAGAAGGGCACTGCGACTCCTGCTGGAAGCTATTAAAACAAGGTCACACTTACAGATAGAAATTTCCCTAAGATTCATAAACACCAGAACGGAACTCCAGGACACCTTTCATTCCAATCCAAGTCACCCAAGACCCCTGGACCGAGGGACACCTTCTGATCTGCTAAAGACTTAAACATCACTGTTATCTACATGGATCATGCTTGACCTGACATCTGTGCTCTAATATTTGGGTCAAGACTATTCAGGATCATGGACTCGCCCATTATTAAGGGCTAGAGATATTGTTCTGGATAAAACTTTTTTAGATGTCCCTCACAGACAATTCCCTTGGGACCCCAACGAAGGTCTACAACCAAAATGATTCACTTATGGAACTGCCCCCTGAGACCCTCCACCCCACTGTTCATGTGAGTGATTACATACAATGGCCACAGTACTTTTCCCCAACATCACATGAATTGTCTAAATACAGCCTGGAACAAGAACAACCTCTCTATACACCAAACAACTTAACCAACAATTTACCCAACATATTCTACAACACTCCCTCTCATAGCATCTCACTCCACAATCTGAGAGACTGCCTATGAGATGGACCTTTGCATTTTATACCTGCCCATTGCAGATTTATTTACATCAATATGCTTACTATGTCTCTCTTCATGGACTATAGAGACAAACAATTCGTAACTATATAAGGTCCAAGGTATCTTTAAATGCTTATCCTGCCCCTCTCCATGCCACAAAATGGGAGATCTATCTCTACTCACATTTAGTTTAGCTTTCAAAAGAAAGGTCAAGGGTTCAGACCTTTTTAGATTTCACAAGTTTACTAATTTGTACTCTGTGGGCTGCATTTACAACTCCTCCTACGCGCCCCACAGGTAGTAGTTATATCTGTTTATTATATCACTTAAACTACGTTCTTCTTAGCCTTCAGTGTAGGTCATCCATAGGCGTCAATACCAATTTTTAGTGGCTAACTCTACTTGCATAGAGCCTGTATATTAACCATATTTTAAGATTGATTGGAATATAACTCTCTTCTATTTTTGTTTCCCTGTTTGTAGCCAAACTCCTATACTTGTTTTCCTCCCTATCTTTCCTTTGGTCGCCCCTTCCTCACTGAACCTCTGGATCTCTTCAATACGCAGTGCAAAAACCGACCGAACATAAGTCCAGGTATACCACTTATCCGAAGAACCAATTGTGTTTTACCCTCCTTGCTGTAAGTACAGAAGACGATTTCCAAACTACACTCTCCACAACACACTCTGAAAATTACATTCTTTCCCCTTGGGAGAGGTCCTACCGTGATCTCCTTCAACTGCAGAGGCTTAAACATCCCTGAAAAGAGAATTTCTCATTCGTTCATTGACAGACACAGCGCTCCATTATTCAGAACCATAGGGTTATATCGCCCCCTACAGAAGACACTAGGCATAAAAAAGACTTGGCTACACCTATGGGCAGTTCTAGATGATATACACCCCCTCTCTGCTATAGGCCTTCAGTTTTTTCTGCCTAGTCAGGAGTAAGTACCTAGTTCCCTGCTGGGATCTCTGGTCCTGGCAATATTTTTTTTTTGCTTTTTAAGCTACTTTTTTCTCTTGGATTTTTTCCTGTGAGATCTAAAATCAACTCCCGGACTGGGCGACCGCCTGGACACTAGGATACAGTGGTCTCCCTAATCTGGCCAGCGAGCGCGTGCAGACAACAGCTACGCGCTAGGTCGAAGAGCAACATAGCCTTACTGGACGGGGGCTGGCCCTGCGAGTTAAACGTCTCACGAGGTTGCATATGACCGGGTCTCGGCCTGTGTTGCAGCGTTCCTCATGGCCGACAGCCCCCCACTTCAATGGCGAGGAGGATCTGCCTGGGAGCGTTACCCGCACACTCGCTGGAGCGGTAAGTAAGGGGACCCCCTCCTCTTCTTCCCTGGAGTGGTATGGGGCGGTGGGTACTCCCTGGATTGGTTGGTCCCTAGGTAAGGCCCAGGCCTCTGGCTTAGGTTCTTCGCACACTCTGTCCACTCCCCCTCACCTACAGGGTTGTCACTATGGGGGGGTACACCTTGGCACCTGATGGTTGGGAGGGTGACCAGGCATCCGCAGATCCACGCCCCCTGCGGCGGCCCTCCACTAATTTAGGCCACGACTCTGCAGCCTACCGAGCACTCGTGTGGGCTGCTGAAAATTTAGGCCACGGCATTTGCGGCCTACCGACCGGGTGACGTGCGGTGCGGCCCTAGAACGGGCGACGGAGGTAGCCGCTTTTGGTTGCGGGCATCCGCCCTCCTTCCTTGGATAAAAATGTATTTGAGGAGTATAGCAACTTCCAAAAAATATTTTCCTTAAAATTTGTAAAACCCCAGCAGAAGTCTATGTAGACGAAACGCGTAGGGTGAATACGCCAGCTGCACCACCTACACTGTGCTTTTTTCAGTTTTATCTGATTTTACAAATTTTATGGAAAATATTTTTTGGAAGTTGCTATACTCCTCAAATACATTTTTATCCGGTCATCGGGTTTTTATACTATGAGGAGGCTCTCTCTCTTTCTTATTACATGTTCCTGACCTCTTGAGGATTCCGGGAGTATTTCATTGATTAAACAGAGTTCCAAACGTTTTACCATCTAAACACTTAGTAGTCGGTGAGTACAGACTGGTGTGCCATCACAGTCTTGTCCACTTTTCAACGTTTCAAGTTGGTCTTATCCAAGGGCACCGCTTGTCGGTCCACTAAAGCACGTTTGACCTACAGCCACTGGCTCGTGAGTCCACCCCTGACGGTAAGCGTACCCAGTCTCCACTATATGCCATTATTCAAGATGTCATTTGATTGAATGAAGACAAAACATCAGAATACCACACAACAACTTATAAGAAATTTGCACATATATTTTGCATGTATGAACTTTTTTCTGAATGTCACGGACTGTATATCTATAGTCACATTATGGTTTACACCATTTTTAACAATACTAAGGATTTAGTTATTGAGCATTTGTTGTGTTTGCATATCAGTATACCAGATTGCATTTTGTTTTTGATTTCACCTTTACATTCTTTTTTGGATACATTGAGATGGGTTTCCCTACATGATGTCATGGTGTCATGTTTTTATCGCCAGTGACATCTTTGATCAGATAACATACATCTTGTTTAGATCCCCATCTCGCTGATCAGTTTCATTATTTTTTTATATACACTGGTATTGTGGATCACCATTTTCATGTGTTCCTTCACTTTAGGTGTATGAAGGTGTATGATACAGTTGTGAAGTTGCACGTTATTGTGTTTGACCAGGTAGACCTGTCTTGGTCGCATCATACGTTACATTCACTTTAAATATATATTTTCTTCACATATATTTCACTTCCTTTATGGAATCTTTTTCATTAATATCTAGATAACACTATTTGTATTCAGAGCTCCATTCTGTCTTACTGGTGTTGTTTAGACACATTTCAGCGCTACACTTTTATTTCACATTTTGTTACACAATTAGTCTTATTGTCGTGTTGGCAGCTCCCTAAGGGGAGGCGCAGTTACATCCCCTATATTCCATGTAAATATATCATAGATGAGCTGAAATGGTTTGTTTCAGGATGTATCATTCTTGGAGGTGACTTCAATGTGCCTCTGTGCCTACTGATGGACACTTCAAATGAACACAAGCTACAAATACAACATACTTAAAAGGCTGAAAGAGCTTTAACAGTCTCTGACATTAGTGGATGTATGGAGAACATGACATGTGAAGGACCTAACCCACAGTCCCTTAAGCCATCCATTAAACATAATATCTAACCCCTCCAAATCCCCTCACAAATGACATGACAAGATTTTGGAGTAAATGGCCTTGACGGCCTTTTATTAACAATTACCTTAAAATTAAATAATTTTTTTTTTTAAATAATTCTTAACCAACTTTATGTACTTTTGGGGTCTTCTCAGGGAACCCCACCCCACTGGTCACTGCGCCAAACTTCTTTAAATTTTAGGCCTCCGGTCGCAAGCCCCCAGACCCGGAGACAGTACTCAACTTTCGCAGTGACCTACCTTTAACCCCTTCCTGGTTAACCCCTCGTTAACCGGACGGTACCTGATAACCCCCATCCACATATGGGTACCAACCATGTTAACCCCATCCCACAGAAGGGTACCAACCATGTTAACCCATCCCACAGATGGGTACCAACCATGTTAACCCCCATCCCACAGATGGGTACCAACCATGTTAACCCCCATCCCACAGATGGGTACCAACCATGTTAACCCCCATCCCACAGATGGGTACCAACCATGTTAACCCCCATCCCACAGATGGGTACCAACCATGTTAACCCCCATACCACAGATGGGTACCAACCATGTTATCCCCATACCACAGATGGGTACCAACCATGTTATATATGCATATAACTACCATATTCTCTTCCTCCAAAGACCCAACCACTGCCCGGGCTGTCCTTACAGCCCCTATCATAATTGACCATACTCAGGGCGGTGGGTGGGAATCTTCTCCTCCGTCGCTCACTGATGACCTCACTCACCTTTCTTCTTCCTAACTTCCTAACCAAGTGCCTCCCCTGCTTCGGCCCCTCCCCTTTTCTTAAAGGGGACAACTTTTTCTCTCCACAAGCATGACTGTGCTGTCCACACCTGTCATGCAGTCCCTACGCCAATGCTTTTCTCTCCTTCTGCTCCGGGACTCTCTTTACATCCAGAAGACCAGGATTACACATATTACTCTAAGGTACATAACAAATACTGGCGCATTGATTACATCTTCATGACTCAACGAGATCTGATAGACCTTAGAGAAGCGGATATAGGGAACCAAATAATTTCAGACCACTTCTCTATATCCATGCTATTAACTTCACCTACACCACACACACAGAAAGCTTTTAATTGGCGTTTGAATCCCTCCTTACTAACGGATCCTGAAATACACCAGCATATGGCTAATTCCTTTGAAGACCAAACCCCAATACCAAGGCGAATTTATAAAATGGGGTGTGAGACAAAAACAAGAGAGAGAATCAGAAATCGCAAGATTAGTCGACAAAATTGCAACCATAGAGACGCAACACAAATGACCACTAGCTGCTAAAATAAACACAGAACTCTTGGAAAACTGTAAATCCCTGCAGCAAATCCTATACTCAAAAGCCAAACATATACTATTTCTATGCAAAGGTGTCTACTATGAATATGGGGACAAGTCTGGCAAATTCTTAGCGAGGGCCCTAAATGACTCCCAATTAGAATCTAATATACACAAGATTAGAAACAAATCAGGCAAGCTAGAATGCGCAACAGAACACATTGTAAACCAATTTCACAAATACTACTCTAGCCTATACAACCTCCCCCCACAACACAACCTGCCGCATTACAAGGCAACAGGGAATCAATATTAAAAGACTACTTACACCAAAGTAAAATCCCAAAGTTCCACTGAAATTGAAGACTTATGCCATGTACACAAGATCGTATTTTCCGCCAGCAAAAGTCCGATGTGAGCTTTTGGTCGGAAATTTCCAACCGTGTGTATGCTCCATAGGACTTTTGCTGGCGGAATTCCTGCCATCAAAAGATTGAGAGCAGAATCTAAATTTTTCGGTCTGAAAAAGTTCCAATCGGAAATTCCGATCGTCTGTACCAATTTCGACACGCAAAATTCCTACGCATGCTCGGAAACAATTCGACGCATGCTCTGAAGCATTGAACTTAATTTTCTCGGCTCGTCGTAGTGTTGTATGTCACTGCGTTCTTGACGGTCGAAAGTTCAGAGAACTATTGTGTGACCGTGTGTATGCAAGCCAAGCTTGAGCGGAAAACCATCCAAGATTTTTCTGACAGAAAATCCGCTTGTGTGTACGTGGCATTAGAATGATCTATTAGAGATAAGGAGCTAACGGAAGCCATTCAATCAGTGAAACCAGGCAAGAGCCCAGGCCCAGGTGGACTCTCTGGCCAATATTACAAAACCTTAACGCAACTACTTAAAACCCCTCTCCTAAAAAACCTTAACTCACTTAGCAAACCCCAGGACATACCAAGCTCTTTCACCTTGGCGCATATCACTGTACTCACGAAACCCAATAAAGACACTACAGAGTGCACAAGTTATAGGCCAATTTCACTTCTGAATCTTGATTTGAAGCTCCTAGCAAAAATTCTGGCCAACCGTCTAAGACCACTTCTTTCCAAGGTCATCGGAATGGAACAAGTGGGCTTTATGCCTGGGCGCGAGGCAAGGGACCATGTGATCAAGACAGTGAGCTTGATACACAAAATGCACATAAAGTTGAGGGCCTTCTGCTATTTACGGATGCAGAGAAGGCCTTCCATAGAGTGGCTTGGGACTTCATGTTCGCCACATAGACATATAGGGATGGGTAGCCATATGTTGTTTTAGATCTCCTCCCTCTACCATAGACCTTCAGCCAAAACTAAAATGAATGGCTCTTTATCTGAATCTGTATTAATACACAATGGCAACTGACAGGGATGCCCTCGTTCCCATTGTTATTACAACTCTAGAGCCATTCATATGCACCATAAATCTGTATTTATCCACGCATATCGATACCCAACCTACTTGCAGCCTTCTCTAATCTTGGATATATATCCAATATGAAGATAAACTATCATAAATCTGAGGCGTTAAACATATCCCTCCCGATTACCGACCTAACTGAAATACAACAGAAATGTCCATTCAAATGGGGAATCCAAGGCCTTAAAATACCTAGGTATAAAGATCACACAACACTCCAATAAATGATTCGAACACAACTTCCCACCCCTATTGGCAACCATAAAACAGGACCTTAAAACATGGGCAGTGAAAAACTTTTCTTGGTCCGGAAGGGCTTCAGTTATTAAAATGGCGATCCTACCACGCCTATTATACTGTGTGTCATGCAAGGACTACCAATTGCTATCCCCTCTACAGTTTTTAAATTACTGAAAAAGATTTGATCACACAGATCACCGAAACAAAAATACGCCTGAATGCTGTCTACTGCATATAAATCCCTGACCACTGAAAAAATACAAACACTCACTAACCAAACACATGCTGAAGCCAAATCACTCATCGCACTACAACGGAAATCTGTCTCACGAAATAGAGACGTAATTTTCCATCGCACAAGAATCTACCATGCCTATTATACTGTATGTCATGCAAGGACTACCAATATCCCCTCTACAGTTTTTAAATTACTGAAAACTATTCAAACTTGTTTTGTCTGGGCTTTCAAAAAACCCTGCATCAGTTTTAATCGCATAACAAAATCAAAAGCCAAAAGGGCCATGGGACTTCCAAATGTTAAGCAATACTAGCACGCGATCCACATTGCGAGAATAGTAGATTGGAATTGCCATGCAGACACGAAAGACTGGATACATTTGGAAAGATCCTTTACATTCTCCCCACTTGCCACTACACCCTGGATACCTTTATTGAAATGCCCCAGAGCACTTCTACAAAATTCCCTGATAGGAGCCACTTTACAAACCTTCCATTGCATCATTCGGAAGCATAGGCGTCATTAATAGGGGGCTATTGAGGCTGGAGCCCCGAATGTGGGCTCAATAGCCCCGAGTGTCTAAGTGGGGGACAGAAGAGATGCAGCATTCTATTTAGAGCGCTGGGACCAATCTAATCCCGAGTGCGGCCGAGTAACATAGCAGGTCCCGCCTTCTGGAGCCTGCAGCGACTATAATGAACGTCCCACTGGTCCAATGCCAAGACTGCGGGACATGTGATGTCCATCATAGGTGCTGCAGGCTCCAGAAGGTGGAAATTACAATGCGGCCGCCGTGCCACATCCCCGCTCGCTCGATCGTCCTCCTCGGTCCTCCTAGGTCCTCATCATCCTCCTCCTGGCTGCCAACCTGTTGTGATGATGGGCTGAGCTGAGCTGCTGCAGGACCCGTAAAGACGTCCTGGTCAGGTAGGTCAGTGTATGTAGGTCAGTGTATGTAGGTCAGTGTATGTAATTCAGTGTATGTAGATCAGTGTATGTAGGTCAGGTAGGTCAGTGGATGTAGATCGGTGCAGGTAGGTCAGTGTATGTAGGCCAGGTAGGTCAGTGTATGTAGGTCAGTGTATGTAGATCAGTGTATGTAGGTCAGTGTATGTAGATCAGTGTATGTATGTCAGGTAGGTCACTGTATGTAGATCAGGTAGGTCAGTGTATGTAGATCAGTGTAGGTAGGTCAGTGTATGTAGGTCAGTGTATGTAGGTCAGTGTATGAATATCAGTGTATGTAGGTCAGTGTATGTAGATCAGTGTATGTAGGTCAGTGTATATAGATCAGTGTATGTAGGTCAGTGTATGTAGGTCAGTGCATATAGATCAGTGTATGTAGGTCAGTGTATATAGGTCAGGTAGGTCAGTGTATGTAGATCAGTGTACGTAGGTCAGGTAGGTCAGTGTATGTTGATCAGTGTATGTAGATCATGTAGGTCAGTGTATGTAGGTCAGGTAGGTCAGTGTATGTAGGTCAGGTAGGTCAGTGTAGGTAGGTCAGGTAGGTCAGTGTAGGTAGGTCAGGTAGGTCAGTGTATGTAGATCAGTGTATGTAGATCAGCGTATGTAGATCAGCGTATGTAGATCAGCGTATGTAGGTCAGTGTATGTAGATCAGTGTATGTATGTCAGGTAGGTCACTGTATGTAGATCAGGTAGGTCAGTGTATGTAGATCAGTGTATGTAGGTCACGTAGATCAGTGTATGTATGTATGTCAGGTAGGTCAGTGTATGTAGGTCAGTGTATGTAGGTCAGTGTATGAAGATCAGTGTATGTAGGTAGGTGTATGTAGATCAGTGTATGTAGGTCAGTGTATATAGATCAGTGTATGTAGGTCAGTGTATATAGATCAGTGTATATAGATCAGTGTATGTAGGTCAGGTAGGTCAGTGTATGTAGATCAGTGTACGTAGGTAAGGTAGGTCAGTGTATGTTGATCAGTGTATGTAGGTCAGGTAGGTCAGTGTATGTAGATCGGTGCAGGCAGGTCAGTGTATGTAGGTCAGTGTATGTAGGTCAGTGTATGTAGATCAGTGTATGTAGGTCAGTGTATGTAGATCAGTGTATGTATGTCAGATAGGTCACTGTATGTAGATCAGGTAGGTCAGTGTATGTAGATCAGTGTAGGTAGGTCAGTGTATGTAGGTCAGTGTATGTAGATCAGTGTATTTAGATCAGTGTATGTAGGTCAGTGTATGTTGATCAGTGTATGTAGATCATGTAGGTCAGTGTATGAAGATCAGTGTATGTAAGTCAGGTAGGTCAGTGTAGGTAGGTCAGGTAGGTCAGTGTAGGTAGGTCAGGTAGGTCAGTGTATGTAGGTCAGTGTATGTAGATCAGTGTATGTAGATCAGGGTATGTATGTCAGTGTATGTAGGTCAGGTAGATCAGTGTATGTATGTATGTCAGGTAGGTCAGTGTATGTAGGTCAGCGTATGTAGATCAGCGTATGTCGATCAGTGTATGTAGGTCAGTGTATGTAGGTCAGTGCATATAGATCAGTGTATGTAGGTCAGTGTATATAGGTCAGGTAGGTCAGTGTATGTAGATCAGTGTATGTAGATCAGTGTAGGTCAGTGTATGTAGATCAGGTAGGTCAGTGTATGTAGATCAGTGTATGTATGTCAGGTAGGTCAGTGTATGTAGGTCAGGTAGGTCAGTGTAGGTAGGTCAGGTAGGTCAGTGTATGTAGATCAGTGTATGTAGATCAGCGTATGTAGATCAGCGTATGTAGATCAGCGTATGTAGGTCAGTGTATGTAGATCAGTGTATGTATGTCAGGTAGGTCACTGTATGTAGATCAGGTAGGTCAGTGTATGTAGATCAGTGTATGTAGGTCAGGTAGATCAGTGTATGTATGTATGTATGTCAGGTAGGTCAGTGTATGTAGGTCAGTGTATGTAGGTCAGTGTATGTATGTATGTATGTATGTATGTCAGGTAGGTCAGTGTATGTAGGTCAGTGTATGAAGATCAGTGTATGTAGGTCAGTGTATATAGTGTATGTAGGTCAGTGTATATAGATCAGTGTATGTAGGTCAGGTAGGTCAGTGTATGTAGATCAGTGTACATAGGTCAGGTAGGTCAGTGTATGTTGGTCAGTGTATGTAGGCCAGGTAGGTCAGTGTATGTTGATCAGTGTATGGAGGTCAGGTATGTCAGTGTATGTAGGTCAGTGTATGTAGATGAGTGTATGTAGATCAGGTAGGTCAGTGTATTTAGGTCAGGTAGGTCAGTGTAGGTAGGTCAGATAGGTCAGTGTAGGTAGGTCAGGTAGGTCAGTGTATGTAGATCAGTGTATGTAGGTCATGTAGGTCAGTGTATGTCGGTCAGTATATGTAGGTCAGTGTATGTAGGTCAGGTAGGTCAGTGTATGTAGGTCAGTGTATGTAGATCAGTGTATGTAGATCAGTGTATGTAGATTAGGGTAAGTATGTCAGGGTATGTAGATCAAGTTGATCAGTGTATGTAGGTCAGTGTATGTAGATCAGCGTATGTAGGTCAGTGTATGTAGGCCAGTGTATGTATGTCAGTGTATGTAGGTCAGGTAGATCAGTGTATGTATGTATGTATGTATGTATGTATGTCAGGTATGTCAGTGTATGTAAGTCAGTGTATGTAGGTCAGTGTATGTAGGTCAGGTAGATCAGTGTATGTATGTATATATGTCAGGTAGGTCAGTGTATGTAGGTCAGTGTATGTAGATCAGCATATGTAGGTCAGTGTATGTAGGCTAGTGTATGTATGTCAGTGTATGTAGGTCAGGTAGATCAGTGTATGTATGTGTGTATGTAGGTCAGGTAGATTAGTGTATGTATGTATGTATGTATGTGAGGTAGGTCAGTGTATGTAGGTCAGTGTATGTAGGTCAGTGTATGTAGGACAGGTAGATCAGTGTATGTATGTATGTATGTGAGGTAGGTCAGTGTATGTAGGTCAGTGTATGTAGGTCAGGTAGGTCAGTGTATGTAGGTCAGGTAGGTCAGTGTATGTAGATCAGCGTATGTAGATCAGTGTATGTAGATCAGTGTATGTATGTCAGTGTATGTAGGTCAGGTAAATCAGTGTATGTATGTATGTATGTCAAGTAGGTCAGTGTATGTAGGTCAGTGTATGTATGTCAGTGTATGTAGGTCAGGTAGATCAGTGTAAGTATGTATGTATATCAGGTAGGTCAATGTATGTAGGTCAGTGTATGTAGATCAGCGTGTGTAGATCAGTGTATGTAGGTCAGTGTATGTAAATCAGTGTATGTAGGTCAGGTAGATCAGTGTATGTATGTATGTCAGGTAGGTCAGTGTATGTAGGTCAGTGTATGTATGTCAGTGTATGTAGGTCAGGTAGATATCAGTGTATGTATGTATGTATGTCAGGTAGATCAGTGTATGTAGGTCAGCATATGTATGTCAGGTAGGTCAGTGTATGTAGGTCAGCATATGTATGTCAGGTAGGTCAGTGTATGTATGTCAGGTAGGTCAGTGTAATGGTCAGTGTGTCAGGCAGGTGAGTTTAGTGGTCAGCACTGATGGGCACTGGTAAGCCAGGCAGTAACCAGCAAGTGAGCTTACCCCCACCACACAACCCCACCGACCAGCCAAAAAAAAGCCTGTGCCACATACACACATCCACCATCCCCTGAAGCCCCTGGTCTTTTTGTTACCTAGCAATGCCCCTGTTCGGAAGGATTACATATTATCCTCCCCCGGCCCTCTCACCCCATTATCAAATAACCCTGACTTCTTTCCAGGAGTAGGCAGCCAAAGCATCCCCATGATATCGGCCAAACCCCTCCTGGCCACTTACTGCTTTAAGACGGGGGCTTTTAAAAACATAGCAAAATTGATAGACAGCTTTTGAAGCAATATGCCTTAAGGGGGAAAAGACTGACAGTGTCATTTCCTTGTCATAGGCATGGTTACAGCAAGGAGTTGATCAATGGAATGACAGATTTAGAGAGCAATGGGCAGATGCATTACACATCAATATTTCTGAACTTCAATAGACAAAGGCAGGCATATTAACACACAAATGCTCTCTAAGCTCTAGGACACAAGAAACCTACAAAATCCTAACACAGTGGTACGCCACATCAGAAAAGCTTAAACACTGGTTTCCCCACACTTCAGTTAATTGATGGTAAAATTATCGGCAACCACAAGGCACGATGTTCCACATATGGTGGGAGTGCCCACGCATTATCCCTTATTGAACACATATTAAAGATTTGATCACACAGATCACCGAAACGAAAATACGCCTAACACCTGAATGCTGTCTACTGCATATAAATCCCTGACCATTGAAAAAATACAAACACTCACTAACCAAACACATGCTGAAGCCAAATCACTCATCGCACTACAATGGAAATCTGTCTCTGTGCCAACAGTCAAAGACTGGTTACAAAGAGTGAACGATATTCATGTAATAGAGAGGTCATTTGCTATCGCACAAGAATCTACCTCTGGATTCCACAATATCTAGACACCATCCATGGTTTCTGTTTAAATTATCTAGAGTATCAGGCTGGTACGTACCTGACTGGTGAGTCCACTTGGGCAGAGGGGAGGTCTCCCGTACGGATCCCACTTTCGGCCCCTGGAGATGGGTACAGGAGGCACGAGAGTTAGGAAGGGTAAGAGAGCCTGGTGCAGGGTGTCCGGATGTTAGTGAGGAGAGTCCACTGGAGACAGGATGGGGTGCAGGTATGCGGGATACACAGGTGGAGATTCCACAGGTGGGTGATGTGAGTAAGGGTATGCATGATATCCAGCGGATGTGGTAAGTCCAGGTATAAGCCCCACTGGGGACAAGATGGAGTGCAGGTATGCGGGATACACAGATGGAGGGAGGCGTGGAATAGGAAGCAGGCTCTCAATAGGAATCAAAGATGATCTAGATACCTTCAAGGTTTGGCGGCGTTCCAATAGCGAGGTACAAAAGGGACAAGCAGAAGAATGGTCAATCAGGCAGAGGTCATCAGGCAGGCGGAGATCAAGGAATTCCAAAGGGCAAGCCGGGTCACAGGATCAAACAAGGTTTTAGCAGGATACAAACACAGGAACAAGGTCTCTGGAAAGCTGAAGATCAGGCAGCACTGGCCATTCAGGTTCCCATGAATTATCTTCAGGCCCGTATCCCTTCCATTTGATGAGAAACTGGATCTGATTACGCCTTTTCCTACAATCCAGAATTGCTTCCACCTCAAATTCCTCTTCGTCATTGACAATGATGGGTTTGGGGGGACCAACCCTGCGGCCTGCAAAAGGATTAGGAGTCACTGGTTTTAAAAGAGTAACATGGAAGACTGGATGTATCCTTAGTGAAGTAGGTAAATCCAATTCGTAGGCGACATTATTAATTTTCCTTTTCACGGAAAAAGGACCCAAGAACTTAGGGCCTAATTTTCTGGAGGGGCAGGCCATCTTCAGATTGATGGTGGACAACCAGACCTGATCACCGGGTTCCAGGATGAGTTCTCCGCGCTTCTTTCCATCAAAGATTCTTTTGTAATTCTCCTGTGCCTTAGTCATGGTCTCCTGTAGTAACTTGTTGTTAGTGGAGAAGAAGTCTAGTGTTTCCGAAACTGCGGGTATGGAGCATTCCGGAATTGACCTGGGTAAAAAGGATGGGTGAAACCCATAATTGGCGAAGAACGGGGTTTGGTTAATACTTGAGTGCAGAGAGTTATTGTATGAGAACTCAGCAATGGGGAGCAAGGAGGCCCAATCATCTTGGGAAAAGGTAGAAAAACAGCGTAGATATTGCTCTAATGTCTGATTGGTTCTCTCGGTCTGGCCGTTTCTCTGTGGATGGTATGCAGATGAGAATGCCAACTCGATTTCCAGAGATCGACAAAGAGCCTTCCAGAATCTGGAGGTGAACTGGACACCACGATCTGAAACTATGTTTGCTGGGACTCCATGTAATCTTACCACTTCTTTAATGAATGTTTGTGCAGTTTCCAAAGCTGAAGGGGTACCCTTCATGGGCAAAAAATGTGCCATCTTTGACAATCCGTCCACTATAACAAAGATAGAGGAAAAACCTTCTGAAGGTGGGAGTTCGACAATAAAATCTATTGAAACCATACTCCATGGTCTTTCTGGGACTGGTAAAGGTTTTAATAGCCCCCAGGCTCCTGTTCGGCTAGTCTTATTTCGGGCACAGACACAGCATGATTCGACATATCTCTTACAATCTTTGGTCAGATGGGGCCACCAGAAGGTACGTAGTAGTAGGTCGGTTGTTTTGGAGATACCAAAGTGCCCAGCCAGTTTGTGGTCATGACATAACTCTAATACATGTAACCTCAATTTTTCTGGAACCACAATCTTGCCTTCATGCCAAAACAATCCATCCTTACTGGAAACTCCATCCAAGGGAGGCATCCCAATGGAGGCTTGTTTGATCCGAGACATGAGGTCTTCTTGTAAGAGTAGGAAATTCCCGGCCGGTAGGATGGTGTCGGGAGGAATATCGTGCTCGATATCCAAGAACATCCGAGAAAGAGCATCTGGCTTACTGTTTTTGGAGCCTGGCCGATTATGTGGAGTTGGAAACGCAAAAAGAATAGAGCCCACCTGGCTTGTCGTGGTCTTAGTCTTTTAGCTGTTCTCAGATACTCCAAGTTTTTGTGGTCGGTGTACACCAGAACAGGATGCGCAGCCCCCTCCAATAGGTAGCGCCATTCTTCCAAGGCTACTTTGATGGCGAGAAGTTCCCTGTCGCCCACATCATAATTTCGTTCTGAAGAGGTTAGTTTGCGGGAGAAGAAACCTACTGGAAAAAGAAGAGCCTTGGCACCCTGTCGCTGGGATAGCACCGCTCCCACTGCAATCTCTGAGGCATCGACTTCTAAAACAAATGGTAAGGCTGGGTTCGGATGTTTGAGGATAGAGGCAGAAGTAAAAAGTTCTTTAAGTCTGTCAAAGGCCAGTTGTGCTTTGGAACTCCAATGAAACCGAATTCCTTGTCGGGTAAGTTCAGTGATGGGTGAAATAATAGAGGAGAATCCTTTAATACATTTTCTGTAGAAATTGGCAAAGCCAATGAAGCGTTGTACTCCCTTTCTGTCTATGGGTGCTGGCCAACCCAAAATGGCGGATACCTTTTCGGGATCCATTTTGATTCCTTCTGCTGATATGATTAGTCCCAAGAATTGTACGCTCTGGATCTCGAAGTTACATTTTTCAAATTTAGCATACAGTCCATGTTGTCTTAGATGGGTAAGGACGTTTCGGACATGTCTGCGGTGGTCGGTCAAGGAGGAAGAGAAAATTAGAATATCGTCCAAATAAATAATGACGTACAAATCCAGATAATCATGGAAGATGTTGTTAACGAAGTGTTGGAAGGTTGCTGGGGCATTACATAATCCAAATGGCATGACGAGGTACTCGTAGTGCCCAAACCGAGTACGGAAGGCCGTTTTCCACTCGTCCCCTTTTCGAATGCGGATCAGGTTGTAAGCCCCCCGAAGATCCAGTTTTGTGAAGATTTTGGCTGTACCCAGCCTTTCCTGGTACCAATGGAAGGGGGTATCTGTTTTTGATGGTGATCTTGTTTAATTCACGATAATCAATGCAGGGGCGAAGAGAATGATCTTTTTTTTCGACGAAGAAAATACCTGCACCGGCCGGGGATGTGGAAGGACGAATGAACCCTTTTGCCAGATTCTCGTCTATGTAATCTTTTAGAGTGCCCAATTCCTGTTCCGTAAGTGGGTAGATTCTTCCGAAGGGAACTTCTGTTCCGGGTAGAAGTTCTATGGGACAATCATAAGGCCTGTGTGGCGGAAGTGTCTCTGCCCCCTTTTTACTGAACACATCTGCAAAGTCCCGGTAGGGTTCAGGGATGGACTGGTAGAGTTCTGAGTCAGTATCCAGGCATAGGATTGAAGCCGGTTGGTCGGGTCTTCCGTAGTGACAGTTCTGACGGCAATAACTGGAAGGAAACTGAACTTCACCTGTAGCCCAGTTGATACTGGGGTTGTGAGCACGCAACCAAGGCATTCCTAAAATTATCGGGAAGAGAGGTGAAGGTATGACATCCAACCGTAAGAGCTCCTGGTGTTGAGATCCTATGGTGGTCAGTAGGGGTTCCGTTTCCTGGGTGACTGGGCCGGAACTAAGTGTGGAACCATCCGCCAGGTGGACCGCAAGGCCCCGTACTTTGGGTTGAAGAGGGATGCCATGGTTGGTTGCAAAAACTTGGTCAATGAAGCAGCTGCATGCTCCTGAGTCAATGATGACTGATACTGGAATACTCCGACCGGAGAGCTGCAAAACAATAGTGAGAGCCAGGTGAGTGCCGGTTGGGAGTAAGACGGGTGCACATAAAGAAGAAGCAGACAACCACTTACGTGTCTTGTTGGGGCACATTCTTGCATAGTGTCCGGATTCCCCACAATACAAACATAGATTATGGGCCCGTCTGCGCATCTTTTCCTCTGGGGTCAGGGAAGGCCGAATTAGTCCGATTTGCATTGGTTCAGGAGCCCCAGAAGCCGGGGTAGATGAAGCTGAGGGGACTGGGTTAGAGGGACCAGGTACTTTGGGAAGTATCCAGAAGGGGCGAGAAGGACCAGAGGATCTTTCGGCCCGTCTTTCCCTGAGACGGCGGTCAATTTGAACTGAGAGATTAATGAGTTCATCTAAGGACTGAGGAATCCCAACACGAGCCAACTCATCTTTTAGAGAATCTGATAGTCCTCTGCGAAATTGGTGTCGCAGTGCCGCATCATTCCACTCTGTATCAGAGCTCCAGCGTTTGAATTCCACGGCGTAATCCTCGGCCGTTCTGCGACCTTGCTGTAAGGATTGTAATGCGGTTTCAGCCGTGGCAGCAGGTTGAGGGTCCTCATATAGCTGAGCCATTGCAGTGAGGAAGCGGTCCAGGGAGTCCAGGGACGCAGACTTCTGCTCCAATAGACGGTGGGCCCAGGTTTGTGGTTCACCAGTCAGAAGGGAGATGATGAACCCCACTTTTGTAGCTTCCAAAGAGAAAGTCCGTGGTTGTAGAGCGAAATAAAGTTCACACGCATTGCGAAACGCACGGTATTTACTTCGTTCCCCAGAGAATCTTTCTGGTATTGGTACCTTGGGTTCTGGTGGTAGCATGATCACGGAGGGTGCTTGAGGGTACCCAACAGAAGACGCCACCTGGGGGACCGAAGATGCAGACATGGCTTGGACTTGTTCTTCCAATCAAGAATAGCCTTCCTGTAGGCCTTTCACAGCTTGGGATAGACCCGCTAAGTGTCTGCACATATCCTCCATGGGAGAGGCCCCCTGCCCGGACTCAGTCATGGCTGCCTGATACTATCAGGCTGGTACGTACCTGACTGGTGAGTCCACTTGGGCAGAGGGGAGGTCTCCCGTACGGATCCCACTTTCGGCCCCTGGAGATGGGTACAGGAGGCACGAGAGTTAGGAAGGGTAAGAGAGCCTGGTGCAGGGTGTCCGGATGTTGGTGAGGAGAGTCCACTAGAGACAGGATGGGGTGCAGGTATGCGGGATACACAGGTGGAGATTCCACAGGTGGGTGATGTGAGTAAGGGTATGCAGGATATCCAGCGGATGTGGTAAGTCCAGGTATAAGCCCCACTGGGGACAAGATGGAGTGCAGGTATGCGGGATACACAGATGGAGGGAGGCGTGGAATAGGAAGCAGGCTCAAGTCTCTCAATAGGAATCAAAGATGATCTAGATACCTTCAAGGTTTGGCGGCGTTCCAATGGCGAGGTACAAAAGGGACAAGCAGAAGAATGGTCAATCAGGCAGAGGTCATCAGGCAGGCGGAGATCAAGGAATTCCAAAGGGCAAGCCGGGTCACAGGATCAAACAAGGTTTTAGCAGGATACAAACACAGGAACAAGGTCTCTGGAAAGCTGAAGATCAGGCAGCACTGGCCAACAGGTGCTGCCTGATTAAGTAGGCTGACTGGCGCCAACAGCGCCCACAGTTGTGTTCAAATTACTGTGCGCGCGCACCTGGACGCGTGCACGCGCGCGCGCACGCAAGCCCGCACCCGCAGGAACGCGCACAGGAGTGCGTGCGCTAGCGCGCGCCGGCGCACGCTGGCGCGCGCCGCCCGGCTGTCTGGTATAACGGTTTTTGTGACATAGAGGCTAACAAGACCTATTAAATGGCTAGACAAATTTCCCATCTCTTGTTGCAATAAAGACTTCTTACCTCTGTCAACAGATAATCACCTAAACTACCTTAACTTTAACCTTAATCCGATCTAGAAATGTATAAAATTGTATATCCAGAGCCCACATCCCCTATCCCACATAACCTCTAACCTAACCCTACTCCTTACCTTTGCCCCCTCTGCTGAAATAATCAGAGGAGTCTAGAATTTGGCACTATTTATTTCCTTAAGAGTTATACATTGTTACTTCTATACATATGTTTATAATGGTTTGCTGTCCTTATTTCAGCTGGTATTTGACAAATGACAACGTACGAATGTCAAAGTTTGTTATCAGATACATTACAAGATGTATACTTTTAACGTTTACCTTTTACCTCAATCTTTTGCAGACATTTACCATTGTACTTTACAACTCAGAGCCTACTATATGATGATTCATCTGCCTTCGATTACATTATACATGATGAAATGTATCACATCTTTTACCAATAAACCTTTATTGTTGAATATAATATTTTAAAAGTCTTTATTAATACATTTTGAAGTGCAGCCATCCATGAATTCAAATTGGTTTTAATCAGGTTGTTGGCATATACAAAGTTCTAGAAGAATTGTATCTGGTCAGAAAAGAGGTTACAGCACGCCACAATGCACAGCTACGCTTGGTAGTGCATGTCTAATTGGTGGCACGCAGTGATGTAAGTAACTGAGTTAAAATAAACTGAGTTACTTAACGCAGTTACTTTAGAGGGTAACGAGTAATCTAACTGATTACTTTTCCCCTCATGGTAACTCAGTTCCCATTACTTTGGCTTAGTTACCCCAATTACATCTACCGCCACTACAGTAGTGTAATTCCGGTGTCCTGCCGAAAAAGTTCCCTTGCCGGATAAGGACCCCCTGTACTGCACAGGCGCAGGGCTTGCGCAGTACGAAGCACTACGGAGCTTCCGAAAATTGCCGAACCTAAACAGCTCTGAGTGAACTCTACACCGCGCAGGTGCAGTTAACATGTAATTGTACGAGGCGATGCTGCACGCTCCTGATGCTCGTGCTACTCTGCAAGGGGCGTCTATCGTGTAAGTAAGGGGCGGGTCTAGTATTACTGTAACCAAGGGGCGCATTTATTATTTTTGTTATATATCGAGCGCAGCCCCATCCGCCCCTTACACGATATAATAATAATATGCTTACACGCTATAACAGATCTGCCCCTTGGTTAGAGTAATAATAGAGCAGCCCCTTGGTTACACGATATATAACAATAATAATAAATGCGCCCCTTGGTTACAGTAATACTAGACCTGCCCCTTAGTTACACGTATAGAATATTTAAAAAAAAAGTCAGTTACTTTGCTGCGTAACTAATTACTTTTCCAATGTAGTAACTGAGTTACTAACGCAATTACTTTTTGGGAGAAGCAATTTGTAACTTAACTAATTACTTTTTTAAAGTAAGATGACCAACACTGGTGGCACGTTAGGGTGTGTTTACAGCCTATTTCCCTTTAAATTGGCTGCCTTGCCGCAATGTAATGTAAAATGGAAAAGGGGCCTTAGATCTACTGTGTCCATTGTTCTATGACAGTAAAATATGGAAACATTCAAGGGGGTGATCGTTTTATATGCTCTATAATTACAAAAATAATATCAATCAGTTAATCCATACTATGAATGAAATAATTATTATAATAATTATTATATATACTATATAATATTATAATTATAATATCAATATTATTAAGAAATAATAATGATAGCACTGGGATAATTGAAAATAGGGGAATACTCATTACAACACAGTACAATCTCTTTCAAAGAACCAGTCTGTACAGATATTTTTACATGGGCAGCAGTATGTGTGATGGGAAGTCCTTCCTCATATACCAATCTTCAGGGAAACAGCACACGACAATTGGTTAAGACTCAAGGTTTAAAAAAAACAGCACTTAGTACAACTCCATACTACAGACGGCAAAGAAGATATGTACGTTTTCACTAGCAATCAATTTGAGCTTTTGTGCAGAATTATTTCACTTGCTTAATGGTATTAGTTCCCAAGACTACACAGGTGAGTTTAATCTCTTACTACTGATAAATGTAACCATTTTTGACAATCATTTTAGCCTAGGTTCACACTAGTGCTGCTGCATCATCATGCATTCTTCAGTGCGTTTTTGTAGCATGTTTTTAGACGTGGTTTCGATGCGTTTTCATGCATGTACATGTGCTTTACATGCATTATACTTGAGCTTTTCATGTTTCCCCACTGAGGTCTATGGCACCAAAAATGCACTATGCTGCATCAAAAGTATGCATCAAAAGTAACATTACACCATGTTGCATTGATGTGAATGGGCACCATAGAGAATAATGTGATTTCCATTGTCATGCATGACAGCACAATGGCAGACACAGGAGACATGGCACTAGTGTGAATGGTTCCTTAAAGTACATTGATTTCAGTGTGTTGGAAATTAGATGGCTCACAGCTTAAAACAAAAAAAGTAACTATTTGGACCCAGTTTGACCAGTGGTAGTTTTAAGAGAATAGAATGCAGCTGTTGTTGTGTGGCAGGATGAATTGTTTAATATTTTTTTTAAACCCAACTCTGGGAAATTGTAAAATTCTTCCTTGCAGTGTTGGGGTTGCACCTGCACTGCGAGGGTTAACTGTGCATTTATTCTATGTACAGTATTCATGTTCCTGTGATGTCTATGGACCATGCATTAGCGTTGATGGCGTCAGAACCTTACCACTGGAGCATAGGGGAAAAGACTCTGCTAGAACCAGTCTAGCAGCATGGAGGAGCAAAGGATTGGATAAGTATATCTTCTTTCCTATGCCACCTAGACCTAATCAAGCAGTCAATCCTTGCAGTGCAGGTGCAGCCCCAATGAAAGGGATCATTTTTTCAACTGAACTTTATTGAAATATCCAAAGGTGAATTTTTATTAAGTTCCACAATCGGATGCATTGCACTGCACTACACTGCAAAAAGTATTGCATGCCATACATTCTTTCAGTGTATACCACCGCAACGCAGTGTTGTGAACTGGCCTGGTAGGAGACAATACATTTTGCCTTTTCTTGCAGTGAAACTGTGCTGGAATAGCTGCCCAAAGCAGTTCCACTGTACCTGGTGTGAAGGGGCACTTGATGTTACTGTAGATAAAAAGTACAAATGTTATTCTGTGACTTGTCCTTATTATAAGGACATTACCAGCTTGTTTACATTAGCAGCAGCCCTTGCTGTCTCTCAGAAAGGCAATCAGTGGATTGCTTTTCTTAGGAGAGGTGGGAGGTAAACTGTGGTTTAACCTTCTATTTTCACTGTCCCCCTGGCTGCAGGGGTCCATTTTTAATTGTGGTCATTTAAGATTTACACAACTCATACCCAGGACTCCATTTAGAAAAATTGGTGAATCTTGGGTTAAAGGTGTATGACTCTTGTGTAAAATTTATACAAACTCTACTACTCAATGTAGCCAATTTATTTATGGCTAATTGGGAATCAGAGGTTATATATAACAAATAATGGAGTAATTTACTTTTATATAAGCGCTATATTGATGACATCCTGTTAGTATGGAGAGGAGATGAGATTTCTTTACAGAACTTCATGTCCTATCTGAATGATAAAACTCTGAATATCCAGCTGTCATTTACCTACAGTAAAGTTGAAATGTATTTTCTGGACCTTCATTTATGGATAATAGATGAAAGGATTTATACCAAATCTTTTTTCAAGTCCACAGACCGCAACAGCTACATTCCTACTGATAGCTGTCACCATCCCTCATGGCTAAAAAATGTCCCGAAAAGCCAATTCCTACGTATGAGACATAACTGCAATAATTATGATGATTTCATTCAACAATCCTCTGTTCTTAAAACCAGGTTCTTAGAAAAGGGCTATGATATAGATTCTTTACTAGCATCCAATAATATTAATAAAAAAGAGAGGAAAATGTTTTACCCTTTGAGCACTAACTTTTCTGTCCAGCACTATCATATAAAAAAAATATACAGAATCTAAGAATTGCAAGTGGATCCAGTACTCAAGACCATCCTGCCGGACAAACCGTAAGTGGTCTTCAGGCGTGCTTCTAATTTGAGAGACCGCTTGGCCCGAATATTTTAAATCCTTCTCAAATACCCTTTTTCTCACTGAACTGAAAGTAATTTTTCCTTTCAATAAATGTGTAATTTGTACCACAAACAAGAAAAGGAAAATAAAAACTACCCAGTTGTCTTCTACGACTACAGGCAGCGAGTACCAAATTGATTATTTTATCTCTTGTGAATCTACACCAGGGATGTGTAGTCAGGGGAGGCAAAAAAAAATCGAGCTTCGAGGGTTGCAGCTCGGCGACCTGGGGTCACAGACACAAATTTATGGGGTAGGTAGCCGACATTCTACCCCACCACTGGTCAAACTTCACATGTGTGGTTTGAACTCTGTTTACATATGCTAAAACAAGTCCTTATATGCTGGTTAAATTAGTAAACTATGAGAACTAACGAAGGTGCTATATACAGTATCTCACAAAAGTGAGTACACCCCTCACATTTTTGTAAATATTTTATTATATCTTTTCATGTGACACTGAAGAAATTACACTTTGCTACAATGTAAAGTAGTGAGTGTACAGCTTATATAACAGTGTAAATTTACTGTCCCCTCAAAATAACTGAACACACAGCCATTAATGGAAAGTTGTGTGGTCAAAGCCCAGTATCAAACATTTTAATATTTATGGCACCAACATCCCTTGTATATATACAGAAAACAAAGATTTGGGGGATGTGGGACTTTATAGGTACAATGTAATCTAGATACATAAACCGCAATTATAAAAATATACATTTTATTAAATGAGTAATATCATAAAAACAATGTATACAATACAACTGTGTCCAATGGTGTAGATGGACACCTTATTGGTAATATTGATTCACTGTATCCACGTTCATATTTCTACATGTTTCGTCATATGGCTTCTTCAGGAGAAAACGTGGAACTTGATCTACTAAGTATATAGACATATGTATCAGTCAAAGCTTAACCACCTGAGACCCAGTATACGTCATATGACGTCTTTTTGGTCTCAGGGGTATATCTGAATGATGCCTACATTAAGTTTATATAGACATATGTATCAGTGCCCCCCCCCTCCCGCCGCCCTCCGGTGCTTCTACCGACTCACCGCTTCCATCGGTGAGTCGGACTCGGGATCCGCCGGCACCGGATGATGATCATAGAGATTTCCGGCGGACCAGATGGTCGCCGGAGTCTCTATGATCGTTCGGAGGCCGGGCGCGATGTTATGACGTCACGCCCGGCCTCTGCATTCAAAAAACGGCGCCGCCTCCGCTGGGAAGCGGTGATCGTTTTTTTTTTTTTTTTTATTAGGCTTCCCAGCCTAGAGGTGAGATCTTATTGACCCCATATCTCACTGTAAATAGGTCCGATCATGTAATATTCCTATTACAAGGGATGTTTACATTCCTTGTAATAGGAATAAAAGTAATCAATATTTTTTTTTTTTTTAAAGTTTTTAAAAAAAAATTTAAAGCTCGTACGCAGAAGCGAACGCATATAAGTGATATATATATAACTCAAAACATGTAACCAGTAAAAAAAATGTTAAAGCGTCGCTAATTTTTAAATACCAAAGTTTGGCGCCATTCCACAAGCGTGACATGTTGGGTATCTATTTATCGGCGTATCTTCATCTTTCACATTATGCAAAAAAAATTGGGCTAACTTTACTGTTTTGTTTTTTTTTAAAGCAGAAACTGTTTTTTTTCTGAAAAAAACGCGTTCGAAAAATTGCAACGACCGCCATTGTATTCTTTAGGGTCTTTGCTAAAAAAACATATATAATGTTTGGGGGTTCTATAATTTTCTAGCAAAAAAATTTGAATTTTACATGTAGGAGAGAAATGTCAGAATTGGCCTGGGTCTCAGGTGGTTAACAAGAAAAATAAAACAAGAATTAGCTATATATATATATATATATATATATATATAAGAGAATCATAATACATAGTGCATGCCATATACACATATGATTGCAATCAAACACATGCGAGCATCCCCATTTGAGCGTGGGAGCCAGATTGAAGCTAAAAAGTGAGCGAGGAGTGAGATCCAATGATACCGTGCAACCGATCAGCCACAAGCGCCCAAATATACCGGATCTCCCCTAGGGAGGGGTATGGGTGGATGAAGTCAAATTGTGATTCTAAAAATACATAAACCATATCGGTTGCCAATCATGCCATACATTCTATAAATAGAGCACAAACTGCTACTTTGCAGGGATTTCATGCTATATATACTTGCCTCCGTTTTAAATAGATAAACCAATCCATGGGCCGAACGACTCCAGAAAAAGGAAGGGGGGCCTTTCATCCATTCACAGGCATAAAAAGAGCTTTCTTTTTGAGAGATAGAACAAAGGTTTGCCATTTGTTGTATTTGCTGATGTCCATGGACACTAGTATATGCAGGCATACCTGATGTCTTTCCTAATGGTGTGAGGCTCCCATGGATCCCAACAACATGGTCTCCGCCACGTGGGTCCTTATATACCCCTCCCCGCTGCGTCTAACATGACGCTGAATGTCGCGCCGCATTGACGCAACGTGGACGCAAAGGGGAGGGGCCACATGACGAGGAGGCCTTCCAAGACCCCAAGCCGTGCCTCAAGCTGCAGCAGCCGCCATCCAAAAGGGAGGGAATCCACTGCAGACATGCAAGTGGACACCATCATGCCCAAAGGTCAATTGTGCCACAGAGCGTGACACAGCGAGAAGTCAGTACCTCCAATCAAATTGCGGTCCCTCAGGGCAGGCATGCATGGGTGCCCCCAAAGAGAAAGAGGGCCTAGAAACCTATCCCGGGTGTCACTCCAAGTAAAACATGCATGCATTGTGCATGTGAAAAAAAAGGGAGGGGGATCATTGAAAAAAGTTGTATACAACTCTAAAAAAAAAAAAACCGTGACCTCGCCAGGTGCGTGAGTGCAACCACGAACAATTGCATATCAAAACAATACCCCAAAGTACAACAACATAAAATATATGACATGTCAAAGGCTATATAATATACAGTGGTGTGAAAAAGTGTTTGCCCCCTTCCTCATTTCCTGTTCCTTTGCATGTTTGTCACACTTAAGTGTTTCGGAACATCAAACCAATTTAAACAATAGTCAAGGACAACACAAGTAAACACAAAATGCAATTTGTAAATGAAGGTGTTTTTTATTAAAGGTGAAAAAAAATCCAAACCATCATGTCCCTGTGTGAAAAAGTGATTGCCCCCTAAACCTAATAACTGGTTGGGCCACCCTTAGCAGCAACAACTGCAACCAAGCGTTTGCGATAACGTGCAATGAGGCTTTTACAGCGTCCTGGAGGAATTTTGGCCCACTCATCTTTGCAGAATTGTCCTAATTCAGTTACATTAGAGGGTTTTCGAGCATGAACAGCCTTTTTAAGGTCATACCACAACATCTCAATAGGATTCAGGTCAGGACTTTGGCTAGGCCACTCCAAAGTCTTCATTTTGTTTTTCTTCAGCCATTCGGTGGTGGACTTGCTGGTGTGTTTAGGATCATTGTCCTGCTGCAGAACCCAAGTTCGTTTCAGCTTGAGTACACGAACAGATGGTCGGACATTCTCCTTCAGGATCTCTTGGTAGACAGCAGAATTCATAGTTCCTTTTATCACGGCAAGTCTTCCAGGTCCTGAAGCAGCAAAACAGCCCCAGACCATCACACTACCACCACCATATTTTACTGTTGGTATAATGTTCTTTTTCTGAAATGCAGTGTTCCTTCTACGCCAGATATACTTGGACACACACCTTCCAAAGAGTTCCACTTTTGTCTCATCGGTCCACAGAATGTTGTCCCAAAAGTCTTGGGGATC
This sequence comes from Lithobates sylvaticus, assembly GCA_028564925.1. Lineage (NCBI taxonomy): Eukaryota > Metazoa > Chordata > Amphibia > Anura > Ranidae > Lithobates > Lithobates sylvaticus. The sequence goes on from CM053036.1 coordinate 176,941,790, forward strand.
ATCAAGATGTGTTGTGGAGAAATTGAGACGAGCTTTGATGTTCTTTTTGCTCAGCAGTGGTTTTCTCCTTGGAACTCTGCCATGCAGGCCATTTTTGCCCAGTCTTTTCCTGAAGGTGGAGGCATGAACGCTGACCTTAACTGAGGCAAGTGAGGCCTGCAGTTCCTTGGACGTTGTTGTGGGGTCTTTTGTGACCTCTTGGATGAGTCATCGCTGCGCTCTTGGGGTAATTTTGGGCGGCCGGCCACTCCTGGGAAGGTTCACCACTGTTCCATTTCTTCGCCATTTGTGGATAATGGCTCTCACTGTGGTTCGCTGGATTCCCAAAGCTTTGGAAATGGCTTTATAACCCTTTCCAGACTGATAGATCTCAATTACTTTCTTTCTCGATTGTTCCTGAATTTCTTTGGGTCTCGGCATGATGTGTAGCTTTTAAGGATCTTCTGGTGGACCTTACTGTGTCAAGCAGCTCCTATTTAAGTGATGCCTTGATTGTGAACAGGTGTGGCAATAATCAGGCCTGGGTGTGGCTAGAGAAATTGAACTCAGGTGTGGACAACCACAGTTATAGTATGTTTTAACAAGGGGGGCAATCACTTTTTCACACAGGGCCATGATGGTTTGGATTTTTTTTCACCTTTAATAATAAACACCTTCATTTACAAATTGCATTTTGTGTTTACTTGTGTTGTCCTTGACTATTGTTTAAATTGGTTTGATGTTCCGAAACACTTAAGTGTGACAAACATGCAAAGGAACAGGAAATGAGGAAGGGGGCAAACACTTTTTCACACCACTGTATAGGGATGAGCTGAACACCCCGGCAGAACATACGAACAGGCAAAAAATTTGTACGAACACCGTTAAAGTCTATGGGATGTGAACGTGAAAAATCAAAAGTGCTAATTTTAAAGGCTTATATGCAAGTTATTGCCATAAAAAGTGTATGGGGATCCGGGTCCTGCCCCAGGGGACATGTATCAATGCGAAAAAAAAAGTTTTAAAAACTGAAGTTTTTTCGGGAGCAGTGATTTTAATAATGTGAAACTATAAAAATTAAATATTTGTTTATATATCGTGCCTGGGGGGGGTCTTCTTATGCCCCGTACACACGATCAGACTTTGTCCGCCGGACCTAGTCTGGCGGACAAACCGCCGGACTTTCCAGCGGGGCTTCGCCGGACTTTCCGAGCGTGTGACTTGCCCACACACGCCCGGACTTCTCCGGCGGACAATCCGCAAGAAAAAGTCTGCGGGACTTTTGAAAATGAACGGACTTGCCCACACACGGAGCAGTCCGTTCATTTAGAACGTAACTGCAGGTAGACGGGGCTAGCGAAGGCAGTGAATGCCGCCACGCTAGCCCCGTCACCTAGCATGGATTTAAAGGGAATCCCCACGCCGAAAAAACTGCGTGGGGGTCCCTCCCAAATCCATCTCAGACCCTTATCCGAGCACGCAGCCCGGCCGGCCAGGAAAGGGGTGGGGACGAGCGAGCGCCCCCCTTCTGAGCTGTACCAGGTCGCGTGCCCTCAACATGGGGGGTGCCCTGGAGAAAGGGGGGCCGTGCGCCCCCCCCCACCCCAAAGCACCTTGTCCCCATGTTGATGAGGACAAGGGCCTCTTCCCGACAACCCTGGCCGTTGGTTGTCGGGGTCTGCGGGCGGGGGCTTATCGGAATCCGGGAGCCCCCTTTAATAAGGGGGCCCCCAGATCCCGGCCCCCCACCCTATGTGAATGAGTATGGGTACGATGTACCCCTACCCATTCACCTAAGGTGTAAAGTGTAAAGAAAAAATTTACACCTTACATGTAAAAAATATTTACACTTTACACCTTAGGTGAATGGGTAGGGGTACATCGTACTCCATACTCATTCACATAGGGTGGGGGGCCGGGATCTGGGGGCCCCCTTATTAAAGGGGGCTCCCGGATTCCGATAAGCCCACCGCCCGCAGACCCCGACAACCAACGGCCAGGGTTGTCGGGAAGAGGCCCTTGTCCTCATCAACATGGGGACAAGGTGCTTTGGGGTGGGGGGGCGCACGGCCCCCCTTTCCCCAGGGCACCCCCCATGTTGAGGGCACGTGGCCTGGTACGGCTCAGAGGGGGGGGCGCTCGCTCGTCCCCACCCCTTTTCCTGGCCGGCCGGGCTGCGTGCTCGGAAAAGGGTCGGCGTGGGGATTCCCTTTAAATCCATGCCAGGTGACAGGGAAGAGCGGTGGAGAAGATGGCCGGCTGACCGATGCCATTAAACAATTTTTCAGTCCTCAGCGCCAGCGCCCGCGGGAAAGTCCGCTCGTGTGTACGCGGCATTAGAATGCCTATAAAGTATAAATAGCGCAACAGTACCACAGCAAAATTATATTTCTAAAGGAAAAAATTTAATTTAAAACTGCTCGCTGCTGTAGTGTATTGTCGGAAATACCAAAAAAAAAAAAAAGGCATGGATGCCCCCCCCCCCCTAAAATCCATACCAGGCCCTTCAGGTCTGGTATGGATATTAAGGGGAACCCCGCACCAAAATGTAAAAAAAAATGGCGTGGGGGTTCCCCAGGCCCCCAGGCACTATATACTCTGAACAGCAATATATATACTATATGGCCTGCCCTATATACTTTGCAGAAAAACTAGGCCTTAGGTGTTGGTGGTATCAGAACAATGTAAGCCCTCACAGTTAAGCCCCATACACACGGTCAGACTTTTTCATCAATTTGGTCCGATCGGACAAGGTTGTTGAAAAATCAGACCGTGTGTATGCACCATCGGACAGTGTTCGTCGGTTTGTCCGTCGGACAAAGTCTTATCTCCTGCTGGAAAGATTTCCCTTCAACCCGGTCCGATCACACCAAATCCGAGCGTGTGTACGCTTGTCCGACCGGACAAAGTGCTACGCATGCTCAGATCACATTACAAGACCAAAGCTATTGGCTACTAGCCTCTACGTAGTCCCGTCGTAGGCAACAAACGTCACCACGTTCAGAATGATCGGATTTTCCGACAACTTTGTCCGATCGTGTGTACGCAAAACCAACATCAGACAAAGTATGACGGACATGGTCCGACGGACCTGGTCCACGGATTGTCCGCGCGTGTGTATGGGGCTTTACTCTTGTTGGGCGCAGGAACGGGCCCTGCTGTGAAATATTATATCATAAATTGTAATTACATGGCCCTGTTAAACAGGGGCAGAAAAATTGGGCCTTTGGTTTTGGTGGCGCCAGAACACTGTCACCTCTTATAGTTACTCTTTTTGGGCGCAGGAACGGGCCCTGCTTAACTATTATTTAAAAAATAGTAATTACATATCCCTGTTAAACAGGGGCAGAAAAATTGGGCCTTTGGTTTTTGTGGCGCCAGAACACTGTAACCCCTCACAGATACTCTTGTTGTACACAGGAACGGGCCCTGCTGTCAAATATTAGATCAAAAATTGTAATTACATGCCCCTGTTAACCAGAGACAGAACGATTGGGCCTTGGGTGGTGGTGGTGATTGAGGAGGAATAGGATAGTCAGCATAGGCAGTCTTTAAGGGATACTACATCCATAGCAAAGTCGTTCAGTTACCAGGATCAGTTTTAGGTGCTTGATAGCTGCTGATCCAAGACTGAATAATTTTTATGAATGTGAGCCAATCAATGGAGTCTGTGGACAGGTGCACTCTTTGATCCATTATAAACCCTCGAGCAGCACTGAATGTGCATTCAGAAAGCACGCTGGATGCAGGACAGGCCAGTAGCTCAATTGCATATTTCATCCTCAAGACCCAGTAACCCAGTGGATGCTCTGTTGGAAAGGTCTCCAAGTCTGCTCTTGCCCCCTAGATATTCCTGCACCATATAATGCAGATGCTGGCGATGGTTGCCTGAACCGATCAGACCTTGGCGCTGAGGACTGAAAAATTGTTTAATGGCATCGGTCAGCCGGCCATCTTCTCCACCGCTCTTCCTCTCACTCTACCAACTATCGGCCATTAGAGGTCCTTTGGAAAGGGTGGGAAAATATATTGATTGCTTGATCAAGGAACTGGTTGTGCTCCTGCCCTCGTATGTCTGGGATACAGGGGACGTACTGAATGAAATCCTCAATTTGAATGTTCCCCATGGGGCCCTTCTTGTCGACATAGACGTGGAATCTCTCTACACTTCCATCCCACATGAATGGGGAATTTTGGCTGTACATCACTTCCTTCATCAGAGATTTCCCTATGTGGGGGCGCAAAATGAAGTTATTTTAAAATTATCGGAGATGGCCCTCAAGAACAACTTCTTTTTATTTGCGGACCATTACTACCAACAGCTTCGGGGGACCTCCATGGAAGCCCCATTGGCATCGTCGTATGCTTGTCTCCACCTCGGATAGTGGGAAGAAGAGCCGGTCTACGCTTCGTGGATGTACCGTGGCCACGCCCATCTGTGGCTATGGTACATCGACGATGTTCTGATGGTATGGACCGGCACACACCAGGAACTTTTAGATTTCAAGGAAGAATTTGGTCATAATACCTGCAACATAAGGTTGACCTATGTTGCAGACCCCTGTGAAGTCTCGTTCCCGGACCTCTCAATCAGGATTGAGGAAGGCAAACTGGTCACCAAGACATTTTGTAAGGAGACAGCTGCGAACACCATTTCTTACGAGCTGACAGCCACCACCCTCGTTCTTTGAAACGGTGTATCCCAGTGGGACAGTTCCTCCGTATTCGGAGGAACTGCTCCACGCAAGAGGATTATCGCTGTGAATCTGAGCTCTTGTATCAGCTGAATCTGATTGACTGCCTGGATCCTGACGCACAGGTTTTTAACCGTAAGCCAATAGGCTAAAGATGAAGATGAAATTTTTCATCTCACAGCGCTAGGCTAGGCTATGGGGGTTTATTCACTAAATGGTGATGTTGGGGTTTATTCACTAAATGTTGATGTGGGGTTTATTCACTAAATAACTGTATCTGGCTCTGATACTAACTAGGGCCTCACCAGCCACTGACTTCACCGCACGTCCCTGATCTACACATGTAGTATTCCTCCTGGAGTGTTCCTGCAAAAAACAATACGTAAGCAGGACTACCAGGAGATTATGTGACAGGTTAAGAGAACATGTCTATAATATCAAGAAGGGATATAAACATCATAGTCTATCCACCCATTATAAAACTTGCCATAATAGAGACCCTAGTACTTTAAAATTCACCAGCATTGCTAAACTTAAACCCCACTGGATGTCATCGAACTAGGGAAATCTCTAAATTAGAAATTAGGTGGTTATATGAATTAAAATGTTTTTCCCCATTGGGGCTAAATGTAGAATGGGATATCAATTGTTTCATTGACACTAGTTGATATCTTCATACAGACTTTGACGCCCCCCTGAAGACATGTCATCACGAAACATGCGTCGGAGGCGGTACCTGGTCACGTTTTGAACTCATTCATCCCTAGTTTCCTGTTTGCCTGGTTGTCGGCGGCGTTGGCTGGAGCGCACGCTGGCAGGCAGAGGGAAATCTGAAAACAACCTCCATTATCCACATTTTTTAAAGCGAGCAGCCCCAGTGCCGGGTTGGGCACCAAGAAATGTAAGTAGCCACTTGGCTATTTGTTTTTAACAATCTTTTAAAATTAAAGCAAGATTACGCTATGAGGCTGTGTTTTTTGCTCCTATCTATGTATCTTACCTGAGCCTATCTGAGAGGAAGAGGACCTGGTATCTTCTCTGGTATATCTGTGTGAACAGGCATTACCTGTACAAGCGCAACTGATTGTTTTTTAGTTAAAACAATCAACTCAATCTGGTAAGCAGCCAGCCTAATATCCACTATTGGGTGAAAGAAGACTTTCTATGGTGAAGGGTGTCACGTCATTAATAAGAGGTCATTTTGGAAAGAGTGAATAATTACTTTACCGGAAGAACCAGAAGAACTTTTTATCACAAAATTTTTGTCACGATTATTTAATTTTGAAGGGATTCATATACCCCATTGGACTTTATATATGTTGTAAAGTTGTTTTACAAGATGTGTCACTATTGAGCAATCTGAGTGTTCGCACGTATAACTGTATAGAGTGATCGTCTAAAGTCACATTGCAGTGCGATTTTGATTTTTACTTGAGTATTACGGATTATATTGCATCACGGATATAATCACCAAACACTTTTGGTGATATTCAAGGCATTGCAATTGTGTTTGGTATATTTCATGCACATGATTCATATTTGCAAGATTGTCTAATAGTAGATTAATATACTTTTATTATATATTTCTGTGTTGCTATGGGCATTTGTATAGTGACTTTATTGCAATAATATAGAGTTTTAGATTTAGTAACAGCATATGTCTACAAAGTTCTCTTCCACCTCCATTGATATGTAAATAAACCAGATAGAAGATGAGCAGAGGAGGTTGGTGTTTACAGGAAGTGGGTGGGGGAGGCATGGAGAGGGTTTGAAAGAGACATGTGTTTTGGGAGAGAGGGGCAGTTGGTTTTTGGAAGGACAAAGGACAAGATGGCTTTGAGGAACTGGATATATCGTTGGAGACGCGTTTGTGAGAACAAGGAACTATGAAGAACATCTTAACCCCTAAGTTGAGTAATTGTTTAGTTTACCTAATGTGTACATATTATACATGCTTATATGTGAAGCTATAAGTTGTGATGTATTGTATTGTTCATCCTACAGTTTGTATGTGCAGATTTTTCCCTGTTTAGTAAAGCATTAATACACTTCAGAAGTCTAGTCTTCCTTGGTTTTAACACAAGAACTTAATAGATAAACGCAGGCATAACATTTGGGGGCTCGGCCGTTATTTGTGCTAAAATTTCAACTGAAGCAGACCTGTTTTATATTGTGTGTTTTGTTGCTTGTGCTGGGGGAAAAAATGCTGCGTACACTGTTTAGGAGGAGTAAGGCTGCAAAGATTTCTGGTGTCCAGGAGGACTTGAAGGCGTGCACCCTTCCTATCTGGGCCAGAAATAGTCAGTGGATGCCTGTTGCAAAGGAGCTAGCTAGATATGCGTCTCCTTTGAACAGAGCTTGGGGGGATGGAGTCTGTGATCTTTCCTCAGATTTTAGTCTCAAAAGTTTTGGGTTCAGTAAGGGAGAGATGCGGGCAGTTGCTGTGTTTGGTTTGCACTTCCTGCATGCTCTACATATTGAATCTGAAAAGAGGGAAAAGGCGGAATTAGAAAGAGATTTACTGAAGGATCAGCTTGCAGTGGCATCCAAGTGTTTGGAAGAAACTGCAAGCAAGGAAAAAGATTTAGAAAGGAGGGTAATCAAAGTTAAACCTGCAGTGGCTTTGAAGTGTGTTCAAACCCCTGTAGGCCGAGCTGAAGATTTGAATGAGCGGTGTGCAGCCCTCATGACCAAGTCTAATGATGCCCTAACAAAGGACAGAGGCCCAAAGCCTGTAAGCAGAAGTAGGACATGTGCCACTGTTACTTCTCATAACCGGGAAGCAGAGGATTTGATCAGCTCAAATGACCGAGTTGAGTCAGATACAAGGAAGGCAAGGCCTATGATCTCCAGGAGACACATGTGGATTGATTTACTTAAGGTGGGGGTCCCTAGAGAGGAAATAGATGGGATTCCTACACCAGCATTGTTTAAGAAGTGGAAGCAAATGGTTGGGAATGGTAGATTCAGTCACATTAAGTGTTTCTGTTGCCATAAAATGGGGCATTTTGCAAAAATGTGCCATGCTGTGAAGGCTGAACAACAGCAGGCCTGTGTGCTTCCCAAGACAGCACGGAGAGACATGCAAGTTTATTCGTTACGTTGGAAGTCAATGCCTTTCCGTGAAAGTATTTCAAGGCAACAGTGGGCACCCTACAATAGTTTTGCAGTTAGAAATGGGCAGATAGAGTAATGTGAGCAGTGAGCTATGTTTTTTGGCACAGTTGGAAGGAACATATAATCTGCTTTGTCTCTTACTCTTTTCAGGTATTGAGCATCGAGAGGTGGAGCAGGCAGAGCAGATGACCATGCTGGATGGGAGGAGACAGACCAGAAGAGAGCCTGAGAAAAGGTGGCTGAATTGGAGTGGACTTCCATCTGAGCATTTTCCTTATGACCAAGAAGAAAAGAGACTTTTCATCTGGGACTTTCTTTACAAACTGCCAAAAGACATTGTTAACCCTGCTCAAAAGTCAGCCTTCCAGGGACAAACCAATCGTCTGACCGCCCACAAGATGGGGGTCGAAAGGGAATTTGTTCCTCCCATTTATACGGGGGGTTTATTTTGCCCTTTCCTGGACAAAAGGCTTGAAGAAGTTTCCTATATTATCCTATAAAGTCAAGAGGTGGTATGTGTTGCTATGGGCATTTGTATAGTGACTTTATTGCAATAATATAGAGTTTTTAGATTTAGTAACAGCATATGTCTACAAAGTTCTCTTCCACCTCCATTGATATGTAAATAAACCAGATAGAAGATGAGCAGAGGAGGTTGGTGTTTACAGGAAGTGGGTGGGGGAGGCATGGAGAGGGTTTGAAAGAGAGATGTGTTTTGGGAGAGAGGGGCAGTTGGTTTTTGGGAGGACAAAGAGAAAACACATGGCTTTGAGGAACTGGATATCGTTGGAGACGCGTTTGTGAGAACAAGGAACTATGAAGGACATCTTAACCCCTAAGTTGAGTAATTGTTTAGTTTACCTAATGTGTACATATTATACATGCTTATATGTGAAGCTATAAGTTGTGATGTATTGTATTGTTCATCCTACAGTTTGTATGTGCAGATTTTTCCCTGTTTAGTAAAGCATTAATACACTTCAGAAGTCTAGTTTTCCTTGGTTTTACCACAAGAACTTAAGAGATAAACGCAGGCATAACAATTTCTTACTATTTAACCACTTTCCGACCGGCGCACGACGATGTACGTCCCTTTTTTGAAGAGGGATATCTCGGTAACGGCAGCAGCTGCTGCCACGACCGAGGTATCCATCTCTTCAGGCGCCGGTCGGCTGTCCGATAATTGGGGTCATTGCGGCGGATTCGCCGCGAGATCACCGTTATCAGCGGCGGGAGAGGTGCCCCCCCCCCTCCCGCCGCTCTCCCGCGCCTTCCGCCGCTTACCAGAACCGTCGGCAGCGGCGGAGGCGATCGGGTCCGTTCCCCTCCTGTGTCTAGGGATGAGTGACGCTAAGATGGCCGCCACTCATCTCTATACCATAGGAGGGCGGAAGCGACGTCAAAAACTTCATTTCCGCCCATACCTCTTAAAGAGGAATTTTCAAATGTCATTTTTTTAAATGACATTTTTTTTTTTTTTTTTTTTTTTTTTCATTGAAGTCCAAATATGAGATCTGAGGACTTTTTGACCCCAGATCTCATATTTAAGAGGACCTGTCATGCTTTTTTCTATTACAAGGAATGTTTACATTCCTTGTAATAGGAATAAAAGTGAGCCAATTAATTTTTTTAAAAAAAACTGTGTAAAAATAAATAAAATCAAGAAAAAAAAATAAGAAAAACAAAAAAAATTTTTTTTAAAGCGCCCCGTCCCGACGAGCTCGTGCGCAGAAGCGAACGCATACGTGAGTAGCGCCCGCATATGAAAACGGTGGTCAAACCACACATGTGAGGTATCGCCGCGATCGGTAGAGCGAGAGCAATAATTATAGCCATAGACCTCCTCTGTAACGCAAAATATGCAACCTGTAGAATTTTTTAAACGTCGCCTATGGAGATTTTTGAGGGTAAAAGTTTGATGCCATTCCACGAGCGGGCGCAATTTTGAAGCGTGACATGTTAGGTATCAATTTACTTGGCGTAACATTATCTTTCACAATATATAAAAAAATTGGACTAACTTTACTGTTGTCTTATTTTTTTATTCAAAGAAGTGAATTTTTTCCAAAAAAAGTGCGCTTGCAAGACCGCTGCGCAAATACGGTGTGAAAAAAAGTATTGCAACGATTTTATTCTCTAGGGTTTTAGAAAAAAAACAATATATAATGTTTGGGGGTTCTAAGTTTTTTTCTGTTTTTTTCTAGTTTTTTTCTAGTTTTTTTTCTGTTTTAAACATGTAAACACCTAAAATCCAAAACGAGGCTGGTCTTAAAGTGGTTAATTAGCGCCCCTATTGCTATATATGTGACCTGTTTAGGTTTGGACTTGTTAATAAGCAGCTCACATCTGTATCTCAAATTCCTGGCTTCCCATTTTTTATATTCTTCTGTTTTTTATACACACTTTCCTCTTTCAATTTTACTTTATTTTATTCTTTGATTCTCTATAAATATTTTTGGGATATTTATTTTTTATATATTTCATGTAGATTCTTCCACACACATTCTATATATTTTTTTATTTGATATTAGTTAGTATTCATTTACATTTAGTTTATTTAAGTTTTTGTATGTCCATTCATTACTTTTTTCCTCTATTTTAGCCCTTCAATATTGCCTTCATTTGGCACCATTCGGGGGAGGGGGGTAGCAGATACCTGTCTTTGACAGGTATCGTGTCTCCACTTCCGGGAGTCTGGGCCGCGGCAAATTACGCTAGCAGCTCGGATTTCTCCTCCTCCCTCCTCCTTCCCCTGCTGCCAGGCCAGTAGGAGAGCACAGCGGAGCCTCGCGTATGCGCAGTAGAGACCGGTGTGAAGCCGCAATGCTACACTGCCGGGTTCCCTTACCCACAATGGCGGCAGCAGCACCCGACAGCTGATGAAAACATCAGTTGCGGTGCCGACATCGTTGGACTCCAGGACAGGTAAGTGCCCTATTATAAAAAGTCAGCAGATGCAGGATGTGTAGCTCCTGGCTTTTAATATTTGCAGTGGTGGGCGGACCTCCGCTTTAATTCTATTGATAGATAGCATTTTTTTCTCTTCCCGGTCTTCTTAAATATGGGGCCAGCGCTGCTTTATGTCTCCTGATCCATAAGATCATGGTATTTTTGCTGTCCTATAATTTAGACACCAAGTGGCTCTGGTAAGTTTCCACTTCGTATATCTGGTGGAGGCAAAACACTAAGGGTGATATTTTAAGATTGCTTACCATCCACACATGGATTTTGTATTGCACATAAGGACATTTTTCTTCATTTTGTGGTTCAATCACTTAATCATTTTAGCAAATCACTGCTTATGCACTTTCTGCTCTCTTGATAAAGAGTACATTTTATGTTTTGTTAATTTCATATGTATAGTGCTGCATTTTTCTTTTTACATTACTATTGATGTTGATCCTTGTATCTTCTGTACGACATTGGAAGTTATCAATGCTCATTAATACTCCAATATTGCTTGTACAATGTTACCCGTTCATGATTTTCATGATTTTGGTGGGCCTGGCGGCTGCGTCCACAATCTTATCTGTACTTGTCTATCTTGCAAGACCCAATAAATATATTGCTATAAATAAAAAAAGAGAAAAAACAAAGAAGGAATAACAAAGTATTTAAGCGGCAGGTGAATATAGGAGAAAATCAAATCCTGTCACATAACACCACGCCGGTGAAGAATAAGAAAAAAGACTCTCTGAATAGACATGAACAGAGAGGAACAATAGGGTATGGTTCCTCAATAATAGGAATCCTGATTTCTATTATTCCTATTCAAAATAATAGGAATCAGGATAATGTTTTTTGAGGTGATTTTAAGCAGGATAGGCACCAGTCAGACCAACGGAGAAGGAATAGTGAGTATGTGAATGGAGGAAAGAGAGGACACGGAAACTGCACCAGTGGGATGATTTCCTTTAATAAACCCAGGAGGGATAATACACAGAATGCAGAGCCGCATGGACACTGTGACCGCTGATGCTGCAAGGCCACTGAGATCGGAATCTGTGAAGACCAGAAATCGCCACGGGCTGATGAAATAGATTACTCTTACGAAACATGCTTCTAGTTTTATCAAGCCTCACTGTGGTGCATCCAGGCAGGGAAGCCTGTCTTTCATGGCAGGTTTGAGTCATCACTGATACCGATCCCAGCGGCTCTTCAGCATCAGCGGTCACAGTGTCCAAGCAGATCCAATCCTGTATTCATACAGTCGCCCCATCCATCCAGCTCGGCCCTGGAGTTTCCATTATGGAGACTTGCCTAACCTAGCTCCACATCTGTGAGTGCTTATTTCTTATTTATTGCTTTTACATCTAAAGAAACCCCACTCACTACACTAGGCTCCTTGGCTCTTTTCTCCTATGTTCTCTTGTCTTTCGGCTGATCAGCTCCCCAAGCCAATTTAGGAGAAGGCAGTTAGTGTCAGACAGGTTTAAAATGGTTTTGTTTTAATTTTTTTTATAAATAACAAACATGTTATACTTTCCTACCCTGGGCAGTGGCTTTACACAGAGGAACCCAGATCCTCCTTGGGTCCCTCTTCTATGATCCTGGCCCCTCCCTCCTGTTGAGTGCCCCCACAGCAAGCAGCTTGCTATGGGGGCACCCGAGCCGAGCTGCAGCTTTGTGTGTTCATTCACACACGGAGCTGCGGCCCTGCCTGCTCTCTCTCCTGATCGGCTAACTGACTTTGACAGCAGTGGGAGCCAATGGCGCAGCTGCTGTGTCTAAGCCAATCAGGAGGGAGAGTCCCGGACAACTGAGGGACTTGTGGACATCGCTGGATAGAGATGGGGCTCAGGTAAGTATTGGGGGGTTTGAGGGGGGCTGCTGCACACAGAAGGCTTTTTATCTCAATGCATAGAATGCATTTAGATAAAAAAAAACTTCTGCCTTTGCAACCCCTTTAACTTTGCTGTGACTAGCTTTTTACCTCCAGGATTATGGTAGCTTTCACTGTCATCTTATTGTAACTTGTATGGTTATTTTATTGTTATTCAAGGTATCCTTTTGTGTTGCAAACAATTTCATTAGTTTGCTACTTTTCTATCTGACCTTACCTGAGGTGCCTGGCTCACTCGCCAGTTAGCCTATACACCTGCTTTATGAGGCTCACTGATATCTTACGTGTAACCCCCATTGCTCTGGATTGGCCACAGGCATTTTTTTTCCATCATGCAACGATCACAAGGGCGGCAATGCTGATAGGGGATTGCAGGTAAGTAAGTGCTGAAGGTGGCTGGAGAAGTTCCAGAAGTCAGAAGTTTACTGCACTTGGTGACAGGAGATCAATGGGAAGAAGTAATGGAGACAGTGTGTTATAGCTCCCCGAACATGTCACAATACCTCTCTCAGTTGTATATATTACTTAGAGTTATACTCCTCTCAAACTTCATTAAAAAGTGCTTACTGGTGGACCCTCTTTGTCCTAAGTGTTGAAGGGACCATGGGGACCTAATTCATATGCTATGCCGTTGTCCCAAGTTACATAGCTACTGGGATACCGTGGGTGTAGTGTTCAGGGAGAGAGCAGGATAGGCAGGGACAGTGTCAGTGTCAGCTGTGCTTTTTAACCTAGCGCTGTTGCAGTGGGTATAGTGTGCCTCCTGCACAGCATACACCTGAATCTACCCCCTCAATCATGCTTACCAATCAAATTGACCTCAGGATCCCTTGTATACTTGGTATCTTGGATCCGGTTATTCCTGACACTTTTGTTAAGGAGGCAGTGTTCAGAGCTTTATTTCAGGCCCGTAAAGTGCTTTTGATGTACTGGAAAAGCAACTCACCCCTGTCCCCACAGGACTGGATTACTAACATGTGAACCACTCTTCAGTATGAAAAAATGATATATCAGTCTAGGGGTTGCCCTCCTAAATTTGATAGAATATGGTATGGATGGCTGTCTGTACCTGGTTTGGCACCCGTGCAGCTAGTCTTACTTTGACTGTTAGGCTGTGGCTGAGTTCTTTAGGCATATCGCCTACTCTCTAAGGCCCCTTTCACACGATCGGACCGTTCAGATCCACCTGAACGGGCGCTCCATGCTAGTCTATGGAGCGTCGAATGTCAGCGGAGACATGTCCGCTGACGTCCGATCCGCCAAAAGCAGACGTATGGCTCTACGTCCAGATCCGACGCTGTCCGTTTTCATCCGATCTCTTCATTGTGACCAGCGGCACTTGACAAGCCCCTCCCCGCTCAGTGAGCAGAGAGGGACCTGTCATCCGCCAGCTCAGCGGAGATCAACAGAGAGATCTCCTGCTGAGCCTGCAGACGGAGTCCGCCTCATGTGAAAGGGGCCTAAGGCAGGGGTCTTAAACTGGCGGCCCTCCAGCTTTTGCGAAACTACAAGTCCCATGAGGCATTGAATGGCTGACAGTTACAAGCATGACCCCCACAGGCAGAGGCATGGTGGGACTTGTAGTTTCACAACAGCTGGAGGGTCGCCAGTTTGAGACCCCTGCTCTAAGGTATCTTAGGTTTGATTTTACCCTTGGATAATATGTTTAAAGTGATTGTAAGGGTAATTTTTTTAAAATAACAAACATATCATACTTACCTCCACTATGCAGCTCGTTTTAAACAGAGTGGACCCGAACCTGCTATTCTGGGGTCCCCCAGCGGCTCCTCCCCGCATCAGACAACCCCCTGGGAGAATCGCTCTCCCGGGGGATTACCTTGCGGGCGCATCCATAGAGGCCGAATGCAGGACTCGCCCCACCCCGGTGCTCGCGTCATTGGATTTGATTGACAGTGGGAGCCAATGGCTGCGCTGCTATCAATCTATCCAATCAAGAGCCAAGAGCCCGGGCAGAGAGGCAGCGAGTCCCCGCCGGGTCAAGTTCCAGGGCTAAGGTAAGTAAAACGGGGGGCTGGGGGGCCGGTTACTGGCAGGTGTTTTTCACCTTAACCTCCCTGGTGGTATGATTCTGGCTGGAATTTTGTGCTGAAAGCGGTACAATTATTTTGCATGGAAATTTGGCGTTTTTATATTGTAGGCATGCAATTCTTATGAATAACTCACTTAAATCAGAGTCTAGTAGACATCCCGGATATGATAAAGTTTGAAACACAAAATCATAAATTATAATAAAATAAAAATATATATAAAAATGATTCAATAATGTAATCAAATCAAAAACACTGAAATTAGCTCAGTTGCAGAATAGTTTCTGTCATTAAATTTATTGTTTGATGATAAATTGTGATTCTAATTTTTTATCAGTGTTTTCTAGCTGGTCTAAAACCACTTTTGACATAAAGGGATACTTTTTGGTTGCTATGGACAATCTCCAGTTTCCAGGCAGAAAAAAAATATTTTTATTATATAAAATGACATGCAGGGCACTGGGCAGACCACTAGGGACAAAGGGGATGTGCATTTTTTGTATACAGTACTGTAATCTTACAGATTACAGTACTGTATGTGTTTTGTGTTTTTACACTTTTTTGAATTTGGCGCCGATCTCCGCTCCCGTGCGTCAGAACGTCGCAGGGAACGGAGATCAGCGGCACTCGGCACTGTGTGAATCGAGCGAGCGGACGGCTCGCTCACACAGCGGGGAGACATCGCAGGATCCAGGGGAAAAGGTAAGTAACTTCCCCCTGTATCCTGCACTGCAAGCCCGAGTCTGGCTCGGGGTTACCGCTCCTAGCAGAAAAAACGGAACCCGAGCCAGACTCGGGAACACCGCCTAGGAGGTTAATACATAGGATGCATTAACGTGAAAAAACACGAACCTTTACAACCCCTTTAATTGCACAATGATCTTTACTTAACTCATATATTGGTCAATTTATGATGGATGAGCTGAGGTTACATCTGTATTTTACTTTGCAATTAGGGATGAGCTCGGTGTTCGATTCAAACTCATGTTCAAATCGAACATCGGCCGTTCGTCCGTTCGTCGAAGCCAGAACTTTGTGGGCAGTTCGCATCAAATTCCAGTCGCAGTGCATTGCTGGCTGATGATTGCCCAAGCATGCACTGTGACCCCGCATGCGAGGCCAATCACAGCGCCGGCAGCGAGGAGAGCCATAATTGCCTGTGGCCAATTATAGCTCAGGGGGGTTTAGTACATGCCCCACACTATATAAGGGCACCAGCACAGCGGCCTTGTGTAGTGTGTTGCGGCATTCATAGAGAGAAGGATAGGCAGGGACAGTGTCAGTGTCAGCTGTGCTTTTCTACTAAATAGCGCTGTTACAGTGGGTGTAGTGTTCAGGGAGAGAGCAGGATAGGCAGTGGCTGTGCTTTTTAACCTAGCGCTGTTGCAGTGGGTGTAGTGTGCCTCCTGCACAGCATACACCTGAATCTACCCCCTCATTGCTGGTGTTGTGTAGTTCATTTGTGCAAAACAGGCATCTGCCTAATCTTCAGTGGGTGTAGTGTGCCTCCTGCACAGCATGCACCTGAATCTACACCCTCATTGCTGGTGTTGTGTAGTTCATTTGTGCAACACAGGCATCTGCCTAATATTCAGTGAGTGTAGTGTGCCTCCTGCACAGCATACACCTGAATCTACCCCCTCATTGCTGGTGTTGTGTAGTTCATTTGTGCAACACAGGCATCTGCCTAATATTCAGTGAGTGTAGTATGCCTCCTGCACAGCATACACCTGAATCTACCCCCTCATTGCTGGTGTTGTGTAGTTCTTTTGTGCAACACAGGCATCTGCCTAATATTCAGTGAGTGTAGTCTGCCTGCTGCACAGCATACACATGAATCTACCCCCTCATTGCTGGTGTTGTGTAGTTCATTTGTGCAACACAGGCATCTGCCTAATATTCAGTAAGTGTAGTGTGCATCCTGCACAGCATACACCTGAATCTACCCCCTCATTGCTGGTGTTGTGTAGTTCATTTGTGCAACACAGGCATCTGCCTAATATTCAGTGAGTGTAGTGTGCCTCCTGCACAGCATACACCCGAATCTACCCCTTCATTGCTGGTGTTGTGTAGTTCATTTGTGCAACACAGGCATCTGCCTAATCTTCAGTGGGTGTAGTGTGCCTCCTGCACAGCATACACCTGAATCTACCCCCTCATTGCTGGTGTTGTGTAGTTCATTTGTGCAACACAGGCATCTGCCTAATATTCAGTGAGTGTAGTATGCCTCCTGCACAGCATACACCTGAATCTACCCCCTCATTGCTGGTGTTGTGTAGTTCATTTGTGCAAAACAGGCATCTGCCTAATATTCAGTGAGTGTAGTCTGCCTGCTGCACAGCATACACATGAATCTACCCCCTCATTGCTATTGTTGTGTAGTTCATTTGTGCAACACAGGCATCTGCCTAATATTCAGTAAGTGTAGTCTGCATCCTCCACAGCATACACCTGAATCTACCCCCTCATTGCTGGTGTTGTGTAGTTCATTTGTGCAACACAGGCATCTGCCTAATATTCAGTGAGTGTAGTGTGCCTCCTGCACAGCATACACCCGAATCTACCCCTTCATTGCTGGTGTTGTGTAGTTCATTTGTGCAACACAGGCATCTGCCTAATCTTCAGTGGGTCTAGTGTGCATCCTGCACAGCATACACCTGAATCTACCCCCTCATTGCTGGTGTTGTGTAGTTCATTTGTGCAACATAGGCATCTGCCTAATATTCAGTGGGTGTAGTGTGCCTCCTGCACAGTATACACCTGAAGTTACCCCTTATTGCTGGTTTTCCCATCTCCCTGCAGGCCATTAGTATGTCTGGAAGGCCAACAAGGAGAGGCAGACAGTCACGAGCCAATAAAAGAGGGCAAGCAGGCTCTGTGTCTAGAGGCAACAGTGCTGGTCGTGGACGTGGTGCATCGTCATCAGCACGTGGCCATGGGACACGCTTGTCCTTATTTTCGGCAGCTGGACGTGTTGAGCCGCATCATGCCGAAGCCTTGGTAGAGTGGATAACCAAGCCCTCCTCATCCTCCTCATCTTCTCTCACCCAGGCTCAGGGTACTGGCAAAGAAGCTGCCAATGCGTCCTCTTCCCTCGTCTCAATGTCATCAGTCACTCCTTCCCTAGACCCACCATGTCCTCCTTAAGAGTCCCCCGAACTGTTTGACCACAGTGTTGGGTACATGCTCCAGGAGGATGCCCAGCGTTTTGAAGGCTCTGATTATGATACCCAGCTAGAGGAAGGCAGTAGCGTGAGTAGCGTGAGCGCAGAGAGAGGGGATGCTCAAGGACAGCAATCTGGCAGTCATGTTCCACCAGCTGCAGCATACTGCCAGGTTTGCTCCAGTGGTGAAGAGGGAGGGGATGATGAGGTCACTGACTCCACATGGGTGCCTGATAGGAGAGAGGAGGAGGAGGAGGAAGCACATCTCCAACGAGGCAGGATGCCCTCCGGGGGCCAGCTTAAGGGCAGCACACCAACTGAATCACACCGCAGAGCTCCGCCTGTGCAGGACGCATTATTCCAAAAGTTCTTTGGTGTGGGCCTTTTTTGAGATGAGTGCAGCTGATCGCACAGCTGCTATTTGCAACATATGTCTCAAGCGTATCTCGCGTGGCAAAACATCAGCCGCTTGGGCATCACATGCTTGACCAGGCATATGTTGACCTGCCATGCAGCTCGTTGGCAAGCGTACCTTAAAGACCCACACCAAAGAACAAAGCAGACCTCTCCTTGCTCCTCATCTGGGATCTCCAACCCCACTATACCTTCAGTCCTCTCTGAAAGCTGCACTGAGAGGAATGAAGGTGTAGAATTAGGTGTGTCACAGCCAAGTACTTGCAGGCACTCTGCTAGCAGTACACCGACGTCCGATTGTACCAGGCAAATTTCCCTGCCCCAGCTGCTGGACCATCAAAATAAGTTCACTCCCAGCCACCCACATGCCCAACGGTTGAATGCTAGCTTGTCTAAATTGCTAGCACTTCAACTGCTGCCTTTTCAGTTGGTAGACTCGGCCCCCTTCCGTGAGTTTGTGAAATGTGCGGTTCCTCAGTGGCAGGTTCCCAAACGCCACTTTTTCTCACAGAAGGCGATTCCGGCTCTCTACCGGCATGTGGAAGGCAATGTCCATGCCTCGTTGGACAGGGCAGTCAGCGGTAAGGTGCATATTACCGCTGACTCATGGTCCAGCAGGCATGGACAGGGACGTTACCTATCTTTCACGGCCCATTGGGTCACTCTTTTGGCAGCTGGGAAGAATGCAGGACAAGGTGCAGTAGTGTTGGAGGTTGTTCCGCCACCACGCCTCCAAAATGCTACTACTGGTTGTGACACACCTCTCTCCTCCACCCCCTCCTCTTCTTCTTCCTCCATGGCCTCTTCGAGTGTTCTGTCCTCGGAACCAGCGGTGCTCAGTAGGCGTTCAAGGGGCTATGCAAGTACGCAGGCAAAAAGATGCCATGCCGTGCTTGCGCTGGTCTGTTTGGGGGACAGGAGCCACACTGGGGCAGAGGTTCTGTCAGCTCTGCAGGGGCAGGTCGAGAGGTGGTTGACGCCATGCCAGCTTAAGCCAGGAATGGTGGTTTGCGACAATGGCACCAACCTCCTCTCTGCCCTGCGACAGGGACAACTGAACCATGTGCCCTGTGTGGCTCATGTCCTTAACCTTGTGGTGCAGCGGTTCTTGGGCAGGTACCCAGGCTTACAGGATGTCCTGAGGCAGGCCAGGAAAGTCTGTGTGCATTTCCGCTGATCATATATTGCCAGTGCTCGGCTGGCGGAGCTGCAAAACCTGCCCAAGAACCGCTTTATATGTGACATGCCCACCAGGTGGAACTCAAAGTTGTGGCTGGGAGGAGGTGGCTGCGGATCATGTCATCCTTAGTTATTGCCAGGACAAGACATTACATTAAAGCCGCAAGCAGTTTTAAATGGCTTTTTTTCCTTTACAAATGTCATTTTGTGCAGGGACAGTTCTAAACACGGGAAACGCATGTCACTTCACAGGCATACTTTAGACACCCCCATGTACGATATTTAAAGGAATATTTCACTCTTTTTTTTTTCACTTTGTGCATCATTAAAATGACTGCTCCAGAAAAAACTTCAGTTTTTAAAAGTTTATATTGCATTGATACATGTCCCCTGGGGCAGGACCCGGGTCCCCAAACCCTGTTTAGGACAATAACATGCATATTAGCCGTTATAATTAGCACTTTAGATTTCGAACGTTTGCGTCTATTGTATTTAATAGGGTTCTAACGTTTGTGCAAACTTTCGGTCCGTTCGCACGTTCTGGTGCGAACCGAACAGGGGGTGTTCGGCTCATCCCTATTTGCAATATTGCTGATTACTTTGTGCGCATGTATAGACAAGTGGCAGATATTTTGATGTATACTGTTTTCGTGCCACAGATACTCTGGAACCTTTTTTTTTGTTCTGCTTAATAAACCTTATTTCGGATTTAAAAAAAATAAATGAATGCCCCTTATTCAATTCCTTTTCACTTTATTTTTAGACTGCTGAGGAAAACCCTTTAGACTGCTGAGCCTAATGTACAACAATGAATACTGAAACAGGTACCTATGATGTATCTCCAGTTGTTTCTGTCCCTGAATTGGGTAAGGATCACAAGTACCACATTTTCATCAGTTACAGCAGTGGAGATTCTGTGTGGGTTTCAAATCTTATTCATATACTAGAGAAGACTTTTCCTACCGTGAAGATCTGTTTTCATGAAAGGGACTTTGTCCCAGGGAAGACCATTATAGATAATATGATTCAGTGCATCCAGAGCAGCCAAAAGACTGTGATGGTGCTGAGTCCAGACTTTGTACGCAGCCGCTGGTGCCTCTTTGAAGCCAACTTGTCTTTGTTCCAGGACTGTATCGCTCAGAAGGACATCGTTCCCATTATGCTGAAGCCATGTCAATTGCCTTTACATCTAAGTCATTTAACTTACTTGGAAACCGATGATGAGCAATTCTTTGATAAACTATCCCAAGTGCTTTTCAGCAACAATGATCAAGTGGCTCATTCTTTAATCCATTTTCAGTCATCTTTATTGTACAGTGGAAAGACTCTTCTTACCTTGACTGCTGTCAATGAAGAAAGTGAAAGCTGGCAGCCAGGGGTATTTTCTTCTACTCCTGTTCCTGATTCACTTAGGGCAGTTGTGGATAACCCACAAACATACAAGCAAGCTATAGAGATTATTAATGATGTTAAACCACCTACATCTTGCATTCGTTTTACTGCATGCAGGGTAATAATTTGTATTTTCTGTGTATTATTGGCAACGTCTGGTACTCTTTTCTCTGTTGTGCTTGTCATTACCTTTCCTTACCAAAGACAAGTTGATTCCAGGATTTTAGCGGCTTTGCCTCTTGGAATTGCTGCTGCGATCATTGTACCCATCATATTCATCAAAACTGTTTGCTGGAATAAACAAAAAGCAAAGACGATCACTCAAGCAATGAAGAAGAAGGCTTGTCAAGCAAATCTGTTGCTAAATAACAGTTCCCTCTTGGTTGGTTCTTCTTCTAAGTCACAGCTATTTTTTGTGTACGTTAAGTTAAGTGATTGCAAAAAAACTTTCCAAACTGTCTTTGGTTGTGTATTGAGCAAAAACATGTGGGAAAAATCCATTTCAACATATTCTTCAGATTATGCCTGCTGCTTAGCCAAGAAACATTTTCCATTCAACTCTACAGAACCCCCTGGACACCTTAAAGATGGCATCTGTTTCTGTCAGTATGTAGCTGTTCAAATGAAAAATTACTAAAAGAAACCGCATGTATGTTCATGTATGAACATCCATAGATTTACTTTTGCTTACACATACACCTTAAGATTTCTTTCAATATATATATATATATATATATATATATATATATATATATA
The DNA here is from genome assembly GCA_028564925.1 of Lithobates sylvaticus. NCBI lineage: Eukaryota > Metazoa > Chordata > Amphibia > Anura > Ranidae > Lithobates > Lithobates sylvaticus. Next base: position 176,963,376 of record CM053036.1, read on the forward strand.
TATACACACACTTTATCATTACCTTTCACATATTCATTTGTGTTCCTTCTGTCACTCATTAGAACAACTATATTTGTTCTTCCTTACAAAAAATGTTTAGATTCCCCCTTGTTTTAATTTAAAATTTTTAATATGTACACAGAATTATATTATATATATATATACAGAATATATATATATATATATATATATATATATATATCATCATCATTATTTTCACTTCTCACCCATGTTATATTTATATTCCTTCACATATATATATATATATTTTTTTTTTCATATTTTTTCACATTTGTTCTAAAAATCATTTATTCTTCATCTCTTTAACTTATTTACACAGTTGGAATGATTGTACACACATGGACATCTAGTTTTTGTTTCATTCTATTATTTTTTTTTGTTGTATACACATATATACATATACATACATATATTGCACATAAATCACATATTTTCACGTGGATAAAACCACCACTTTTCATTCACTTGTTTGGTCTTATTTTGGGTTTTGCTTAATGAACATATGATCACAGGTTTTTTGGGACTAATTATACAGGCAACATGTGCAGAGATCTCACACTCTCAGTTCTTCTGCTGTTATGGGTTTTCGCCATTAACTACTAATGTCACATGATGCAATTCTTAGAGTATATATTTGCTTCTTTTTTTAAAATGATCACTAGCTATGAGTAAGCACTGATTTCAGTTTGAAACGCGTCAACATTTTGTTCTGTATCACTTTTGCTGTGGATCGTTTTATGTGATTTTTATTTTACAATAAAAGGCACAAGAAAACAAATTATTTTCCGAGGGCGGCTGTCCAGAGTTTTTTTCTTCCTTTCTCACTTGTGCATGCATTAGCCAGCACCTGGGGCTCCTTGTCTGGAAGGGATGTGATCATCTTTGTGAATCGACCTGGAGCGGTGGTTTCTTTTTCTCCAATAGGTACACAAACTGCAATGAAAACTTCACAAGGCTATAAACCTTCCTCCTTGTATCTATAGTTAAATAAAAGTGTTGGTTTGAGTTAAGGTTTAATGCCTATCTATATCCCAAAAGAAAAAAATTATATAATACGGGTTACCAGTCCATAAGTGTGGTAGTTGCAATAGTTTCCTTTTTTTTCAGGCTTTTATTCCCTTATTTTTCCTAGTGACCCTGCAAGTAACACTTTTCCTGGCAAGCACTCGCTGATTGCACTGTTATTGTATCTATAAGGAAGCAGTGTTGTCACCCTTGGCTGTTCTCCTGATTTGGACTACAATCATCTCCCACTCTCCTTATCACTATACAAAAAAGGGGGGATTTTGGGACTTTAATTGAGGCGCGGTGAGGCGCCTCCATCCCTGGATTCGATACTCAAAAAGAGGTTTGGACTTTAAATGAAGCAGTTGAAATGCTAGGATTGGAGTATAAATGATTTCATTAATCATGAGTGTATAATAAAAGAGTCATTTGGTATATGTACAAGTGATAAGCACAAGGCATAGACATAGTTATACAAGGTATAAATAAATAAACACATGATTAAAAATTAGTACAAGATAATCAAATGGTAATAAGTAAGACTATAGTATGGCCCACAAGTGCCCAGAACTTATGCCCGGTACCTATGCTCATGGTCATCTTGTATAGATATAACTATACTGTAAAAAATTGTTACATTAGTAAAATCATCAAGGCGTAGTAGGTGTCACTGTAGCATCAAATATAGCTCGACGCGTTTCGTGGATACTTCAGGAGCAGATGCGACAGATTCCTGTGAAATATATAAATATAATAAGCCACACTCTATACTGAGCGAAAAAGAAATAGAAATTATTGGAAAAGTTTGCCAAGCGCACTTACCAAACCTGGCAGTGAGTGTGACATGCAGTGAATGGCACATGGTGGGTCAGAGGCACTTTTCCAATCATTTCTATTTCTTTTTCGCTTATTACCATTTGATTATCTTGTACTCATTTTTAATCATGTGTTTATTTATTTATACCTTGTATGATTATGTCTATGCCTTGTGGTTATCACTTGTACATATACCAAATTACTCTTTTATTATACACTCATGATTAATAAAATAATTTCTACTCCAATCCTAGCCTTTCAACTGGTTCATTTAAAGTCCAAACCTACTTTTGAGTATCGAATCCAGGGATGGATGCGCCTCACCGTGTCTCAATTAAAGTCCCAAAATCCCCCCCTTTTTTGTTTAGTATATCGGGATGGAAGCAATTGAAAAGTTGGATTAGCAGTGTTCCCCTGCTATCCACGCGGGGTATAACTCTCAGATGTCTGTATGCCCTGATTGGGACGCATTGTTCTGAATGCGAGTGGATCCCTCATTCTGGACACAAAGCTGACCAACTTCGTGTTGGACATGGATGCCAGAAGATATACGTCTGGAGTCCTCCATTTCTGGCAAACAGCCCGCAAAAATTTTGGGGACCATTCCCCTGGGAGCAACTGCTGGTGGCTCAAGAAGTCCGCCTGCCAATTCTCTACTCCCGGAATGAAAACTGCTGATAGGCACTGAACATTCCTTTCTGAACAAGTTAGGATATGTTTCACCTCGCTCTGTGCTGCGAGACTCCTGGTGCACCCTTGGCAATTGATGAAAGCCACAGATGTGGCATTGTCAGATTGGATCCCGACAGGACAATCCCGTAACCTGAATGTCCAGGCCTTTAGAGCCAGACCTACTGCCCGGATCTCTAGGATTTTGATGGGCAAGGTCCTTTCTGTCATTGACCACTGTCCCTGGACAGTTGTCTTTTCTAGCACTGCTCCCCAACCCGAAAGGCTGGCATCTGTCGTTACCACCTTCCAGATAACTGGTCTGAAGGATTTTCCTTTCAGCATATTCTGGGTTAGCAACCACCAACTAAGGCTTTGGGACACCCTTAGGGACAGCCGCATTGGCAAGTCTAAAGCTTGAATCGTTTTGTTCCAAGCAGACAGGATACTGGGAACCGCTTCGAATGAAGCCACCATCTTTCCTAACAACCTTATGCAAAGGCGAATGGAGGGATCTCCTTTTGACCTGACCATCTGCACCAGCTCTCTTATGGAGTTGATCTTTGCCTGAGGCAAGAACACCTTTTTCTGAGCTGTGTCTATGATCAGACCCTAGTACTCCAGCCTTTTTAGCGGTTTTAAGGAAGACTTCTCTAGGTTGAGAATCCAACCTAGACTTTCCAGGTAACTGGTTGTAATGCGCATGCTTTGCTCCAAACGAGCCACGACTGGTCTATTAGCAATAAATCGCCTAGGTACGCCAAGACTGTTATACCCTGTGCCCTTAACCTGGCTAGAGGTGGGGCAAAACCTAAAGCTCTTGGTAGTATGGCCAAATCCCGGGCTTGCTGTACAGGAACCTCTTTAAGGGCCTGCCTAAACTGGTCCTTTAGGGATTGACAGATGCCTATTGCAGCGACTGCAGGCTGAGTAACCACACCTGCCAATGAAAAAGAGGATTTAAACAGGAATTTCAACCTTTTATCTGTTGGATCCTTAAGCATTTGTGCATTGTCTACTGGACAAGTTAGACTTTTATTCACACTGGAGCGTCAACTGCTGGTACATTCCATCTTTTGGTAAATTTCTCCTCCATGGGATAGAGAACTGAGTATCTCTTTGGGGGGAGAAAATGCTTATCCGGGTGATCCCATTCAGCAAAAATAAGCTGTTCCAATAATGCATGGACAGGAACCGTATGCAAAGGCTGTGAGGGTTTTAAGGAACCCAAAGAAGAAACAGAACTTTCAGCTAACTCCGTTAGGGGTAGCTTGAAAGTGGAACGAACCATCTCTGTAAGAGAATGCACCAGCAATTTTTCAGATTGCGAGGCTGAAAAGGGTTCATCCACCATTGTTTCCTCTGCAGAGGAGTAATCGGTTTGTCTTTCCTCCTGGTCGCCTCAGGGTAACACCTCATCCCCTACCCACTGTCCCCTTGGTGAAGGGTTTAAGGTGGGGGAGGGGGATCTAACACGCTTCCTATCCTTTTGAATGGAGGATGCGATTAAAGCCGCTAATCTTCCTTCTAGGCCCAGCAGGGCGGAGGAAAATGCATCTTCAGTCATGTATACAGGGGCTGAGATGTGAGAAGCAGCTGAACCACCAATCGGTTCCAATGACTCACCCTGGCTTGCCACATCTGGTATTTCAGGAGAGGATGACAGTGTGTAAGCACGACTTGAGTTCCCAGCGCCTGGGGGTGGAATTTTTGGTACCTTCTTTGTGGTGTCTTTTTTAGAAGCCATAGTGCTAAGCACGAAAGCAGAGGCACTAAGTAAATGCACTATATGCTGAGCAATGGTCTAGCAATACAAATGCTGCTACAAAGTTCAGCTTGGTGCTGAGTAAAATGTAATTTTTTTTTGTATGCATTTTTTCATTACGTGCCCCCAGTGCTCTTGTGTCCTGTGTGAGACCACCATCTCTCCAGTTGCATTAATCAAGGTAAAGATCTCCTGCTTGAGAAGCGTCTTGTTTTAAATGTCTCAGTTGCGAGCTCTACTCGCGTCCCCAGCGCCTGTACCTAAGCCATGCCCCTCCCGCTCATTAACCCGCCCCCTCTTGTTTAAAATTAACAGCAGTCCGCGTGCGCGTGGATGGCATTCAGGTCTTCCGGTGCAGACCCGTAAGAGGGGAGGACTGGGGGGGGCTGGGCAGGGATCTCCTTTCGACCTGACGATCTGAACCAGCTCTCTTATGGAGTTGATCTTTGCCTGAGGCAAGAACACCTTTTTCTGAGCTGTGTCTATGATCAGACCCAAGTACTCCAGGCTTTTTAGCAGTTTTAAGGAAGTCTTTTCTAGGTTGAGAATCCAACCTAGACTTTCCAGGTAACTGGTTGTAATGCGCACGCTTTTCTCCAAACGAGCCACCAACTGGTCTATTAGCAATAGATCGTCTAGGTACGCCAAGACTGTTATGCCCTGTGCCCTTAACCTGGCTAGAGGTGGGGCCAGAACTTTTGTAAACACCCGGGGTGCTGTAGCTAGCCCGAAGGGCAAGGCTACAAACTAAAAATGCTGCTGTTCTATCTCAAACCGCAGAAACCTTTGGTGAGTGGGAAATATAGGGACATGCAGATATGCATCCCTAATGTCGATAGACGCCAGAAGTTCTCCTCCTTGTAGGATAGAAACCACTGACATGATCAACTCCATGAGAAAGGAGCGGATCTTCAGGAACTGATTTGGAATTTTTAGATTTAGAATGGGTCTGACATCTCCATTCGGTTTTGGTACCATAAAGAGGTTTGAATAAAACCCCAAACCTATCTCTTCTGTGGGGATTTGTATAATCACCTCCTGAGCCAGTAATCGGTCTAGTGCTCGAAACAGAGATTGCCTTTTCCCTGGATCTTTTGGAACGTTTAACCTCAGAAAACGAGATGGTGGAAACTCTAGTTTGTACCCTAGAGACACAGTGGAGATGACCCATCTGTCCTAAATTTCCTCTTGCCAGACTTCTGAGTATTGCAGAAGTCTTCCCCCCACTCTGACGAGGGGGGGGGCGCCCCTTCATAATGAGGCTTTAGGCTTCACCGGCCACTAAAAGAGGGCAAGCAGGCTCTGTGTCTACAGTCAACAGTGCTGGTCGTGGACATGGTGCATCCTCTGCAGGTGGCCGTGGAGCACGCTTATCCTTTTTTTCTGCTGCTGGCCATGTTAGTGAGCCAGAACATGCAGAAGAGTTGGTGGAGTGGATAACAGACCACAGTGTCGGGTACATGCTGATGGACAATGCGCAGCGATTAGAAGGCTCCGATGTTGGTTCCCAGGTTGAGGAAAGGGGTAACTTGAGCCTAGAGAGAGGGGGTGCCCAAGCCGCAGCATACTGCCAAGTTTGCTCCAGTGACGAGGAGAGAGGGGGTGATGAGGTCACTGACTCTACTTGGGTGCCTGATAGAAGAGAGGAGGAGGAGGCACAACTCCAATGAGGCAGGATGTCTTCTAGGGGGAAGCTTAAGGGCAGCCACCCTACTGCATCACACTGCAGAGCTCTGCAAGTGCAGGGCGCTGCTGATTTTGAAATGTTCCTTGGTGTAGGCCTTTTTTGACACGTGTGCAGCAGATCGTACCTTTGCTGTTTGCAACCTATGTCTGAAGCGGATCAAGCGTGGCCAGAACAGCAGCCGCTTGGGCACCATATGCTTGACCAGACACATGATAACCTCCCATGCAGTCTGTTGGCAACAGCACTTGAAAGACCCACATCAATGAAAAAGGCAGACTTCTCCTTGCTCCTCATCTGGGATCTCTAACCCCACTATACCTCCAGTCCTCTCAAAAACCTGCACTGAGAGGAATGAAGGTATAGCAATAGGTGTCCCAAGTACTTGCAGCCAATCTGCTATCAGTACACCTCCATCTGATTTTAGCAGGCAAATTTCCCTACCCCAGTTGCTAAACCAGAAAAATAAATTAGGTCCCAGCCATCCACATGCTCAGCGTCTGAATACTAGCTTGGCCAAATTGCTAGCACTGCAACTGCTGCCTTTTCAGCGGGTAGACTCTGCCCCCTTCCGTGAATTTGTGGAATGTGCTGTACCTCAGTTTCCAAAACGCCATTTCTTTTCATGGAATGCCACTCCGGCTCTCCACCGGCATGTGGAAGGCAATGTTTTGGCCTCGTTGGACAGGGCGGTCAGCAGTAGGGTGCGTAACTCTGCTGGCAGCTGGGAAGGATGCAGGACAGGGTCCAGTAGTGTTGGAACTTATTCAGCCACCACGCCTCCAAAATGCTAGTGGTCATTCTGCCACAGCTCTCTCCTCCACCCCCTCCTCTTCTTCTTCCTCTATGGCCTCTTCTTCTGATTTCTCCTCTGAACCAGCGGTGCTCCGTAAGCGATCAAGGGCCTACGCAAGCACTCAGGCAAACAGATGTCATGCGGTGCTTGAGTTGGTCTGCTTAGGGGACAGGAGCCACACTGGGGCAGAGATTCTGTCAGCTCTGCGGGGGCAGGCTCAGAGATGCTTGACGCCACATCAGCTTCAGCCAGAAATGGTTGTATGCGACAATGGCACCAACCTTCTCTCCGCCCTCCGACAGGGACAGTTGACCCATGTTCCATGTTTGGCACACGTCCTGAATTTGGTGGTGCAGCGGTTCTTGAGCAGGTACCCAGGCTTACAGGATCTCCTGAGGCAGGCCAGAAAAGTCTGTGGTCATTTCTGCCGGTCACACAATGCCAATGCTCGGCTGGCTGACATTCAAAGGGAATGCAACCTGCCCACCAACCCCCTCATTTGTGACATGCCCACCAGGTGGAACTCAACGTTGGCAATGCTGCACCAGCTGCACTTACAGCAGAGGGCCATCAATGAGAACATGTGTGAGTATGGCACCAGGACAGGGTCAGGGGAGCTTGGCTTTGTTTCGCCACGCCAGTGGCTACTGATCAAGGATGCATGCACTGTCCTGTCATCATTTGAGAAGGCCACAAGGATGGTGAGCAGCGACAATGCATGCATCAGTGATACTGTCCCTCTTGTCTTTCTGTTGGAGCACACGCTTCATGGAATAATGGACAGGGCACTTGAGGCAAAACAGCGGGAGTAAGAGGAGGACTTCCTTACCTCTCAAGGCCCCCTTTATCCAGATAGCATTCCTGTGGGCCTGCCAAACACACAGGAAGAAAAGGAGGAGGAGGATTGTGTCAGCATGGATGTAGAGGATAACACTCAGCAGCAGTCTTCAGGGGATGGTTTTCAGTCCCCAGAAACCCAAGGAGTTGTACGTGGTTGGGAGGAGGTAGTTCCTGACAACGTCATCCTCAGTGACCCAGAGGACTCACAATTGAATTTGTCTGCAAACTTACGTTGCATGGCCTCCCTGTTTCTGAAAAGCCTGTGAAAGGACCCTAGGATTTGTGGAATCAAGGAGATGGATCATTACTGGCTGGCAACCCTTCTTGATCCACGTTACAAGGGTAAGGTTGCAGAATTCATCCTGCCTTCACAGAGGGAGCAGAGGATGAAACATCTTCAGGAGGCTATGAAGAAAGGTTTGTGTAATGCGTTTCCAGACCCTGGGAGGTTACAATTTCCTGGTGATGTACAACGTGTTGCTGAGGCTTCGGTCAGTCAGAGGAAGAACGGTGGAGAAGGTGGCCGGCTGACCGATGCCTTTAGACAGTTTTTAGTCCTCAGCGGCAAGGTCTGATTGGTTCAAGCAACCATCGCCAGCGTTTGCATTACATGGTGCAGGAATATCTTGGGGCAAGAGCAGACTTGGAGACCTTTCCAACAGACCATCCACTGGGTTACTGAGTCTTGAGGATGGACCATTGGCCAGAACTTGATCAATATGCAATTGAGCTACTGGCCTGTCCTGCATCCAGCTTTCTTTCTGAACGCAGATTCAGTGCTGCTGGAGGGTTTGTAACGGATCATAGAGTGCTCCTGTCCACAGGCTCCATTGGTAGGCTCACATTCATAAAAATGAATCAGTCTTGGGTCGGCAGCAGTTATCAAACTCCTGATGCTGATGTAACTGATTGATTTTTCTATGGATGTGGGATCCCCTGAAGACTGCCTATGCTGAGTGACTATCCTATTCCTCCTCAATCTTGATGATGCTAGCTTCCAACAATATTTTTGGTTTAGGGCACCGCCTAAGGCCCAATTACAATTTTTGATCAAATATTTCATAGCAGGGCCCGTTCCTGTGCCCAACAAGCGTAACTGTGAGAGGTTACAGTGTTGTGGCGCCATCATCACTGCCTAAGGCCCAATTTGTCTGCCCCTGTTTAACAAGGGCATGTAATTACAATTTTCTATCAAATATTTCACAGCAGGGCCCATTCCTGTGCCCAACAAGAGTATCTGTGAGGAGTTATAGTGTGTGGCACCACCACCACTGCCTAAGGCATATTTTTTCTGCCCCTGTCTAACAGGGGCATGTAATTACAATTATTGTAATATTTCATAGCAGGGCCGTTCCTGCGCCCAACAAGCGTTACTGTGAGGGGTTACAGTGTTGTGGCACCACCACCACTGCCTAAGGCCCAATTTTTCTCGAAAAGACAGTGACTTACTTACTAAAGCAGACTTAGATGCCAGTTTCTCTGTGATTTATGACAAACTGACTAATAAAATCCAGTCAGAACTACATAAATCAACCAGCACACTTAAGCAGGAGATAGCCTGCCTGGGAGGGCGCACAGACATACTAGAGACTAGCACACAATGATCTAAGGAAGGGTTTTGAGCTTTTAGCAGATAATTACTCACAGCTCCAATCTCTAGTTCAAGATTTGGACAACAGAAATCGCAGGAATAATTTAGAACTCTGCAGTATCCCTGAGTCAGTTACAGAATTGATGCCTGCTGTCTCCAAACTATTTCAATCTCTCCTTCCTGAAAATCCTCCATCTTCATTTGTGTGTGATAGGATACACAGAGCCCTCTGTCCTAAACCTCCTCCTGATAAACCCCCAAGAGACATCATACTTTGCATGAAGGACTTCATTACAAAAGAGAATAACTTAAGAGCCTCAAGAAACTCACACAACATAGAACTAAAGATTCAGATATTCCCATATATATCTCAAGCCACACTTGAAAGAAGACGCAAAATGAGGGAAGTCACCTCCATTCTGCAGTCTGCTCACATTAGATACAGATGGGGATTTCCATTTAAACTAACAGTGCCCCATAATGGCACTACATATACAGTCCTGAATGTAGCAGCAGGCAAAGATCTCTTGGTCAAATTGGGTTTGCTTGATCCAGAATTAAATCCAAGACCTCCATCTACACCTCTATGCTTAAATGGGAATCAGACTTAGATATATCACTTTGACTAGAACAATGGGATACTATATTTGAAAATCTGCACAAATGCACCAAAACTACTTCTATCAGGGAATCAGCTACAAAACTACTCTATAGATGGTATCTTACACCAGATAAAATTAACTCATTCTACCCCTCAACATCACCCCTTTGTTTCAGGGGCTGTACCATGCAGGGTACACTATTGCACACGTTTTGGGACTGTCCTCACCTTAACCGCTTCCCGACCGCCTCACGCCGATATACGTCGGCAGAATGGCACGGCTAGGCAAAACCACGTACAGGTACGTGGCCCTTTAGGAGCCTAACCGTGGGTCGCGCGCTCGCGACCCAGTCGGGAGCTCCGTGACCACGGCCGCAGGATCAGCGGACCCGATCGCCGCTGGTGTCCCCCGATCGGGTCACAGAGCTGAAGAACGGGGAGAGGTCTGTGTAAACAAATCCTCTCCCCGCGCTTCCTACTCTGCCTGTCAAACGCCCTTAAAGGAGAAGGATTTTACTCTTCAGGTATCCACTACAGTATCTATAAACCATACAGGACCCAAAGTTCATTGTCACACAGAAAGTGTGGATCACCTGAGTGAACTGAAATCATTTAACCCATTACTGCATGATCTAAACGACGTCAGACGTCAGGCCCCCGCCCCCTAATGTAAAAAAAAACACACGTCACACAGGCCATAATTTTAATTATTTAACAATTATTTATATTTATCTATACATATTCATTCCCCGCCCCCTAGTGGTTAACTCTTTCACTGCCAGTGTCATTTATACAGGAATCAATGCATTTAAATAGCATTGATTGCTGTATAAATGACAATGGTCCCAAAAATGGGTCAAAAATGTCCGATGTGTCCGCCATAATGTCGCAGTCACAATAAAAATCGCTGATCGCCGCCATTACTAGTAAAAAAAAAAAAATATTAATAAAAATGCTATAAAACTATCGCCTATTTTGTAAACGCTATAACTTTTGCACAAACCAATCAGTGATCGCTAATTGTGATTTTTTTTACCAAAAATATGTAGAAGAATACGTATCGGCCTAAACTGAGGGAAAAAATAATTTTTTATATATTTTTTGGGGGTATTTATTATAGCAAAAAGTTAAAAATATTGCATTTTTTTCAAAATTGTCGCTCTATTTTTGTTTATAGCGCAAAAAATAAAAACCGCAGGGGCGATCAAATACCACCAAAAGAAAGCTCTACTTGTGGGAAAAAAAGGACGCCAATTTTGTTTGGGAGCCATGTCGCACGACCGCGCAATTGTCAGTTAAAGCAACGCAGTGCCGAATCGCAAAAAGGGGCCTGGTCCTTTGGCTGCAAATTGGTCCGGGCTGAAGTGGTTAAAAGCTTAAAGCTGGTACCATGATAGAAAGAATCACAGGCAGAAACATTCCCCTAACACCCTAATTATGCCTACTATTTTCCCCCATACAAGATACCCCAATAGCCAGTGCCAGTTTAATCCATACCCTTCTTAGCTCTATCCACTGGACTATTGCATTCAACTGGCGCTCACCTAACATGCCATGGGACCAGGTATTAAATCGTATGGTAAATATCAAACTATCTGAAAGAATACACCATACACTGTATGACACCATGCATATCTACCAAAAGAAATGGACACCATGGGAAATAGCTCTTCTGGTTTAAGGCTCAATTCTATGTTGTTTTTCAGAATAACTAAGTTAACACAATCTTCCAATCTCTACTGAAGCCATACTTAACAATTGTATTATTTAACTACTATCATAGATACTATTATCTCTCCCATGATATATCATACATTCATGTATTATCAATAATCACCCCTTCACCTGTATTTCTCTTGTGTTATATATATATCTGTACCATGAGCTTTTCTACAATAAAAATCGTTTGCAAAAAAAAAGAAAAATAGAAATGTAATTTTGCTGTGGTATTGTTCTAAACATGGGAAAGCTGCGCCACTTTACAGGCATGCTATAGACACCCCCCAGGCACGATATTTAAAGGAATATTAAATTTTTATTGTTTCACTTTAAGCATTCTTAAAATCACTGCTCCCGAAAAAAAATGGCAGTTTTTAAAACTTGTTTTTGCATTGATACATGTCCCCTGGGGCAGGACCCAGGTCCCCAAACACTTTTTAGGGGGAAAACTTGCATATAAGCCTTTAAAATGAGCATTTTAGATTTTTCACGTTCGTTTTCCTATAGACTTAAATGGTGTTCGCGTGTTCGAACATACTTTTTTGCATGTTCGGATGTTCTGGTGCGAACCGAACCGGGGGGGTGCTCATTCCTACTATCAATGTGTCATTGCCGCGTTCAAGTTAAACTACTTAAAAAGAACATCCAGTAAGTGTATTGCAGCAGTAGACAAAGAAGGAGCAGGTAAAGAAATCCTATCCAAATTCTGCAAAAGCTACCACATCTTGGATTGCATTAAAACTGTAAGAGATGCTTGGAATGACAAAGGAAACCACAGTAGAAAAAGGTCCTGGAAAAAATTATGCCCACAGTTACTTTGAAGATCATGTAGCTACTGTTACTTAAAATATTGTAGAGATGACAAGGCAGTCAGAGCTGGAAGTGGCGTCAGAAGATGTTACTGAACTGCTTGTGTCCCACACTGAGCCCATCAGCAATGGAGATGTTCTAGAACTTGAAGAGGAGAGAGAAGAAGATGTGCAGGATGGGGTTGAGATCATTGAACAGCCTGAAGGTTTAACTACAAAAATTCTCTTTGAAGCTTTCAGTCAACTTGATAACGCCATGGCTCTTTTTGAAAAGCATGATAGGGGTATTGAATGAACTTCCAAAGTCAATGCTAACATTTCAGGGGCTTATACCTGTTACAAAGAAATCTACAGGGAGAAAAAGAGAGCTACACTTCAAACCTCCATAGACAGTTACTTTACTAAAAGTCCATCAGCACGCAGATCATCAACATTAACTGATAGTCATTTAGATCCCAGATAATATGTAAAGCGATGCGTAAATTGAAGGCCATATATAAGTACCTGAAATAAAAAAAATAGGACATGCGGCCACACAATGATGTTGGACGAGAAGCTGTTCAATCTTAAAGTGAATAACAGGTTCTTTACTGTTAAAAAGGTAACTAGGTTCTCAGTCTTGGCTGCACAGTGGATAGAAAAAATGTTATAGATGTCAAATGGCTGAATACATATGTAATTTATCACAGCTAACATATTTTTACAAAGTTATTTGAAATACTGCAGCTATCACTTATTACAGTATATATATATATATGTGACCAGCAAGATATAGTAGTCATTCAGGTTTTTATTGATGTCCATGCCCTATGCTGGCCATACACTATATGAAAAACCGTACAAAATTCAGAAATTTGGCCAGTTCGTTCGTTTTTTGGGCAGTTAATGAGCACAAAATCGGTAATCATTGGGACGTTTTTGAGCCGAAAAAACAAAGGACAAGTTTGGAAATTTTATGCCGAACGAACGATAAATTGAAAGGTTAATGTGTTTCCCGTTCCGAACTGTTTGCACTAGGTACATGTAAAAAAATGTATTCATTTATGTCCACTGAACGATTTATTGGTCATTACATGATGGCACTATAGTTTGCACTTTACGGCCGAATGTTAGATTTTCGAAAATGGGTTCGGACAATTTTTCGTATAGTGTATGGCCGGCATAAGTTAGGGAGATTCACCCACATTTTCTGTTGTACCCAGATTGCCACTGAAGTCAATAGTTTTTGTGACAACCAGGAAAAACCTCACTTTGAAGGGATTTATTTTCACTTCCTATGTTAGCTGTGGGACAGGAAGTGAAAGAAATCCCCCCAATGGGACACAGATAAGACACTGGAAAACTGGGAATGTGTTGTTTCATATCACATTTAGGGCATCATGCTGTGATGTTTACAGGACCCTTCTGGCAAATTAGATCTTTCTAGGGAACAAAGACAGCAGACACATTCAATGATGACAATGACATCATCAACGGGTCTCAAAAAATATATTTCTTAAAAAAAATGTATTTGAAGAGTTTTAATTGCATGTTGATGGGGGGGGGGGGGGGGGGTATTCTATTTTTTACATTACACTTCAACATTAACTTTTTATTTAACTATTTTTTCTTTTGCTTGGACCCTGTCATGTATGGTTTGGACCACAGAGCCTCAATGCAGCCAGCGTGCTGAATGGTGGGGTGCTCTACAGTGCATCTGTGCAGGCTACAGGTGACTTGGTATGCAGAAGCCCAAAGGCAAGAAAATACATGATTCACTGGAATGGCAGGAGCGTAGTGCAGCACTGGGGTGCTGGTCTTACTGGCAGGCAGGACACAGAATACTAATCACAGGGGGATAAGAGTATCTTAGCAGCAGTGGGATTCTGAGCATACAGAATAAAGAGGCAACAATATGTCTTAGGAAAACAGGGGCCCCAGGGAAAGTAGGTACACAGGATACAGTTGAGGTACACAAGGTGTTCAGGACAGGAAGGATACTTATAGGAACTGTCTGGAGAGAACCCAGCCTGCCTGCGCTTATAAGAATGGTGAAGAGTCTTGGAAGGGCCGAGGCGCAGAGTCTAAGGAACCACTTGGTCTTTTCCAGAGCTCCTGGAGGAGATGGGTTACGCTGCAGATGATTTGCAGGTTGAAGTTCTTGGACTCACCTGAGCAGGCAGCTACTGGGAACAAAAACCTTGTACACACGATTGGATTTTCCGAGGGAAATGTGTGATGACAGGCTGTTGGGGGAAAATCCCACCGTGTGTATGCTCCATCGGACAATTGTTGTCGGATTATTCTGCGGTTTTAAAATTTTCCGTGGACAAATGTCTGTTGTCGGATTTTCCGAGCGTGTGTACACAAGTCCGTCGGACAAAAGTCCAAAGTACAAACACGCATGCTCGGAAGCAAGGACGAGCCAGAAGCAGTCGGTCTTGTAAACTAGCGTTCGTAATGGAGAATTAACATTCGCAACGTGGCAAATTATGAAATCTTGAAATGCAGCACACATTCTCTTATTCTTTAATGGGATAATAATGAAGCTGCTTTGCTGGTGATACTGATGGAGTTATTGCAAACAAATTTTCAAAGGCTTTTTTTTTCTAGTGATATCAAGAATAATATTATTATGCTTTTTTTTTTTTTTTGGGCAAGTTACCACAACACCATTATCCCCTAGTTTTTAAGATCAAAGATACAACTATGTTGGTGTCCCTTGTCAATTTTACATTGTATTTTTTTTTAATGTAACTGCCTACTCCCAAACTGTCATTTTAAATAAAACACATAGCCAAGTATTATTCTACACAATTTTTTTTATTGTGCATTAAAAAAAAGAAAACAAATAAAATTAGACATGCTATCTGCCAATAGAACTTAACCAAAAAGTGCATTATATGCATGCAAAAATATAGAAAATATACCAAGCAAATCATTATTCAACCAAAAAAATAATGTCAAAGCAATAACTCCAAGGCCAATAATAAATAACACGTTATCTCCTCCGATTCCACCAAAACATGTCTGATTGACGAACAGCCGTTCAGAAATGAAATGAAAAGCATGAAATTAAAAGCGCAAATCAACACTCACCAAACTTCTACTAACACGAAATTAGCAGAAGGAGCCCAAAGGGTGGCGCTAAAGAGCTGAAAAAACACGTAATACATCATTACGTTCATGTTTGTTGGCCGACAATTCCTTGCTGTTTGTATGCAAGACAAGTTTGGGCCAACGCCCTTCGGACAAAAGTCCACGGTTTTGTTGGCCAACAATCCGATCGTGTGTAAGAGGCTTAATGCCGCAAAAGACCGATGTGAGATTTTGGTCGCAAAATGCCACCGTGTGTAGCCTCCATCAGACTTTTGCTGGCGGAATTTCGCCCAGCAAAAGATTGAGAGCATGTTCTCAATTTTTCAGATGGAAATTCCGATCGTCTGTGGCAATTCCGACACGCAAAGTTCACAAAGTGCACAAAGACACACAGGACAGCTAGGAATGATTACAAGGAGACAAACAAGAATCTTTAGAACAAGTAGTGGTGCACAGAGAGACCGAACAGGAAACAGACTATAAATACACTGGAAGACACAGAAGCAGACCGCTAGGAGCAGGTAGAGGAGTACAAGGACTACAAGAAGGAAATTGAATAGAAATACACTGGGAGACACTGAAACATACTGCAGACACAAGTTCTGCAAGCTAAAAATAAACAGGAGATCACAGGGGTGCAGGGCAGCTCTAAGCTAAAATCTGACAAAGGACACAAGGGAAACAAATGCACAAGGACACTGCCATGCACAAAAGTTCATAACAGGCACAAGGATACAGGCTGCAAGCAGGAACACATAAGAGTCACTGGGGACAAAATGCAAGGTACTGGGAGTTGCTTGCAAACAGACACTAGGAATAATGGGGGTCCAATTGATATCAGGGTCACTAGGAGTATAGGGGTCCCAGGAAGCCAGAGACACAAGGAAGCATTGTGGGTACACCAGTAATCTTCTTGGAAATCACTGTGGGACCTGGCACTATAAATACTGGCTATTGCTCAGACAATGAGCCAAGCTTAAATAGAATGAGATGGTCTGGCTGGGCTGGGCGTGTAGATAATTGAATCAACAGCAGGTGGTTAACCAACCTTGAACATACAAATTGTGGGATAACAGGTAACAGCAGAACCTCACAGGTTTAAGTCATGGAACTACATGTACCAGCAGGGCTGCTGTTAGAAATCATGGGGCCCTTTACAGCCTACCTGACAGGCACACCCCCAAAATATCAAAACAATATTTTAGCTAAAAATACAGTGATACCTAGGTTCACGAACTTAATTTGTGAAACAACTCTGGTCGCAAACTGAGGCAAATTTTCCCATAGGGTTCAATGTAAATCAGGTTAATCTATTCTGAACTTTTTTTTTTGTTTTTGAACCACATATGAAACAAAGTACAGTACAGTATAGTATGAAGAGAGAGAGAACACTAACCTTGCTTGAGACGACTTCTGGTGTGGAGGTAGGAGAGTGGGAGGCGGTTATTGTTCGCAGGGAGAGTACTCCTCCATAAGGACATTGGGGAGATCTCCTTCAAGGGTTTCCTCTCTTCTTTGTCTCTTAGGCCCTTTTCACACTGTCGGACCGTTCACGTCCGCCTGTCAGTTTTGACGGCGGACCTAAACGGGCGCTCCATGCTGGTCTATGGAGCGACGGATGTCAGCGGTGATCCGACCCGGTCCGATCCGCTAAAAGCAAATGCATGGCCCTGTAGTGATCTAATCTATAATCGTTCCTTCCTCGTAGATGGTATATAGTTATTGAAAAGTACTTCCCGCAGCAAAACCCGATTCTCCCAGAGAGAGATTTTATTGACTTCCAAAACAGAACATTATTACAGACGACAAAATCCAACCGAGTACATGACAAAGAATATCTTCTCCTAGACCCGTCTTTCTCTAGACTAGCTGACAACCTGCCTGTCTTCTCATATACTGATCTGACACTGGGGGGGGGGGGGTCAACCAAATGTTTACCATGAATACCCCCCTCAATTCTAATTACCATCAGTAAATACTAGGTTTAAAAGGCTATCCCTCACACACACAACTTGCATAAGATTTACACATCAAAGGGTAACAGATAACATTGTCTTTGATGCGTGCGACTACTGATTAGATTAAGAGATGACACCTGGACACCCTTTTGAGGTGTAGAATAGACTTGAATCCCCAATCTATATTCTTGCATAATGAATTTGTCTTAGAATGCCTAAATAGAATGCCTATACGAACTACATAAAAAAACACTACATATATATAAACATGTATATATATAATACACATATATGCATACACATATATATATTAGATATAATATACTACATATACCCCCACTTGGGTCGTTCTAACTACTAGAACTGACCCATAAATCAAGCAACAAACATAGCATTACCGACTTGAGGTATTGGATGCTTCACAATGGCTCATATGAAATATAAAGTTGAAACTGGTTACATCTCTCTTCACCAGCCTCTAAAATATCCCCATGAAACAGTCATTAGATAATATAGCTTTAGACCATGACTGGAAAAGGATTCGGTAAACATCCTTATTATATCACATCAAGATCTTGAATATTGCACAAAAACGAGCTGATGTCACAGTTCATTCTTCAATTTTCAACTTCAACTTCATCACATCTCTCATTGAAATTATATACAGTGAAAAAAGCCGCGCTGAAGTGATGATATGAACCAAATCACAAAAAAAGACTGAAATAATAATTGAGGGGAGATGATAATGAAACCATCTAAATAATAATTCGTGAGGGAATAATTCAAAATGTTTAAGAAAATCTGTATAAACGGATAATCATACAATGGAATCCAATACAAAAATTGATCAAACAATATTAGTGAAAATAAAAATTATTAGAATAATATTAGTGCAAACAAATTGCTCAAATAGTGAAGTCCAATTCAAATTGGAAATGATAGTGACATAAGAAAATCCTTTAGTGACATAAAACTTTCAGGAACGTGAATATGGAAAATCCACCCTTGTGATATTAATCCACCACCGTTCTAATATTGCGCTTACCGGAGGGCAAGCTTTGGTAAGCCTGTAAATCAAAGGGCATCAAGGAGAAATCAAAGCCACTAGGTGTCGCCACTGGGACTCATGCTTGACTGATGGTAACAGCCGAAATCCTGGGTAGGGCAAATCCCCCTTGTAGGATATAAATGGGATCGAACTCCTCCAAAGATGTCAAGCCAGGGGATCAAACACTCTCATCATGTGAATAAAAAATGAGGGATGCTCCCATAGTGTGAAACCATATAAAATTTAATAGCATCAGATGACGACGATTTGTCGAAACGGACGTAGGGAGGCTGACGCACTGACGTCATCACGTTCCGCACTGTGAGCGGGTGTTTTGCTAGCCGGCCGGCGTTTTCTCTTATATGTATCTGCGAGCAATCTTTACATTTGATGTAAGTAGAACTTTTATTTGATGCTATTAAATTTTATATGGTTTCACACTATGGGAGCATCCCTCATTTTTTATTCACATGATGAGAGTGTTTGATCCCCTGGCTTGACATCTTTGGAGGAGTTCGATCCCATTTATATCCTACAAGGGGGATTTGCCCTACCCAGGATTTCGGCTGTTAC
Source organism: Lithobates sylvaticus (assembly GCA_028564925.1). Classification (NCBI taxonomy): domain Eukaryota; kingdom Metazoa; phylum Chordata; class Amphibia; order Anura; family Ranidae; genus Lithobates; species Lithobates sylvaticus. The sequence goes on from CM053036.1 coordinate 176,982,349, forward strand.
CATCAGTCAAGCATGAGTCCCAGTGGCGACACCTAGTGGCTTTGATTTCTCCTTGATGCCCTTTGATTTACAGGCTTACCAAAGCTTGCCCTCCGGTAAGCGCAATATTAGAACGGTGGTGGATTAATATCACAAGGGTGGATTTTCCATATTCACGTTCCTGAAAGTTTTATGTCACTAAAGGATTTTCTTATGTCACTATCATTTCCAATTTGAATTGGACTTCACTATTTGAGCAATTTGTTTGCACTAATATTATTCTAATAATTTTTATTTTCACTAATATTGTTTGATCAATTTTTGTATTGGATTCCATTGTATGATTATCCGTTTATACAGATTTTCTTAAACATTTTGAATTATTCCCTCACGAATTATTATTTAGATGGTTTCATTATCATCTCCCCTCAATTATTATTTCAGTCTTTTTTTGTGATTTGGTTCATATCATCACTTCAGCGCGGCTTTTTTCACTGTATGTTCTTGGTTTATGTGTTTATCTCACATCTATTAGCTGCTGCTATTTATTATTTTATTTTCTGATACACGCACATGTATGTAATTTCCTTATAGGGTTATCTATATGGTACTCACCATGTGTTACATTTAGTGATTAGCGCGGTGTTAGCTTTTAATTTTTCTCATTGAAATTAGACTTGGTGTGCTTGGTGTGCTGGGAGCTCCGATCCACATAAATCCAGGATTCCTCTCCAGGCTCAAGGTTTTCATTTTCTTAAAGATGCTTTTGCACAAACACCAGCAAATCCCGAAATTCTACTTCCATCTTTATAGTAAGAAGAACCATCCATGTACCAGCTCTCACTTTCAAGTTCAAAAGGCTGAAAAAAACTGCTATTGCTGTACTTTGTAATTTGCTGTAGGCCGACTCCTCATTTCCATCCTTAATAGAGCAGTTGCTTGAATCATTCAGTCCATAATTCCACCTGAATGGTATACCAATCTATATACCAATCTATAATTCATATATCCATATAATCCATATATAATCCCCCACTTTCAGATAGAATCAGCTTGACATCAGCGTTTATCAGATCTTCTATCCAGACAAAGCAGCAGTGGAAAATCTTGCCAGTAAAGTTAGGTCTTTTTTTCATCCATATGTCAATAATATTAATGACTGATTCAACAAAGTTTCAAATCATGACTGGAGTGATGAATTTCACTCACCCCTCTTATAAATTTAGGAAAACCACCCAACATACTATAATTTATGCTATGCCAAGCCATTGTGCAGCATCTCACCTTAGATGGCAAATATATAGATCAATATGCAATATGTAATATGCAACATGTAATGTAACATGAAAATTATTTTCGGTTTAAATGTTTCGCTCTGGTTTTAAGATAAAGTTCAAGAAATAAAACATAATTTAAAAAAAAATTAAATTAAAAAATTAAAAAAAATAGGGCTTGAAGAATAAAACTGGGGAAGGGTGAAAAATAAAAAATAGGGAAAAGTCCATTGATAAAGTTCAAGAAATAAAACATAATTAAAAAAAAATTAAATTAAAAAATTAAAAAAATAGGGCTTGAAGAATAAAACTGGGAAAGGGTGAAAAATAAAAAATAGGGAAAAGTCCATTGACAAAAAAAAAATTTATGTTCCAAAAAAAAAGTGTCCATTGCTTGATGAATATTGAGAGAGTCCATGATATTGTTTATTCAGCGTTTCTCCCCCACTAGCCAGAAATTTCAGCTCGCAGTTCACATGCTATTTACATGCAGAATCTCCAATATATCTGAAAGACAAAAAAACTCTCCAACAAAACTAATTAGCAAGATCCTTAAACACTGTTTGAAGTCAAAACAAAGGACTATTTACACATCCACAGGTTGAAACTAAACCACCCCCACTGCTAGAGAAATGTCATTTGTATTCAAAAACAGATCTGGATAATGTAATCTGTTTAGCTGTCCCAGCAATGTGTTATGTTCCATTTTCATTTTATCGTACTCAATCTTCAAGTGGTCATATTTCTGTTTTAACTGAGAAAATGGTATCCAAGCCTTAGATACCTTTTTATTATGATTTTGGTCAGCTCTGTTTTTCATATCAATATCACCTATATTTGACCTGGTGTTTCCTCTTTGTTTGATATCATAAGACATTATCTTTTGATCTCTATGTTCAGTATTTGTCCTAAATAATGTGGCTAAATCAATCTTGACAGCTTGTTCATTTGACTTTCTCCATAAATTGTCTGCTTTCAACAATACGTCTTTTAAATCATGAGGATTTGGGGTAACTAGCAAAATATTTTGTCTGATCTCTTCATTTAAAGCATGTAGAAATATACTCATATGTAACAAGCCACCATGCTCAAATGCAAGATTATTACTGACCAATATTTCCATGATAGATTTTACCCTTTCTGACAGTTCGTAGGGAGATTCGCTTTTCATTTGTTTGATCTTCCCATGAACAGTAACATCAGAACGTACACCATACAAAACACATAATAATTCCATCAATATGTCCCTTGTCCTCATTGGCTGAGTACAGATCTGCTTAATTCTCACCCAAAGACTATTTCCTATAGAATGTTGCATAACTCTGTCTAAATCAGATGGGTTGAGATTGTACACATCTCTGACATTCTGCAAGTCACAAAACCATTTTAAAAATCTGTTTAAATCATGGCAGGGAATCATTCCTATTTCTTTAAGAATTGCATCTAATTCTTTTGGTTTCAAAGGCTTCATTACAAGCTGAACTTCACCTGCATTATTATTATTGTTATAAACTGTGGTGGTCACAGTGGGTGCGGCTGGCAATGAATTATCAGATTTAATATGAGGTTCTGTTTCATTTGATAGAATGTTTGTATTTGCATTTTGCTGCAGATTGCTGAATCCACGATTCGATGCATATCTGCATTCCTGAGATCTCTTCTCTAATTCCATAATTCTTAATTTCAATCTCTCATTTTCCTCTGATAATTCATTACAACGTTTAGACTTCTCAAGCAGAGCTTCCCCAATGGTGACTGCATGCAATTTTAAATTTACAGTCTCAGATTCTGATTGGTTTTGTAACCTCTGACAAACCTTGTTGCTATTATCAACTGCACTCTGTAACTGGGTAATTTCCTCAACCTTATCCTTCAACGAACTTTCCATTGTTAAACAGCAAGATAACAAGCCCTGTACAATACAACCTTTTCTTTTACCTTCTGAAATTTTACTATCAAAAACAGTTTTTTCTAAAAATTCATTCATCATAGTCCATGTCTGCTTATATTTTTCTGGCACTTCATAAGGACCGCCATGACGCTTAATACATTTTAACACCCATCTGTTAACTTTATCAGAACTGACACTAGCTTCACACTGAGTAAGCATTTTTACTATATTATTAATAATTTAAAAAGAGAGAAATATTTTACTCACCGCATCTTCTGGTACACGATACAGTCCTTTTCTTCGTTTCCAGTCTCCAGAGAATAATTCTGGGGTTCCAAACTTGTTTGATTTTGTAGATCAGACTCTCTTATGTCACAACCAGACGTTAGAGTCACAGCACAGGTCTTGGGTCTCCATCAGACTTCTGTCCAACTCACGGATTGTTATCACCACGATTTCTAATACAAAGTCCTGAAAATGCTCTTCTGGTCGCTTGAACGGCACCAATGTAGTGATCTAATCTATAATCGTTCCTTCCTCGTAGATGGTATATAGTTATTGAAAAGTACTTCCCGCAGCAAAACCCGATTCTCCCAGAGAGAGATTTTATTGACTTCCAAAACAGAACATTATTACAGACGACAAAATCCAACCGAGTACATGACAAAGAATATCTTCTCCTAGACCCGTCTTTCTCTAGACTAGCTGACAACCTGCCTGTCTTCTCATATACTGATCTGACACTGGGGGGGGGGGGGGGGGGGGGTCAACCAAATGTTTACCATGAATACCCCCCTCAATTCTAATTACCATCAGTAAATACTAGGTTTAAAAGGCTATCCCTCACACACACAACTTGCATAAGATTTACACATCAAAGGGTAACAGATAACATTGTCTTTGATGCGTGCGACTACTGATTAGATTAAGAGATGACACCTGGACACCCTTTTGAGGTGTAGAATAGACTTGAATCCCCAATCTATATTCTTGCATAATGAATTTGTCTTAGAATGCCTAAATAGAATGCCTATACGAACTACATAAAAAACACTACATATATATAAACATGTATATATATAATACACATATATGCATACACATATATATATTAGATATAATATACTACAGGCCCTACGTCCAGATCCGTTGCTGGCGGATCAGATTGGGTGAGATCTGATAAAAACGGACATGCTGTCCGTTGTCATCCGATCTCTCCATAGAATCCAGCGGCGCTCGACAAGCCCCTCCCCGCTTAGTGAGCAGAGAGGGACCTGTCATCCACCGGCTCCACAGAGATCAACGGAGAGATCTCCCGCTGAGCTGGCGGACTCCGTGGAAGCGGATCCGCCTCATCTGAATGAGCTAAGCTTTACAAAAAGTGTGCACAGAGATTTACAGTACAGTATTGCACAGTATGTGCAAAAAAGCACATCAAAAAGCTTCTCAACACTGTAAGTGTCTTCACAGTACACTTTCAGTGTCTCTCTGTGACCACAATCTCACCTACAGGAAGTCGCGACCACGTGTCAGAGCAGGGAAGATGGGCGCGGCTCCTGTACCAAAGCAAATTTATGTGAACTCTTCTGTTCGCGAACAGAGTTATTCGTGAACCCAGGCATCACTGAAATCATTATTAGTGGATACAAACACAGCATAACTTACTAAATCTAAAAAAGAAAAAAACTGTATTGACCCCTATAAAGCTCTATGTGTGACTAGGGTCTTAGGGCTCATTCACATGGGCCCTGTGCATACCTCCCAACTGTTTGAAATGGGAACGAGGGACACCTATTAGGCTGGGTTCACACTATTGCGAAATGGATCCCTGCATCCAATTCGCAATAGCAGGAGATTGTCACCGGCTCTCTATGGAGCAGGTTCACATACAGTGGTGTGAAAAAGTGTTTGCCCCCTTCCTCATTTCCTGTTCCTTTGCATGTTTGTCACACTTAAGTGTTTCGGAACATCAAACCAATTTAAACAATAGTCAAGGACAACACAAGTAAACACAAAATGCAATTTGTAAATGAAGGTGTTTATTATTAAAGGTGAAAAAAAATCCAAACCATCATGGCCCTGTGTGAAAAAGTGATTGCCCCCCTTGTTAAAACATACTATAACTGTGGTTGTCCACACCTGAGTTCAATTTCTCTAGCCACACCCAGGCCTGATTATTGCCACACCTGTTCACAATCAAGGCATCACTTAAATAGGAGCTGCTTGACACAGTAAGGTCCACCAGAAGATCCTTAAAAGCTACACATCATGCCGAGACCCAAAGAAATTCAGGAACAATTGAGAAAGAAAGTAATTGAGATCTATCAGTCTGGAAAGGGTTATAAAGCCATTTCCAAAGCTTTGGGAATCCAGCGAACCACAGTGAGAGCCATTATCCACAAATGGCGAAGACATGGAACAGTGGTGAACCTTCCCAGGAGTGGCCGGCCGCCCAAAATTACCCCAAGAGCGCAGCGACGACTCATCCAAGAGGTCACAAAAGACCCCACAACAACGTCCAAGGAACTGCAGGCCTCACTTGCCTCAGTTAAGGTCAGCGTTCATGCCTCCACCATCAGGAAAAGACTGGGCAAAAATGGCCTGCATGGCAGAGTTCCAAGGAGAAAACCACTGCTGAGCAAAAAGAACATCAAAGCTCGTCTCAATTTCTCCACAACACATCTTGATGATCCCCAAGACTTTTGGGACAACATTCTGTGGACCGATGAGACAAAAGTGGAACTCTTTGGAAGGTGTGTGTCCAAGTATATCTGGCGTAGAAGGAACACTGCATTTCAGAAAAAGAACATTATACCAACAGTAAAATATGGTGGTGGTAGTGTGATGGTCTGGGGCTGTTTTGCTGCTTCAGGACCTGGAAGACTTGCCGTGATAAAAGGAACTATGAATTCTGCTGTCTACCAAGAGATCCTGAAGGAGAATGTCCGACCATCTGTTCGTGTACTCAAGCTGAAGCGAACTTGGGTTCTGCAGCAGGACAATGATCCTAAACACACCAGCAAGGCCACCACCGAATGGCTGAAGAAAAACAAAATGAAGACTTTGGAGTGGCCTAGCCAAAGTCCTGACCTGAATCCTATTGAGATGTTGTGGTATGACCTTAAAAAGGCCGTTCATGCTCGAAAACCCTCTAATGTAACTGAATTAGGACAATTCTGCAAAGATGAGTGGGCCAAAATTCCTCCAGGACGCTGTAAAAGCCTCATTGCACGTTATCGCAAACGCTTGGTTGCAGTTGTTGCTGCTAAGGGTGGCCCAACCAGTTATTAGGTTTAGGGGGCAATCACTTTTTCACACAGGGCCATGATGGTTTGGATTTTTTTTCACCTTTAATAATAAACACCTTCATTTACAAATTGCATTTTGTGTTTACTTGTGTTGTCCTTGACTATTGTTTAAATTGGTTTGATGTTCCGAAACACTTAAGTGTGACAAACATGCAAAGGAACAGGAAATGAGGAAGGGGGCAAACACTTTTTCACACCACTGTATCTCTGTTGTGGCTTCTGTGCGTCTTTTGGTCTGTTTCAGGTCTCAATTCAGCCCAAAATTCAGGCCGAAAATGGACCTGAAAGGGTGAACCAGGACACACAGGACCCCTGCTGTGATCCGCATTGGCATTAGGTGTGAACCCAGCCTTAGAAAAATAATGTAGGCATAGGACACACGGCCTGTTATGGCCCCTTAACCTTAGGTTCACACCTATGCGTTTTTTAGTGCGTTTTGCAGTTTGCAGAAATGTACTACAGTCCATTTAACATGGTTTCCTATGGTACACATTTACATCTATGCATTTTGCGGCCAGATGCATTTTTGGAAAGGGTTGAGGACTTTTTTTCCACGTTTTGCATGTAACAGACTTCTATGGAATCAGACCAGAAATGTAAGTGTTGTGTTTGTGATGTGATTTTTTATATGTTCTGCATTTTTTATTTTTCTGTTTAAACACTGTATATAGCTGATAGCTGAATGTAAAAAACGAATTGCCAGAAAAAAAACTGAAAAAAAATGGCATGGGGTCCCCCCCAAGTCCATACCAGGCCCTTCGGGTCTAGCATGGATTCTGAGGGGACCCTCCCCATGCCAAAATGTATTGTAATGAATTGCACAAGTGTCCCCTTCATTATGCCTCCATGTTTTGACATCCATTGGACTTCCTCCTAGCTATGAAACATGCAGGTGGTAAGGCGCACCACTTGGAGCACAAAACCATAGTACTCCACTGTGGTTATACTCTGTTAAGTGTATGTATTTCACTGCTGAGAGCAGGCATCACACATTCAAATTCTTGCTGACTTGTTATTGTTTTCCACAGTTTTGTCTGATTTGTCAATGTCTCACAGGTAATGAGACTTTAACCCTTCAGTGCTCTGCAGATTGTGTGTTATCCCCTTCAAGGTTTTAGCTGATACTCACAGGTATTTATTATGCCTACAGTCCTTCAGCTCATCTGTGAGTTAGTAACTATGAACTGAAAAGGGAAGACACATAAAGAGATGGCTCACCCCGAGAATGTATGCAAAAGGAAAAATTTCCCCCTAGGGGGATGGGGTTTTTAGGCAGCGGAATATGGTAACGTAAAAATGTGTACAAGGGGAGGTGATATTGAGTAATAGACACAAATTTATCAAAAATTAAATTGTTTATTTATAATGTCACAGTTGTGGTAGAATGGATAAAAGACATGAGCCCATACAGATAATACAATATAACTGAAAAATACACACAAATACCAGCAGATAGCACTATTAATCTCAACAGATTAATCAAAAGTCGGTATAGTCCAAAAAGAACTGACGCGTTTCGACCCGTAACTATATGGGTCTTCTTCAAAGGATTTGGTCTGCTGGAATGGAAAATAGAAATAGAAAAATATAATATAAGCATGTATGCCACAGGTATCTCTTTGCATATTAGAATAGAGGGTAACCATACAATGTAATAGTATACATATTTACCAAGGTGTGTGTAGTTGATAAAGTAGATTCTCTATATGGGGATCCCTTAAAAACACTTCATTCTCTCCAGGTGGCCCCAGGACGCCCTCCGTTTGGGTAGGTCAAAGCACGATGAACACCCAGAGATTGTGTGGCTTACAAGAGGTCACACTCAGGATTCGACCTCCCACATACAGGTCGGCAGAGCGCCAGAACGGGGCCGGAGGGGGCAGAAGATCACACCTGCGGCAGAAAGATCCCAAATCAGACAATCATAATGCCAGAGACATGGCTTGGGGTATTTTACTCCATCTCATTCCATATTCCCATATCCCCTATATATATAGGGAGAGGGGGAAAGTGGGGAGAAAAACTATATACCTAGCGCACATAATATCTAAATGTTACTGTATGGTGTTATCCTCGCAGAAGGGAGATTTTTTATTTTATTAGTGGAAAAAAGAAAAGGAGGGAAAAAGGAAGGGAGAAAAGAAGAAAGGAAAAAATATGAGCGCGCCATATATTCATACCTTTTCTATCCAATTCTTTTCCTATTTCTTTCTGTTATTCTTTTTCTCTTAACCCCCTTTTTTCCTTTCTTCTTCTCTTCCTTCCTTTTTCCCTCCTTTTCTTTTCTTTTTTCCACTAATAAAACAAAAAATCTCCCTTCTGCGAGGATAACACCATACAGTAACATTTAGATATTATGTGCGCTAGGTATATAGTTTTTCTCCCCACTTTCCCCCTCTCCCTATATATATAGGGGATATGGGAATATGGAATGAGATGTAAATACATACAGTGGTGTGAAAAAGTGTTTGCCCCCTTCCTCATTTCCTGTTCCTTTGCATGTTTGTCACACTTAAGTGTTTCGGAACATCAAACCAATTTAAACAATAGTCAAGGACAACACAAGTAAACACAAAATGCAATTTGTAAATGAAGGTGTTTATTATTAAAGGTGAAAAAAAATCCAAACCATCATGGCCCTGTGTGAAAAAGTGATTGCCCCCCTTGTTAAAACATACTATAACTGTGGTTGTCCACACCTGAGTTCAATTTCTCTAGCCACACCCAGGCCTGATTATTGCCACACCTGTTCACAATCAAGGCATCACTTAAATAGGAGCTGCTTGACACAGTAAGGTCCACCAGAAGATCCTTAAAAGCTACACATCATGCCGAGACCCAAAGAAATTCAGGAACAATTGAGAAAGAAAGTAATTGAGATCTATCAGTCTGGAAAGGGTTATAAAGCCATTTCCAAAGCTTTGGGAATCCAGCGAACCACAGTGAGAGCCATTATCCACAAATGGCGAAGACATGGAACAGTGGTGAACCTTCCCAGGAGTGGCCGGCCGCCCAAAATTACCCCAAGAGCGCAGCGACGACTCATCCAAGAGGTCACAAAAGACCCCACAACAACGTCCAAGGAACTGCAGGCCTCACTTGCCTCAGTTAAGGTCAGCGTTCATGCCTCCACCATCAGGAAAAGACTGGGCAAAAATGGCCTGCATGGCAGAGTTCCAAGGAGAAAACCACTGCTGAGCAAAAAGAACATCAAAGCTCGTCTCAATTTCTCCACAACACATCTTGATGATCCCCAAGACTTTTGGGACAACATTCTGTGGACCGATGAGACAAAAGTGGAACTCTTTGGAAGGTGTGTGTCCAAGTATATCTGGCGTAGAAGGAACACTGCATTTCAGAAAAAGAACATTATACCAACAGTAAAATATGGTGGTGGTAGTGTGATGGTCTGGGGCTGTTTTTGCTGCTTCAGGACCTGGAAGACTTGCCGTGATAAAAGGAACTATGAATTCTGCTGTCTACCAAGAGATCCTGAAGGAGAATGTCCGACCATCTGTTCGTGTACTCAAGCTGAAGCGAACTTGGGTTCTGCAGCAGGACAATGATCCTAAACACACCAGCAAGGCCACCACCGAATGGCTGAAGAAAAACAAAATGAAGACTTTGGAGTGGCCTAGCCAAAGTCCTGACCTGAATCCTATTGAGATGTTGTGGTATGACCTTAAAAAGGCCGTTCATGCTCGAAAACCCTCTAATGTAACTGAATTAGGACAATTCTGCAAAGATGAGTGGGCCAAAATTCCTCCAGGACGCTGTAAAAGCCTCATTGCACGTTATCGCAAACGCTTGGTTGCAGTTGTTGCTGCTAAGGGTGGCCCAACCAGTTATTAGGTTTAGGGGGCAATCACTTTTTCACACAGGGCCATGATGGTTTGGATTTTTTTTCACCTTTAATAATAAACACCTTCATTTACAAATTGCATTTTGTGTTTACTTGTGTTGTCCTTGACTATTGTTTAAATTGGTTTGATGTTCCGAAACACTTAAGTGTGACAAACATGCAAAGGAACAGGAAATGAGGAAGGGGGCAAACACTTTTTCACACCACTGTATACTCAATGTTATATTAATACATGGTCTATAAAGCAATTGGCCATTTAATTAAAGGCCTACATCAAAAAACTGGTTGGAGTAAAATACCCCAAGCCATGTCTCTGGCATTATGATTGTCTGATTTGGGATCTTTCTGCCGCAGGTGTGATCTTCTGCCCCCTCTGGCCCCGTTCTGGCGCTCTGCCGACCTGTATGTGGGAGGTCGAATCCTGAGTCTGACCTCTTGTAAGCCACACAATCTCTGGGTGTTCATCGAGCTTTGGCCTACCCAAACGGAGGGCGTCCTGGGGCCACCTGGAGAGAATGAAGTGTTTTTAAGGGATCCCCATATAGAGAATCTACTTTATCAACTACACACACCTTGGTAAATATGTATACTATTACATTGTATGGTTACCCTCTATATTAATATGTAAAGAGATACCTGTGGCATACATGCTTATATTATATATTTATATTTCTATTTACCATTCCAGGAGACCAAGTCCTTTGAAGAAGACCCATATAGTTACGGATCGAAACGCGTCAGTTCTTTTTGGACTATACCAACATGTTTTGATTAATCTGTTGAGGTTAATAGTGCTATCTGTGGTATTTGTGTGTATTTTTCAGTTATATTGTATTATCTGTATGGGCTCATGTCTTTTATCCATGGGCTAGCACAAAGGGATGCTTAAACATAAAATAATGACCAACACATTCTTCCTTTTAATAATTTTTTTATTAATTTCTTTGGATAATTATAGGCCATGGTGTTGTTTAAGGGTTACCTGATAATGCATTAATAATAATTAAATTAAATTAAGAAGCCATCCTGGCTATAATAAATTAAATAAAGTCACGGTGTCCATCCAGCCAATGCTGGACGACTATTCCCCACTAAACAACACCTATGACAGAATTCAGAAAAAAGGGGGAGGGGGGGTGGGAGTCCCGGTCTTGTCCTGAGGGGTCTGAGGGTAACAGCCGGACTTCCTCCTTATATTAGCTCTTGATTCGCGGGCTTCAGCCGCCCGCCACTTTTAACCAATCCACCGCCTGTTGCTGTGCAGGCACCGATGTAGTAACCAATGACAACCTGCTAATGATAATAAATGGGAAAACCATTTCCCCCTTTGAACTATCCCATGTTGGTTCAGCATAGTGCCTGAACCTTTCATGGGCTAGCACAAAGGGATGCTTAAACATAAAATAATGACCAACACATTCTTCCTTTTAATAATTTTTTTATTAATTTCTTTGGATAATTATAGGCCATGGTGTTGTTTAAGGGTTACCTGATAATGCATTAATAATAATTAAATTAAATTAAGAAGCCATCCTGGCTATAATAAATTAAATAAAGTCACGGTGTCCATCCAGCCAATGCTGGACGACTATTCCCCACCGACCAAAGCCGGAAGAGAATCTTCCGGCTGCGGTCCCCCCAACACCAAGGCCTTTTCTATCAAGGATTGAAGACCCATATTGAAAATGTCAATGCCCACCTCTGATAAATGAACTAAATCATTCCTGAACAGACCAGGTAAGAAACCCTCAAGCTCTGTATGGCGAAATGATAAACCCCCCAATGAGACAATAAAATTATGGACAGTCCTATTAAGACGTCTTCTAATTTTGTCAACATAAAACAAATTGCTAACTGGGGACCAAATAAGTCTAGGAATTATCTCAGAGAAAGCCAGAATCGACTGAGGAAATAACAGTTTAACCGAAGAGAACCCAGACTTTATTTCGCATAAAAGGTCCCAAGTCCTTACTTTCCCAATGTCATTGCCACCCGCATGGATAATAATAATATGAGGAGTTGGCCAAATACTAGACAAAAATAACAAATGCTCTTTAAGACTACGCCATCTAAGGCCCCTTATACCTGACCAAAAAACCTGAAACTTATTAATGTCCAAACCAATATTGCTTGAATAGGACCTGGTTGCTGCCTGCTTCCCAGCCCAGAAGATGTAGGAATGTCCCACTATCCAAATAATGTTCATGGATGAATCTGAAAAAGAAATCAGACAATCAATAATTCGGGGCGGACATAGAGTTTGTACCTACTACTTTCCCAACGACCCACTCTTTTTTGCACATCTGTAGAGAAACCTAACGAATTAGCTGCAGTAGCCGCCCCAATCCTAAAAGAATGAGATGAAAATCTAAGATTTGAGAGGTTCAACTGTTTGAGGCAAGAGGCTAGCACTGCTGAAAACTGGGATCTAGTTAGGGGGGAGAAATCCTGATGGATAAAAAACGAATCCGCAAAAGACGGTCTGACTGCTAAATATGCAGCTAGCAAAAAGACAGGACAAATTTGGGGATTGGGGGATTTTCCCAGCGAAAACCACTGCCCCGTACCCTTTTTTGAAGTCTTGGATCTACATAAATATAGTTGAGCGTAACCATCTTCCAAAGAAACATGAGAAAAAAGGAGGAATGAACAGGAGGATCTATTAGGAGCAGTAAATTCACCCAACCTAAGAGCTCCAAAGAAAGCCACTGAGAAAGCTGCTTTAAAAAGTGCACACTCATATTGGTTAAAACAGACTTTCTCTAAAACCGACATTAATTTGGGCAACAAACTAACCAAAATTGGGCGTCTTGTGTCCCGAACAGGAAAAGAATTCTTGAGGCCCTTTAAGACTTGTGCAACTTGGAAAAATGATGTTAAAGCAGGAAGACCAGCCCATTTCAGAAAAAAGGAAACACCGGCTAAGATCTTACCTATTGAAGCAGAACTAAGATCTGCTCTCAATAGGAAGGATACAAATGCCAGTGCAGTAAATGCGTTCACCTCCATAGTATCTAGAGACATGCAAGAGCAAAATTGACACCATTTAGACACCATTTATCTAAGCTATAAGCCTGCCATGTCTTTGGGGATACCGAATTCTTAAAGAAAGTAGATATCAGTCCCAAATCAAGCCCCAGAGGGAATCCGGGCAACGTGTGCTGCATAGGTCTGCTGACGGGGCCAATTCTCGGAACTTCTTGAACTGCAAACGAGATAAGGCATCAGCTATGTTATTATGTATTCCCGCTATATGTTTTGCTTTTAACCAAATATTAAACTTCATACAATGTAAGATAAAGAAACGTAAAAGCTTGACCACCATTTCAGATTTGGATGACAGCATATTGATAGCAAAGAGCACGCCTTTGTTATCCGTATGCAGTAATACACGTTTGTTCGTAAACTTCTCTTTCCAGATGACTAAAGAGACTATTACTGGGAATAACTCTAACAGAACTATATTATGTAATATGTCTTTATGATGCCAACTTGCATGCCACTCAGAGGCACACCAGTGACCATCTAAAAAAGCGCCAAAACCAGAAGAACCTGCTGCATCTGTGAAGAAATTTAGATCAAAGTCCTGAATGAAATCTTGTTGCCACACCAATGCTCCATTAAAGTTGCAAAGAAAAGAGTCCCAAATCCTCAAATCTTCTTTGATACTTTTGGATAGCCGAACGTGCGAAAACTGTGTTTTAAGGCCTCTAGTAGCTAGGGCAAAACGCCTTGAAAAAACCCTGGCTACAGGAATAACTCTAGCTGCGAAGGCAAAGAGTCCCAGCAGGGACTGAGCTTCTTTAAGAAAAACCTTTCGTTTACCTAAAAATAATGATATTGTAGCTCTCATCCGATGAAGTTTGTCTATGGGCAACCTAAATTCCATTAAAGAGGAGTCTATATCTATACCTAGAAATTCAATAATTTCCGTAGGAAAAACTGTTTTTTCTTTAGCAAGCGGGACTGAAAAGTCCTCACATATGTGAAAAAATGTATTTAAAGCCTCACGACAAATGTCTGAGTCCGCAGGGCCTATAAAAAGAAAATCATCGAGGTAATGGAGGACACCACAAAGAGGAATTTGAGACTCCACTACCCAATGAAGAAACTTAGAAAAAGCCTCAAAATAAAAACATGATAATGAAAAGCCCATTGGCATGCACTTATCGAAATAAAAAAGACCCTGGAAATGAAATCCCAAAGAATTGAAACCTTGGGGGTGAACCGGTAGTAGGCGAAAAGCAGATTTAATGTCTGCTTTTGCCAATAAGGCATTCTGCTTAAAATGCCTTAACAAAACTAGCGCTTCATCAAATGATGAATAGGAAACTGGTGCCTCAATACCTGCAACTTCATCATTGAGTGAAAAATCTTGTGGGAATGACAGGTGGTGAATCAATCTAAAACAACCTTGTTCCTTTTTTGGGACTAATCCCAAAGGAGAAAGACGAAAGTTCCGAAAAGGAGGGTGAAGATAAGGACCAGCAACCCTCCCTTCCCTGACTTCTTTATTAATTTTAGCTGCAACAATGACAGCGTGACAGGAAACAGAACGTAAATTTTTTACTAAATTGCAACCTTCCCCTGAAAAGGGGGGGACCAAAAAACCTGTTTCAAAACCTTCAGTTAATAGGTGTGCCATCGAGCGGTCTGGGTACCGCTCTAGCCATGGCCGCATTCTTGATAGTTTCACTGGGGTCAAGGCTTTTCCCACTAGTGTCCCTGGAAACTGCGGTGGCATTACCTGCTGCAGACTTACGAAAACATCTAAAGGCTGGGTGGTTGCCACCACAGTAGGAACACTCATGCTTGTATCTGCAGTTGGACAAAAACTTGCATTGGAACTCATTAAAAGCGAAACAGAAGCCTTTGCGAAAGGTATTCTGCAAGGCAGAGGGAGCCCTGGGTGTAAATTGTGGCCTCTGTGGTAACATAAGGTTCAGCCATAGGCCCACATCTTTTGATCCCCAACGAAGAGTTGGATGGACCGAAAGCTTTTGTCTGAAGTTCTCATCATATGTGAACCATGCTGTCCCGCCAAAATGGCGGAAAGCTTCAGAAACTATGTCCAGATGTTGAAACAAACCCGAACATTTCTCAGGGAATCGTTCCCCTAAAACTGCGGCATAAATACAGAATGCCTGTAACCAATTCTGGAAAGTTTTAGGAACAGCCCTCCTCCTATCCTCCTCTGTACGGTCCTCAGACCTCCTTTCAGATTTTGAAAGGAATTCTTTAGATGCTGGTAATAATGATAACAGATCAATGAAATCACCCCCCCAAATCCTTTCTTTAGCTGAATTGGTTAAATGGAAACCTAATGGGGAGATGTCACATGTCATTGGTTCCTTAAATGAGGACTCTGCCACTACAGAATGGGAGAAGCGAGGAACCGCTGATTTGTTAATAGTTTCTTTTGAAATGATATTCTTGCTTTGTACCGGTCTATTTAAAGGGGATTCTGACAAATTTTGCCATACTGGGCAAATATCATCCATTGCACTCTGCTGGAGTGAAGCATCTTGTGTAAACAAATCAGCACCATCAGTATGTGCTCCCATATAACTAGTTCCAATATCAGCATAGTTTAATGCACCAGAATACTGTGCTCCTTCAGCCTTTCTTTTACCACAAGCACCAACTGTGTGTGCACCTTCAATATTTTTCAATAAACCAGATAAAGAATTAACCATTATTTTCAACTCAGCAATATCATTATTAGCATCTGACATAACCATTTTACATGTAGTCTCACCAACAGGGGAACTCCTGTGCTCACTGCCTGCCGCCTCAGAGGCTGGCTGAGTAGCTCTCTTATACTGTAATGGCTGCGCGCTCCTGACAGGAATGCCGCTTGCTCCCTCCTGGCCGTTCGGCTGTGGAGAAGCCCCTTGTCTCATTTTCTTCTTCTTCCTCCCGGGTTGCTGGCGCGTACTGCGCATGCGCGTAGGTTCAGCCTCCATGTTACCTAACGGCAACTGAGGCGGAGCCGACAGCCCGCCTTCCTCCAGGCATCGAATAAGCCACTCCTCGCCCCCGCAGCTCTCCGCCTTCTCTACCAAGCGGCGAAGAAGGCTCTCTCTCCTCTCAGGTGAGCGGCGCTCCATCCCGTCCGAGTCCCGGTCTTGTCCTGAGGGGTCTGAGGGTAACAGCCGGACTTCCTCCTTATATTAGCTCTTGATTCGCGGGCTTCAGCCGCCCGCCACTTTTAACCAATCCACCGCCTGTTGCTGTGCAGGCACCGATGTAGTAACCAATGACAACCTGCTAATGATAATAAATGGGAAAACCATTTCCCCCTTTGAACTATCCCATGTTGGTTCAGCATAGTGCCTGAACCTTTCATTCTGCCACAACTGTGACATTATAAATAAACAATTTAATTTTTGATAAATTTGTGTCTATTACTCAATATCACCTCCCCTTGTACACATTTTTACGTTACCTTATTCCGCTGCCTAAAAACCCCATCCACCTGGGGGAAATTTTTCCTTTAGTAACTATGAACTTACCTAGAGACGAGCTATGTTCATTAAGGTGAGGGTCAGGTAGGTATGTACTATCCTATGCACATAATGGGCATAATGTATTGTAATCTCTTCAGCCCTCAACACCAGCTCCACTTCTCAAGAAGAAGAGAGGAAACTCATTTCCTCCACAATTACATCTCATTCCCTTCACAATTCCTCTTTAGTCCTGAAGAATCTGTTATGCATTCAAGACACTGCATGCTACAATGATCATCTGACTTTTGAGCGGTACAGGATGTGTGGTTACCTGGCTTGCCTGCCAAAATGCTATTCCAAGTTTGCATGTCAGAGGCAGCAATGAATAAGGAGGCAAAGAAGGAAGGTCTAAAGCCTGGTACACATGGTTCGATTGTTGGACAACCGAGCATCTGATGTTTGTCAAAAGGGCGTGTGCCAGGATCTTGTCTTGCATACTAACATTACACAAATTGTCGTGCCACAAACATGAACGTAGTGACGTACTACGAGGAATTTCAGCGCCACGCTTTGGGCCCCTTCAGCTAATTTTGTGTTTGGTGAGCATTGATTCCGAGCATGCGTGTTTGTACTTTCGACTTTTGTGTGAGAGATTTGTGTACTGACCATCCGAAAATCTGACGTGGTGCTGTCGTTTGACAAAAATTTACTAGCCTGTCATCCGACATTTGTTGTCAGAAAATTGGAAAACAATTGTCAAAAGGAGTGTACTAACGGTAAGAATTTTCGGACAACAGTCTGTCAAAAGACAATTCCCTATCCAAAAATCAAACCGTGTGTACGAAGCTTTAAACTGACTGTGAAGAGCTCTAGTCAGTAATGGTCAGAAAAAAGGCCTACTGCTATTGCTTATCAAACAGCTACATTTGTTTAAAGGCTACCTCTGCCTCAGAACCAGTTGGGCAAGGAGTCTCCATCAGACTGACCAGGTGTGTCATCCTGGGCTTGTGTTAGCTGGCTTTCCTGGCAAGATGCTATGCCAAATCTGAATGGCAGAGGCAGCAATGGAAAATGATTTTTAACTCTAGTCAAACTGATCTCTAGTCCAGTGTTTCTCAACTCCAGTCCTCAAGGCACCCCAACAGGTCATGTTTTTTCCATTATTTTGCACAGGTGATTTGATCAGTTTCACTACCTTAGTAATTACCACAGCCGTTTCATCTGAGGGAAATCCTGAAAACATGACCTGTTGCGGCGCCTTGAGGACTGGAGTTGAGAAACACTGCTCTAGTCAATAATTGTCAGCCTAATCAAACAGCTACATCTGTTCAAAGTGCACCTTTACCTCAGAAGCGGTGGGCCAAGTAGTCTTCATTAGACTAGTCAGATGAGTCATCTTGCTAATGGATGGCAGAATATCCTTTGCAGATGCCTTGGAACAGCAGAATGGTTATGTAAATGAGGAAGGTCTATATGACCTTAGGTGGTGTTTTTGTGGCCGGCATTGGAGTTCACTTCAGTAGCCAAGGCTATTTGTATCTTGGCGTAAGGTGGAAGCAGAATTTCAGCCAGTAACAAAGTCTTTGGGATCTTCAGTTCCTAGGTGAAATTAAGATGGCCGGGATGCAATACGGAGGACAATACTGTAGAGTTTCCCTCAGAAAAGGCAACAGTATTAGTATCTCACTTGGGACAGGTCATGGCTCTATCCTATCTGTCTGTATCCCATGGTCTCAAAGTGATAGGTTGTTTGCAGCAATTTATATGATCTGATGGGCTCAGTGGAGACTGAGAGCTTTTTTAAACAGAATTTCTAAACTAATGAAAGAGTTGCTTCCTGCAGCGGAGAATGAAGTTGACTCCACATATGAGACAATCTCTTTGGTAGTGGCTAAAGTCAACAAATTTATCCAGCTGTCAGCAGCTTCCTGACCTACCAATCATCACATCTGCGATGTCTTCACTTTGTTGGGGTACTCCCCTTAAAGACCAAGTTCAAGGTCAATGAGGAGTGCCACTGGGGACAAAGGGTCTCAACATCTTAAGGGGTTGAAAATGGGTTTCAGGCATTGAAGGTATTTTAGCAACACAGTCTGAGAGCTTCAGTTATACTTGGAATAGATAACAAGATTGTGTTGCCCTATCTTAGCTGTTAAGAAGGGATACAAGGTTGTTCACTTACCGTATTTCGGAGGTATCTCCCAGTCAGGCTTGGCAACAGTAGAACCTGTCACATTTCATCCCTCTCTACATTCCGGCTTCCCGGAACCTCCTGTCAGACACTTTGGGATGCAAAGCCTAGAACGTCAAGGAATGGTCTCTAAACCATCAAGTCATTCAGTGGATCTACAACAGATAAGGTTATCAGGATCTCAATTGGACAGTAACCTCTATGAACATGAATTGCAGTCAATTCCAGGAAGTTGTGGCTGTACTGACATCCAGCCGGGTCTGCAACTTAGTCTATATATATCCAGCAGTCCCAGTGATCTTAAGGCTCCTCAACAGGATCTGCGGACATCCAAGATGTGGTAATGGTAATCATTTCCCTGTGACCTTGCATGCCGTGGTATCCCAAATGTCAGTCTCTGGCCCTGGAACCTCCTCTTCTTCCTGAGATTCAAGACCTTTTACAGTAGGGTCAAGTACTTCATCCAAATACAGCCAATGACATCTAGTGGGTCGACTACATCTTAGGTTTTGACCTTTAGTGTTTGAAACCCTGTTAA
This sequence comes from Lithobates sylvaticus, assembly GCA_028564925.1. NCBI lineage: Eukaryota > Metazoa > Chordata > Amphibia > Anura > Ranidae > Lithobates > Lithobates sylvaticus. Next base: position 177,001,841 of record CM053036.1, read on the forward strand.
AGGAGTTGTAAAGGCAAAAGGTTTTTTATCTCAATGCATTAAGATAAAAAACCTTCTGCAGCCCCCCTAATACTTTCCTGAGCTCCCTCTCTATCCAGCAATGAACATGAGCGTCTTAGCCATCGGAGACACTCCTCCTGGTTGGCTGAGACACTGCAGCAGTGCCATTGGCTCCCACAGCTGTCAATCAAAGTCAGTTAGCCAATCAGGGGAGAGAGGGAGCTGTGACTCGGCTTGGGTGCCCCCATAGCAAGCTGCTTGCTGTGGGGGCACTGGACAGGAGGGAGGGGCCAGGAGCAGCAAAGAGGGACCTGAGAAGAGGAGGATCAAGTCTGCTCAGTGCAAAACCAACTGCACAGATGAGGTAAGTATAACATGTTTATTATTTTATTTTATTTTTTTAAACAAGACTTTACAATGACTTTAACACCTACTACAAACCTCATGTATACGAGAATGTGGGAAAATTTACAGAAATCTAAAAGATTTAATCCTCTTTTCCCTGCTGTAATAGATATAATGCATTTTCTGGCAAGTAGGCTTGGATAAGGGATTAAGTGTTAGTTGAGTCTGGGGCATATCCTCACCCTCTGGGATACAGTGGCTGTTGCATAACCTGGTAAACCGATTCTTAAAGGTCTGTGCAAGAATGCACCCTTCAGGAAAATTCTTTATTCTTGGAATTTACAAATAGTGCTGAACATGTTGTCTCACTCTCCATTTCTTCCAGATCAGACTTCCTCAATATGGCCAGTAACTCTGAAAGAAGTATTTATTACAGATATCATGTCCAGGAGAAAGATCTCAGATATCCAATAACTACCTTATTGTTACCATTTTCCAAATAGGGTAGTTCTAACCAGGGTTGCCAACTGTCAGTAAATTTACAAAGAGTTTGTATATCCCAAAGGCTGCGTACACACGAGCGGACTTTCCCGCGGGAATGTCCGCCGGACTAGAGTCCACCAGACATTCCGCCCGTCTGTGGGCGCCAATGGACTTTTTCCTCCCAAAAGTCTGGCCGACTAAGTTTTAAGTTCAGACTTAAAATTGTCCGCTGGACTCGGCAGTCCGGCGGACAATCCCGCGGTCTGTGTGCTAGTCCGCGGGACTTTTGAAATGAACGGACTTGCCGACACATGATCGGAAAGTCCGTGACTGTAGGTAGACAGGACTAGCGAAGGCAGTGAATGCCGCCGCGCTAGCCCCGTCACCTGGCATGGATTTAAAGGGGAATCCCTACGCTGAAAAAACAGCGTGGGGGTCCCCCCCAAATCCATTACATACCCACGCAGCCCGGCCAGTCAGGAAAGGGGGTGGCCCTGCGGCCCCCCCACCCCAAAGCACCTTGTCCCCATGTTGATGAGGACAAGGGCCTCGTCCCGACAACCCTGGCCATTGGTTGTCGGGGTCTGCGGGCGGGGGGGGCTTATCGGAATCCGGGAGCCCCCTTTAATAAGGGGGCCCCCAGATACCGGCCTCCCACCCTATGTAAATGAGTATGGGGTACGATGTACCCCTACCCATTCACCTAAGGTGTAAAAAATAAAAAAAAAAACACACAATTTTTTAAAATATTTCATTGCACAGCTCCGGGGGTCTTCTTCCGTCTTGGGGGGGTCTTCTCGCCGGACTCCTCCGCTCTCTTCTGCTCTTTTACCTAGCTATTTCACAAGCGGAGGAGCCCGGCTTTCTTCTTCATCGCCGTCGTCGTCTGGGGGGTCTCGTTCCGCCTTCGGGGGTCTCTTCTGTTCTTGCCGCTGTCGCCACCGCCTTCTGCGCCTTCTGCGTCGTCGTCTTCTTCTTCTTCCGATGTTGATTCGTCGCTCTCTCTGGCCGGAATGGCAGAGACACGGGGTGTTGTGACTTATATAGGGACAAGGGGCGGGGCCACCGTCTCATGTCACATGATGACCCCGCCCCCATATGATGTCACAGTCCCAGCATTCTCCGGGACTGCCATGTCTCTGCCATTCCGGCCAGAGAGAGCGTCGAGTCAACATCGGAAGAAGAAGAAGATGACGACGCAGAAGGCGCAGAAGGTGACAGCGGCAAGAACAGAAGAGACACCCGAATGCGGAACGAGACCCCTCAGACGACGATGGCGACGAAGAAGAAAGCCGGGCTCCTCACTCGTGAAAGAGCTAGGTAAAAGAGCAGAAGAGAGCGGAGGAGTCCGGCGAGAAGACCCCCAAGACGGAAGAAGACCCCGGAGCTGTGCAATAAAATATTTTATAAAAATTGTGTGTTTTTTTATTTACACTTTTACACCTTAGGTGAATGGGTAGGGGTACATCGTACCCCATACTCATTCACATAGGGTGGGGGGCCGGTATCTGGGGCCCCCTTATTAAAGGGGGCTCCCAGATTCCGATAAGCCCCCCACCCGCAGACCCGACAACCAATAGCCAGGGTTGTCTGGAAGAGGCCCTTGTCCTCATCAACATGGGGACAAGGTGCTTTGGGGTGGGGGGGCCGCAGGGCCCCCTTTTCCCAGGGCACCCCCCCATGTTGAGGGCACACGGCCTGGTACGGCTCAGGAGGGGGGGAGGGCGCTCGCTCGTCCCCACCCCCTTTCCTGGCCGACCGGGCTGCATGCTCAGATAAGGGTCCAAAATGGATTTGGGGGACCCCCACGCCGTTTTTTCGGCGTAGGGATTCCCCTTTAAATCCATGCAAGGTGACGGGCTAGCGCAGTGGCATGCCTTCGCTAGCCCCGTCTACCTGGAGTCACATTCTAAATGAACGGACTTTCCTCCGTGAGCGAGGCAAGTCCGTTCATTTCAAAAGTCCCGCAGACTTTTTCCCGCGGATTGTCCGCCGGAAAAGTCCGGGTGTGTGTGGGCAAGTCCACATGTTCAGAAAGTCCGGCGGACCTCTGCTGGAAAGTCTGGCGGTTTGTCCGCTGGACTAGGTTCGGCGGACAATCCCGCCGGAAAGTCCGAGCGCGTGTACGCCGCATAATGGACATTCATGGACAGATGCAAAAATTACGGATTTTACAAACTGTTCATAAATTTACTGACAGTCGGCAACCCTGGTTTTAACCACTTCTTTGGTATTATCCAAAGGTCTACAATCTTTCCATTTGAAAAAACACAAGCATTTGACGTGTGCACGATGTTGAATAAATACATGGAAGTGGCCTCTTCCTCCAGAAGTCAGACAATTGGTTCTTCAGGCCTGGCAGTGTCTGAAGAGGGCTTTCACTGTCCACTGGTGGGCTTATATGGCACATTTCTAACCTATTGCAAACCATTTCTACCCTATTACAATGTTGATCAAGCAACATTGACGATGGGGCTGTGCTGCTTCAGTTCTAATTAAATTATATGTTGATTAGAATACTTCAGCATTACTCTTCCTTATTTTTTTGCATGCTACATCTCATGTGTGTATGCAGTCAAGCTTGTGTCAGGAACATTTTTATTTTCCTTTCCTGATGCTTAAGCAGGACAAATCCCTCCCAGGGCTCTGCATTGAGCCTTATTATGATAATGCCACCTTGTGGAGGGGTGTCTTATTTTATAGTTTAACCAGTCCTGTGACAGGGTGGGGGACGGAGCCTATACCCACCTGTATATGCTGTCAGGAAAGAAAAATTACCATCAAGTAAGTATACAATTTTCCATTTCTAATACCCCCACCCCCTCACCGCTGCACTGATCACTGTCCACAAGCTTTTCCTCCTGCTGCCCAGGCCCACCCCCCTGAACTGAAGAGGCCTGGGCCCCATACAGGAGGAATGGGGGTACCCCCTTTATCGGTAGCCCTGTAAACCAGCATGCCTGCTGATCTTTGGGAATAGAGGAGAGCTGCAGATCTTTGACAGTTAATTTTAGCATTTGACATTGAAGCTATAGGTATACTTTTTAGGGATTGAAACCTAGCTACATCCCTTTTGTGAGATTTGATACCATTCTGCTAATAGCAGGAAGCTGTAGCATTAACAAGTTTTGCATTCTCCTTGCAATAAACACCAACAGGAATCCAGTGGTCTCCCGAGTCTTATATTAAATGCAAAGCCATGATCAGAAAAAAAGTATAGGTGGAAATTTCCCTATAAATTTTTTTTTTTATTATTAATGCTGATGATGATGGCGGACATACTGTGAAATCAAAGGAAAATACCAGTAATAACTCTGCATGGATACCTACTTGTGGTAAATGAGATATCCAGATTTTTGCCTTTCTCATGCAAACTGCTGATCACATGAAAATTATCTATATGAAAATATCTAATCAACTGAGAGGGGAATAAGAAATTAATGAAACATAGGCCACTGTACAGTTAAAAGTAATATATTTAATGTAGCATACAAATGATATGCCATGATTTCACAATACAATATGATTTTTTTTTTCCACTTTACGCTTAAAACGGATAACATCCTCTCCAAATAGCAACATAAAGGGTCTCTGGCCCTCATACTGTTCAAGTTACAGCACTGGGACCCATGCCCTGATATAGTTTATGTTGACTTGGCAGACTCCGCGTACCTCGTTTATTAACGTATAATGTGAAATGAACTGAAATGGTGCATTTCAAATATCCAAACACGTGCAGAAAAGGCTCCTATATTTTTTAATTTCTCTTGCACATAATTGGATGCTTCTGTTTAATTCACTGTCCTTAACCTTACACAGTAGCAAATCAGACCCAAATATTACATCATCTTGGTAATTATCAGCTTAGGTTTACCAGTATAATGAAAAGGTATTATACTGATAGGCTTGATGGGGGGTTCACTTCTGTTTTCAAGTGGCATGTCCCATTTAATCATAGTCCATCATTTTAACAAGCAACAATATGGTGACTATAATAAAAGATAGTTAAAAGCAATACATGAAAATAACTGCATTAAGAAAGTGAAAATGCTTTCTAGAGATTATGAGAGTACAGCAAAAATGAGTACTGACTGTCCTTAAAGTGCTGCACAGAGTTATTTGAGATATCACTCTGTTTCTTATGACTTGTCCATGATAATTTTTAATCTTGGTAAAATGATTTGTCTACGTTTTACTTTTTTCTCCAGTTCTGTTGATTTCCCTCTCTGTAACAATGAGTAGTATTTTTATGGAAACCCTGACCCACAAAAGACATTCGGCAAAATATTAAGTGTGTTAACTTTATTGCATCTCCGAAACACCATGCTAACTGGGACTAATTTTTATTTTTACATGAAGATGTTTCAGGCAAAGTAGTGCATGGTGATAGGGAAAACTTCCAGCTCTTCCAAAAGCCAACTTTCTTCCTTAAACCTTCCTTGATCTCACAGATTTCCCCCCTTCCTTAACTATATAAACTCACTGCTGTGCTGCCCCCATCTCTCTTTTGGCCTTTTCTGCCTCCTTTAGGGCATTGATGACCGGCAGCCAGGGAGAAGGCAGTTCTGGAAGAGTCTTCTTGGCCTGTGTGATTGCTGTGTATAGGGTGCCATGTGGTCCTGCTTCTTGCTGGGAAAAATACATTTCCAGGTCTGTAGGAGAGCAATGCTTGTGCTGTAGAAGAAAAAGCTCAGTCACAAAAAAATAGATTCAACACAAATAAAAATATGCAATTGGCAATAGGTAGGCTACTATTATGTTATAATGAGCGATCTTGTCCCTAGTGCTGGAAAAGCACTTGTGCCGTGTATGTGTTTTTAAACATTATGTCTTTTATGAGTAATAATTGTTGCTGCAATATGCTTGCTTTTTCTGCCTCATACAGTATGTTCATTGTGTGTACACTAACTATTACCTGTGGAGGAAGGAGGCAAAACTGGAGAGATATACACTGATCAGCCATAACTTTATGACCACCCACCTAATATTGATTGGGTCCCCCTTTTCCTGCCAAAACAGCCATGATCCACTGGGGCATGGCCACCGCTAGACCTCTGAATGTATGCTGTGGTATCTGGCACCAAGCCGTAAGTAGCAGATCCTTTAAGTTGCAAAGGGGGGCCTCTATGGATCAGACATGTTTTTCCAGCACATTCCACAGATGCTTGATGGATTGAGATCTGGAGAATTTGAACGAAAAGTCAACACCTGCAGCTTAACGTTGTGTTATTCCCCGTACACAAGGTCGGAAATCCCGACGGAAAATGTCCGATCGGACCATATTGTCGGAAAATCCGCTCGTGTGTGGGCTCCATGTGACTTTTTCTGTCGGAATTTCCAACGGAAAAATTTGAGAGCAGGATCTCAAATTTTCCGACAACAAAATCCGATCAGACTTTTTCCGATCGCGTGTCGCGAATTCCGATGGAAAAAGTGCCACGCATGCTCAGATCAAATTGCGAGACCAAAGCTATTGGCTACTAGCCTCTACGTAGTTCCATCGTATGCAACGAATGTCACCACGTTCAGAATGATCAAATTTTCCGACAACTTTGTCCGACCGTGTGTATGCAACACCAGTGTCGGACAAAATCCGTCGAAAAAAATCTGACGGATTTTGTGGTCGGAATTTCCGACCGTGGGTGCTTACTCAAACCATTGTTGAACCATTTTTGCAATGTGGCAAGGCGCATTATCCCACTGAAAGCAGCATTACACTGCCTCCACTGGCTTGCCTGCTTCCCATACTGCATCCTGGTGCCTTCTCTATCCCATATAAGCGACACACACACCCCCAGCCATCCACATGATGTAAAAGAAAATTTAATTCACTATGCCACCTTCTTCCATTGCTCCGTGCTCCAGTTCTGGTGCTCATGTGCCTATTTTATAGGAGCTTTTGGCTGAGGACATGGGTAAGCATGGGCACCCGGACTGGTCTGTGAATTCTGGATAGAGCCTCTGCACACTGCTATACACCCTTTCCAGCAAACTATGCAATGAAAAACAGGGTGGGGGAGAGTTATTAGGTTCAGGTCTGGTCACTGACCTGCGTTATAACAGAGAAAGGATATGAGCACATGTATATTTTTTCTCTGTTGTAACACAGGTCAGTGACCAGACTTGAACCTAGTAGCTCTCCCCCACTTTATGTCTTTATGCCCCAGGTTGTCATGGTGTCCACCGTAGCATATTCAGTGGCAAAGCAGTTTAGGACTAGCCATAAGAGGGGTTACTTTAATGCAGTTGACTGGCTTAAGCATGTATTGCAATATGTGTGAACTAAAAATCCCTGTATTTTATTGCATAGTTTACTGGAAAGGCTGTATAGCAGTGTGCAGACAGAATGTGTAGTAGTTTAATTACATGTACAAGCTAATGGAATTTGAGCACAGGTATATCTTTTCTCTGACTGGTCTGTGGCTACGCGGCCCCATATAGACCTGCAAAGCCCAAACACATCAACTTCATGGAAAACATGTTTTTTACTGTCCAATACATCCCATTAACTTTCAGATACCATTGTAACAAGATAATCAATGCTAATTCACTGAACCTGTCAGTAGTCATGAAGTAATGGCTGATCAGTTTATATAAACAAGTGCTTCATAGACCAGCCTAATTGTATTAACTGGTTATCTATATTTGTTAAGTTCGATCCCACTGGGGACACATTGTGGTAGAGGAATCATGGTATTTTTACCTGTTCCCAAGAGGTTGCAGGAAGGATGGGCCATATTGGCCATTTCCTCACACATATGAATTCATGGTTCTGTTATGGGAGCGCTCCCAACATAAAGACCCAGGAAAGTGCCACCAGGAGGGGGCAGCAAGGGGTTAAAGAGAAGGCGTGTCAATTCAAATAAGGAACTTTGTTAAAAACTTGAAATCTGGGCACTGTTGCTGTTTTGGATTTTGGACACTGGAATTGCATTTCTTGGACTATTTTACACGATTATTATTTTACACTTTTTTATTATTTGCACAGATTCCTTTAACAATTATAAAAAATACCGCACAGATAAGATTGGTTTGATTTATTTATTTGTTTTTACACCAATTGTTGTTTTCTCATTTAATCTGCAAGAATATGCAATTAACCTAGCTTGGCACCCACAAATACTCCTCAAGTGTCACCCCACTGGCCTGCTCAGCCCCTGGCTTGGCACACAAGACCTGCATTGCAAGTGTCACCTCAGTTGGCTGGGTCCCTGGCTTGAAACCTGCTGAAGTTTCCCAATTCTTCACCGTCCCCAGTAGGTGAGAATACTGCTCTGGTACTTGCTTCAGCTACTCACTGTGGTCCCTGTTAATAAGGTGGTTGGTCCCTTAGTGGTGACAGCTTCCCTTCTACCTCCGACCACGACAGGTTTTCCTGCCGGCAGAACCGGTACTTATGATTTGACTGCAAGCTGCAGTCCCAACCCTACGCTGCTCTCTCTTTCTTCTGGATAGGCCCGGATCAGCACAACACACGTCCATCCAGACAGCTGTCCAGGTGGCAGAGAACCCCAATCACCTGACCTCACCAAAATAAATAGGCTCTCCCAGGAGGCCAAGGGACCCAAGAAGGCTGAGATACCCTATCTATTCCTAATCTGTCCTTGGAATGCCCTTGTCTTAGCTAATGTCACCATATACCTGCCCATCTAGTGACAGAAGAGAAGTGCAGCAATTCCAGAATTAGGGTGGAATGAATTGATCTCCTATCAACTGCCCAAGGCAACTAAACCTGGCAGGTAAATTTACTAGCAACCCTGCCTAACCATCAGGGTGCTACATCCACATCTCGATATAGGGTGTTGATCTCCTTAGGCCGCACCCTCCCTCATTATGCAAATACACATTTAATAAGACACGCGGCCATTCGCTAAAACTAGAAGAAAGCAGTTTAACCTTTAAACTGCGTAGAGGGTTCTTTACTGTAAGAGCGATTAGGATATGGAATTCTCTTCCACAGGCAGTGGTTTCAGCGGGGGGGGGGGGGGGGGGGCATCGATAATTTAAAAAAACTAGTAGATAAGCACCTGAATGACCACAAAATACAATATACAATGTAATACTGACATAAAATCACACATAGGTTGGACTTGATGGACTTGTGTCTTTTTTTAACCTACTATGTACTACATACATCACCTGATATGCTTAAAATCAATAAGCATTCAAGTTTCTTTTTTTTTTTTTTACAGCTTGGCGTTGGACGATATGCATTAAAATTATGATTTGGTCAAAACACTCACTTGCCTAATAATAGTGCACACAATGTGTGTGTGTGTGTGTGTGTGTGTATACTGTATATACTCGAGTATAAGCCGAGTTTTGCAGCACATTTTTTTTTTTTGTGCTGAAAATGCCCCCCTCAGCTTATACTTAAGTCAAGCACTTTTCTGCAGCAGAGAATGACATTTTCCGACCCGACTTTGGGGCCACTTGGTGCTAGATCCACTGGGTTTGCACACCAAATTTGTGGTTCCTAGCACAAAGTTGCCCCGAGATACGGGGCCCTAAATTCGGTTAACCGCGCCCATCTGCAGCAATGTCATTACCCTTTGAGTCCAGAGACCCCAAACTTGGCTGCAGCTAGGGGGCATCTAGGAACCCTTACCTACCAAGTTTTAAGTTCGGGGGGACCTATGGCTGCAAAAGGGCACAGTGAGGCTGCTAATGGGCATTGTTGACCCTCTTTTCCACTTACAGTAGCTGCGCATTTCTCACCCTAGGCTTATACTCGAGTCAATACATTTTCCCAGTTTTCTGTGGTAATTAGTTTCATAGTTAGTTTCATAGTTAGTAAGGTTGAATAAAGACATCAGTCCATCCAGTTCAACCTGAGCGAGTGTCTACAATTGTCCCCATCCCTGTACATTGCACACTCACATCAGTCCCTACCCTCAAGGAGCCCACAATCCAAGGTCCCCATTCATATACTATGGCCAATTTTTGGACAGAAGCCAATTAACCTACCTGCATGTCTTTGGATTGTGGGAGGAAACCGGAGTACCCGGAGGAAACCCACGCAGGCACAGGGAGAACATGCAAACTCCAGGCAGGAAGTGTCTTGGTTGGGATTCAAACCAGCGACCCTTCTTACTGCTAGGTGAGAGTGCTAACCACTACACCACTGTGCCGCCCATAGTTGCCTCGGCTTATATTCGGGTCAGCTTATATTCGAAAATATACGGTATATATATGTATGTGTGTGTGGTTTACTGCATAAAGCCCGCCATAGATGGTTCGAAATTCAGCCGGTTTAGCAGGGACCGGACAGGCTGGTTGTACAGAAATCTGATAATTGTGTTCTTGTGGCGGGGAACTCTCCCCAATATCAGAATACAATATTTCCTTGGAAGTTATTTCTGCTTCAATAATGAGTGTGTTGATGGGAGAATCAAATTATTTATTTTTCATTCAACCCACAGGTTGAACAAAAAAATAAATAAATCATCAATGGCCTGCCTAAGAGGTAATGTGAGACTTTATTGTTTATGTTGTTCAAGATTCAAATAGTTTCATACTATATGCTGTTCCTTTACCTGTGCTTCTGGTGTAGTTAGATTTAGCTTAAGTGCCACAGTGATTTTAAGTACCATAACTGTCATATCTGTCCATATAATCTGGTATTCATGTCAGTTAGCTTATAGCATTCAAAGGACTTATTTACCTTCTAAGGCCTCTTGCACGTGGTACTGATGTTTGAGCATGTGCTTTTTTGGGACGTAATTTCAGGCTTTGTTTTGTGCGGATTTATGTGCTTTTGTGCGTATATGCGCATTCATGTGTACAATACATTCCTAGGGGAAATTCATTATTATTTATGCTCATATGCATGTACTTGTGCATATGCGCGTACCGGCATAAAATACTACTCAGGAACATTTTTTTTTGTATAGGCACATTGTAAACAATGGGCTACATTTTAGATCAGTAAAAAAAGTACAGGTCCTGACGAGGAGAGTAATGTTCGAATAAACTCTCACGGCAAAAGAATGTATTCAGTATCTGGGCCTTCTTTCATTGACCATTCCAGTGGTACCATGGGCCAGGTGGAGAAGGAGGATGTTCCAGTTCAATTTCCTTCACCAATGGGATCACCATTCCCTGTCTCAAGAAATTGTAGTTCCACCAACGGTAGCCCAGTCCTTGAACTGGTGGACGATCGACCAGACTCTGAAGAAGGGGATCCCTCTAGTGCCTCCAAAGCCAGTAGTGGTAACTACAGATGCCAGCTTTCAGGGCTGGGGAGCCCATTGTTTGGGTGATCACTCCCAGGGCAGATGGAAGAATATGAAGTTCAGCGCACTCTTTTGTCTTTTCAGACTCTCTTGCAGGGTCTTGCAGGCTCTATATATATATATACAGGGCTCAAAATTTCAAGTCCAGAGCTACTAGCCAGGCCTCAAGGGTTACTCGCCACCAGTTGCCCCGCCCAACCCCTACCATGCCCCGCCCCTAAACCCGCCCTCATAAATGATCTCATTAAATTACACTTTAATGTTTTATGCAATTAAGTTATAAAAATATTAACAACTTTAGCCATGCCTGCCAATGCAGCCTGTGTCCCCCATGTGCAGCCCGTGTCCCCCATGTGCAGCCTGTGCCCCCCCCCCGTGTGCAGCCCGTGTCCCCCCCCGTGTGCAGCCCGTGTCCCCCCCCCATGTACAGCCCGTGTCCCCCCCCCATGTGCAGCCCGTGTCCCCCCCCATGTGCAGCCCGTGTCCCCCCTCCCTGGTGCAGCCCGTGTCCCCCCTCCATGGTGCAGCCCGTGTCCCCCCTCCATGGCGCTGCCCGTGTCCCCCCTCCATGGCGCTGCCCGTGTCCCCCCTCCATGGCGCTGCCCGTGTCCCCCCTCCATGGCGCTGCCCGTGTCCCCCCTCCATGGCGCTGCCTGTGTCCCCCTCCATGGTGCTGCCCGTTTCCCTCCATGGTGCTGCCTGTGTCCCTCCATGGTGCTGCCTGTGTCCCTCCATGGTGCTGCCTGTGCCCCCCCCATGGTGCTGCCTGTGTCCCTCCATGGTGCTGCCTGTGTCCCCCCATTGGTGCTGCCTGTGCCCCCCCCCATGGTGCTGCCTGTGTCCCTCCATGGTGCTGCCTGTGTCCCTCCATGGTGCTGCCTGTGTCCCTCCATGGTGCTGCCTGTGTCCCTCCATGGCGCTGCCTGTGTCCCCCCCTCCATGGTGCTGCCTGTGTCCCCCCCCATGGTGCTGCCTGTGTCCCCCCATGTGCTGCCTGTGTCCCCCCATGTGTTGCCTGTGTCCCCCATGTGCTGCCTGTGTCCCCCCATGTGCTGCCTGTGTCCCCCCATGTGCTGCCTGTGTCCCCCATGTGCTGCCTGTGTCCCCCCATGGTGCTGCCCATGTGCTGCCTGTGTCCCCCCATGGTGCTGCCTGTGTCCCCCCCCATGGTGCTGCCTGTGTCCCCCATGTGCTGCCTGTGTCCCCCCATGGTGCTGCCTGTGTCCCCCATGTGCAGCCTACCTGTGGAGGAGAAGAGAGGAGAGCTGCCACTGGGAGATCACAGCAGGGAACATCACAGCTTTCGTTTCATCATAAGCTGTGTGTTCCCCCGCCGCGCGCCGTCACATAAGCCCCTCCCCTTGTCCAGGGAACTTTGATACATGTCACCCGTCCTAGGATTGGACGGGTGATCTGTCTATCAAAGTCCCGGAAAAGGGGAGGAGCTTATGTGACGGCGCGCGGCGGGGGAACACACAGCTTATGATGAAACGAAAGCTGTGATGTTCCCTGCTGTGATCTCTCAGTGGCGGCTCTCCTCACTTCTCCTCGCCAGCCCTCAAAAATTACTCGCAAAATGCAAGTGTGCGAGTGTAATTTTTGAGGGCTGTATATATATATATATATATATATATATATATATATATATATATATACATACAAAAAAGTGGGTTAAAAAAAGGGTTAAAACCGCCCGCAAAGCTCAGATCAACTGCGAATCGTTCCGAACAGTAATGGCTGGTATCGAATGGAATCAGTATCCGTGTAGTCACGCCCCCTACACGCGTGACTACACGGATACTGACTCTATTCGATACCAGCCATTACTGTTCGGAACGATTCGCAGTTGATCCGAGCGGTTGCTAATTGTTTGTGACGCATACATCATCTTTGCAATGAGAGCTGTGGCACACACTTCGGATACGCCGCAATCGTAGTGTACCGCCGAATCATTTGTACACAGTTTGCTGTGAGAAATTTATTTTGCTGGCACAATTGGTTAAAAATGTGAGTTTAATTATTGAAGTGTGGTTGTGAAGAGATTTTATTAAATTGGTTCAAATAGTATCATGCTATGTGGAGTACTTTTTATTTTTCACATATGGACATGCCTGGCCTGGATTAATCGTTACACTGACCCAGGTGTGGTCTATGTGCTTTTTTGCCAAACACGAGAGTGGGAGGCAACATCAGTTGGTGAGTGCGATTTCATTGGGAGAGGAGTCACGAGCACATCGGTGTAGTGGAAGATTGGATGTTTTGATGCAAATTCATTTCTCATCAATTTTCTTGCACAATTATCAATGGACTTTTGTATTATATAGCACCACTTCACTGGATGTTAATTTTATATAGATCAAGGTATAATTTGTCTAGCGCTACTGAATTATCACTTAATCATCACTTGCAGTATTTGCACCAACCTTCTCTCGGCCCTCCGACAGGGAGACTTCACCCATGTGCCTTGTTTGGCTCACGTCCTTAATTTGGTGGTGCAGCGGTTCTTGTGCAGGTACCCGGGCTTACAGGATATCCTGAGGCAGGCCAGAAAAGTCTGTGGGCATTTCCACCGGTCATATAATGCCAGTGCTCAGCTGGCTGACCTTCAAAAGGAATGCAACCTGCCCAAGAACCATCTCATGTGTGACATGCCCACCAGGTGGAACTTAACGTTGGCAATGCTGCAGCAGCTGCACACGCAGCAGAGGGCAATTAATGATTACCTGTGTGAGTATGGCACCAGGACAGGGTCAGGGGTGCTTGGCTTTTTTTCCCCACACCAGTGGCTCATGATTAAGGATGCATGCACTGTCCTGTCACCATTTGAGGAGGCCACGAGGATGGTGAGCAGTGACAGTGCAGGCATCAGTGATACTGTCCCTCTTGTCTACCTGTTGGAGCACACGCTGCGTGGAATAATGGACAGGGCAATTGAGGCAGAACAGAGGGAGGAAGAGGAGGACATCCTTACCTCTCAAGGCCCCCTTTATCCAGACAGTATCCCTGCGGGCCCGCTGATCTCACAGGAGGAGGGGGAGGAGGATAAGGGTTGTGTCAGCATGGAGGTGGAGCCTAGCACTCAGCATCAGCAGCAGTCTTCAAGGGATCGTTTACAGTCCCCAGAAACCCATGGACTTGTACGGGGCTGGGAGGAGGTGGCTGCGGATCAGGTCGTCCTTAGTGACCTAGAGGACTCCGGATCAAATGCCTCAGCAAACCTACGCTGCATGGCCTCCCTGATCCTACAAAGCCTGCAAAAGGAACCTCGGATTCGTGTGATCAAGGAGAGGGATCACTACTGGCTGGCAACCCTTCTTGATCCACGTTACAAGGGTAAGGTTATGGAACTTATCCAGCCGTCGCAGAGGGAGCAGAGGATGAGACAACTTCGGGAGGCCTTGCAGAAAGGTTTGTGCTACCCGTTTCCAGAGCCTGGGAGGGTACAAATCACAGTCACAGAAGGAGCTGTGGAGAAGGTGGCTGTCTGACCGATGCGTTAAGACAATTTTTTCAGTCCGCATCCCCAAGGTATGATCGGTTCTAGCAACCATCGCCAGCGTCTGTTGTACATGGTGCCGGAATACCTAGGGGCAAGATCAGACTTGGAGACCTTTTTAACCGAAAATCCACTGGGTTACTGGGCCTTGAGGATGTATCACTGGCCAGAGCTTGCACAGTTTGCAATTGAGCTACTGGCCTGTCCTGCATCCAGAGTTCTTTCAGAACGCACATTCAGTGCTGCTGGAGGCTTTGTAACCGATCACAGAGTGCTCCTGTCCACCGACTCGGTTGATTGGCTCACCTTCATAAAAATGAATCAGTCTTGGATCACCAGCTACCAAGCACCTTGATGCTGATGTAACCGAATATTTTTTTTATGAATGTGAGATCCCTTGAAGACTGCCTATGGTGATGCTGACTGACTATCCTGTTATGTTGAGTGACTATCCTATTCCTCTTCAATGTTCATGTTGATAGCTTCTAAGAAAATTTTTAGTTCTGGGCATCAGCATTAGTGCCTAAAGCCCAATTTTTGTGCCCCTGTTTAATTTTAAAATAGTTAAATCTAATATTTCACAGCAGGGCTCATTCCTGCGCTCAACAGAATCTGTGAGGGGTTACAGTGTTGTGGCACCAGCACCAGTGCCTAAAGCCCAATTTTTTCTGCCCCTGTTTAACAGGGGCACGTAATTACACTTTTTAAATCTAATATTTCACAGAAGGGCTCATTCCTGCGCTCAACAACAGAATCTGTGAGGGGTTACAGTGTTGTGGCACCAGCACCAGTGCCTAAAGCCCAATTTTTCTGACACTGTTCAAGCAGGGGCATGTAATTACAATTCTTGATATAATATTTCACAGCAGGGCCCGTTCCAGCGCCCACCAAGAGTAACTGTGAGGGCTTACAGTGTTCTGGTACCACCAACACCTAAGGCCCAATTTTCTGCAGAGTATATAGGGCAGGCCTCTACTTTCAAACATCCGACTTACAAACGACTCCTACTAACAAACGACTCCTACTTACAAACAGAGGGAGACAACAGGAAGTGAGAGGGAATCTACCCCTAGGAAGGGAAATTCTCTCCTGTAAGAGTTAATATGGGAAAAAAGGTGTCTACTCCGCTGATTGATCACCAATCCTTGTTTCCCTTAAAAAACCCAAATTTTCAAAATACAATTGTCATTGGGACAGAAAGTGAGGTGAAATCTTCTGAGCAGGGGCACAGACAGCAAAACAGATGTTACAGGGGTGATAACCCTTCCCTGTGTTTTCCAAAAAAAGCTTTAAAATAGATGTTTTTGGCTGGAGCTACACTTACAAAATGTACCTGTTCCAAATTACAAACATATTCTACATAAGAACAAACCTACAGTCCCTGTCTTGTTTGTACCGCCTGTATACTGCTGTTCAGAGTATGTAGGGCCTGGGGGCCCAACGCCTTTTATTTTTTTAATTTGGGTGCGGGGTTCCCCTTAATATCCATACAAGACCAAAAGGGCCTGGTAATGGACTGGGGGGAGGGGTACCCATGGCGTTTGTCTCACTGATTTTCATCCATATTACTGGGACCTGACATTACATTAAAGCCGCAAGCAGATTTAAATTACTTTTATTCCTTTAAAAATTTCATTTTGTGCAGGGACTGTTCTAAGCACAGGAAACACGTGCCACATGCTTTTATTTTTTCCCTTTAAGCATCATTAAAATCACTGCTCCCGTAAAAACTGCCATTTTTAAAACTTTCTTTTGCATTGATACATGTCCCCTGGGGCAGGTCCCGGGTCCCCAAACCCTTTTTAGGACAATAACCTGAATATTAGCCTTTAAAATGCGCACTTTTGATTTCTCACGCTCGAGTCCCATAGACTTTAGCGGTGTTCGAATGTTCACGCGTACTTTCGGTCTGTTCGCATGTTCTGAATTCGAACCGAACCGGGGGGTGTTCGGCCCATCCCTAGTCCTGATATTTGGCATAATGCTTGGAAAGATAATGCCCTGGAAAACCGCATTTTATGTTTTCTATATGCTCAATTAAGCGCACTTGTAGTGCCTGGACCGTACGTCCCACATAGTCCTTAAGGCACGGATACCTAATAAGATATACAACATTTTTGGTTAAACATGTTATAAATGACTTGATGTCATATTGCTTCCGAGTAACCTGAGTTTGAAAGGACATACATTTTCTGCCAGAAAAACTGTTGTTCTTAAAAGTGTCACATCTCTTACATGGGTAAAAACCCACCAGGGACCCCAAAAAAGTTGGCCTTGCAGGGGGATCCAGGACATTACGCGCTATCTTGTCTCTTTTAGTGCAGGTGTTCTCCTATAAACCACCATAGGGTGTTCTGGAAGCACCCTATTTAGGATAGTAATTTTTTAGATTTAGACAGTGTTTCTTTCTTTCAAAGTTTTTTATTTTTCAAAAAAGACAATACAGATAAACTCTCATATATGGCAGAGAGAAACATTGAAAATGCAAAAGGGATAAGTGGGATCCAAGTCATGTGGAACTGGTAGACAAAATAGAAATGGGACTTGCCTAAAAGTCAGAGGAAAGAACAATGTTGACCACCAGATTTTGGAGCGCAAAAACATTCTTAGGCCTATACCTCCCCGAACTAAGGAAGCCGCTCAGGGTAAAAGGCTCTGAGGACTTGGGAGAGGTCCTAACCCGGGAAGGACACAAGGAGCAGGGGGGGACCGCCCCCCCTCCGGCACTCCTAGTGGGATCATACTGTGCCGAATGATGGGGTCCCCCCACCCCCCGCGCCCCCCCAGGCCGTGACCACCCACAAAATTCTATTGTGTTCTAAGGGAGCGCCCCAGTGTAATCCCTGTATTAAGGGGAAAGATTCTCAAGGTGGGAGAGAGAAAGGAAAGCAAGAAAAAGAAGAGAAAAGGAGTAGAGAGAGGAAGTAGTGGAGATATTGAGGTAGATTCATTCACCCGAGTGTTGGTTTTAGATTTCCTGGGGGGGTATACTACCCGGGGTGATTGAATTTCCCATGAATCGGGCCCATGGTTCCCAAATGATTTCAAACTTGCTTGTCAAGTCTGAAATAATACTAGCTAACTTTTCTTGGGGCATTTTGGTCAGACAAAAGATGTTCCATCTCTTTTACATATTCCACCCTGTCAAGGACCACTACTCCACCCCCTTATTTGGTGGGACGGACAATGATGTCCTGATGTACACATAAAGATTCTAATCCCTTTTTGAAATTTTTACTCATGCTAAATGGTTGAATCTGTATATTGTCTAAGGCCCCTTTCACACCGGGGCGGGGAGCCGCGGTGACGGTAAAGCAGCGCTATATTTAGCGCTGCTTTACCGTTGTTTTAACTGCGGTATTCGGCCGCTCGCGGGTTAAACACCCCGCAGAGCGCCGCCGTAGCGGCGCTTTGCGGCAGTATTGCCGCGGTTTTACCGCGGTGTCCCATTCTAATCAATGGGAAGGAGCGGTATAGGAGCGGTGAACACACCGCTCCTATACCGCTCCAAAGATGCTGCTAGCAGGACTTTTTTTGTCATCCTGCTAGCGCACCGCTCCAGTGTGAAAGCCCGCCGGCTTTCACACTGGAGTTAAAGGGGCCGGATTTTTTCATGCGGTGAAGAGGCACTATTTTTAGCGCTGCACCGCATGAAAAACGCCCCGGTGTGAAAGAGGCCTAAGTCTGCCAAAAGGAAATCCCAAAGGATGTGAAAAAAAGGAAGCTAGAGTCCCAGGAGGGTTAAAGAGGGAAGCATTAGATAATTTAGTGTGAACATAATTATTTAAATTAGCTTTATTTGTGCCAGTATTACCTGTACATACATTGCTAGAACAAGCAGGGTTACAAATCAAATATTGTTTGATATTGATTTTTCTGATATATTTTTGTATATCGATAAAGGTGTCAAAACTTTTGTGGGAGGTGAATATTTTAAATCTCGATTAAGGACTTCTTGTTCTTCCCTAGAAAGTACTTGTTTAGTTATGCTGCGTACACACAATCGGACTTTCCGGCGGGATTGTCCGCCAGACTAGTTCGACCGTGTGTGGGGCTCCGGCGGACTTTTTGTCCCCAAAAGTCCGGCGGACTTAGTTTGAAGTTTTGACTTAAAATTGTCCACAGAACTCGGGAGTCTGGCAGACAATCCCGCCGTCTGTGTGCTAGTCCGCGGGACTTTTGAAATGAACGGACTTGCCGACACACCGTCGTAAAGTCTGTTTATTTTGAACGTGACTCCAGGTAGACGGGACTAGCGAAGGAAGTGAATGCCGCCGCCTCGATTGGCGACATCGACACCTCGCTAGCCCCGTCACCTGGTATGGATTTAAAGGGTAATCCCTACGCCGAAGACACGGCGTGGGGGTCCCCCCCAAATCCATGTCAGACCCTTATATGAGCACGCAGCCCGGCTGGTCAGGAAAAGGGGGTGGGGATGAGCGAGCGACCCGCCCCTCCTGAGCCGTACCAGGCCGCGTGCTCTCAACATGGGGGATGCCCCCCCACCCCAAAGCATTTTGTCCCCATGTTGATGAGGACAAGGGCCTCTTCCCGACAACCCTGGCCGTTGGTTTTCGGGGCCCCCAGATACCGGCCCCCCACCCTAATGTGAATGAGTATGGGGTAAAATGTACCCCTACCCATTCACCTAAGGAAAAAAGTGTAAATAAAAAACGGGGGTCTTCTCACCGAAGCTTTCTCCTTCGTTGCCGCCGTCGTCGTCGTCTGGGGGTCTTTTTCCGACTTCGGGGGTCTTGTCCCGCTCTTCTGTTCTTCTTGCTGGGCCTCCGCTTTCTTCTTCCAGCTCTTTTACTAGCGGTGGCCCGGGCTTCTGTCGCTGTCGCCTTCTGCTTCTTGTTCTTCTTTCTTCTTCCGATGTTGACTCGTCGCTGTCTCCTCTTCTAATGGCTCAGACGCGTTGCGCTGCCAGTTATATAGGGACAAGGGGCGGGGCCACTGAATCATGTCACATGGTGACCACGCCCCATATGATGTCACAGTCGCGGGTGGGGGGCCGGGATCTGGGGGCCCCCTTATTAAAGGGGGCTCCCGGATTCCGATAAGCCCCCCGCCCGCAGACCCCGACAAACAACGGCCAGGGTTGTCGGGAAGAGGCCCTTGTCCTCATCAACATGGGGACAACGTGCTTTGGGGTGGGGGGCCGCAGGGCCCCCCTTTCCCCAGGGCACCCCCCATGTTGAGGGCACGGGGCCTGGTACGGCTTAGGGGGGGGGGGGCGCTCACTCGTCCCCACCCCTTTCCTGACTGGCCGGGATGCGTGCTCGGATAAGGGTCTGATATTGATCTGGGGGGACCCCCATGCCGTTTTTTCGGCGTAGGGATTCCCCTTTAAATCCATACCAGGTGACAGGGCTAACGAGGTGTCAATTTCGCCGATCAAGGCGGCGGCATTGACTTCCTTCGCTAGTCCCATCTACCTGGAGTCACGTTCTAAATGAACGGACTTTTCTCCGTGTGTGGGGGAAGTCCGTTCATTTCAAAAGTCCGCGGATTGTCCGCTGGAAAAGTCTGGGCAAGTAAACATGTTCGGAAAGTCCGTTGGACCTCCGGAAAGTCAGACCGTGTGTACGTGGCTTTAAATTTAAAAATACCTTGATTGTTTACTGTTTTCTTCTCTTTGGCCCTGAGTTTCCTCCCCCTCTGCCCCCTCTCTTGTTTTGTTTGAGTTGAGTTGAGTTGAGTTTAATTGCCCTTGAAAAAAAATGTGTCTGTTCTAGAATATTGGTATTTCTAGGGGAGTTGTTGAGTTGTTGTAATCACAGTCTCCAAAAACTCATCCATAATCACCTCTAGGGGTATGTAGAGGATGTCTGGTTATGACATTTCCCTTATAAGGGTCTCGATCGTTATCTGACAAGGGTGCGTATCTGTTACCATTGTGAGAACCCAAATGGGGTCTATATGGGCCATCAGGCCTCGGATCCCATATGTTGTTGCCTCCATTGGGTCGATTGTAAGGTCTATAGTGACTAATTTCTCCTCTCAGTTGTTGATGTCTAACCGGGGAGTACTGATAACTCCTCCAACCTGGACCATTATGGTAACCAGCGGGAGTGTAGTGCCCATTATGGCCCATATAGCTAGGGAGTCTACCTCTTGGAGGTCTCCCTTTCCCAGTATTAGGAACAGTGGAGTTATTAGCAATGTTACTTGTACCCACTGGATGCTGCGCCACTCCTCCACTAGTTGTAGTTATAGAACTAGCATTCTCTTCAAATTTAAATTTTCCGACTTTGTTGGAAGAATAATCATTTAAGTCTCCATCATACTTCTTTTTCTTTTTGGATTTCTGTTCTGCTTCCTCCTTCACTAATATTTTTTTAAGGACATCAGCTCTATTTGCATAGTCAGAGTTCCCCTTAAATGGGAGAAGTTTCTCTTTAATAGGGTTAACCTCCTCCCTTAGGGTAACAAGATTACACATTTTTCTTTCTAATAAAAAACTAAGGAAACTTTATTCAAATAAATAAACAATTATTTAAGATCAACTTTATCTCTTTGGGGTGTGACCTCCCATCTGAGGCTTTGGGGGAAAACGTACTCCATATACTTTTCCAGATAAAAATATTCCAGGATGTGTGTAACTCAGAGAGCAGAATATTCTTTAGTCTCATAAAAAGACCACTAATCTGTTCCTTTTCTTCAATTTGTCCATTGAATACATCATTAGTATGCAAACTGGGATCTAAAATCAAAGATATCCATGACTCCTAGCAGCAAAAAAAGTATCAATTATACAAAAAAAAGGTTGGGTAAAAACTCTGTGCTCAAGAGTAACTAGATATTGAGTAGAATTTAGCATCTGTCATTTTAAACATGCATTGTTATTTGGTTGCCTTTAAACAATTGTGTCCCTTCTTCAATCTGTAGCTAGGGGATGCTCTGTTTACCTAGCCTCACCTTCTTTTTAGTGTGTCTTTATTTTCAGTTCTGATCACATATATTTGCTGGAGCTAGACATACTATGATTTTGTTGACTGATGTTCACTTGCACAAGTTTTTGATTAAAGCTTTCTATAATCTTCAAGACCTTATTTGGATCAAGTCACTGTCTGCCAGCTCTGCTGAGATTATAGTTTTCAACTGGATCAGTTATAGAGATCACATTTGCAATTTTTAGACTGGGGAAGCAGAACAAGAACCTTGTTGATAATAGTTTTTTGGTTGAAAGTTTGCCAGTGTTTAAGGTATATGTTGAGCTAGTACCTTGAAAATGAAACCTTCAGGACAAGTGAGCTGTTCATACCACAGAGCCTTGTACATCACCAGCATCAGAAGACAAGCCAGAAAAACCATGGTGATCAGGATCAGACCAGTCAGCTTGAGAAGTCAAGAAAACAAAATGAGACATATTTTAGGAATCTTTAAGAAGTAATAACATAAAACATTTTGATGAAATGTTTAGAATGTATTTCTGCAGACAATGGAAGGTCCGTGGAGGTATTTTTTAAATTACAATCACAGCACACATCACATTAAAGGAAGGGCATACATATTTCAAAGTGTTTCAATTAAAAATATAGTCAGTTGTGGTCAAGTGAACTGAGAAGCAAGACTGTGACTCAATCAAGAAGAAATAAGGTTGAATTTATTCTCTCTTGAGAAGAGGAGATTAAGGGGGAATATGATCAACATGTATACATACATAAGTGGTCCATATAGTGAACTTGGTATGGAGTTATTCACTTTAAGGTCATCACAGACAATGGGGCACTCTTACATCTTGAGGAAAAGAGATTTAATCTCCAAATACAGAAAGGCTTCTTCACAGTAAGAGCTCTGAAATGTGGAATAGACTTCCTCAAGAGCTGGTTCTGGCCAGCTCAGTAGATTGTTTTAAAAAATACCTTTATTCTTTCCTAAATGCACATAATATAACTGGATACTAATATTTATAGGTAAAGTTGATCCAGGGAATATCCAATTGCCTCCTGGGGCACCAGGAAGGATTTTTTTCCCAGCTGGAGCAAATTGGATCATGCTTTAAAGGTTTTTTTTGCCTTCCTCTAGATCAACTGTGGTTAAAGCATAGTATATATGGAGGTTTTTGATTTGTGTGTTTTTTTGGGGAGGGGGGTTTTCTGTTTTTTGAATTCAATGGACTTGTGTCTTTTTTCAACCAGATTAACTATGTAACGATTAACTATGATCCTTTCAAGCTCATAGGTTACTATGTGTAGGTAATATAAAAGTCAGAAACATTGACATTTCACACTAAGTATATGATAAAAAAAATTGCATAGGCAGAAACTGTCTTTTAAGTCAACTTTAAGTATAGCCACACCCCCCACCAAGCCATTCCATGGTCAGTAAGGTTTACTATCAAATGAAAGGACTCATAGGGATGCTCGAGAGGTGGTTAGGTGGTGAGAGTAAATTTAAAGTGGAACTGAAGTCTTGTTTATGATAGACTATGAGCAGGCAGGCTATTATCACAGAAAAGACATGCAATGTCTCTTCTGCAGTAATATGCACCTACCTGCCTGCTTGCAGCATTCTCCATCATGTATCTAAGCTGTGCATGCACAGCTCAGCTTACAGCACCGAACTGATCCCTGTGTGACAGGATGAGTGGCTCATGCACAAGCACAGGAATGGCATCATCCTGCATCGGCCAATGATGATGGTTGAAGACTGGCACACAGAAAAAGATGGCAGCACCAGCAAGGGTCGTGGACTGTTGGAGCAAAGATAAGTAAGGATCCCTTTAGTTCCACATTAACCTTTAAAAATTTGAGATTTACAAATAAATTTAACTGCCTATCCATCTGACTCTACTGATCATTTTGATATTTGGTTTTCACTGAAAATATAATGTTTGTGTAAGTATTTTGTCATCATATGCGTTTTTTAAATTGTCTTTGCTTGTGAAAAGTTTACTAGACTTTGGTCTCAAAAATACAAAATTCTCATGTATTAAAGATTCATCAACAAGAGGAGCACATCTTCACAATATTAACACTTAAGGATGCTATTTACTGCCATACCTTGACCTTTTCAGAGACCTCATCATACAGGTTTATGTTTAGTCGTTTAATCCCTGGTACATGAATCTTCCTCTTTTTTTTCTGCTGCAGCTGATATTCTGTCCGAGTCTTTACAATCAACTAGTAAAAAAAAAAAAATAATGTAAAAAAGAGATTGCAAATAACGTGGTATTTTTAATTGTATAGAGGACAAAACAAGCAGACACACAAGACATTTCTTGGCAGCCTAGAATGAGCCTGATACTTTTCAAAATTTAGATTATTAACTATTAAAATAAAACACCCACTTACCATCTTTTTTTATGGGGTTATCCGCATATACATTGGTTCTAGAGGTGGGAGGCTGCCATTTGGTTGTGGTGAGAATAAGCTTGCAACCCAGAAATTGTACATGTGAGAGTATATACTATTTTTACATTTATGTGATTTGTATCTTTTCTAATATAGTTATATCCCTGGTACTGAAAACTTCCTGACAAAGCCAAACCAGGCAAAACAAGTAGAGAACCTGAGGCGATTCAGCTCAAAAAACATTGATTATGAATTGTACTGTTTATAGTGTACTTCATTGACCAAAAAAAATCTATTTGTATGTAAGATTTTATCATGTAATATAATAAAATGATTGTAATTTTAACTGATGTAAAACATTTTGGTTCATTTGCAGCACGAAAGCCCTGCTTCTGTTGTAAATAAGAATTACAAAAAATATATTATGAAATATGTAATTGTAATACCCCAGCGAGACAATGAAAGAAGATTCAATTACACTTGTCACGTGAAATACACCTATTTTCCCAGCTATTGTTGGTTTTCTTATGCTAAGAGGTTCACAAGATATCTGCATTAGAAACGCAAACTCAGTAATGAAAAAGCACAATTTTTCGAAGGCAAGAAATTTTTCTATAAAATTATCTTTTTTCTCTTGCTATTTATTAACATTGTGTATCGCTACCCCCGTAGGGGCCACTGGTGTATGTGGTTGTCTCCCAACCTGCACAGCCCGGCACACAAATTTCCACTCACTTCAGAGACGAGAAGCTGTCCTTGCAGCTTGTTTTTGTTTTTTTTTTAATTAGGGGATTAACTTGGATAGGGAAGGGTGGATATGGGATGCCCATTTGATCAGTAGAACTCTTTAGGGACTTGAACTATATACATCCAGTATACACTTTTTTTCCCTCTTCTACCTTCAGAACAACTTGTTTGCAGACTGTTACTCTCAGGACCAGCTAGCACAGGTTCCAGATCCAACACAGACTCAGCTGAATCTTGCAGGCAGGGACCGTGGGCCCCTTTGGTGTACCAAAAATAGAAGTCTATGGTGCTAGCTGTCCTATCTGTGCCTACTGCTCCCAGCACCACCTCTTCAGGCTCCTTCCAGCCCTCCTGCCTGCAGCTGCCCCTTTCTCCTGCCGTGCCACCCCAGTCCTCCTGACTGACTTTGCATCCATCCCAGACTGCTCCATCCCAGCATGCGCCGTAGACAGTGGTGCCTGTCTTTTGCAAATATCTCCTAAACCGTGTAGGTTTAGGAGATATTTCTTGGACCTACAGGTAAGCCTTAATCTAGGCTTACCTGTAGGTCAAAGTGGTTTGTAAGGGTTTACAACCACTTTAATTAATAATTTGTAATTTATTTCCTTCATCCCTGTGTCCATTGAAGACAAGTGAACCTAATCAAAAACATTACTTCTCATTATTCCCCCTTGATCGACTAATCTTTCCCATGAATTTAGCTCGCCAACTGAGCGGAGGGGTTTCGAAAGAGATTATACAAAATGTTGAATTTGTCTATACCTCCATGTATCCCATGATGTTACCCCATATTTTCCTCGCAGTTCCAATAGTGAACAAAGGACATTTCCCTTCAGGACTTCTTTCAACCTCAAATAATCTGAGGAAGTCAATTTAAAATACAATTTATTATCCTTACCTGGAGGGAAATAATTGTTACCTGTCAACTGCATCAAAGGACTATTATATTGTAATGTATTTTTAAAAAGCTTATCCACTACTCTGTGTTTCTATGGTAATTGGGGCCATTTCTCTAGAGGAACCTCTATACTGTCTTGGGATCCAAATAATCTCGCTCAAGGCTGATTTACTTAGCTCTACTTCTAATGACACCCATTTTTTATACGGAGAACCATGCACCCAGTCCATGACTCTCTGCAGTACTTCCAAAATCTGGAAGGAATAGTCCTCCCCTTTCCTTTGGTCTACTCAAAATTTTATAGGCAATAAGATTGCCCCTGTTATTCCTTTTGCAGTATCAATCTAAGAATTTTAATATAAGCAACGGGAATATTTATTGGGAGAAACTGAAAAATATACAAGGCTTTCAGGAGAGTCATAATTTTGATGACACTTATCCTGCCAAACCATGATAGTCTATGTGCAGGGTATTCTCTCAAGTCTTGTTTAATTTTATTCAATAGGGGCAAATAATTATCCTGATATAGGTCCATTGTTGATGTTGACAGAAACACTCCAAGATATTTCAATCCCCTCCTACTCCACTTAAAGGGATACAGAATTCTGAGATCCCTTACTTCCTCTGAGGAAACTGAGATATCTAATATCTCAGTTTTCTCCATGTTAATCTTGAGATTCGATGCAGCCCTGTAGTCACTAAATTCTCTGGGAGTGTTTGTGTAGGATTCGTTATATATAACATAACAGCATCCTGCAAAAGCGGATGTCTTATGTTCTTGTCCGACAACCTCTATACCTTTTAATTTTATAATTAGCTCTTATAGAAGCTAAAACACAAAGAATAGGGGGGATAGAGAACACCCCTGGCGTGTACCATTATATAGCCGGAAGGTCTCGGACAGAGTTCCATTTACTTGAATTTTAGCCGTAGGATTAGAGTATAGAGCCTCTATCCACCTCAACATTGGTGGGCCCATACCAAATTTATATAGTGTCTGCAACATAAAGTCCCAATCTAACCTATCAAAAGCCTTTTCGGCATCTATTGATAGAAAAAGAACATGTTTTCTTCCTTTTTTTGCTGCATGCATCAGTAAAGTTGTTCTTAATATATTATCTCTTGTCTCCCTCCCTGGACAAATCCTGCTTGATCTTTCTCAATACAATCTGGCATAAATGATCTCAATCGTTCAGCCAAAATCCTTACATATATTTTAATATCCTCTTTGATCAAGGATATCGGCCTAAAGCAAGAGCACAAAGTTTGGTCCTTCCCTTCTTTACCCAAGAGTGATATGTAGGCCCCCAAAGTTTCTTCACGGATCTTCAGGGCTTCCCCAATAGAGTTCATATATAAATGGGAAAAAAGGAGTCAGGGTACCTGAAAACTGTGTAGCCGTCCGGACCCGGACTTTTACCAGCCTTACTTTTCCTAATTGCCTTCTCAATTTCTTCCTTGGAAATATCTTTTTCTAATTTGCTTACGTCCTCCTCTGATAGGGCCGGTAACTTCATCTTCCGTAAATACTGTTCTATTTTATTTCCTCTATTTTGTCTAACTTCACTATCTTGGATATCATTTACTTTATATAGTGATTGATAGTACTCCAAAAGATTTCACTAGTAGAATATTTAATTTCTCCCTTTTTATCTTTAATTTTCACAATATAGTTCTCTCCCAGGTCTGTTACCGAACTCATACTGTATTTTAGCTGTTTGCACTCCTGCTCAAATCTCTCAGAGCCTCACGTTTTCCTAATAATTCCACCTTTACCTTATTGTCATTTACATTTTTACATTTTACAACTGCTCTAATTCCTGAATTTTTTTGTAGGAGAGGTTGTTTTTGTGCTGTCCACATTTTTTTCCTCTTAACTCCTTCTGCTATCAGTCTCCCTCTCATAAATACTTTGTGGGTTTCCCACAGTACAGTTGGCGCAATATTTTCTACGTTGTTCTCTTCTACGTTGAACTTGAATAAATTCAAGTTCCTCTCCAAATCCTCCACTATGCCCTGATCATATAGAAGTGACGACCTCCAGGATCTTTGCCTATCCAGTATATTCTTTAAATCCAGGTTAACTATAACCGGGGACCTCTGTGTGTCTTGAAGAGGGTGCCCCCCCCCCATGACAGCTGAACATTCCATCTCTAGCTTCCACCCAAACTCTCCTGCCCCAGCTGGGTTGACCCTGAGTATTTGAGGGGTCCTGCCCCCTGCCAACCCTCTGTAATAGCAGGGGGAAATTACCAGAGAAGCTGCTGATGAGTCATCCAGCCTACCTGAGTCACTCACCTGACCCAAAAAAAACACACAGGCTTGGCTGCCAGCCTAAAAATGTACCTTCACTAACACAACAAAAATCCTAGCACTAGCAGGGGGTGCTACACTTGTATAGTGGGCATCACTAATACAGGTGTTAACATCTTCATACTTTTCTAGGGCTATATACTGTATATTGTTTTCTTCGATCTATATACTTCAAAGGTAGCGTATCGCTCGACCCTGCAAGGGCCGCAGATTTTCCACAGGTTCCTCTCTCAAAATAGTGCAGCGGCAGCCAGGCACACAGCAACATTCACTCTTTCTGGCTCAATAAACAGTCTAGGTGTTGCCTTTTTCTGTATTGCTGAATAAACTTGAATAGGGCATAGGGAGGTGTGGGATACTCCATTAAATCTGAACAGCAATGAGAGGACAGTCTTCGCTTTGGGGCAACGCTTAGGATAGTCCGCTTTAGTAATGGCCCAGAAATTGGTCTGCACTGAGACAATGTCAGCAAAATCCCAGGTCAGGCAAGCACTAGTACTGACACACAAGGTATAGCAGCAGCAACAGTCAAACAGGATCCTGCAATCAGTTCTTTACTCAAAATGTTTTTGGATTCTTGGATGCCTTCTTCCAATATTAGGCAGACATTTGCCTAGTAAACTCTCCAGACCAGATCCTCAGTGAAATCCCTTGCTTAACTTCAGAGATTCTCAGCAAACAGTCCCCCCAGCTTTAGTATAGCTGTGACCTAGATGAGCATGAGAAGAATTTCAGCTGGACTGCCTAGAAGGCCAGCAGCCCTTCAGACTGGGAACTTCTAACCCTGGACAAGAATAGTGTAGCTCCAAATTCAAGACCAAAATCCCTCCCCCAGGGATTGGCTGAGATAACATAAATATTCGGGTTGCTTTTTTGCCTTTTCAGCCCACTAATTTCCTTAATCCTCCAGAAGGCAGTGGGGAACAATCAAACCTGCAACCAGTGGAGCTAAGAACAGCCCAAAGCAATCACAAGCTGCTCCACTGATTACAGTGGAGCCCAAAAAAAAAACTATACCTAGCTTTCCTTGCAACCTATCTAAGAATCCAGAATTAATGCCCAAGTACACATAAGATCACAGTTCTACCCCTGCTTTTGCTCTCTTTTCTCAGTCTTCAAATGTTGCTGGAGAATTGAGCACGGGGAGAATGACAACATTTTTCATGAAAGACAAGTGAGCAAAGTTCTAACAACAACAGAAAAGAAGAGTTTGCAGATTTGAAGTCTCCATATTATGTTTGTCTTAACGGGACTCTGTTACTTGAATAAGGAAAGCTGCTAAGCAGTATAAATTGTAGGCACCCAGAGGTGCCTTCACATATCTGCAGCAGCTTTCATTGCCTTCTGGTATATCCCAATGCTAGACTGTTCTAAATGGGCAAAACTGGCAATTCCAGATAGTATCAGAGCATGTCAACAACTCTCTCCTGCTTATTTACATTCCTAGTGGCCAAATACTATGATTGGCTGCCTTGTTGGCCAATAAGAATATGTGAGGGGCAGGCAATCTTCATAACTACCAGGAAGTGTCAGAGCTTTTCCTTTTTAGAAAGACAAGGAGAGCTGCTGTAGATCCAGGGAATACGGCACTTCAAGTTTTAATGAACCAGTGTGTGATGAGACAAACAAGAGTCCTACCATAATGAGAGAGCAGATGTAAATATAAAGTATGTAGAGCATTTTCCAATGTATTTTTACCGATATGGATTCATGGAATTTCAAAAGATTTGAAACAAACTTATTCATTTCACTCATATACAATTTCGATTATGTACAGAAAATTATTTACAACAGATTTATTGCAGGAATGTAATACTCATCAAGTATGGCACTCTGGACACACATTACATAACTATCACAGTAAAGTGAACTGAGCTTGCCAATAATGTAGTTCATATCTAACCTTTTCAGGAAATGGTTGCTCCAATTGGTCAACATCGAGGGGTGTTATCAAGGGCACCTTGTCCTCATCCAAACCTTGTTCATTGTCACCTTTATCTGCCAGATTAACCCCTAGCTGCACCATTGTCTCAGGTACAGCTAAACCGTAAGGAATATCTGAAAACAATAACAAAACAAAATTGATAAAATGGTAAAGCGTTAGCATCTCCGGTGGCAACAACAATAACAACTAGGTAACAATGTAGGATGAAATCTTTCCACCAGGGACAAAAAGCAATAAAAACTGTTTTAGTAGAGTGAGAAAAGATTTAGGACCCCTGTCGGAACCAAACTGCTGTGTGCCCAATGGAGAAAATAGGATTTTTATAACAGCTTACCTGTAAAATCCTTTTCTTGGAGTACATCAGGGGACACAAAGCCACAGTAATAACTGTATGGGTTATAGGCCACCTTTAGGTGATGGACACTGGCACACCCTAAACAGGAAGTTCAACTCCCTATATAACCCTCCCCTTACCAGGAGTACTTCAGTTTTGTAGCAAAGCAATACACTTGTAACCAGAAAGAGGGGAGGGACCTCTGTGTCCCGTGATGTACTCCAAGAAAAGGATTTTACAGGTAAGCTGTTATAAAAATCCTATTTTCTTTATCGTACATCACGGGACACAGAGCCACAGTAATAACTGTATGGGCTGTCCCATAGCAATGCTATCTGAGGGGAGGGAGACACAAACAAAGTAGGGTGCCATTAGACCTGTGGACCAATACTGCTGCCTTCAGCACACTGTGCCTAAAGGCGATATCCACATTCCTTCTTACATCCACCTGATAGAATCTGGTGAATGTATCGACTGAAGACCAAGTTGCTGCTTTGCAGATTTGAGCCATGGAGGCTTGGTGATGCACTGCCCACGAAGCAAAATGCACAGATCTGGTGGAGTGAGTTTTGATTTGAAAAAGTGGAACCTTCCTTTTTAACTGTAAGCTTGAATAATTACTTGCCGAATCCACTTGGAAATAGTAGATTTCTATGCTACCTGTCCTTTTCTAGGACCTTCAGGCAACACAAATAAAACATCCATTTTTCGAATCTGAGCAGTCGCCTTCAAATAGACTTTGACTGCTCTCACTACATCAAAAGAATGTAGCGACTTTTCTTCCGTAGAACAGGGTTCTGGAAAAAATGAAGGTAGAACAATATCCTGGTTTAAATGAAAACCTGAAACCACCTTTGGCAGAAAGCTAGGATGAGGACGCAATACCACCTTATCCTTATGAATAATTAAATATGGCTCTTTACAAGTAAGAGCAGCCAATTATGATACCCTTCTTGCAGAAGGTATGGCAACCAGAAAAAACAACTTCCTTGTCAAAAGGACCAAGGTAGTATGCCGTATCGGCTCAAAAGACTGTTTTTGTAAAACCGACAAAACCAAATTCAAGTCCCCAGGTTTTAAGGGGGACCTAACTGGCGGAATAAACCGTGTCACCCCCTGTATAAAACTACGGACCAGGGAATGCGAAGCAAGTGGTCATTTGAACAATACCGAGATCTGGCCTTTGATGGTACTCAAGGCCAGCTTAATTTCTAATCCTATTTGCAGAGAGGTGAGGATTCTACCTATAACATCATTTCTAGGATGCCAACCCCTGGACTCCAGGAAACATATGCCTTCCAGACTCTATAATAAATTACTCTGGAAGCTGGCTTCCTTGCATTAATTAATGTAGATATCACTGAGCCTGAAAGCCCACGATTCTTCAGAATGTGGGTTTCAATAGCCAAACCATTAAATTCTGCGTTTGTAAGGTAGGATGGAACATCGGTCCATGCGATAGCAGGTCTGGACGTGGGGGTAGGGTCCATGGGGCCTCTACCACCATCTTTATGATCTCTGCATACCAAAATCTTCTGGGCCACGCTGGGGCCACAAGAACCACCGACTTCCTTTCCTGCCTAATCCTGCAAAGAATTTGTGGTAGCAGCAGAATAGGAGGGAATGCATAAATCAGTGAGAACTGATCCCACGTGTCACCAACGCATCTGTTCCATATGCGAGTGGATCCCTTGCTCTTGACACAAAGTTGTCGACTTTGTTGTTGAACCTGGACGCAAACAGATCTACGTCCGGGATCCCCCATCTTTGGCATATAGCCAGGAAGATGTCGGGGTGAAGGGGCCATTCCCCCGGGAACAACTGCTGGCGACTCAAGTAGTCCGCCTGCCTATTCTCTACTGCTGGAATGAAGATTGTGGATATGCACAGCACATGCTTTTCTGCCCAGGTTAGGATATGGTTTAACTCTCCCTAGGCTGCATGACTTCTGGTGCCCCCTTGGGGATTGATGTAAGCCAAGCCACTGCTGTGGCATTGTCGGATTGAATCCTGACAGGACAAATCCGCTACCTGAATGTCCAGGCCCTTAGGGCTAGGCGCGCTGCCTGAATCTCTAGAATGTTGATGGGCAAGGTCCTTTCAGTTTTGGACCTTTCCCTTGGACAGTCGCCTCTTCCAGAACTGCTCCCCAACCCGAAAGGCTGGCAGCTGTTGTAACCACCTTCCAGGTAACTGGTAAGAAGGATTTCCCCTTCTGCAGATTCTTGGAAATCCTCCACCAACTGAGGCTCTGGCGCACCTTTGGAAAATTGCATTGGAAAATCTAACACTTGGACCTTCTTGTTCCAGGTTGACAGGATACTGTTTTGCAGCAGTCTCAAATGAGACTGAGCATAGGGAACCGCTTCAAATGAAGCCACCATCTTTCCCAACAACCTCATGCCAAGGCGAATAGAAGGACCCTTCTTTGCCCTGACCACCTGAACAAGCTCCTTTTATGGAACTGATCTTTGCCTGGGGTAAAAACACCCTCTTCTGGGCTGTATCTATAACCAGACCCAAGTACTCTTATTCCGTGTACACACGACCAGACTTTTCGACAGACTAAATTCTGTCTGACTTTTTCATGGACTTTCGATGGACTTTTGGCGAATTGGACTTGTCTACACACAATCACACCAAAGTCAGATGGATTTGACCATAAAGACGTACGACCAGACTAGAATAACCCCCCCACTCAACTTCATAGTCAGTAGCCAATAGCTGCCCTAGCGTCGGTTTTCATCCGTCGAACTAGCATACAGACAAACTGATTTTTCAACCTGACTCAAATCCGTCGGAAAGATTTGAAACATGTTCTAAATCTAAAGTCCGTCTGATTTTTCGACAGCAAAGGTCCGATGAAGCCCACACACTGTCTAATTGTCCGACGGATTTGTTCCGTCTGACCTTTGCTATCAAAAAGTCTGGCCGTGTGTACACGGCATAAGTCTTCTTAATGTTTTTTAAAGAAGATCTCTCTAGGTTGAGGACCCAACCTAGGTATTCCAGGTAGTTGATTGTGGTGACCATGCTTTGGTCTAAACAGGCTACCGACCTGTCTATCAAGAGCAGGTCATCTAGGTATGCTACAATTGTTATACCTTGAGTCCTTAATCTGGCCAGAGGAAGGGCCAGAATTTTTGTAAACACCCGAGGTGCGGTAGCTAGACCAAAAGGCAAGGCTACAAACTGAAAATGGAGCCTTTCTACTTTGAAACGCAGATATTTCTGGTGAGCAGGGAAAATAGGCACATGCAGGTATGCATCCCTGATGTCGATTGACGCCAGAAGTTCTCCTCCTCGTAGGATGGAGACAACAGATCAGATTGATTCCATGCGAACAGAGCGAATATTCAGGAACCGGTTTAGATCATTGAGATCTAGAATGGGTCTGACATCCCCATTTGATTTTGGCACCTTGAAAAGGTTTGAAAAACCCCTACTCCTTCACGGGGACCGACATGGTCCTTTTTGAGACAAAAATCGACCTAATGCTTGAAAAACAGACTTCTTTTTCTCTGGATCTTTGGACATTTGACCTGAGGAATATGAGGAGACAGGAAATCTCGGAACTCTTGTTTGTAAGCTAGAGCTATTATGGAGACCACCCATCTGTCTCGAAACTCCTCCTGCCAAACCCTTGAGAACTGCAGAAGTCTTCCCCCCACTCAAGCGAGCGGAGGCACCCCTTCATAAGAGACTTTAGCGTTCTGTCTTGTAGGTTCCCCCCCAGGACTTCTTTTGTCCCTGGGGTTGACCCTGAGGTCCTCTTGAACCTGACGGTGGAAGCCATCGCGACTGCCTGGAGGCTGACGCCCCTGGCACTGGAGAAAGAGCCCGTTTAAATGGGGGGCGATTACTCCTCTTCTTAAGTGACAAAGGGGTACCGCGGAAAGGAAAAACAGCCAGGAGCTTTTTGCATGGCGCTTCGGCTGACCAACTTTTAAACCATAAGATTCTAAGCATATGCACCAACCCAAGCGTAAGGCGAGAGGTTTGCACAATAGAATCTCTGATGCGTCAATTGCAAAACACAAAGCCCCTGGCAGCTCGGCTGAATCTTGGGCCTGCTGTTCAGGGAAAACCTTGAGCACCTGTCTCAAATGGTCTCTCAGGGATTGACATAACCCAATTGCCACCACTGCAGGTTGTGATAAAGAACCTGCCAAAGAGAAAACATTTTTTTAACAGGAATTCCAATTTTTTTTTTCAGTTGGATTCCTAAACATTTGTGTAATGTGTGTCAACCGGACAAGTCAAACTTTTATTTACAGAGGATATAGCAGCGTCAATTGCTGGTATACTCCACCTCTTAGTAAATTTTTTCCTCCATAGGATAAAGTGTTGAAAACTTTTTAGGAGGGAAAAAATGCTTATCTGGGTGATCCCACTCAGAATACATAAGCTTTTCCATCAATGAATGGACAGGAAAGGCACGCAAGCTTGAGGGGGCTTTAGTGAACCCAAACTTTAAATGTGGAGCGGACCATTTCAGTATGAGATTGCACCAGCAATTTCTCAGCTTGTGAAGCTGAAGAAGGTCCTTCCCCACCTTGATCCCTCGGAAGAGGAGTCATCAGTCTCATCACAGTCCCCTGAGGGGGATTTATCTTCCTCCCCCACTGTTCCTCTGTTTGAGGGTCCCGGTAGTAGAAGGGGACCTAATGTGTTTTCTTCCACTCTGTGAAGATGTGATTAAAAACGCTAACCTTCTCTATAATCTAATCATGGATGAGGAGAAAACCTCCTCAGTAATATAGACAGGGGCTGAAATGTCGGAAGCAATTGCAACCCCTGACAACCCCAATGGCTCACTCTGACCAGCCTTCCTAGGCCCTTCGGGGGGATGGTGTTGCAGAGGGAGGGTCCTTATCCTTTCCTGTCCCAATGATAGGGTCACCAGAACAGGATATAAAAGAAAATGTCCCCAGACAGGGACAAGACAGTCTTAAAAATCTGAAGGAATTTCCAACCATTACCTAAGCAAAATAAGAAAAAAAAGGTTGGGATACAATTATACTTTCAAGCTAATTTTGTACTGCCTTAATGTGAATAGCAGGCATCTTCAGGAGTTTGAACTCGGTCATCCCTAGTGTTGTGCTACTGCACCTCAAAACTGAGTCACTTCATAATGTTGGTAGCTCTCTCGCTGGTATTGGCCACACACCCCGTGCAACTTACTATTGGTAAGTGGGGATTCCCACCACAGCGATTGTATAATAAAAAAGATAATAGGACCAAATGTTTAGCTTAGTAAAGTCCAAATGACATCAATTCAATTGTTTTAACAGAAATACTGTAAATGTGTATGTACAACATAAAAAAAAAGCAACTTGGATATAACATAGAAAGCACATACAATAACTAGGATAACAAGAAAAGTAACTGAACTAACTTACAGTAAACGAGGCTAGGCTAAACACGACAAGGCAGACCTTGTGAGCAAGTCATTTGAAATCAAGCTCAGGTTTTCAGACTGGCCAAAAGTGCAACTGTTTCCCAAAACATCAAAATGGTTTATTACAAAAGTGACATATTTGGCCTAACATTATTCTAGTTTCAGAAATAAGCTTCAATGCTGAGGTAATAGAAGCCTTCGAAAATGCTATGTCTTTTTTCCTCTCTTCCTTCCTTCCCCGTGACCCTACCTTGTTATTTGTTTTTGTTCTTGGTTTCACAATAAATGTACACATTATAATTTATAACAATACATCCACTATCAGTGGCGTGGTGAAGAAACCCATTTGGTATTGTTAACTGTTGCCTTGAACAGCCAAGGTTTGCGTTTGATCAACACAGCCATTCTTTATCATTCAGATGGTCAATTGTAGTCAGCACATTAATTGATTAATGTTGTATTAAAATCACACTTTATGTGGTATTGTGTAGTCATTATCAGCAACCGAGGATTCTGACCCACAACCACAGCTGGGGAGAGAACAGGAGCAACTATGACAAAAGAGAAACAATGTGTGTAACAGGGTCTTCATTATTCTGTGACACTATTTGTATTGATTTTCAATAGATGTGGCTAAATACTGATCTTCAGCTAATAACCTACGCTTTGAATGTCCTAAGTCCACCATATTGGCAATAGGGTCTTAGTCACATTCAGCTCAGTTTCTCCACAGAACACAATCTCTGGTCATCAACTTTCTGGGTCCCTTTCTCACATGACTATGCTTTCTGGACACGTTAAATATGGCTTGACGATAGATGTTCTAATGGTTTTTAAGGCAGGACAACATGGAAAGTTTCCTGTGTTGACTTTCCACTCTCAGCCATTCACCACCTACATTGTAGGGAACAAATGTAATATGCTTCCTCTACGCCCAAGTAGAACATCCAAGGTAGCCAGAGTTTTTTTAAGAGGTCCTGCCAGAAGGGGAGATTCTTACAGCACTTCACATGCCTAGACCCAGAGGCCTGGTGGCAACATAATTGTTAATGTTGCATCCTCACTAGACAAAAACCTATTGGATAGAAGCATGTGTCAGGTAGATAATTAAAAAAGTTAAATTCTGAAGAAAAATCGTATGCAGCTGGCATAACAATTGATATAAATTGTGTACAAATAATACACGTATAAATGTCGCGCTAAGGTAGTAGAAACACCAAATGTATGAGGTTAATGATGTATGATAAACACAAAAATAAAGCATATTAATAATATCAAAAAGAGTCTAAAAGTACATAGTGTCCAAAAACATTATGCTCAGTGCCATAACAAGGATCCTATGGGTACGCTATTTTTGGCTATTGACAGATATGTAGCACCATGGAGAGGTGGGTCTACCAAGAAGGGGGGGGGGGTCTCACAGTTGGAGACATGGTGGGCTCAGATCCTTCCTTCCATATGGAATGAATGTGGAATGGAATGTTACCATATTTAATAATAATGCATGACACTCCTTCCCCATATCAAGTCAATTGTATGTATTTATTATGCTGTCCTCATTTGTTCTTCATTCAAGTATATTTCTTAATTCTCTATTTTATATGTGGTATATTATATGTGTGTTATTATTGCACATTAAGTGCCCCACTTTCAATGCCTTTTAAAAAATATGTAGCTATATACCGCATATATCAGATTGTTCCACGGCTCACATGTAACTCAGACCCGGCTGGCCACTTGCTGCTCTCCTCCAGGCTAACATCAGCAGAGGATTTTCAGCCCTGCCCGCTGCAGCTGTTAGATGGAGAGAGGAGAGTTGTGTGCTGGGCAGTCACATGAGCACAGAGGAACAGTCTGAAATATGTGGTATACAGCTACATATTTTTTAAAAGGCATGTACACTTGAACAGTGGGGCACTTAATGTATTATAAGAGGGCATTCATTAAGACAGTTATTTTAAAACTTGTAGAGTATTATTGGGGGGCGCTCTCCCAGGAGGGGTGGGGGGAAGTCAGGATGACGTCACCCGCCAGTCGATTATGCCGGTCATAGCATCGATGCCGCATCGTGTACACCCGAATCGAGATGCATCGATGCTACAATTATATTCAACACCCCGAGTTGCAAGGTCAGTGGGTCTAAAATAAGGTTTGCAATGAAAACAAAAGGCTTTTATTTAAAGATTTAATTAGTATGTTAAGGAGGGGGGAAGGAATAATCAAGGAAACCAAAATATAGAGAGATTAAATTCCAACTTTAAACCTAAACTCCAGCTACTTTGTATGAAATGTATTCAGTACATCTATGATATTTCAGTGACTCTGCTGTGAAATTTGAAGATACATTAATTCTCCACAATGCCAATTGCTACAGAAGTAAATGTTTTAAAGCACTTTTACTGTTTGTTCTGAATATGTAAATACTTTAGTGAACATAGTCTGGGCATGGGAATCGCATTAAGCTGCGAGGGCATGAATTAATGAAGAATAAGTAGTAGCGTGCTTAAGTGTAATTTCAATTAATTAAATGCTAGGGGCATGTTCTATTTGGCAGGGGGCAAATTTATATTGTGCATACAAAAAAGAAAGAAATATTGGATATCAAGCATCCTTACAAAGACAGCAGCTAGCCTACAAAATATATGGATTGTCTTCTATAGAATGTAATTCTTTTTTAAAATCATGTTTTTAATTTAACAAATTCAAGGTATATGCCAGAGCAGAGTGATAGGGTTGGCCATTTCAGCTGACAATTTTTTTTGTCAGTTTTAGTTCTCATGTGTCCCAAACTGTCATTCTTTCAGCAGGGCCATAGATAGACCTTGAGTACCCAAAGGGATATAAAGAGGCATCATGCTCTGCCAATGCCAATGCAAACTGTGCAGTGTAAGGGGTTTCAAACCTAAGCCACTGTCCTTGTACCCACAAAATATGCTTTAATTAAAGTGTCATTCATAAGCAGGAAGTTAACATATGTTTTTCTGCACACAGTCTACCTTCAAGAAGAACTTCATTAACTACTTCAGCCTCGGAAGATTTTACCCCCTTCATGACAAGGCCATTTTTGCTATTGAGCACTGCGCGGTCATGCAATGCTGTACACAAACAAAATGTATATAATTTTTTTCACACAAATAGAGCTTTATTTTGGTACTATCTGATCACTACTGGGTTTTTTATTGTTTGCAATATAATCCCCATACTGTTTTTTTTATTGTTTGCAATATAATCCCCAAATCTTGAAAAAAAATTATATTTTTTACTTTCTTCTAAAAAACACAACCAATAAAAATGTAAAAAATCGAATTTCTTCATAAATTTTGGACAAAATGTATTCTGCTACATTGTAAATTGTATATTGAATGGTTTGTGAGAAAGTTATAGCGCCTACAAACTATGGCATATATACTGAAATTTTTTTTTTTATTCTACTAATGGCAGCGATCAACAACTTATAATCAGTGATGTAAGTAACTCAGTTAAAATAAACAGAGTTACTTAACGCAGTTACTTTAGAGGGTAACGAGTAATCTAACTGATTACTCTTCCCATCATGGTAACGCCATTCCCATTACTTGGGCGGCGTTACCGCAATTACATCTACCGCCCGGGAGGCCCACTGTGGCCGCGCTGCCTGCCCCCCTCCCTGCTCGTTCCGCCGCGGGGAGGGGGGCTTTCGCCCGCTGAGAAGAGGCAGAGACTCAGAGAGACTGTCTGGACCACCCCATCCTGCCCCGCCTATCCAGAGAGAGAGAGAATGTAGGGAGGCTGGACGGACACTGAAAAATTAAGTCAGCTGACCAGTTGACACCAATCGAGTGAAGGGGAGGGTCTCTCTCTCTCCCCATGAGGAAAGGCATCCCTGGAGGCATTGAAGTAAGTGACTGTCTGACAATTCGAACTGCAGTGCAATCGATCCATCCAAAGTCCTCCACCACCTCTGCTTCTTACTGATCCCATCCCTACCCACCCACAATCACTTCTACAACAGAGGTGATGGGGGGATAGGGTAGGAATGTGATCAGTGGTGGTGGTGGATGGGATCAGTAAGAGGCAGAGGTGGTGATGGGAGAGGATGGCACCACCACCGCTGCCACCCCCCCTAAGTACACCACCACTGCCACCCCCCCAAGTACCACCGCTGCCACCCCCCCCAAGTACTGTACACCACCACCACTGCCACCCCCCAAGTACCACCGCTGCCACCCCCTTTAAGTACCACCGCTGCCACCCCTGTCACAGTTACTTTGCTGAGTGACTAATTACTTTTCCAATGTAGTAACCGAGTTACTAACACAATTACTTTTTGGGAGAAGAAATTTGTAACTTAACTAATTACTTTTTTAAAGTAAGATAACCAACACTGCTTATAATGGGACTGCGATATTCCGGCAGCCAATCTGACACTAACCGATGCTGGGGGGAACTGACTAACTGATATCACCAGTGACATTAATACAGTGATTATACTATACACTGTCAATGTACTAATGACACTGGCTGGGAAGGGGTTACATTAGAAATGGGTCGAACAACCCCCGGTTCGGTTCGCACCAGAACAGCCAAACATCACAAAAAGTTTGGATCCAAACAAGAACCCCATTGAAGTCTATAAGATCCGAACTTGAAAAATCAAAAGGCTTTTTTTGAAGACTTATATGCAAGTTATTGGCCATAAAAAGGGTATGGGGGCCCGGGTACATATATCAATGCAATTTTTTTTTTTTTAAAACTGTAGTTTTTAAAGGAGCAATGATTTTAATGCTGCTTAAAGTAAAACAATAGAAATGTAAAATGTCTTTAAATATAGTGCCAAGGGGCTTAGCGTGCCTGTAACGTGATGCATCTGTACCGTATATAGAACCTGCTGCAGCAAAACTGATATTTAAAAAAAAAAAATAAAATTTAAATGTACTTCATGGCTGCAAGCTATTGCCGTCATCCTTGCAATACAGAACCCCCCCCCCCAAAAAAAAAATCTATACCAGACCCTTATCCGAGCATGCAGCTCAGCAGGTCAGGAAAGGGGGGGTGGACGAACAAGCGCCCCCCCCTTCTGAACCAAACAAAGCCACATCAGGAAGCTTATTTAACCAGGGGGCCCCCAGATCATGCCCCCCATGTGAATGAGTATGGGGTACTTAGTACCCCTACCCATTCACCGTAAAAAGTGTCAAAAATAAATAAAAACACAGTTTTTGACAATTCCTTTATTAAAAAAAATAAAAAATATCCCCTGATGATGATCCATCGTCAATCCCTACACTGCCGGCGGACCCCAAAAAATAAATAAACACTCCACCCACAACTAAGGCTAACCGCCTACTGCAGGCTCTGCCGTTTGACAGTTTTTATATACAGTATCTCACAAAAGTGAGTACACCCCTCACATTTTTGTAAATATTTTATGATATCTTTTCATGTGACAACACTGAAGAAATTACACTTTGCTACAATTTAAGTAGTCAGTGTACAGCTTGTATAACAGTGTAAATTTGCTGTCCCCTCAAAATAACTCAATACACAGCCTTTAATGTCTAAACCGCTGGC
This sequence comes from Lithobates sylvaticus, assembly GCA_028564925.1. Taxonomy (NCBI): domain Eukaryota; kingdom Metazoa; phylum Chordata; class Amphibia; order Anura; family Ranidae; genus Lithobates; species Lithobates sylvaticus. The sequence goes on from CM053036.1 coordinate 177,042,887, forward strand.
AACAAAAGTGAGTACACCCCTAAATGAAAATGCCCGAATTGGGCCCAAAGTGTCAATATTTTGTGTGGCCACCATTATATTTCACCACTGCCTTAACCCTCTTGGGGGTTCACCAGAGCTTCACAGGTTGCCACTGGAGTCCTCTTCCACTCCTCCATGACGACATCACAGAGCTGGTGGATGTTAGAGACCTTGCGCTCCTCCACCTTCCATTTTAGGATGCCCCACAGATGCTCACCAGGGTTTAGGTCTGGAGACATGCTTCGCCAGTCCATCACCTTTACCCTCAGCTTTTTTAGCAAGGCAGTGGTCATCTTGGAGGTGTGTTTGGGGTCGTTATCATGTTGGAATACAGCCCTGCGGTCCAGTCCCTGAAGGGAGGGGATCTTGCTCTGCTTCAGTATGTCACAGTACATGTTGGCATTCATGGTTCCCTCAATGGACTGTAGCTCCCCAGTGCCAGCAGCACTCATGCAGACCCAGACCTTGACACTCCCACCACCATGCTTGACTGTAGGCAAGACACACTTGTCTTTATACTCCTCACCTGGTTGCACCACACACGCTTGACACCATTTGAACCAAATACGTTTATCTTGGTCTCATCAGACCACAGGACATGGTTCCAGTAATCCATGACCTTAGTCTGCTTGTCTTCAGAAAACTGTTTGTGAGATTTCTTGTGCATCATCTTTAGAAGAGGATTCCTTCTGGGACAAAAGGCATACAGACCAATTTGATGCAGTGTGCGGTGTTTGGTCTGAGCACTGACAGGCTGACTCCCCCACCGCTTCAACCTCTGAAGCAATGCTGGCAGCACTCATACATCTATCTCCCAAAGACAACCTCTGGATAAGACGCTGAGCACGTACACTCAACTGCTTTGGTCGACCATGGCGAGGCCTGTTCTGAGTGGAACCTGTCCTGTTAAACCGCTGTATGGTCTTGGTCACCATGCTGCAGCTCAGTTTCAGGGTCTTGGCAATCTTCTTATAGCCTAGGCCATCTTTATGTAGAGCAAAAATATTTTTTTTTCAGATCCTCAGAGAGTTCTTTGCCATGTTGAACTTCCAGTGACCAGTATGAGAGAGTGAGAGTGATAACACCAAATTTAACACACCTGCTCCCCATTCACACCTGAGACCTTGTAACACTAATGATTCACATGACACCGGGGAAGTAAAATTGCTAATTGGGCCCAATTTGGACATTTTCACTTAGGGGGTGTACTCCCTTTTGTTGCCAGCGGTTTAGACATTAATGGCTGTGTGTTGAGTTATTTTGAGGGAACAGCAAATTGACACTGTTATACAAGCTGTACACTCACTACTTTACATTGTAGCAAAGTGTCATTTCTTCAGTATTATCACATAAAAACATATAATAAAATATTTACAAAAATGTGAGGGGTGTACGCACTTGTGAGATACTGTAGGTCTGATGAAGGAGCGATCCGTGCTTACTCCAAAAAGCGTTACCGCCCCCGCCTGCCATCTCTTTCTATGCCGTGCGTTCCAGCATGGTTACAGAAGCCAGGCGGCCATCTTGCTCCTCGCTTCTCCCCCTTGGATATCTAATACAGCTGCTGGTCCGCTTATCTCCCCCTAGAGGCGCAGGACTAAGCAAGGACATTTTTTTATGCTGACATGCCTACTTATACCATGGATCTTGTAAGTGTTTTTAAGCATTGTTCCTAATTAAACATTGTGAATGCTGCACTTAGAATCGCCTTCTTGTTCTTCTTCTAAATTCTATTAGAGTCGCTTCTCTTCGCTGAAGTGCTGTTGCAAGTGACATTTCTCTTATCTATTGTTGCTGCTGCTTATACTCATTGGGAGTTTGCTGTTGGTACTGGAGGAATTACTCTTACAGAAGCGCCCTTACTTTTTTCCTCTTTACGTCGGGAACAAGTCACATACAGCCCAGCAGAGTGAAATGTTCAGGAGAATGTCATATACAGCCCAGCATAAAGAGTACAGTCATCAGGATTGTCATATACAGACCAGTTATCATCCATACAGTATATTGTATTTACAGCATATTTATTAGTACCACGTTATATATATATACAACAGTCAGGAGCATGTTATGTACAGCCCAGCACACAGTGCAGTCGTCAGAAAAATGTCATATACAGCCCAGTTCACAGTGTGCAGTGGTCAGGAACATGTCTATGAGGAAGTGAGCTATAATCTGGTGTGAGCAGGGTAATAGGTAGCAGGTACAAAAGCTCCCTGGGGTGAGCACACTTTTAGGCACAGATACCAGCTCAGTGAGATAGTGACAAACAGTTCAGTGTTTTTTTTTTTGTGCTATTTACAAGTCTATTTACAGGTGCTGTACAGATTTCCAGAAAAAAGAAAAGCAAAACATACAAAAACAAGATCCTAGCCATGTCCCGGCACTAACTATACAAACAACACGCCCTTACTATCAGACTGAGCAAGCCTAATGCCGCGTACACACGACCGGACTTTACGGCAGAAAAGGTCTGGCGGAAAGACTGTTACCTCCTTTTGCCCAGAAAGTGCATTCCCACTGTCGAAGGCAAAGGGAAAAAATGTCAAAGTAAAATAAGCTAAAAAGAAGACTGAAATGACATGAAATCATAGGTTGGTTAAAAGATCAGATTTATAAAAAAATGCCTCTCACACATCGTCAGGCAGAGCAATGGCCCCCCTACCCACAAAGTACTGCATATATTGGTCCCGGACCACACGGGCATTTAGAGGGGGCAAGCCTGGACGTGCCACTCGAAGGGCTGTGAGTTCGGCATTTGGAGGGCCCTCCACATCTGGGCCAACGGGCACCACATAGTTCCTGTTATGTCTTTTGAGGAAGTTGTGCAATATGCAACAGGCAAGAACTATGTGGTTCAGTTTGTATTCCGCCAAGTTAAATGCCGTCAGGAACAGGCGGAAGCGGCTGGCCAGGATGCCAAAAGCGTTCTCCACAACTCTTCTGGCTCTGGACAGCCTGTAGTTGAAGACCCTCTGGTCCGGGGTGAGGGTCCTCATCGGGAACGGCCTCATCACATGGGGAGTCAACGCAAACGCTTCATCTGCGACAAAGACGAAGGGGAGTCCTTCGGCATTCTCCTCTGGAGGTGGCAAGCACAGACTGCCACTTTGGAGACGCCAGTAGAACTCCGTGTGCGTAATGGCCCCACCATCCGATATCCGGCCGTTCATCCCCACGTCCACATACATAAACTCGTATGTTGCCGACACCACCGCCAACATCACTACACTATTAAACCCTTTATAATTATAATAGTAGGACCCCGAGTTGGGCGGTGGGACGATGCGGACGTGTTTCCCATCAATTGCCCCTCCGCAGTTAGGAAAGTCCCAACGGCTGGCAAAGTGGGAGGCCACAGTCTGCCATTCCTGTGGCGTGGAAGGGAACTGTGGAGTGAAACAAGAAAAAAAAAAATAGTCACTTTGCACCTAAACATTGCAAGCAGATTAGACAATCAACATCTTGGAACAAGAGCATTGTCTAAAATTGGAGGCTGGAAAGTATTTGCACAGAAAAGTAGAGGCTCCCCTTCACAGATTACTCACCCCCCCATCAATCCCCCCACTTCTGATGGGCCATTGGCAATAACTAGGGGTTTTTGGGGGGGGGGGGGTGGTGGACAGCTAACCCTCTGCACTTCATTGATTGGCAAATGGCTCAATAATGTGGGCTAGTTTGGCCAGACCCTCTGTACTTAAAACTATTGGCAGGCCACAGTAAATAAAAAATAACATTTCAACCCCCCCCCCCCCCCCAAAAAAGGCAGGCACAGTGTGACATTATTAAATTACCAAGCAAGCTAATAGGAGGGAAAGAAGACAAAAAAATAGGAAATGGAATGTATGGAGGCAGTCCCTTGCACTACATGCTTTGCTGAATTCATCCCTAAAGATGCGCACTATAAAGAGGTAGGTATATAGTGTGTATGGACCTTGGGAAAGCCAACAGATAAAGGATTGGTACCATCTGACAGAGCAGTTGGGGGAGGGGGTTCCTAATGAGTTTGCCCCCCCCCCACCAAAAGAACAAAAAAAGGGGGCTCTACATGAAGTAAACCACACAGCAAACATTTGTGCATATTTTAGGGGGTGTTTTGGGGCAAACAATACTATGCAGCAGACAAAAGACATTGCTTAAGTGACTAGGCCATAGGTGTCTATTGGGGCAGAAGAGCATGCTGGTGAGGTAAGTGAAGGGAAAAATGCATGAAGGAGAAAAGGGGCACAGCATATTAGAACATATTGCAATCATGGTAATTAGGGAAGGAGGTCAAAAATACAAGTCATTAGCAAACAGAGCATACATAGAAGGGAATAGTAAAGTAGAAATGTTACCTTAATATAGTCCTCCTGCAGGACCTGAATGATGGCAGAACAGGTCTCTGGAATAATGATTCCCAGGGCCTGGGGAGAGATACCTGAAGAGAACTTCAAATCCTGAAGACTTCTCCCTGTCGCCAAGTACCTCAACGTGGCAACAAGCCTCTGCTCCGGAGTAATGGCTTGTCTCATGCAGGTATCCTGCCGGCTGATAAAGGGGGTCAGCAAAGCCAAAAGACGGTGAAAATCGGGGTCCGTCATCCTGAGAAAGTTCCTGAAATCATCAGGATTATTCTCCCGGATCTCACGAAGCAAAGGCATGTGCGAGAACTGGTCACGCTGAAGCAACCAATTCTTGGTCCACATACTCCTCGTCACTCTGTTCATGGACGGGTCTTGGGTCAAAGCTAAAAGCCCGACACCAATTCCGCGTACAGCACGAACTCGGCGACGAGTACGCACGGGAAACATCGCTCAGAAGGTCACAAAAGGTCGGCTGGTCAGAACGGACAAACAGAAAGCACCGATAAACAGCAAGGCCTGAAAGAACGAAGTGAATACCAGCAACGAGCAGACAATAAGCAGTGCAAATCAAAGCGTCCTATATCAAGATATAGGCCGCAATGACCAACAAATGCGAACTGACTACACGCACTAATAAACAGATACGCACGACAAGCACAAACTGAAGAGCAGTAACGATCTGAGTCAGAAAACTGAGAAGCGCGAATCTTAAGTCACCAAACTTCCACTAACTCTCGATAAACACGGGATCAGCAGAAGGAGCCCAACGGGTGCCTGACGTGGTGCTGAACTTCCCTTTTCTAATCTCGTGGACGACGACTTACGTCACGACGTTCTTCCGGACCGGATATTCCGACAACGTAGTCCGACCGTGTGTACGCAACGCCAACATCGGACAAAGTACGTCGGACAAAGTCCGACTGACCTGGTCCGCGGATTGTCCGAGCGTGTGTATGGGGCTTTAGAGGTGCCTCTAAGTATGTATTTAAACATTTTGCTTGTCTCGCAAAATGCTCTCAATCCAAGGTTTTACTGTATTCACACACAATAGATTATATTTTCATGACTACAAATGTTTTCTTTTTCTATTTTTATAGTCCTGATCCTATTAAATAACAATATACAGTGTATACAAAACCTCTGTTATCTATTAACATTTTACTTGTGGGATTGAAAAGCAACAAATGCTGCCAACATTTTGCAGGCTTTCAGCTCCACTTCTTCTGTAAATGTTAATCTTGCTTCTGCCAAACAGGGAGGATCAGAAGACAGTAGGGGGTAGGACCAAGCTCGGATTTTACAGGAGAAATACAGATTTGTATATAAATGTAGATGCCTGTATCTCTGCAGCTACTGTCTGTTTTTACATCAGATTTTCATGGAAGGTAACCTCCACTTGTGCATGTTTTCAGATGCTTTGCTTGAATTACACAGGTTTTGAAAGGGTTGCTTTCAGATCCGTATTCAACACCCCTAGAATAGAGTGGTGTTTTAACCACTTCGCGCCCACGCTATAGCCGAAAGATGGCTGCAGCGCGGACGCTCCCTGCAGGGAGGACGTCCTCCTGTTTACTTCCCTAATGCGCGCTGAGAGCGCGCATCGGGGAAGTTCTGTGCTGGCCGTGTCCGTCGGACACAGCCAGTCACAGATCGCTGTAAACGGCCAATCACAGCGGCCGTTTACAACGCGATCGGCGTGTCCAATGAGAGATGATCTCATATGTAAACATATGAGATCATCTCTCAGCGCCGCTCTCCCTCCTCACACAGAGACAGCGTGTGAGGAGGTAGAGATGAATGGCTGTAGCGGCGCCGTGAGTAAAAAAATAAATAAATAAATAAAGTGCAATCTATCCCCGCTGCCACCTGTCCCCAGTGCCACCTGTTCCCTGTGCCACATCAGTGCCACGTGTCATCAGTGCCACGTGTCATCAGTGCCACGTGTCATCAGTGTCATCTGTCATCAGTGCCACGTATCAGTGCCATCTGTCGTCAGTGTCACGTGCCATCTGTCATCAGTGTCACGTGTCATCAATGCCACGTATCAGTGCCATCTGTCATCAGTGTCACGTGTCATCAGTGCCATGTATCGGTGCCATCTGTCATCAGTGCCACGTATTAGTGCCATCTCTCATCAGTGCCACGTATAAGTGCCATCTGTCACCAGTGCCACATATTAGTGTCACATGTCATCAGTGCCCCGTATTAGTGCCATCTGTCATCAGTGTCACGTGTGATCAGTGCACCGTATTAGTGCCATCTGTCATCAGTGCCACGTGTGATCAGTGCCACGTATCAGTGCCACCTGTCATCAGTGCCACGTCAGTGTCACGTGTCATTGTCCTGGTGCTCCAGGGCCTTCAAAAGTGTAATAGGTAGTCAACAAGTTAGATGTGTAATTTATGCTCCTAGAACACGTGATGGCGCTCCCTGCATGTTGGGCCTCTCTAAGTGGCCAGGCTGTGTAAAAGTCCTACATATGTGGTATCGTAATACTCAGGAGGAGTAGCAGAATTTATTTGGGGTGTCATTTGTGGTATACACATGCCATGTGAGAGAAATAACCTATTACAATGACAATTTTGTGGAAAAAAATAAATAAAAAAATAATTCATTTTGCAAAGAATTGTGGGAAAAAATGACAACATCAAAAAGCTCACTATGCCTCTTACTAAATACCTTGGAATGTCTACTTTCAAAAAAGGGGTCATTTGGGGGGTATTTGTACTTTCCTGGCTTGTTAGGGTCACAAGAAATGAGATCGGCCCCCAGTGCATCAGATGTGATCAATTTTGTATGATTCGCACCACAGTTTGTAGACTCTCTAACTTTCACAAAGACCAAATAATGTCCACTAATTTGGGTTATTTTTACCAAAGATATGTAGCAGTATAAATTGTGGCCAAAATTTATGAAGAAAAATTAATAATTTGCTAAATTTTATCACAGAAACATGCGGGTTTTTTTTTCAAAATGTTCTTTTTTTTTCATTTATAGCGCAAAAAATAAAAAACCCAGATGTGATTAAATACCACCAAAAGAAAGCTCTATTTGTAGGGAAAAAAGGACAAAAATGTGGGTACAGTATTGCATGACTGAGTAATTGTCATTCAAATTGTGAGAGCACCGAAAGCTGAAAATTGGTCTGGGCAGGAAGGGTGTTTAAGTGCCCAGTAAGCAAGTGGTTAAAATGCAGTGATCTCGCGTGTGGGAGACTCCCAAAATGTATGGAGGAAGGTGCTCTGGTCTGATGAGACTAAAATTTAACTCTTTGGCCATCAAAGAAAACGCTATGTCTGGCGCAAACCCAACACATCACATCACCCAAAGAATACCATCCCCACAGTGAAACATGGTGGTGGCAGCATCATGCTATGGGGATGTTTTTCAGCAGTTGGGACTGGGAAACTGGTCAGAGTTGAGGGAAAGATGGATGGTGCTAAATACAGGGATATTCTTGAGCAAAACCTGTACCACTTTGTGTGTGATTTGAGGCTAGGACAGAGGTTCACCTTCCAGCAGGACAATGACCCCAAACACACTGCTAAAGCAACACTTGAGTGGTTTAAGGGGAAACATGTAAATGTGCTGGAATGGCCTAGTCAAAGCCCAGACCTCAAGCCAATAGAAAATCTGTGGTCAGACTTAACCACCTGAGATCCGCGCTATAGCCGAATGATGGCTACAGCGCGGATCTAAGATGCCGGGTCGACGTCTATTGACGTCGTCCCGGCCACGAGCTGCCTGCGCACCCCCTGAAGGGCACGCACGGCGCGCTCTGTGATCAGCGAGTCTGTGAGACTCGCTGGATCACAGATCCGAGTAAGGGGTCGATCCCGACCCCTTACTACGTGATCAGCTGTCAGCCAATGACAGCTGATCATGTGATAATAACATAGCTGTCAGCGCGAGGAGAAAAAAAAAAAAGAAAAGCCGATCACCGGCGGCAGTGAGAGGGACATCAGTTCCTCTCACTGCAATGTGCCCAGGGTCCATGGTGCCCACCTTTGCCTAATAAAAGTGCCGCCTACCAGTGCCCACTAGCTCCACCTGTCGGTGCCCACAGTGCCATCTGTCAGTGCCCACAGTGCCAGTGCTGCACATCAGTGTCACCTACCAGTGCCCATAAGTGCCACCTATCAGTGCCATCCATCAGTGCCCATCGGTGCCACCCATCCATGCCACCTATCCGTGCCCATCAGTACCGACTTATCTGTCCCCACCAGTGCAGCCTATCAGTGCCCACCAGTGCCGCCTCATCAGCGCATATCAATGAAGCAGAAAAATTACCTGTTTGCAAAATTTTATAACAAACTATTAAACATGATTTTTTTTTCCTTTTTTTTTTGTTTGTTTAGCAAAAAATAAAAACCCCAGCTGTGATTAAATACCACCAAAAGAAAGTTCTATTTGTGGGAAAAAAATGATAAAAATTTGGGTACAGTGTTGTATGACCGCGCAATTGTCATTCAAAGTGCGTCAGCGCTGAAAGCTGAAAATTGGTCTGGTCACGAGGGGGGTTTAAGTGCCCAGTAATCAGGTGGTTAAAGATTGCTGTTCATAAGCGCAAATCATCCAACTTGAAGGAGCAGTTTTGCAAGGAGGAATTGGCAAAAATCACAGTGGTAAGATGTGGCAAGCTCATAGAGACTTATCCAAAGCGAATTGGAGCTGTGATAGCCGCAAAAGGTGGCTCTACAAAGTATTTACTTCAGGGGGGTAAATAGTTATGCACATTGACTTTTTTCTGTTATTTTGTCCTATTTGTTGTTTACTTCACAAAAAAAAACATCAAAGTTGTGGGCATGTTCTGTAAATTAAATGATGCAAATCCTCAAACAATCCATGTTAATTCCAGGTTGTGAGGCAACAAAACACGAAAAAAGAAAGATGGCAATAGTTGAGAATCATGAGTGGTGGGTTTACATCCACTTTAAATTCTCCAGTATCTTCCCAACTATAAAACTAACAGGTTTATAGTTACTTGTTAACCACTTGCCGACCAGCGCACGACGATATACGTCGGCAGAATGGCACATACAGGCAGGAGGGCGTATATATAAGTCCCTCCTTAATGCCTGTCCGTGCCATCGGGACCCCCGTGAGTCCGGTCGCGGTCCCCGCGGACTCGATCGCCGCGGGGACCCCCGCGATCGTCTCACGGGAAGGCTGAACGGGGAGATGCTGAGATAAACAGCATCTCCCCGTTCTGCCTAGCAACTAGTGACGCCGATCTCTGCTCCCTGTGATTGGAGCAGAGATCAGCATTCACTAGCTGACAGCCACGCCCCCCCACAGTAAGAAACACACCCCTAGGCTTACTTAACCCCTACACTGCCCCCTTGTGGTTAACCCCTTCACTGCCAGTGTCATTTATACAGGAATCAATGCATTTAAATAGCATTGATTGCTGTATAAATGACAATGGTCCCAAAAATGTCCGATGTGTCCGCCATAATGTTGCAGTCACAAAAAAAAAAAAAAAAACGCAGATCACCGCCATTACCAATTAAAAAAAAATTATTAATTATAATGCTATAAAACTATCCCCTATCTTGTAAACGCTATAACTTCTGCGCAAACCGATCAATAATCGCTTATTGCGATTTTTTTTTACCAAAAATATGTATCGGCCTAAACTGAGGAAAAAAATAATTTTTTATATATTTTTGGGGGATATTTATTATAGCAAAAAAGAAAAAATAATGCTTTTTTTTTCAAAATTGACTCTCTTTTTTGTTTATAGCGCAAAAAAAAAAAAAAACGCAGGGGCGATCAAATACCACCAAAAGAAAGCTCTATTTGTGGGAAAAAAAGGACGTCAATTTTGTTTGGGAGCCACGTCGCACGACCGCGCAATTGTCAATTAAAGCGACGCAGTGCCGAATCGCAAAAAGGGGCCTGGTCCTTTGGCTGCAAATTGGTCCGGTCTGAAAGTGGTTAAAGACTTTCACCCCTTTTTAAAGACTTCACACAAAATCACGTACCTGTACGACATTTGTACGCGACATAAAACTGACAGACTGCTGAGTACTTTATCTATTGGCAAATGCTCCTGCTTTCATTTTGTCTGTCTAGCCAATGGAATACTGTTCAGGAGTGGGCACTACCTATAAACACATTTTTTAAAATGTCATGGCACCAAAACACAAATCCTAATAGTATCCTAATAGCCTTTTCGCAAACTCAAAACGTGCCATTTTGTTTTTTGCTGAAAGTAATAGCTTTCTTCTGGCCACTCTGCCATAAAGCCCAACTCTATGGAGCGTACGGCTTATTGTCGTCCTATGTACAGATACTCCAGTCTCTGCTGTGGAACTCTGCAGCTCCTTGAGGGTTACCTTAGGTCTCTGTGCTGCCTCTCTGAATAATACCCTCCTTGCCCGATCCGTGAGTTTTGGTGTGCGGCCGTCTCTTGGCGGGTTTGCTGTTGTGCCATGTTATTTCCATTTGGTTACGATAGATTTGATGGTGCTCCTAGGGATCATCAAAGATTTGGATTTTTTTTATAACCTAACCCAGACTTGTACTTCTCAACAACATTGTCCCTTGTTTGGAGAGTTCCTTGGTCTTCATGGCAGTGTTTGGTTGGTGGTGCCTCTTGCTTGTGTGTTGCAGCCTCTGTGGCCTTTCAAAAAGGTGTGTATATGTAATGACAGATCATGTGACACTTAGATTGCACACAGGTGGACATCATTTCACAAATCATGTGACGTTTGAATGTAATTGGTTGCACCAGAGCTTTTTATGGGCTTCATAACAAAGGGGTGAATACATACACACACACACACACACCTGCCAATGATCATTTTTTTATTTCTGAAAAATAGTTTTATGTATAGATTTTTTTTAATTTTACTTCACCAACTTAAACTATTGTGTTCTGATCCATCACATATGATTCAGATTAGAAAAACATTGAACAAAAGGCTGTAATGTAACAAAATAGGTAAAAAGCCAAGGTGGGTGAATACTTTTGCAAGGCACTATATACATGCCTCCTGCATGTATCCCTACCATTTAAAAATCACCCCCTTCTGCACACCGAGCCCTGCAAATCTCCGAAATCCATGGGCGGGTCTATGCTCAGTGGGCTGAGTGGGCGGAGTGGTGATGTCACTAGACTCCCCGCCCACCTCTACACTCCTGAGTCCAGGCAGTGTCGCAAAGGAAGCAGAGCGCACTCGCAGTCCCCTGTGACTCCTGTGCATGTGCTACACAACACAGGCTGTAATAATAGCTGTGAGACGCTAATGCCACGTATACACGATTGGAATTTCGGCCAGCAAAAGACAGATGAGAGCTTTTCATCAGGAAAATGCGACAGTGTGTAGGCTCCATCGGAATTTTTCTGGCCGAATTCCCGCCAGCAAAAATTTGAGAGCATGTTCTCAATTTTTCCGATAGAAAGGTTTCTTTCGGAAATTCCGATCATCTGTAGCAATTTCAACGCGCAAAGTTCCTACGCATGCTCGGAAACAATTGGACGCATGCTCGGTAGCATTGAACTTCATTTTTTCTCGGCTCGTCCTTGTGTTGTATGTCACCGCGCTCTTGGCGGTCGGAATTTGGTGTGAACGTGTGTAGGCAAGACAGGTTGAGCGGAATTCCGTCGGGAAAACCATCAGAGCTTTTTCCAATGAGAATTCCAATCGTGTGTACGCGGAATCAGAGTGGGGGATGATGATGCTGGGAAAGTACACTGAATGTCTCTCTCATGCTAGTGCATGAGATAAGGAAATGAGCTGTCACTCACAGCAAGGGGGAAGAACGGACTGGTATGTCTCTGTCTGTCCATTTTTATCTCACTGAAAGAAGATAAGAGGATTGCTCTGAGCTGGATTAACTCTTAGTGGCAAGACTGGGCACAGATGACATGAAATCATATGCTGTACCAGGTACAAGCCTTGATTATCCATATGCTGACCAGCGCACAGCGATATACCTCGGCACAATGGCACAGCTGGACAAATGGTTGTAGAGGTACATCCCCTTTAATACACGTCATTTTGGGCGTGCTGCGAGCTCCGTGCCTGCGGGTCCCACGGTCTCGATATCCGCCGGGTGCCCGCGATCGTGTCAGCAGAAGAAAGAGGAAACGCCTTTTGTAAACAAGGCATTTCCCCGTTCTGCCTAGTGACAAGACAGAGATCCACTGCTCCCTGTGATTGGAAGCAGTGATCTCTGTCATGTGAGTGGTAGCCCACCCCCCCCACAGTTAGAATCACTCCCTAGGACACACTTAACCCCTTGATCGCCCCCTAGTGTTTAACCCCTTCCCTGTCACTGTCATTTATACAGTAATTAGTTGCTTTTTTTTAGCACTGATCGCTGTATAAATGACAATGGTCCCAAAATAGTGTCAAAAGTGTCTGCCATAATGTAGCAGTCTAAAAATTGCAGATCTCCACCATTACTAATAAAAAAATAATAAAAATGCCATAAATCTATCCCCTATTTTGTAGACGCAATAACTTTTGCGCAAACCAATCAATATTTTTTGTTCAATATCTTTTTATTAAAGAAAAGGAGGAACATACAACAACATAACATTTTGACATGCCAGGATGTTATCGTTTCCACTCCATACATGGTATTAATTAACATAGGGCTCCCATGTTCCCATCTCGTGACCTCAGCTACACGGGTCACGCCTTCAGATGGGAACAGAGGGGGCCTTTACAAACATAACGGGTTAACAGTAAAGTAACCTGGCAGGTCACGTCTTATCATAATACTGTATAGGATTGTGTTGTAGGAAAGTAAAAGAGTAGGCAAAGGAGGGGGGGGAGAGAGGGAGAGAAAAAAAAGGATAGAAGAGAGAGGTTAGGAGGGGGGGTAGGTGAGGGGGGAGGGGGGGCTGGCTCGCATGGTTATCTAATACAAGAGAGTATAAACTCTAATCAGAAGAGAATATGCATTCCTGAAAAAGACTTCTTATAGGGGAATCCGACACTCTGGGATCTATTGGAGTGAGGAAACATTGGTGTTGAGGGTGGATCTCCCCAATCCCTACTCAGCTTGAGCTTGGGAGACGATAGTCTCTTTGTAGCGTGTTGAGGTAGTAAATGAGGACCACTGGGCCCACGTAAGGTTGTGGCGGGTGGAGGTCCCTCTTGCAATGTGTGTTAGTTCTTCCATGAGGCATATTTCATTTACTTTTGTAATCTAAATTTTCATAGTTGTGATTGAGGGTTTTCCTCAAAAGACCGGGATGAGGGCTTTAGCTGCGTTCAGCAAATGTGGGATCAGGGATCTTTTGTATCTGCCAATGGGTCTTTGAGTGGCGTGAAAGAGAATAGTCCAGGGTTCTAGAGGGAGGTTGATCTCCGTAATATGATGAATGAGATCCACTATGGCAACCCAATATGGTCGTATATGAGAGCAAGACCACCAGATGTGAGCATGCGTGGCCACATCTCCGCAGTTCCTCCAGCAGTGTGGCGAGTTCGAAGGGTACATGCGATTAAGTTTTGCTGGTGTGTGATGCCATCTAGTAAGGAGTTTGTAGTTTGTTTCCGCTATTGCGGATGCCAAAGAAGATATATGCGTAAGTTGTAGTATTTTGTCTTTTCTTTTGTCTGGTATCGGGGAGTCGAGGTCTTCTTCCCATTTGGACAGAAAGGATAGGTATCGAGGACTTTGAAGTTCGATTAAAGCTCTGTAGAATTGTGATACCGCGTGAGCAGGTGGATCTATGTAGCTAAGGATTTCCTCAATCCCATTGAGGTCCTGTAATGATCTCAGGGGTTGAGGGAAAGATTGTAGAAAGCTTTGAAGTTGGGCATATCTCCATTTGTCCATATACGTAATGGTCTTAGATCCAAGAATATCGGGCAGTGGTTTGATGACGTTAGATGCTAGAACCTGGTGGAGGGTTAGGGGGCCTTCTTGGGACCAGGTTTGGAATCCTGGGTCAAGTTTGCCAGGAGTAAAGTAGTCGTGTTGTAAAAGTGGCATTAAGGGAGAGTTGTCGGCCCACTGCCATTTCTTGTGAAGGTTGTCCCATATGTCCAGAGATGAGGTGGTAAGGTGGGAGGTGTGACTTGAGAGTGTCCTTGATGCACGAGGTATCCAAGGGACAGTGGCAAGGTTCGAGTTCCAACTGGACCCATAGTTTAGTCTTGAGGGCATACTTCCAGTCTGCCATTCGGGTCAACACCACAGCCTGATAGTATGCCCTAAAGTTCGGTAGGGCTATTCCCCCGTGTGTTTGGAGCGGAAAAGAACCGATATATCAATTCTAGCATGTCTATCCTTCCACACAAAGCGGGCAATCATGGTCTGAAGCACATTAAAAAAGCCTATTGGAATTACCAGCGGAAGCATTTGAAACATGAAAAGGATGCGGGGTAGAATATTTATTTTGACTGTTGGCCTTCCCTAGCCAGGAGTGTGGAATGGAGGACCATTTTCTGAGGTCAGATCTAATGTTGTTTAGAAGGGGAATATAGTTATGCTTGAAGAGGAAATAGATTTTTGGGGTAAGATGGATTCCTAAATACTTCATGTGCACCGTCTCCCATTGGAATGGGAAAAGAGGTTTCAGCTGGTCTGCTATTTTCTTGGGAACTGTTAAATTCAGGATTTCTGATTTAGATAAGTTGATTTTAAAGTTAGATAAGGATTGGAAGTCAGAGAACGCCGACATAAGGTTTGGGAGTTGTTGGACAAAAAATAATATGTCATCAGCGTAAGCTGCATATTTATGATTCCTGGGGCCAATTTGGACGCCGTGTATGCTCGCGTTCTGCCTAATTGTGGCGAGGAAGGGTTCAAGAGATATGGCAAAAAGGAGAGGGGAAAGGGGGCATCCCTGTCTAGTCCCATTATATAGAGAAAAGGGTTCACTGAGTGACCCATTTATACGTACTTGGAGTAAAGGGCGGAAATACAGTGCCACATTTTAGGTCCCAGTCAAAAAAAGCGGAGATTCCATTTAAGGTACTCCCAGTCCACCCTATCAATTGCCTTCTCTGCATCCATTGAGAGAAGGAGGGTGGGCTGGGAGCACCTGCGAACATAGTGAATCAAAGAGAGGGCACGTAGGGAGTTATCTCTTGCTTCCCTATGTGGTATGAAACCTATTTGTTTGGGTGTTATCCATTGTGGGAGGAGGGGTAGTAATCTATTAGCTAACACTTTGGCATAGAGTTTAATGTTGGTATTTAGAAGGGATATGGGTCTGTAGCTAGTGCAAAGGGTGGGGTCCTTGTCAGGTTTGGGGATGACAGTGATGTGGGCAGTAAGGGATTCTGGTCTTATAGCATTGGAGGGAGAAATATAGTTGGAATATGCCGTTAATCTGGGCAGTAGAACATCACTGAAGGTTTTATAATATAAGGTAGTGAAACCGTCAGGGCATGGGGCTTTGCCTATAGGGGTGGATTTCAGGGCTAACTGGAACTCTTCGGTCGAGAAATCGGTTTCCATAGCTTTCAGGGCCGGTCGAGATAACTTGGGGAGATTAGCCGCTTTCAAGTAATCTAGAATCATTTTTTTTACTTAGTATGGAAGGGGTGGAGTGGACTAGTTCGCCCGAGTTAAGCTTAATTTTAGGGATAAACGAGAGGGTTTTCTTTTCTTTTAGTGCTCTAGCTAGTTGTTTCCCTGGCTTGTTGCCCCATTCATAAATTTTCTGTGAGATGTAGTGAAATCTCCTCTTGGATTTGAGATCCAGGAGGGTCTTCAGCTCCTCTCTTTTAAGAGTGAGGGCTTCTGAATGTTTAGCTTGTAGGGACAGCTTATGTTGTTTTTCCAGTTCCGAAATCTGACCAAGGACCCGTGTAAGGCACTGAGCATGCGCTCTTTTTTTTCTCGTCCCCAATTCAATAAGACATCCCCGCATGGTGGACTTATGAGCCTCCCATAAGATTGCAGGGGACACTTCTGGGGAAGCATTTTCTCTAAAGTATTGAGATATTGAGGAGGAGAGCATGTTAACTTCTGCCTCGTTTGAGAGCAGGGAGTCGTTTAGTTTCCAGTTGCAGGAGCGATTAGGTAAGGATGGCATGGACAGGCACATGGACACAGGCCCGTGGTCAGAGATGGTAGCTGAGTGAATGGTAGCAGATCGCAAGTGAGGGAGGTGAAAATGATCCAGGAAGATGTTGTCTATCCTGGAGTAAGAAAGGTGGGATTTGGAGAAGTGGGAGTAGTCCCTATCTTTAGGGTGCAGGATGCGCCAAACATCTATGAGCTGTAGTTCCATTAATTTTTTCTTCACTCGACTTATCCTTTTAAGCGGAATGTAAGAGCGGCCCGTGGAGGTGTCAATATTGGGATCAAGGGGCATGTTTAAGTCTCCCGCTAATATAATCATACCTTCGGCAAAGTGGGATAATTTGGAAAGGATTTGGAGCAGGAATGTTGGTTGGTTATGGTTGGGGCTGTATATGTTCGCTAGGGTGCAATGAATGTTACCTAGGTGGCCTTTAAGGAACAAATACCGACCATGATCGTCTGCTATCATATCAGTTAGGCGAAAGGACGCACTAGAGCTGAATCCAATGGCTACCCCTTTCGCTTTGTTAATGTCAGAGAGACTATAAAACCAGGTAGGGTAATGCTGCGAGTATAGTTTTATTCTTGTGGAATGTGTTAGATGGGTTTCCTGTAGGAAAGCCACTGAGCAACGTAGACGATGTAATTCACGTAGTATTTGGTGTCTTTTAGCTGCAACATTTAAACCCCTAACATTGTACGATGAAACCTGTAGGGTAGCCATTACATCAGAAGTGAGTGAGTCCCTTCAACATATAGCCATACGAGCCAGAGGGGGGGGGGGGGTAGGAGCACATTCAGGGGGGGGGGAGTAGCAAGAGGTTAGGGTAGAAGAAGTATAGTGAAGGTAAGGAGGGCAAACATGACTCAAGAAATGTTATAGGTAAGTTGCCCTTAACAGCATTAGGGAAAACAATGCAATCACGCAGAAATCTGCAGTGGTCCCACAGGGGGGGGGGGGGGGGGGGGGGGGGGGGGGGGGGACCAGCAGACCTCATAGACTCGGAGATGAGAGTTATGAGTATAGTATACATGCCGACGGCTCTCGCCCACCCCAAGAGGAGGGGGGCAGGGGGTATACAAACCAATCAATATACGCTTATTGTGATTTTTTATTTTTTTTTACCAAAAATATGTAGAATAATACATATCGGCCTAAACTGAGAAAGAAATGATTTTTTTTATATATATTTTTGGGGATATTTATTATAGCAAAAAGTAAAAAATATTGCTCTTTTTTTTAATTGTTGCTCTTTTTTTGTTTGTAGCGCAAAAAAAAAAACCACAGAGGTGATCAAATACCACCAAAAGAAAGCTCTATTTGTGGGGAAAAATAGCACACGAATTTGAACACTTCTAAGCAAAACTCTACAACCTTTCTGCCTCAGAAACACAAACGCACAACTAGGCCACCCCTCATACAAAACTTCCTAGAGGAGCACTGCCCAAAATCACTTACCTCGGACGATGCAGACAAACTTGACCTCCCATTAACAATGACTGAATGGGACTTAGCACTCAAGCAGCTGAAAAAGTCCCAGACCAGACGGTCTATCAGCTGTATACTATAATGCCGTGTACACACGATCGGAATTCCGCTCAAGCTGTGTTGCCTACACACGGTCACACCAAATTCCGACCGCCAAGAACGCGGTGACGTCCACCACGTACGACGAGACTAGAAAAGGAAAGTTCAGCACCACGTCCGGCACCCTTTGGGCTCCTTCTGCTGATCTCGTGTTTATCGCGTGTTAGTAGAAGTTTGGTTAAAGACGATTCACGCTTTTCAGACTTGTGCTTCAGATCGTTCCTGCTCTACAGTTTGTGCTTGGTGCGTATTTGCTTATCAGTGCGTGTAGTCAGTTCGCATTTGTTTGTCTTTGCGGCCTATATATTTATATATAGTATGCTTTGATCTTCAGTGCTTATTGTCCGCTCGTTGCTGATTTGCATTTTGTTCTTTCAGGCCTTGCTGTTTATCAGTGCTTTCTTTAGTCCGTTCTGACCAGCCGACCGTTTTGAAGCCATGTTGCGTGTACGTACTTGTCGTAGAGTTCGTGCTGTGTGGGGGCTTGGTGTTGGGGTTCTTACTTTGACACAAGCCCAGTCCATTAACAGGGCAAGGAGGTTCATGGACCAAGAATTGTTTGCTCCAGCGTGACCAATTCTCGCACATGCCTTTGCTTCGAGAGATCCGGGAAAATAATCTTGATGATATCAGCAATTATCTCAGGATGACGGACCCCGTTTTTCACTGTCTGTTGGC
This sequence comes from Lithobates sylvaticus, assembly GCA_028564925.1. Taxonomy (NCBI): domain Eukaryota; kingdom Metazoa; phylum Chordata; class Amphibia; order Anura; family Ranidae; genus Lithobates; species Lithobates sylvaticus. The sequence continues at coordinate 177,061,520 of CM053036.1, forward strand.
TTTGCTGTCCCCTTATATTAGCAGGCAGGATACCTGCATGAGGCAAGCCATCACTGCGGAGCAGAGGTTAGTTGCCACGTTGAGGCGACAGGGAGAAGCCTTCAGGACCTCAAGTTCTCGACAGGCATCTCCTCCTAGGCTCTGGGGATCATTATTCCAGAGACCTGTTCTGCCATCATCCAGGTCCTGCAGAAGGACTATATGAGGGTAAGTTTTATCCTCTAACATCACATTCTATGTATTTACTGTTTGCTAATCTATTGTATTTCTTTCATCGTTCCCTAATTACCAGGATTTCAATATGCTGTGCCATTTTGTCCTCATGCATGTTTGATTTTTGCATGTTCCTTTTTTTGTCCTTCATGCATATTTGCCTTCACTAACCCCCCTCCCCCCCCAGCATGCTATCCGGGGCCCATATACTCCTATAGTCTAGTCAATTAACAATGTATTTTGCCAGCTCCATTGTAATGATTTACCCTAAACACCCCCTAAAATGTGTACAAATGTTATAGTTGTCCTTAAAGTGGAGGGCCACCGTGAAAAACGAAACTTGATAAAAATGTTAATAAGAATTTAAAATGAAAAAAAATGGCTGTTGCTAGGCAGATCGTCCTAATCTGCCTCTGTCTGTTCCTCTGAGCTGTTCTGTCTTCTGCTCCTAGCGCCGCCTTCTAGTGAATGGGGCGTGGTGTGTTATGGGAACTGTGTCCCACAACAGATCGCGTTCCCCATTCACAAAGCGCCGCGCGCCGATTCGCGCATGCGCAGTAGGAAACGGGCAGCGATCGCTGCCCGTTTCCCTTACTGAGGATGGCGGCGCTGGGACCGGAGCGCCGTGGGACATCTCAGCCTCCACAACCGACATCGCGGGCGCCCTGGGAGGGTAAGTGTACTTATTAAAAGTCAGCAGCTTTTTTTTAGCTGCTGACTTTTTTTTTTTTTTTTTAGCTGAAAGACCGCTTTAAATTCATGCAAAGTGCCTGAGGCTTTGTTTTGTGGTGCCCAAAATCTTTTAGCCTTTAAATACTACAAGAAATGTTATACTGATGTTTGCCAACAATGTTTCTGTATAATCTGCTTGTAATGTTTATTATCAAAATTACTAATTATATTTTTCTCGTTTGACTGCACAGTTTCCTTCTACGCCACAGGAATGGCAGACTGTGGCCTCCCAGTTTGCCCAGCGGTGGGATTTTCCTAACTGCGGAGGGGCAATTGATGGGAAGCACGTCCACATCGTCCCACCACCCCATTCGGGGTCATACTATTTTAACTATAAGGGGTTTCATAGTATTGTGTTGATGGCGGTGGTGTCGGCAACATATGAGTTTCTATATGTGGACGTGGGGAGGAATGGTCGGATGGAGGAGTCTTTTCCCGGACCGAGTTTTACCGATGTCTCAAGAGTGGTGGCTTGGGATTGCCACCCCCGGAGGAGAATGTCGAAGGACTTCCATTTGTCTAAAAGCCTAATTTTGAAGATGCACACAAATTGGAAGTCAAACTGGGGATTAACATCCTGATCCCATGCCTAATGTCAACATGTGCTATCTCCCATCATGGGGCATCAATGTATGTGTTTTGGGGGTGCAACCCCTTCCTCTCACTGACTTGAGTTTTGAGGAAGGGGTTGCAGGCACAAAGCGTACATTGATATCCCCTGATGGCAGATAGCACATGTTGACATACTGTGTGCATCTCCAAAAGTAGGCTTTTTAAAATGATCTACAAATTGTAAATTTGTAAAAATGGTTTATATTTTAGATAAAATTATATTCTTCCATCAAACATGTTCTTAAGTTTAACTTCAATATCCATAGTTTTTTTTTTTTTTTTTTTTATAATGTCTAAATCCTGACTACACCACATGATGTCCTGGATTAGCCTTTGGGCACTGTCACTGGTGAAATTATCTGATTGTTCTTCCACCACCTATACATCACCTAAAAATCAAAAAAACACACCATGTATTATAAATATGCAGGCATCCATCTCTTATTACCTGAATCTGGGGTGTCAGACACTTACCTGTTGTGGTCTCAATCTCGACAACCTCTCCTTCCTCCACATCCTCAGATTGTGGTGACCTCTGTTCCCCTTCTTCAGGAGGTGGGGGGTCCCTGGTGACGTCATATTTCCCGATTCTTTGTTCCCCTATGAGAATAAAACAAAAGGTATACTTAGCACACAGATATTTGAGCCAACAAATATGAATGATAAACATTGCTTGGAAGCGGGGGATAATTGTCTGTTTGGGCAGAATTCCAAGCTGAACACATGATTTATTCCTTACTCAAGCTGGAATACTTACCTTTTTTGGACAAGTTTCCCACCTGGAGACACCCCAAGTATCTACTTGAGTACCTGTGTTTGACACCCTAAAAAGTTTGTTCTGGTGTCCCACACTAGTGCACCTGAGTCCAGATGTGTAAACAGCTGCAGAGTGTCCTCTACATACATTACACTGAATAAAGTTTGCTATTCCTTCTAGGTTCAAACACACCTAGACAACAATGTCCTAAAACTCTTTTGGATTAACTTAAAAATTTGCAGCAACAAATGTATTTAATCCGGTATCTGGGAAAACATCGTATTTTTGAAAACGAACAAGGTTTCCAATGACCGATTACTGTGCGTATTACCATGAAAGTAACCATTTTGGAATGTACAACACCTTATTAAGGAAAAACACATGGCGCAGCATGCAATATTAATAATAATAATAGGAACACACGACAAATACTTACTTTTTCAAAGAACTTTCTTGATCTTTCTGTACTGATCCTGCTCCCTTAATTTGAGGTCCGACCATCGTTTCCTCAGTTGATCCTTGGATCGTCGTACCCCAAAATTCCTGTACAGACTCTTCACAACTTTATTTATGATCTTGGCCTTTCTCATATTTGGGTTGGGGTACGGACCATAATTCCCATCATAGTCGTTACTCCTCAAGATGTCGACCATCTCCAACATCTCCACAAAGGACATATTTGAGGCCTTAAATCTCCTCCTCGATCTTGACGTTTCAGGCTCTGGGCTTTCCTCCTCCTCGTTACTGGAATTATGCTCCTGCTGTGTCTCCGCCATGTTCCTCTCCCACTTCAATGAAAGAGACGGGGCGAATATTCTAGAAAGAACGTCAGGGGCGGGCGACGTGGGCGGAGTTTCACGCATGCGCAGTGTATATAAAGCTTAAAAGACGTGTGTCGTAACTACGTTCTGTGTGTGTGAGGAAGGATTAACGGAAGCGACGAACATTATAAACGAAGGTAAGATTTTAAGTTTGGAGACATGTGCGGCCTATACTGAATCTAGATTGATGCCTATATTGTGTTAAAAGATTATCCTGAAAGTATTTTTTTTGTATTTTGTTTGGTCTTGCAGAGAAAATGTATCCATTTAAAGACCAAGAATTCCTGGGGGAATTCCTGGATAAATACCATGATATGCGCAATTTATGGGAGGTGAAAAAACATTTATATCATAACAAAGCAGTTAGGAAGGCAACACTGAAGAAATTGCTTGAATTTGTTCAGACTTGGGCCCCCAATGCAGACATCAGGTCTCTGGAAACAAAAATTGGTAGCTTGAGACCTATAAGAAGGAGTACCAGAAGGTCCAGCAGTCCCTGAGGTCCGGAGCAGCAGCAGATAAGGTGTATGTACCCAGTCTGTGGTACTACAACAGGATGCGTTTTCTTGATGACCAGATTGAGGGCAGGGAATCACTTTCAACTCTTCCGGCACCCCTTCCCTCCAGCCTTCCCTCAACCCCAGCTAAGGCATCTGTGGACCAACCTGGGCCTTCCATACAGGAAGAGATTGAGGAGCCCAGATGGAGCCAGGTATAGGTTTTTTATACATATTTTTTTATGTGAAAATGATTGTTGGTAACTAGATGTTATTATTGATAAAAATTAATGAATTGACAAAAAGTGTTTCACATATCAATAGACAGAAGTGGCCAAAAAAGATTATGACAACAAGGAAAAATGCTGGGCTCAGAATGATAGTCTTTTCTATTTCTTAAAGTGGTGTTGCCACCAAAAAAAAAAAATTGGCTTAAAAATCATAAAAAAAAATTATTGGAATTTTTTTTTTTTTTTTACTCACCTCTAAATGCCTGTTGCTAGGGGGTCCCTCGTAGTCTGTCTCCTTCATTGCCCGGGCAATGACATCACTTCCCCTTGGCGCCACACAGTCATCTGGGACCTGTCATGTGTCCCAGATGAGTGAGCGTCAAATCACGGCGCACAGCGCCGCTCGCGCATGCGCAGTGGGTGCCGGCTGTGAAGCCACAGCCGGGTGCCCACATTAAGAATGACGGCGCCGCGAGCGGAGCGGGGAACGAGGGGGGGTCTCGTTCCCTCGCATTGCTGGACCCCGGGACAGGTAAGTGTCCGATTATTAAAAGTCAGCAGCTGCAGTATTTGTATCTGCTGACTTTTAATTTTTTTTTTTTTTTGTGGGCCCTCCTCTTTAACATTAAATTTGCAACAGTCATGAGCTGAAAATTGTGTGTGTTTGATGAACAAAAAACTAAAACTATGTCCCTTTTTCATACACAGGATGACCTCAGCCAGGACGAGGCTCTGGCAAGTGGCACACAGGAGGAGGCAGGTGGAAGTGTCAGCCAGGAGGTGGCAGGGCCCAGTCACACCCAATCCCAGGTGCCTCCCCTCATCCTCCCATACAAAAGGTTCAGGAAGGGCACGAAAACAGAGGAGACAGCACTGGCCCTCATCAAGGAGGCTAATGACGCCCTGAAATCCCCCCTCGATGCTGTAGAGACCTATGGCATCTACATAGCCTCCAATTTATAGCAAATGGAGGAGGGCCAACTGCGCAAATGTGAAAAAATCTTCTTTACAACAATCCACAAGGGGTTGAGTGGCGAAATTAGTGAAGACGAACACCTGTGTTCTCTCCCCCATCCTCCTCCTGCCACAAGTCCACCTCCAGAGCCACAGCCTGCAAGGAAGGCTGTACGCAGTGGCGAAATTATGGGGGTCGCCGAGATCGCCATGGCGACCGGGCCCCTTGCTGCAGGGGACCCTTGAGGCCCCCCTGTACTCTTTGATAGGAGGGGAGGCTGAGAGGAGCTCCCCGATAGCCAGCCGAGCTGACATGGCACTGTGCACAGGGAGCCCGTCCTCACATACCTAAAGTGAAAGCAGTGTGTGCTGTGCTGTGCTCTTTGTCTCCCCCTACAGTGCAGTACCCGGCAGGAAGAAGGTAAATGTCTGATGTTTTTTTATAAGACTATCTACTGTATGTGATTATATGTGTGTGTGTGTGCATGTGTGTGTGTGGGGGGGGGGTGCATGCATGCATGTGTGTGTGTGTGGGGGGGGTGCATGCATGTGTGTGTGTGTGGGGGGTGCATGCATGTGTGTGTGGGGGTGTGCATGCATGTGTGTGTGGGGGTGTGCATGCTTGTGTGTGTGGGGGTGTGCATGCATGCATGCATGCATGTGTGTGTGTGTTGGGGGGGGGTGTGCATGCATGCGTGTGTGTGTGTGGGGGGTGCATGCATGTGTGTGGGGGGTGTGCATGCATGTGTGTGTGTGTGTGTGGGGGGGGGTGTGCATGCTTGTGTGTGTGGGGGTGTGCATGCGACATTTGATGGTACAGTGGCTGCAATTGATGGGCACAGTGGCAGCATTTGATGGGCACAGTGGCGACATTTAATGGTACAGTGGTGGCGTTTGATGGTACAGTGGCTGCAATTGATGTTTTTATTTCTAAATTTTTTTTTTTTGTTTGCTTGCGCCCCCCTAAAAACTTTGAGCACCAGCTGTCACTGGTTTATATGTGCATATATATATATAGTGTGTGTGTTTTTATATAAAAATTAAGAAATCGGTTCCTTTATATGCAGCCACCCACTTGTGACTGGGCCCTGGTGTTCCAACATCGGGCTCGGAGTAAAGAGCTTTGTCCGGAGGTCGGGGGGGGGGCCTCCATGGTTTCTTGCATCGGGGCCCTGAGGGTTCTAGTCACGCCACTGGCTGTACGGAAGACAAGAAAGTGATTGCCTGCCTTCAGTCTGGTCTGACAGAACACGCAGCCTGTTGTAGTACCACAGCCTGGGTACATATATATCATCTGCTGTTGCTCCTGTTCTCTGGGATTCCTGGACCAGATTGACCTCCTTTCTATATGGACTTCTCAAGCTACCAAGTTTTTGAGCCACAAAGTTGATGTAGCCCTTGGGGGCCAAAGGCTGCGCAAATTCAAGCACTTTCTCCAGGATTGCCTTTATCTTTATTTTGTTATTATGATGGAAAATAAATTGTTTTTGGTTTGCAGAAAATACTTGCCTATGTGTTTTTCTACAAATAGCAAATACATTTATTTTGGGTGAGTAGGCAGGTACATTTCAAAAATACAATGTCAAAATTAACAAGGGACACCAACAACAAACAGGTTTACAAATAATACATAATAATGGTGTAGTGGAAACGTAACATAAAAAAATAGAAAGGAGAGCACGAGAAAATTATACAAATATTGTTATTAAAGAAAAAAAAAAGGACTTTAAAAATAAACAATATATATTATAGAGATCTGGCTTAAATTCTAATATAAAGATTATTCAGGAGATACCTAGAAATAATAAAAAAATACGTTTGTGATAACTCTGTGTGAATATGAGCAGCAAAACAACTTCATTCTTCTAGCATTATAAAGAAGAGAATGCGCGGCATTGAACAATTTAAAATATTGCAGTGTGAAGAATCTGCTATCTCCATTACGAACGATAGTTTTACCAGACCGAGCGGTTCTGTCTCGTACTGGATTCTGAGCATGCATGATTTTTGGCGTGTCGGAATTGCATACACACGATCAGAATTTCCGATAGAAAGTTTTTCCGTCGGGAAAATTGAGAACATGCTATCAATTTTTGGCTGGCGGAAATTCGGACAGCTAAATTCCGATGGAGCCTACACACGGTCGCATTTTGCGATGAAAAGCTCTCATCGGTCTTTTTCTGGCCGGAATTCCGATCGTGTGTACGCAGCATAAGATCTTTTCAAGCATGCTGTCCACCCCCTTCCTCAAAGCATTTAATTCACTTTCTGCAGAGAAACCACTCACACCTGGTATGCTAGAAGCACACATCTCTGTAATCCCCAAAGAAGGTAAAGACCCTACCCACGCAACGAGTTACAGACCAATATCCCTACTAAATGAACACATCAAAATATTCGCTAAGATTCTCGCTACTCATCTGCTCCCTCTTCTCCCCTCAACGATAACCACAGACCAAGGAAGCCAGGGACAACACCATTAAAGCCATAAACCTGCATCACCTCTTATCCACTTCCAACCAAGCAGGCTTCTTCCTATCCATGGATGCGGAGAGGGCATTTGACAGAGTGGTCTGGGACTACATGGAAGCAGTCCTCAGAACCCTGGGTCTGGGTAGACGCCTATTAAGCTTCATAATGGCGCTCTATTCCAGCCCGACGGTGAAAGTCCGAGTCAACGGCCTCCTGTCAAAAGCCTTCTCCATCCACAATGGAACGAGGCAGGGCTGCCCCCTCTCGCCCCTTACTATTCATACTCGCCCTAGAACCATTCCTATATAGCCTTAGACACAACCCAGATATTAGAGGTGTTAGTACTTCCCTCAAAAAATACAAACTTGCTGCTTTTGCAGATGACATCCTTCTTTTCCTCACAGAACCACATATATCACTCCCAAACCTCCTCTCAGAATTCCAATGATTTAGATTAATCTCCAACCTCAAGATCAATTTCTCCAAGTCCCACACCCTGAATATATCTCTCCTGAACCGAATCGTCACCCAATGCATCCAACTCACCAGGTCTCTCAAACACTTATGCCGCGTACACACAGTCGGAATTTCCAATGGAAACAGTCCGATGGGAGCTTTACATCAGATTTTCCCACCGTGTGTATGCCCATCGGTCTTTTTCTGTCGGAATTTCCGACGGACTTTGGATTGAGAACCTGTTCTTAATTTTTCAGACGGAAAACCTTTCTATCGGATTTTCCGATCGTGTGTAGGCAATTCCGACACGCCAAAAATCACGCATGCTCAGAATCTAGTACGAGACGGAACCGATCGGTCTGGTAAAACTAGCGTTTGTAATGGAGCTAGTAGATTCTCCACACTGGAATTTTTTTAATTGTTCAATGCCGCTCATTCTCTTCTTTATAATGCTAGAAGAATGAAGTTGTTTTGCTGCTCATATTCACACAGAGTTTTCACAAACTTATTTCTTTATTATTTCTAGGTCTCTCCTGAATAATATTTATTTTCGAATTTAAGCCAGATCTGCCTAAAATATATATATATATATATATATATATATATATATATATATATATACAGGGGGTCCCCGACTTACAAACATCCGACTTACAAACGACTCCTACTTACAAACGGAGGGAGACAACAGGAAGTGAGAGGAAATCCACCCCTAGGAAGGGAAATTCTCTCCTGTAAGAGTTAACATGGGAAAAAGGTGTCTCCACTGATGCTTTATCACCAGTCCATGTCTCCCTAACAACCCAAAATTTTCAAAATCCAATTGTCATTGGGACAGAAGGTGAAGTGAAATCTTCTGAACAGGGGCACAGACAGCAAAACAAATGTTACAGGGCTGATAACCCTTCTCTATGTTATCTAAAAAACTTAAAACTATATTTTTTTGGCTGGAGCTACACTTAAAAAATGTACCTGTTCCGACTTACAAACAGATTCAACTTAAGAACAAACCTACAGTCCCTATCTTGTTTGTAACCCGGCGACCCCCTGTGTATATATATATATATTTTTTTTTTTAAAGTGCTTTTTTTTCTTTACTAACAATATTTGTATTATTGTATTATTTTATCGTGCTCTCCTTTTTTATTTTTTATGTTACGTTTCCACAACACCATTATTATGTATTATTTGTAAACCTGTTTGTTGTTGGTGTCCCTTGTTAATTTTGACATTGTATTTTTAAAATGTACCTGCCTACTCACCCAAAATAAATTTATTTGCTATTTGTAGAAAAACACATAGGCAAGTATTTTCTGAAACCAAAAACAAAATTTATTTTACATCATAACAACAAAATAAAGATAAAGGCAACGCTGGAGAAATTGCTTGAATTTGCGCAGCCTTTGGCCCCCAAGGCAGACATCAAAAAAATTGGTAGCTTGAGAAGTCCAATCTGGTCCAGGAATCCCAGAGAACAGGAGCAGCAGCAGATGATATATGTACCCAGGCTGTGGTACTACAACACGCTGTGTGTTCTTTGAGACCATATTGAAGGCAGGGGATCACTTCCTGGTCTTCCCTGCAGCCTTCCCTGCAGCCTTCCCTGGAGGCTGTGGCTCTGGAGGTGGCATTGTGGCAGAAGGAGGATGGGGGAGAGAACACAGGTGTTCGTCTTCACAGATTTCCCCACTCAACCCCTTGTGGATTGTAGTAAAAATGAGTTTCTCACATTTTCACTATTGGCCCTCCTCAATTTGTTGTAAATTTGAGGCTATGTAGATGCCATAGGCCTCTATAGCATCGAGGGGGATTTCAGGGCTTCATTAGCCTCCTTGATGAGGGCCAGTGCTGCCTTTCTCTGTTTTTGTGCCCTTCCTGGGTCTTTTGTAGAGAAGGATGAGGGGAGGCACCTGGGATTGTGTGTTATTGGGCCCTGCCACCTCCTGGCTGACAATTCCCCCTGCCTCCTCCTGTGTGCCACTAGCCAGAGCCTCGTCCTGGCTGAGGTCATCCTGTGTATGAAAAAGGGACATAGTTTTAGTTTTTTGTTCATCAAACACACACAATTTTCAGCTCATGACTGTTGCAAATTTAATGTTAAAGAAATAGAAAAGACTATCATTCTGAGCCCAGCATTTTTCCTTCTTGTCATAATCTTTTGTGGCCACCTCTGTCTATTGATATGTGAAACACTTTTAATTCCTTCATTTATTAGCAATAATAACATCTACTTACCAACAATCATTTTTTTTTCACAGAAGAATTATGTATAAAAAACCTATACCTGGCTCCATCTGGGCTCCTCAATCTCTTCCTGTATGGAAGGCCCAGGTTGGTCCACAGATGCCTCAGCTTGGGTTGAGGGAAGGCTGGTTGGAAGGCTTGAGGGAAGGGGTGCCGGAAGAGTGGAAAGGGATTCCCTGCCCTCAATCTGGTCATCTATAAACAGCATCCTGCTGTAGTACCAAAGACTGGGTACATACACCTTATCTGCTGCTGCTCTGGACCTCAGGGACTGCTGGACCTTATGGTAATCCTTCTTATAGGTGCTTCTCAGGCTACCAATTTTTCCTTCAACAAACTTGATGTCTGCATTGGGGGCCCGGGTCTTTAAAGCAATTTCTCCAGCGTTGCCCTATTAGCTGGTTTATTGTGATACAAGGGGTTTTCACCTCCCATAGATTTCTCATCTCCCGATATTTATCTATGAATTCCCCAAGGAATTCTGGGTCCTTAAATGGCAGCATTATGTCTGCAAGACCAAACAAAATACAAAAATAAACATCTCAGGATAATCTTTCAACACAATATAGGCATCAATCTAGATTCAGTATAGGCCGCACACGTCTCCAAAAATTTAAATCTTACCTTCGTTATAACGTTCGTTGTTGTTCGTCACGTCCGTTCCTCCTTCCTCTGCACACAGAACGTAGTTACATCACACATGTTTGAAGCTTTATATACACTGCGCATGCGCAAATCTCCGCCCGCGTCGCCCGCCCCTGATGTTCTTTCTAGAATATTTGCCGCCCCGTCTCTTTCATTGCAGTGGGAGCGGAACATGGCGGAGACACAGCAGGTGCATAATTCCAGTAACGAGGAGGAGGAAAGCCCGGAGCCTGAAACGTCACGATCGAGGAGGAGATTTAAGGCCTCAAATATGTCCTTTGTGGAGATGTTGGAGATGGTGGACATCTTGAGGAGCAACGACTATGACGGGAATTATGGTCCATACCCAAACCCAAATATGAGAAAGGCCAAGATCATGAATAAAGTTGTGAAGAGTCTGTACAGTAATTTTGGGGTACGACGATCCAAGGATCAACTGAGGCAACGCTGGTCGGACCTCAAATTAAGGGAGCAGGATCAGTACAGAAAGATCAAGAAAGTTCTTAGAAAAAGTATGTATATGTCGTGTGTACCTATTATTATTATTATTATTATTATTAATATTGCATGCTGCGCCATGTGTTTTTCCTTAATAAGGTCTTGTACACTGCAAAATGGCTACTTTCATGGTCATACGCACCGTAATCGGTCGTTGGAAACCTTGTTCGTTTTCCAAAATACGATGTTTTCACAGATAACTGATTAAATACATTTGTTGCTTCAAATTTTTAAGTTAATCCAAATGAGTTTTTAGGACATTGTTGTCTAGATGTGTTTGAACCTAGAAGGAATAGCAAACTTTATTCAGTGTAATGTATGTAGAGGACACTCAGCAGCTGTTTACACATCTGGACTCAGGTGCACTAGTGTGGGACACCAGAACAAACTTTTTAGGGTGTCAAACACAGGTACTCCAGTGTATACTTTGGGGTGTCTCCAGGTGGGAAACTTCTCCAAAAAAGGTAAGTATTCCACTTTGAGTAATTAAGGGGATAAATCATGGCTTCAGCTTGGAATTCTGCCCAAACAGACAATTGTCCCCCACTTCCAAGCAATGTTTATCATTCATATTTGTTGGCTCAAATATCTGTGTGCTAAGTATACCTTTTGTTTTATTCTCATAGGGGAACAAAGAATCTGGAAATATCATGTCACCAGGGACTGCTCACCTCCTGAAGAAAGGGAACAGAGGTCACCACAATATGAGGATGTGGAGAAAGGAGAGGTGGTCGAGATTGAGACCACAACAGGTGAGTGTCTGACACCCCAGATTCAGGTAATAAGACATGTTTGCCTGCATATTTATAATAGATGGTGTGTTTTTTTGATTTTTAGGTGATGTACAGGTGGTGGAAGAACAATCAGATCATTTCACCAGTGACAGTGCCCAAAGGCTAATCCAGGACATCACGTGGTGTAGTCAGGATTTAGAGATTATTCGCAAAAAAACTAGGGCTATTGAAGTTAAACTTAAAAACATGATTGATGTCCTTGGAAGAATATAATTTTCACAAAAATTGCCACCATTTTGTTTATGTTTTTGAAAAGTGTACAACATTTTAAAAAGCCTACTTTTAAAGATGCACACAGTATGTCAACATGAGCTATCTGCCATCAGGGGATATCAATGTACGCGTTTTGTGCCTGCTACTCCTTCCTTAAAACTCAAGTCGGTGAGAGGAAGGGGTTGGACCCCCAAAACACATACATTGATCCCCCATGATGGGAGATAGCACATGTTGACATTAGGCATGGGATCAGGATGTAAATCCCCAGTTTGCCTCCCAATTTGTGTGCATCTTCAAAATTAGGCTTTTACAGGGATGACTTCACCCCATCTGATGAAGGCAAGATCCACACATTTTGGACAATATAATGTGTGATCTTGCCTTAAAAAGTTTTTCTACGTTGAACTTTGTTATGTTCCAGAGTTGTGTATGTTGTGTTTGGAAACATGGCTGTTTATGTAACGTAACCCCAAATTTTTTGTGAGAATGCAAAACTTGTTATTATTGTAAAAATGTGAATGTGAATGTGTATGGAGTAAAAAGAGTATTTTTTTCTCAACAATGTGTGGCTTCTTCTTTCAATGATCAATACCATTTTTTTGTGTTGAAATTGGTGTTTACAGTGACAATGGGTGTTTAGATAATAATGTACAAACCACTTGGCACTACAAGTGCACTAGGAGACACAAAAAAGAAACACAAGCAGGAAATTCAAAGCAAGATTTTACAAGATTAATAAATGTAAAATTTATTACAAAAGTGCTGGCAAAGCAATGGCCCCCCTCCCCGAAAAATATTCTGAATAATTTTGGCGCACTTCACGGGTGCTTTGGGGGGGCAAGCCAGGACGGGCTGCTTCCAGAGTCGTCAGGGATTGCAGTCCGGCGTCAGACCCAAGTGTAACCACATAATTGGGGTTATTTCTTTTTAAAAAGTTGTGCAAGGTGCAACACGATACCACAATGGTGTTAAGTTTGTATTCTGCCATATTAATGGCCGTTTGAGACAGGCGGAACCAGCTGGCCAGAATCCCAAACGCGTTCTCCACGACTCTTCTGGCTCTGGCCAACCGGTAATTAAATACCCTCTTCTCCGGGGTGAGGGTCCTCTGGGGGAATGGTCTCATCAGATGGTTTCCCAAACCAAAAGCCTCATCTGCGACGAACACAAATGGGAGTCCTTCGACATTCTCCTCCGGGGGTGGCAATCCCAAGCCACCACTCTTGAGACGTCGGTAGAACTCGGTCCGGCAAAAGACTCCTCCATCCGACATCGGGCCATTCCTCCCCACGTCCACATATATAAACTCATATGTCGCCGACACCACCGCCATCAACACGATACTATGAAACCCCTTATAGTTAAAATAGTATGACCCCGAATGGGGTGGTGGGACGATGTGGACATGCTTCCCATCGATTGCCCCTCCGCAGTTAGGAAAATCCCACCGCTGGGCAAACTGGGAGGCCACAGTCTGCCATTCCTGTGGCGTGGAAGGAAACTGTGGAGTCAAACAAGAAAAATATAATTAGTACATTTGATGATAAACATTACAAGCAGATTATACACAAACATTGTTGGCAAACATCATTATAAGATTTCTTGTAGTATTTAAAGGCTAAAATATAAGGTCCACTTATCAGATTCCTCCCCCCCCCCCCCCTCTGATGGCCCCTTGTAAATATTTTAGGGGGGAGGTATGTTTTGGACAGGTAACCACCCTCTCCACTACGTAATGGAGTAACAAAGTAATGTGTGATAGTTTGGCCAGCCCCTCCTTAATTACACTATTGGCAGCCCACTGGACAGGTAAGATGAAGTGGCCTCCAAAAAAAAAAAAAAATGGAGGCACATTTTTTGATTCTGCAATTACCTATCACAATAATAATAGGAGAAGAAAAATTAAAACAGTAGCATTTGAAAGTATTGAGGCAGGCCCTTGCACTACATGCTTTGAAAAATGCATCCATAAATATGACCACTAAAGAGGTAGGTATAGTGTGTATTGGGTTTGGCAAAGTCACCAGATAGAGGATTGGTATCAGCTGACTGAGCAGTTGGGGGGTGGGGGGGTTCCCAAAAATTTGGGCACCACAAAACAAAGCCTCAGGCACTCTGCATGAATTTAAGGACAACTATAATATTTGTACACATTTTAGGGGGTGTTTAGGGTAAAGCATTACAATAGAGCTGACAAAATGCATTGTTAAGTGACTAGACTATAGGTATATATGGGCCCCGGATAGCTGGCTGGGGGGGGGGTTAGTGAAGGCAAATATGCATGAAGGACAAGAAAGGAACATACAAAAAATCCAACATGCATGAGGACAAAGGGGCTGTCACGTACCTGGTGGTGCGAGCCCTAGATTGCAGGGAGAGGCCTCCCTTGCGTCTCCCACTCCTGGTCCCCTGGTGTGGGAACAGGAGAGCCAGGAGTGAGGAGGAGCACGGGTGCCTGGCAGGATCAACAGACCGGTGGGAAGGTAACAGGTTAGCTGAGCTGGCGGGGTCTTTGGAAAGCAGGCTCACAGATAAACTGGATAGCAGAGCTGGCAGGATCTCTGGAAAGCAGGCTCACAGGTAAACTGGATAGCAGAGCTGGCAGGATATCTGGAAAGCAGGCTCACAGGTAAACTGGATAGCAGAGCTGGCAGGATCTCTGGAAAGCAGGCTCACAGGTAAACTGGATAGCAGAGCTGGCAGGATCTCTGGAAAGCAGGCTCACAGGTAAACTGGATAGCAGAGCTGGCAGGATCTCTGGAAAGCAGGCTCACAGGTAAACTGGATAGCAGAGCTGGCAGGATCTCTGGAAAGCAGGCTCACAGGTAAACTGGATAGCAGAGCTGGCAGGATCTCTGGAAAGCAGGCTCACAGGTAAACTGGATAGCAGAGCTGGCAGGATCTCTGGAAAGCAGGCTCACAGGTAAACTGGATAGCAGAGCTGGCAGGATCTCTGGAAAGCAGGCTCACAGGTAAACTGGATAGCAGAGCTGACAGGAACTGGACAACGGCTTGGCAAGCAGGTTCACAGGTAAACTGGATAGCAGAGCTGACAGGAACTGGACAACGGCTTGGCAAGCAGGTTCACAGGTAAACTGGATAGCAGAGCTGACAGGAACTGGACAACGGCTTGGCAAGCAGGTCCACAGGTAAACTGGATAGCAGAGCTGACAGGAACTGGACAACGGCTTGGCAAGCAGGTTCACAGGTAAACTGGATAGCAGAGCTGACAGGAACTGGACAACGGCTTGGCAAGCAGGTTCACAGGTAAACTGGATAGCAGAGCTGACAGGAACTGGACAACGGCTTGGCAAGCAGGTTCACAGGTAAGCTTGGATAGCAGAGCTGACAGGAACTGGACAACGGCTTGGCAAACAGGTTCACAGGTAAGCTTGGATAGCAGAGCTGACAGGAACTGGACAACGGCTTGGCAAACAGGTTCACAGGTAAGCTTGGATAGCAGAGCTGACAGGAACTGGACACAGGAAACGGAACCACTGAATGGACTGGAAGCCAACAGGTGATCAGGCTCGTTACAGGGGTCAGACTGCAGACTGGATGGGGACTTAGCAAGGAACCAGAGTTCATCAAAGAAGCCAGGTAATAGTTCAGAACTAAGAGCGAGGTACAATGGATCAGGCAGGAGGATGGTCACAGGAAGCCGGGGTCGGGTACAGGCAGAAAGCTGGATGGTCTATGGCAAGCCGGGTCAAAGGAACAGGTATAACAGGATCAGGTTACTTTTACAACACCACAACGCTGTAGAGCAGACAGCAAAGACCGTCTGCACAAGTCAGGCTTAAATAGGCCGGCTGGTGCTAACTAGGGCGCGCGCCCGTCTCCCTGTGCGTGGTTGTGCACGTGCCCGCGCCCGGGTGCGCATGCGCATGCGCAATGGAATCTGAGGGCCGGGACGGCCCGGGTTTAGATTTCTGGCAGGATCTTCATGACATTGCCCCCCTCCTAGGGGCAACCTCCGGGTGCCCCTCTGGGCAAATCTCTCAGGATGTGCTCTTTTGAAGGCTTGAACTAGACTCTTAGCGTGGATATTACACTCGGGCTCCCAGGAATTCTCTTCGGGACCATATCCCTTCCATTTGATCAAGAACTGATTCTGATTTCTCCTTTTTCTAACATTTAGTATGGCCTCTACCTCATATTCCTCCTCGCCATCTACCAAGACTGGGTCCGGGGGTACAGTCCTTCTGTTGGAAAAGGGGTTGGGAGTGGAGGGCTTTAACAGAGAAACATGAAAGACTGGATGGACCTTGAGGGAATCAGGAAGTTCCAACTCATAGGCTACTTCATTGATCTTTCGTTTGACTGGAAAGGGACCTAAGAACTTAGGGCCCAGTTTTTTCGAGGGACAAGCCATCCTCAGATTTAAGGTAGAGAGCCATACTGTGTCACCTGGTGCCAGTACCAATTCCCCGCGCCTCTTTCGGTCAAAGACTGTCTTGTTATGTTCCTGGGTCCGGGCCATGGTGTCCTGTAGGAGTCGGTTATTGGAAGCAAAGAAGTCAATCTTTTTCTGAACTGCGGGCACAGTACATTCAGGAAGAGAATTGGGCAGGAACGAAGGATGGAAGCCATAGTTGGCAAAGAAAGGCGTCTGTTGAGTGGCCGAGTGGATTGCATTGTTGTATGCAAACTCGGCAACTGGTAATAGGGAGATCCAATCATCTTGGGAGAAGGAAGAAAAGCATCGTAGATATTGTTCCAGGGTCTGATTGGTTCTTTCGGTCTGCCCATTGGTTTGAGGGTGATAAGCGGAAGAAAACGATAGCTCAATGTTGAGGGCCTTGCAGAGTGACTTCCAGAACCGAGAGGTGAATTGTACCCCTCGGTCGGACACTATGTTGGCCGGTACCCCATGGAGTCTGATGACTTCTCGGCTAAACACTTGTGCGGTTTCTGAGGCAGAAGGGGTGCCCTTCATGGGAACAAAGTGTGCCATCTTTGACAGACGATCAACTATCACGAAGATCGTAGTGTGGTCCTCTGCTGGGGGCAGTTCCACAATGAAATCTATGGACAGCATTTTCCAGGGACGGTCTGGGACTGGCAATGGTTTTAGTAGACCCCAGGCTTTGGTTCTGTAACTTTTGCTCCAAATACACACAGTGCATGTTTCCACAAATTTCCTGCAGTCTTCCCTTAGCTGAGGCCACCAGAAGGTACGTTGTACCAATTCAGTGGTTTTGGTGACACCGAAGTGTCCGGCAAGCTTATGATCATGGCACAATTCCAGGACGGTTACCCGCAGACCCTCGGGAATGAAAATCTTATCCCCATGCCACAATAGCCCATCCTTGGCCTGCAACCCAGGACCGGGCGTGGGTATGAGGCCACTGGAAGCCCGCCTGAGCTGGGACAGCAGGTCTTCCTGTAGCAGGAGAAAGTTTCCAGGGGCAAGGATAGTGTCTGGAGGGGAACCATCCTGGGATTTGTGATACATACGAGACAGAGCGTCCGGCTTCGCGTTTTTGGAACCCGGACGATATGTCACGTGAAAGGTAAAACGAGAGAAAAATAAGGCCCAACGGGCCTGTCTAGGTTTCAACCTCTTGGCAGTCTTCAAGTACTCTAGATTTTTGTGATCTGTGAAGATCAGGATCGGGTGAGTAGTCCCCTCTAGTAGGTAACGCCATTCCTCGAGGGCAGTCTTTATGGCCAGTAATTCCCGATCCCCCACGTCGTAGTTCTTCTCGGCTGGGGACAGTTTCCGTGAGAAGAATGCCACGGGGTGAAGCAGGGCCTTGATGCCCTGTCTCTGGGACAGGATGGCCCCTACCGCTATCTCCGAGGCATCCACTTCTAGGACAAAGGGCAGGGAAGGATCTGGATGCTTCAGGATAGGGGCTGAGGTAAAGAGCCCCTTGAGGGCCTCGAAGGCCCCTTGGGCCTCAGGGGACCAATGAAAACGGGTACCTTGTTTGGTGAGTTGAGAAATGGGTGCCACTATGGCCGAGAATCCCTTGATGAATTTGCGATAAAAATTGGCAAAGCCAATGAATCGCTGGATCCCCTTTTTGTCTGCGGGAACTGGCCAGTCCAGGATGGCTGAGATCTTCTGGGGGTCCATCCGGATGCCTCTACTGGAGATGATCAAACCTAGGAAGGGTATGCTTTCTACCTCAAAGAGGCATTTTTCTGCCTTGGCATAGAGGCCATGTTGCCGGAGACGGCCCAAAACACTTTTAACATGTCCACGATGCAGCTCTAGGGAGGAAGAGAAAATTAGTATGTCATCAAGATAAACAACAGCAAAAACATCAAGGAAGTCCCGAAGCACATCATTTATGAAAGACTGGAAGGTAGCGGGGGCGTTACAGAGACCGAATGGCATCACCAGGTACTCGAAGTGCCCAAATCGAGACCGAAATGCCGTCTTCCATTCGTCCCCATCCTTTATACGAATTAAATTGTATGCCCCTCTGAGGTCCAGTTTAGAAAAGATGGAGGCTGTGCCAAGCCTCTGAAACAGTTCAGGTACCAGGGGGAGCGGGTAGCGATTTTTGACTGTGACCTCGTTTAGGGCACGGTAGTCCACACAGGGTCTGAGAGAATGGTCCTTCTTCTCCACGAAAAATATTCCCGCGCCTGCAGGAGACGTAGACGGGCGGATAAACCCTTTTTTCAGGTTATCATCAATATAGTCCTTTAGTTTTCCCTGCTCCACCTCTGTTAACCGAAAAACCCTACCGAAGGGAATCTTGGCCCCGGGAAGAAGTTCAATGGGACAGTCATAGGGCCTATGGGGTGGCAGCACATCTGCCCTTCGTTTGCTGAACACATCCAGGTATGCATGGTAGACTTCAGGGATGGACTGACGTAGACCTGCCTCGTTTTCGAGGCAGAGCAAAGCAGAGGCTCCTGCGGGGACCAGTGAGCCGCAGGACCCTTGGCAGTAGGGAGAAGAAAAGG